>JAEIGQ010000086.1:0-600000 GCA_018904275.1 Lordiphosa clarofinis
AAATAATAATCTTATGTCTAATAAATATTTTGTAAATTTCAAATTAGTTTGACCAGAAAAATCCTGACCGGAATAATTCTGGGCACTTTGTGTTTGATTTTTACCTCCAGTTAAAAACGTTTTAATGTTTTTAAATACGTTTAACGGCGATTTTGCTAAAGAAGAGGAGGACTGTGTTTATATTTCCAAATTTGGGGTGCTTCGAAAGGCACAAATCTACTATATTCTCAGTGTACCTTCGCGCTATGTATAAAAACAAGTTAACAGTTGCACGGGATTTCCTAGAGCCCCAAAAATGAGCTGTGTAACCATCAATGAGCTGATCATGAATATATACATACTTAATAAGGTCGGAAATGATTTCTCCCTGTTACCTACTTTTGTTCAAGCTTAATATTAGTAGGTACAGCGTGGGTTTTTTTTTTCTTTACTATCGGTTCCAATAATAACGGTAAACGGATCTCAAAAATAATTACATGGGTTCCGGTACGCGATTTGAATCGGTTTATTTCGGTTAACGGTTCCGGTACCGGTATTGAGCCCTGATGTAAACATTAAGCTCTTTAATATCAAGTCTTATAATAATTTTGTGGACTTCAATAAAGCCTATGACTTTTCCTTATAGCCATGAACATAATGTTAAAATATCGTGAAGATCGATTAAGCGGTTTATAATCCTACCGAAACAAATCATACAAACATACATTCACATTTTATATAGGCAAAGAAAAAGAATCAAGAAGGAACTAAAACATTTTCAATGGAACCAATGTTGGTTGTGTTCTGTTAACTTTAACGTAAATAAGAAGATGCTCAGTGTTAGAGGACAGAAACAAACACAGCCACTAGAACGTTTTAAATTACACCGCTAGCATACGGTGCATATATTGCATATTAAGGAGAGCAATATGTTTCATAGTCTATAACAAGGTAGAAACACCTGACGAATTCATATGTTTTGTAATGTAAATAAAATAAATTTCAAATTGATTCAAAATAAATATTCAAAAATTTAAGGATTCATTTTTAGCTAAATAATTTATATATTTAACGGCCGATCTTAAATTACCAACATAGAGACATTAGTCACATTTACTAACAATTAGCAAAGGAAATTGTAGGTAAAATTTGATCAATCCAAGTGTCAAAATACTCGGAGCGTTTGACAAATGAAATATCTAGTGTATAAGAGCTTAAATCAAAAAGTGTCAGGCAGTTCACATTAATATCTATTTTATTAAGTCAAATATATAACACTTCGATATATTTAAATTTTTCGAATTTCGGATTAATACTTCAACATTTGCCATCAATTAATCTTAGAACTGGACCGTCGACCCTTGCATAAATTGCCCTCTCCTCAGTCTAATAAAGTTTGACTAATGATTTATAGCATCTTTAAGACTCATTAGCAAACCATTTTCAATAACTTCACAACAGCCAATGCTTAAAGAAAAGCACAGAAATGTATCGAAAATTAAAAGCATGTCAAACAGCCAGCCACAGAATGAATAAAGAAAATAAAAATCAAAGTAAAGGAAAAGCAAAATGCGCGCAAGATGTTAGCGATGGCCACGCCCACAAAAACCTCACACAACTTTTATGCGATGGCAACATTTTATAAAGCAATTTCCACGAGAGCAACATCGAAATGCAATGCACGCCTGAAGGACACGAGTGTGTGAGTGTCCTGCCTGGTCCTGGGAATGAGGAAGGGCTGGAGGGCGAGCTGAGCAGGGTGCAGGCAAAAAACGATATACAATATGTATGGGTGCTAGAAGGGACTAGAGCGGGCGGCAGTTGCAGCAGCCATAGAAAGTTTTTCATTTTGCGGTTGACTCTGGAATTTGAAAATGTTGCGCAAGGCGGAGCCAGAGGCGAAGCCCCCCTCCCAGAATGTTGGGTGCGTGTGCAGCTGGCGCAAACTTTAAGTGGAGCAAGGACAACCTCGAAGGAGGGGACGACAGCATTCCTGAGCTCTGTTGCATCTGGCTTCTGCTCCCGTTAAATTCCAGCACAAGTTAAGCAGCTTACGCATCCTGGAGTCAGGCTGGCTACCTGTAGCTGCACTGAGAGAAACTTACGACAACAGGTTCCATATTAAAGTTGGAGTCTGAAACATAACCTTTTACCTTTATGAAACAAGATAGAGATCTAGCTCTACTTCTTTCACCTTAATATCTATAAGAAAGTTTTTCTTGGGATTTTATTTACACACATCTTATTAAGATTTCTACTTACACACTGTTTTCTATTTACAATGTCAATACTGATTTTATCATCACGATATGTCGATAAGTGTTTTTCTAGCTGTCTCGTACAATTTGCCTATGGTGTGACCATCTTCCAATATCTTAAATATACCTTAACACAAAAAAATTTATTTATTTATTACATTGTATATTTTCGCAGTGTATTTTGAAAAATGCATTCTTCTCTCAGCTAGTTCCACCTGAGAGCTTAAGCTTGTCTTCTTCGCTTTCGCCTAGCTAAATGATTATGTGCTTTCATGTTTCAGTGGGGAAGCTCCAAAAAAAAAACCATTCCACTAGCAGCCTGTCTTTAGCCTGGCAATGCGCTAATTAGATTTTAATGAAGATGTCGCAGCGAACCCGTCTTATACATACATATTCCCCCCTGCCCCCCACCCGTTAACAAATGGTAACAATGTCTTGCATCAACGCGCATGTTTCCATGTGCAGTGAAGCGCTGATTTTATTTTGCAAAATTTCTTTCTGATTATTTTTTCCTCCAAATACTAAAGTTAATAGTTTACGCTCTACTCAGTTTGTTGACTTTTTTTATGTGAGCGTTTTCAAGTTTTAATTAGCATGTTTTGCATGTTTTTAATTGCCCAGGTAGGAAAAAAAAAAGTTATGTACATCGTTTGCTAGCTTTCCGGCTGCTTTGGCTGTAATTGCCCTATGAAGTACGCGTAGTTGGTATAAAAAAAAAAGGGAAAACTTTACTAGGAGCCAACCTTTAAATATGCAGAGCTTGTTTCCATCTCGACTGTGGTTAACCAAATTTTGTTTATTCTATTTTTGTGCAGGACATTAGAATAGTTTTTACTCAAAAGTGCAACTTCAGTTGGAAAACAGTATGCAAAAAGGGGCTCGTGAGATCGGCTTGGGTATTTTCGGACAGTCGTAAACCAAATCGTAAATCAAGCCAAAACTCGGCAACGCACTTAAGGGCGTGGGAACTCTCTACTCCATTTCCATGGTCTACTCTGGTCTTTTGTGGTCGAAAATGAATTCATACTTACTTCACATGCACAGTTCTAGGATTGGGGTGAAGGTGGAACTTTATATACTTACATACAAATATGTATGTATGTATATGTATAATGTATGTGCATATAGTCCCAACGCTTGTCTATGCAAATATTTAAGTCTGTTGTTGTCGTTTTGGTGGCGAAAATGCGAGCATGACATTCAGCTGCATACAAATGCAAATCATATAAGAGAATGAGCTGGGACGAAGTACGGGTCTCTTGGGCTCACAATGTGAGCTTAGTGAAATGGTTTATCATGCTCTAGCATTTTATTTTATTTAATTAAAATAGCCCTAGAAACTCAAGTTTTTTATTTCTTAAATTCTTTTTATTTTCAGCAAAATTGTTCAACGAATGATATTTTAGTTTGAATATTCGAAAAGTCCATGCTTGTGTGAAGATAAATTAATGGGTTTCAATAAGGAGCACGAACTCCTATATTTTCAACTCTTTGGACAGGACATGAACCAACCCACAATGCGTCTATTGCTGTTTGTGCGCTTTGCAAGATGACGACAATTGCGAAAGGTTTAAAAGAAGCTGGTTACGTTTTTCGCAACTTCCACTTAGGTTCTCTGCGAATGCGTAAAGATCTGCATGTATGGTTTACAGCATGAGGCACACCATTACAGTGACCTCTGCTAAAACAACATCCGAGTGGACATGGAACATGCTGATTGAGAAAACAATATTTCCCAAAAAAAAGGTACACCTGACAATTTCTTCTCATTACTATCTCTCTAAAATATATTTTGTAAGAATTTAAAATTAAAAAAAAAAAACAGTGTTTTAAATGTTATGTTTTAATTTTAACAGCAGTTTGGAATGAACAAAATTTTTACTACAAACTTGATAAGAAAAAATATTAAATTCATAAAAGCTAGTATCAAAATGATATTCAAAGATAATTTAAATGTCAAGTTGATAAATCCTATTATCAAACTGATACTAACGAGAGCGCAAGTTAAAGTCGGCTCTAACCGATTTCGATATACCCGTTACTCATGAAAAAAACATGTTTAACAGTGTTCCTGCATTCCTTGGTGTGAACATCTGAAAAGTATGCAACACTTTTTTAACTCGGCCATTTTTCACATTTTTGCTCTTAACTTGAGAACCGCTCATCCGATCCTTATCATTTCTTCAGCAAATTTATTCGTTTCGCTAATTACTAACTATCTTCAGAAAGTACGAATCGTCTATCTTTAAAAATGTAGGAGAGAATTGCGGTGTGGGAGGGGGGGCGTGATCTGCCTGCAAGTATAAGAAGCATTTGTCCCATACATGTCAAACCTCTATCTCTTACCATCTCTGAGATCTCTATATCGAGATGAGATGTCTATATCGACTCGGCTGTTGAAGCTGATCATGAATATATATACTTTGTATGGTCGGAAATGATTCCTTCTGCCTGTTACATCCATTTGCACGACTTTAGTATACCCTTTTTTACTCTACGAGTAACGGATATAATAATTAAAGCAAATTAGCATCAATTTTATATTCTGGAAATATCGTTTTAGTACTTTCCAATATCAACTTTGTAGCGTGTGGGTACTAAATATTTTGATAGTCGAACGACCTGCTGACCCTAAGATCGGCTCGCTTCCGCGCATTCGACCTGGCTATGGAGGACTCGGGGCGTGCACTTATAGCTCTGCTCTTGCTCAGCTCGTCGGATGGGGTGGGGTTCTTCCTCATCCTACCATAGCGGACACACCACGACAATACTAAGTGCACTATCAGAAAATATTATGATGGAGAAAATCGACAGGAGTACATACTAAATCTTAAAGACTCGGACAAACAAGGGACTAAATAAGATAGATTGGCATAGGGGAATTAGCTGGAATTTAACCCCGATCTCTACCCTCCCTACCATGGCAACACCTACAGAAGTTGGTTTTGGGTTGCCCCTACTGCTACTAATAGCTGATATTTACACTCATAAAAATCTAGAACGAATAATTTGAGTACGAACGCTCTTGAAAAAAAACCTAGTCGCACTTGAATTTTCAAGAATTTCGCTCTTGGAATCGAGAATAATTCATTCTCAATGTGGTTCTATAGGCAAGGGGAGTGAGGAAACGCAAACTTTGAGAGAATAACGTTGGCCGCGCTCTTTCAAAGAGAGACAGCGCATGCGCAGTTTGTCATTGTCATTTGACCGTGCCGCGCCGATAATTATGTTAAAGTTGAACATTAAGATTGGGCAAAAGTAAGTGATTAAACGTCTGTATAATATAATAAAAATGTTTAAAACACCACATTAAAAAATAAAATGAAATAAAAATAAAAAAAAAGGAAAAAATAAAAAAAAATAATTGCTGCTACGGGGACTTGATCCACGGTCGAGCTGTTGCGGCTGGCCAAATACCAACCGCGCTGCCTCATAAATATGCTTTCGCCGCTGCTTGTAGTTTATCGACAATAGTCGAGTCGGTTAAGCTGCTCGTCCACCTGTGTGTGTTTCAGTCTTCGAAGGTACCGAGTTCAAGTCCCAGTAAAGTAAGTAAAATAAAAAAAATTTTATCTGGTATGTGACTAACTCAAAATCAATCACATCTTAGAAAAAAAGTGGGTGGGGTGGCTGATGGTGAGTGGCGAGCAGCGCGGAGCAAACAAACACTATGTCGGTCTGACGGGTTGTCCCGGGGTCTCGGTCGTGTCTGTCACACCCAAACCCCACCCCCTTCAATTATTATTTTTTAGTCTTTTATTTTGAAATTATTCGTACTTGAATCAAGTACTGAAACTCTTGAGTCAAGAATGTCAGGATCAAAAATTCACTCTTGGATCAAGAATATTGCTCCTGGATCAAGAATTTTCACTCTTACCCTACTTTTGAGAACGAATGCTCTTGATTCAAGAGTGAAATTCTCTATTTTTTCTCTGAGTGTATGCATGCTTAAAAAACACCATGGGACACGGAGCAGCTCGTCATTTGATGGGCAATGCTGAATCCTAGGGTTGATAATCCTTTGGATCGTGCTGATCTACTCCGGCTCAAAATTATAGGGCATCCAGTTGGCTTGAATTGCTCCAACAAATACAACTCCACTAGTTAAACACTAGCATATTAATAGCAAGGCACCATCATTAAGCCTGGCATAAGGAGGCACTGGCACAAGGCACTAAGAAAATAGAGAAATTAGATTTCTGCTAAAACACTTTTCCACTTTTTTCCGTACCTGGCCAAAATTAATAAAACACAATTTCACTAAACACTTTCCGACTGGCACAGCGTTTTGAGGAAGGGTCTATCCAATGTAGGGCTTAATCCACAAATTAATTTATAGTTGAATGCAAATTTTTGGTTACCGCGTGGCCTTCTTTGCATAACTTGCACATGGTCAATTTAGAGGAAAATTAATAGAATCTTGTAACATTGAATTAGGCGTGTGTACTGCTCCAGAGACGCTCGCTCAATGATCACGTCTCCCGAAGCTAAGCAGCTTCCAGCCTATGCTGACTAGCAGGCCGATTTCCGAAATCAAACGAAGCTACGGATCAAGCGTAGGAGGCAACATGATTAGAAACGGTTCGGTCGTACGTATGTTTATCCAAGGTGACCGCCAAACTGTTCTATTTTTGTGTTGTTTTCCCTTTACCAATTCAACCTTTATATCGGCTGCCTAAGACAGCGCACTGCTTTGTTAAAGAGTTTATAAGCCCAAGTATTCGCCCCAAGCTGCTTGAACCTGGCCTCTACAACTTGATACCCCAAGAGAAAGTAAAAGTAATTTAATACTTAATAATTTAATATTTATAGTAATGATGATTACTTTTTGGGTGGGTTTTTTAAACTACAAAAAAATATACCTTATTCATTTCTATACTACTTTGGCTTAATGCTTTTTAAACCTACTGGAACAAAACGAGCTGCAGAATTTTAATAGATTTGATAGAATTGAAATCTTATCAGAAGTTTAAAAAAAATTAATATGATTACTTCTTCATTCTTCTAACATTTCTTCGATTTCCGTCCATTGTTCATTAAGTCTTTTCAATCTTTTCCATTCCTTAGCCAACATAATCAACATGAACTCTTTTCACGCTTGGTTCACTTTTACCTTCAATAATGCACACACAAAGAATGCCAAGTACAAGTGCTGAATAAGTAAACAAAAAATAAAATAATTTGCAAGCTACTTAGGTACACTACGAGGAGCAAAATGAAAAAAAAAAACGAATAACGACAACACGCGCCATTTTGTGCCATTTTGCAGTTAAAAAGTTTTGTATTACGTGCAAAATGAGAGCCAGCTCAAATTTATTTGCATCTAAAGGAAAGAGAAAGAGAAATGTTTTACCATTTTCTTTTGCAATTTCGTCTTAAATTTGACCCATATTTCATTGCAAGCAAAAGAAGATAGCAAGAGAAGGTGCCTGATAATGATCCCTAACAGCGACTTCATCATCATCATTGTCGTTAGCAACGCATCATCATTTGCCATAATGGCGTCGAAGTCAAGAGAAGGCATGCTTTACTGAGTGCTCGTGTGTAAGTGTGTGCCTGAGTACAGACGATGTGTGTCCCTTTTGGAATACACATATGTCTAACCCTTTGTATGGGAGACGCACGAAGAGAAAACTGGCTAATCCTGCTATGAAACTGTAGCAGCACCCAAAAGTTCAGGTTCCTTAAATTGTAAAAAGCGAGGTTTCTGGCTTATTTTGGACATATTAAAACCGTGAATTTTATAAGTTTAATCTTTATCTCTATTAAAAAATTTTGCTTGGCTTAGCCCTTAGGGGCTGTACAGCCAACCTTTCACTTACATTCTTAGAAATAACAAGTGAGAAAGTCGGTCAAGCCCGACTATAACATACTCTGTACCTGGAGTAGAAGCTGAATGCAATGCTGGTTCTGCGCTCATCTCTTATTCTCTCTCGTTCTCTGTCTCTCATTTCTTTCTCTCTTTCTCTCTCTATAAGGGTGGGAGTGGGTGGGGGGAGGATTGTTTACTTATTTGCTCATAACTTGAGAACCGCTCATCCGATCGTTATCATTTCTTCGGCAAATCGATTACTAACAATCTCTAGAAGGAACAAATCGTCTATCTTCAAAACTGTAGGAGATATAACTATTTTTCCAAATTGCGGGGGCGGGAGGGGGCGTGGCAAAAATTGAAAATAAACTTGATCTGCCTGCAAGTATAAGAAGCATTTGTCCCATACATGTCAAACCTATATCTCTTACCATCTCTGAGATCTGTTTGTTCATACGGAGGAACGGACAGACAGACAGACAGACATGGCTATATCGACTCGGCTGTTGATGCTGATCAAGAATATATATACTTAATATGGTCGGAAATGATTCCTTCTCCCTGTTACATACTTTTGCACTAACTTAATATACTCCATGTACCTTCGGTACAGAGTATTAAAATAGAGACAAACCAATTCGGCTCGACCGAAGTTTATATACCCTTGGAGCTTGATATGTGGCTGACAGTTTGTATGGCAGCTATACTATATAGTAGTCCGATTTCGACAAATCTTGTTGAAATTATGTAAAATCATTAAAAACTTATAAATACGAGCGTTGGGAGCGATAACATTGAAAACAAAAAAGTTTTCTCACTAAGACTTTTTTTCAGACCTAACTTTTGTATGGCAGCTATACTATATAGTTGTCCGATTTCGACAAGGCTTGGTGAAATCATGTGAAATCATTAAAAACTTATAAATACGAGCGTTGGGAGCGATAGCATTGAAAACAAAAAAGTTTTTTCAGAAAAACTGGTTTTTCAACCGATCGTTCCTATGGCAGCTATATGCCATAGTCATCCAATCCGGCCGGTTCCGACAAATGTGCAGCGTATTTGTACCAAAAGACTTCTTGCAAACTTTGGTTAAGATAACTTTAAAACTGACGGAGGAGATAGCATAGAAACAGACGGACAGACGGACGGACAGACGGACGGACGGACAGACGGACAGACGGACGGACAGACGGACATGGCTATATCAACTCAGCTCGTCATGCTGATCAAGAATATATATACTTTATGTGGTCGGAGATGCTTCCTTCTGTGCGTTACAAACATCCGGACAATTTCAATATACCCTCTCCAAGGGTATAAGAATTAGAACAATATGGAAAACATTTTGTTAACCTGTTTGAATTTTCTAGTCTGATTAATTTAGAATAAGAATAAATACTCGTGTTGTTCTTTGGAAACAGCAAATTCTAATTGTGACCATTCCTATTTAAATGGCATGTCCAAGGAAAAGATTAACATTAATCACTATAACATTTACCTTAAAAGGTTCTATAACTTCGTCAACTCCAAACGCAAATCGTCTCAGTTTCTTTCTTCGCTTTCCCTCGATAATGTGACTGCTAATAATGATGCTTACATCGCAAATCTATTCGCAAAATTTTTTTCAGCGTTGCTACTCTGCATCATCGACTAGTTTTGGTACCTACAACCCGTATCCTTATTCTGTTACCCACTCTAAAAGCATTCAACCACCTGTTTTGGATTTAGAGTGTCTGCTCTCGGGTATTCGTTCCATTAAAACGTCATATACTCCCGGGCCTGACAATGTACCAAGCTGTGTGCTTAAAAATTGTGCTACTTCTTTATGCTTTCCGCTTTTAAAGCTGTTTAACTTATCCCTTGAATTAGAAGAGTTTCCCAACGAATGGAAGGAATCTTTTGTCTTTCCTATTTATAACAAGTGAGAAAGTGGGTCAAGCCCGACTATAACATACTCTGTACCTGGAGTAGAAGCTGAATGCAATGCTGGTGGTGCGCTCATCTCTAAGTCTCTCTCTCTTTTTCTCTCTCACTCTCTCTTTCACTCTCTCTCTCTCGCTCTCTCTCTCTCTCTAAGTTTGTGTGGTGTTAGTTGTGAATGGGTGGAAGGGGGTGGGGCGAGGGAGATGTACTTTTTTGCTCATAACTTGAGAACCGCTGATCCGATCTTTATCATTTCTTCGGCAAATCGATACATTGTGTTAATTACTAACTATCTCTAAAAGGTATGAAACGTCTATCTTCAAAAATGTAGGAGATATAAGGTTTTTTCCGAATTGCGGGGGCGGGAGGGGGCGTGGCAAAAATTGAAAATAAACTTGATCTGCCTGCAGCTATAAGAAACATTTTTCCCATACATGTCAAACCTCTATCTCTTACCATCTCCGAGATCTGTTTGTTCATACGGACGGACGGACGGACGGACGGATGGACAGACGGACAGACGGACAGACAGACGGACATGGCTATATCGACTCGGCTGTTGATGCTGATCAAGAATATATATACTTTATATAGTCGGAAATGATTCCTTCTCCCTGTTACATACTTTTGCACAAACTTAATATACTCTATGTACCTATGGTACAGAGTATAAAAAGGGATCTAAATCGTCAGTATCAAATTACAGTTGTATCTCTAAACTTTCCGACATTCCTAAACTATTTGAAATGCTTATTATTTCTCAAATACAGCACTCCTGTCGCTCAATTATTTCACAATCTCAGCACGGCTTTATGAAAAGACGTTCGGTTTCTACAAACTTGCTAGAGTTTACTTCCATAGTGAATTCGGGTTTCATTAATAAACTGCAAGCGGATGTAATTTATACAGATTTCAGCAAGGCTTTCGACTCTGTCAATCATGATCTCCTTCTTCACAAATTGTATCTACTTGGATTTCCTCCAAGTCTTCTTAACTGGATAAAGGATTATTTGACAGACCGTTCCCAACGTGTCTGTTTCAATTCGACGCTTTCTGAGTCCATCAGTGTACTCTATGGAGTTCCTCAGGGAAGTCATCTTGGACCTTTACTGTTTAATCTTTTCATTAACGACATCCCTAATGTCTTGCTTCACTCACATTCCTTGATGTATGCCGATGACCTAAAACTCTGCTTGTCTTATAACGAACCGATGTCTCCTCTTCTTCTTCAGTTGGACTTGAACTCTCTGCATACATGGTGTTCGGTTAATTGCCTCCCACTAAACGCTGAAAAGTGTAAATGTATGACTTTTCATCGCACACTGCCGTATTTTTTCGACTATATGATTGATGACAAACCCCTCGAACGCATTTACGTGGTTGACTATTTTGGCATACGCTTTGTCCCTAAACTAAGCTTCAATAATCATATTTCTGTCATCTCTAACAAAGCTATGGAAGTTCTTGGGTTTATCAAAAGATGGGCCAAGGAATTTAACGATCCGTATCTGACTAAACATTTATTCGTGTCTCTAGTACGACCAATACTTCAGGTGTCATTTTTTAAAGGTTTACCAAAAATTAGATTACTCAAAAACTATAAGTGGTATTAAGAAGCGGTTTTTTTCATTGGATAGGTAATCGGTCAAACTAAATTAAGTAATTTTTGTTGTTGTTGTTGTACCTACGGTTGTTGTTGTGTTTCTGTTCAAAGTTAACCAAAAATTTAAAACATAGGCCCATGGTTGCAAAAATTTTTTGAGAACGGATGATCTGAATTTAAAACTGAAGACGGGGGTTTGTTAAGAATTGATGTAATTCTGGTGTGAACTAGGATATTTTGGATCGGTCAATAATCGGCGGAGTTATGGGGTTTCAAAGTCAAAATTTCGAAAATCGACTATTTTTCCCACTGTATTGGTCATAGCTCCGTTATTTGTTGACCGATCAAAAATATCCTAGTTCACACCAGAATGGTGGGTATTAGGAGTAATTTAAGGGAAAGAATTTGAAAATCGGTCAACAGGTACTCTTTAAATCTTTGCAACCATTTTGGAAAAAGTGGTTCCGAGATAATCGCATTTAAAGATTCGACATCTGTTTTCGATGAAATAAAAATCGTTTTTAATAAATGTATAAATCGGATTTGGTGCATTTGGGTGTTAACTTCCACCGAAAAAAAAGATTATCAAAATCGGTTAAGCAGTTCTCCAGAAATTTGAGTCAAAGTGCGTCAAGACAAGATAAAAAATAAAATCTCCAAAAATTTTCAAGTAAAATTTTTTTTTTCAAAATTTTTTTTTTCCATAATATCGAACATTTTATAAATATTTATTAAATTTTTGACCAAAATAGGGAAAAATACGAATTTCTAAAAATACGAGGGTCAAAAAAACAATTTTCATATAAAAGAGTCGGAAAAAATAATTGTTTTTGTTTATATCTTTAAATCTGAGTTTCGGATCAGCTTGAAAGTTTTGCAGGATGTTTATAAGATCCTAATAGAACGTTTAAGCAAATAAAAAAAAATTCAAAAAAAAATTTTCTGAAGGTATACAGTACCCTTAATTGATTTCACATAATTTTACCAAAACTTGTCGGAATTGGACAACTATATAGTATAGCTGTCATACAAAAAGATAGGTCAGAAAAAAAAGTCTTAGTGAGAAAAACTTTTTTGTTTTTAATGTTATTGCTCCAAACGCTCGTATTTATAAGTTTTCAATGATTTTACATAATTTCAAGAAGATTTGTCGAAATCGGACCTCTATATAGTATAGCTGCCATACAAACTGGCAGACATATATCAAGCTCCAAGGGTATATAAAATTCGGTCAAGCCGAACAGCTTCCTGTTTTTATACCCTGTTTCCATTAAAAATGGGAAAAAGGTGATCATGAAGTTGTGCAAAGGTATGTAACAGGGAGAAGGAAGCATCTCCGACCACATAAAATATATATATTCTTGATCGGCATCAACAGCCGAGTCGATTTAGCCATGTCCGTCTGTCCGTCTGTCTGTCTGTCCCTCAGTCTGTCTGTATGAACGCGTCGATCTCAGAGACTGTAATAGATAGAGCCACAAGTTTTGGAATGTATATAGGTGTATACTGTACCCACATCGAGTTTGTTTCAGATTTGGAAAATTCCTTCCCTCCATCTTTAAACAGCGAAAAACTGCCTTTTTCTCTGTAGCTATATACTGTAGCCACATCGAGTTTGTTTCAGATTTGGAAAATTCCTTCTCCTCCATCTTTAAACAGCGAAAAACTGCCTTTTTCCCTGTATAAACTCGTTGATCTCACAGACTATAAAAGTAAGAGCCACAAATTTTGGCATGTATGTAGGTGTACACCGTACCCAGAAAAAGTTTGCTCCAGCTTTGGCAAATTCCTCCTCGATCTTCTTCTAACCGCGTAAAACTGTCAGAGCTTCAATTTTTAAGTTTGAACCTAGTTACTTAATATATATTCAGTTAGGCCCAACATCTATCTATTCTGTGTACCACAATGAGATACGAGCACAAACACCGAAGATATGTACATAAGTGCGCCTGCCCATTTATTGAAAAAAACTTTAAAATAAATGGAATTCAAAGCTATAGGAACCACATTACTTGGGACAGGGTATTTTGCTGTCGGGGCACTCGACCGCAACACTCTTACTTGTTTTTTTTTTGATTTGGCTCTTTTTGATATTATCATAAAGTATTATTTCTTAGCTTTTAAATGTTTGAATACATATTAAAAATGTGACATTACTTTGTACTGCCCATAAGTATGTTCAAAAATTGATTAGAGTTTAATAAAAAATAGCAGCCCACTGCCGCGATTGTGAGTTCGAGAGTATATTCACTTCGAACAGTTAAGATTATTTTATTATAATAGTTCTTGTACACTTATCGTTTCAGACAATATCAGTATGCTTATTATTATTTGTTTATTATTTATATGAGTTGTTTGATGACAACTTTGGCTCCAATAACATTTATTAAAAGTACAAAGAGAAACAATGTGAGCGAAACGAGATCTTGCAGCAGAATGCCTATTTCGTCATGACCACAGCATACACATAACATGAATGGCGCTGCCAACTTGCAGAACTTTTAAAGAGAGAGACCAAAGTAGAGAGCTAAAACGTGCAGCCACTGCGAGTTGTTCTAGATGGCTCTGCTTGCTTCTGGGATCCCGCATTATGGACAATAGACAATGTTGCTCTGCATCAGTGCAGTTGGAGCTGTTTGGTTTCCTTAAAATTATATTTTTTAATGCAATCCATGTTATTTTTTAGTACAAATGTGTTCAGAGAATTCAAAACGTTCGAACGTTAATTTTCCACTGAATTTGAGAGGTTTTCAGCCTTGGAAAAAAAAGCACTGTAAACTTTAAAACTTTGATTGATGAGGTGTTCTGATTTGTCATTCGGCCATAATGAATTAAGGAATGATCAATGAGAATTGCTTTAATTCAGAGTGATTTAGTACTTTTTGAAACAAAGTTTTCAATAAATATAGTATTTGAATACTATATTACAGCTTTTTATATAGATATATTTTGTGAAACTGTTTAATCAATTTGGATTTTAGTAGTGAGCTCAACTGAAGTGAACAGAGACTGATGCTAAGACGAACTGCACTTCTTCTTTTGGAAGTCATATTTTTAATTTTATAAAAAATGTTATATTAAAGGTAAATTTTAGGGTTTTTTTGTGGACCTAAAACTCTTCTAGTACATATTTATTCTTTTATTGTAAATAATCTTCGCGTCTCAATTCCCAGTTAGTGTTTGCGTTTGTTTGAAGAACATATTTCATGGCTTAGGAAGATATTTCGTTGTTGTTGTTATTTTAGGTAGTCAGCAAAGCACACGAAACAAATAAAATAAATGAATATGCGCCACGCACAGGCATTTCATATATACACACACAAACACACACAACCTCTCCACCTTACTGCCTGTCTTCTTCATCATGCTTTCACTCGAGGCAGTCATTTTGCTAGTGGATCTTGTTGCTGTTGGTGTCCTGCGATGCCTTTCGCATATTTGAACGTGTGCGCTGCATTTGTTTTACATTTTATTATGCTACTTTAAAATGCCAAACAGAAAAAAGCAACAAAAAAGCAACAAAAAAGCGAGAAAAGAACGAGAAGAGCGGGCTTAGCCACACCCACAACATTTTTGAGCTGGCCTTTTAAATTTCTTTATTTATCCCCCACCCCTTGCAGAGTTTTTGAAGAACAACTGTCAAGTGAAGAAAAATAGTGCAAACGAAAGGAAGAGGAGCAAACGCGTAGACCGTAATTAAATTAATATTTGTCTGGTATAAAGCTAGTAATGCACATGACAATACTTTTAATTTTGTAAAAATGTAGATAGGTTAGAGGGACATAAAAATTGAAAAGAGCATAAAATATAGCACAAAGGAAAGTGACAGAAAAATAGTAGAAAAAGTGCAGATTTAAATACTTTAAAGATAGTTTTTAAGAGATGAATATTATAAGTTTCATTATTTAATATAAAATATTTAAAATTAAATCAAAATACGAAACTTTTATTTTCTTTTCTGGTCCCCCCATTCCTTCTTATCAGCGGTTTTTACATTTTCCCTTTTTTTTGCGTTTTTAAAATGCCATACAATGTCGTCCCATGTCAATTTTACTGAATCCTTTTATAAGCATATTTTTTTGATTTTTTTTTCTTTGGCATGCCAATAATTTTATTAAACACACAATTTATTAGCTTTCTCGCATTCAACAACAAAAGCAAAAGGAAAGGCGTTAACAAGGCGCACACACACTCACAGATAAACACTCACATTGTTATGACATAATGTTTATAAAGAGCACAAACACAAGGTCCCTCCCCACATGCGACTACGTGGCGTATACTTGATATTTAATTCAATCTGGGCGGTGGTTTGGCATTTTTTATTTTTCAGTTTCGCTGCGACTTGCGCTTTAAATTAACACAAACAAACATTGTCAGCGACAGACAGCACCCACCAGGAAACAACAAAAACACCAACACATACACACACGCAGAGTCGCACAACAACAACACGCAACAAGGCACTTGACAATTACAGACTCAATGACAGTCACAGCCAGCAAATTTATTTGCATTTTAGCCACCGAGGCAGAGGCTGGAGCAGCTTCCTTTTCGCCTCGTTTTGTTTTATGTTTCGACTATGGGCTTTTTGTAGACCACGTTCTTTGCTCTGATGTTAATACTCTCTAGCTTTCAGTTGTAAATTTGTTGATTCTTTAAAAACTTTACATATCTGAAATAGATCAGAAGACTATCTGGGTGATTTCAAGGTATTCCGTGATAATAATAGAATACTTCGCACGCGTGATAAAAAAGCTTTTATGTAGAAAAAAATTATCTAAGTTGAAGAACATGCTTTATAAATAATTAGTAAATAGCCCGTCACGCTTCGCTGCGCCTTCAACAGTATAGAACCAACGCAAACCCACTTACCACCCACTTCAGGCCCACATCCCACCCACTTGCCGCACATTTCCCGCCCACATCCCACCCACTTTCCGCCCACTTCGCACCTACATCCCACCTACTTGCCACCCACATACCACACACTTCCGGCCCTCTTCCCGTCCACTTCCCGCCCAAATACCACCCACTTCCCATTTACATCCCACCCAACCCACATACCACAAACTTCCCGCCCCTTCCCGTCCACTTCCCGCCCACTTCCCATTAACATCCCACTCACATCCCTCCCACATCCCACCCACATTCCTCCCACTTCACTCCACATTCCACCCACTTTACATCCACTTACCACCCACTTCCAAAACAACTTTCCACCCACATCCCTCCCACTTTCCGCCCACTTCGCACCTACATCCCACCCACATTCCACCCACTTGCCACCAACATACCGCACACATCCCTCCCACTTACCACCACATTCCACCACTTGCCCACTTCCCACCTACATCCCACCCACATTCCACCCACTTGCCACCCACATACCACACACTTTCCGCCATCTTCCCCTCCACTTCCAGCCCACTCCCAATTAACATCCCACCCACATCCCCCCCACTTCCCGCCACATTTCACCCACTTTCCATCCACATCCAAAACAACTTTCCACCCACATCCCATTCACTTCCCAGTGAGCATCCCGGCGATATTTCCAACATCGGAAAATTAAAAACAAAATAATTTCTCATTTTGACCTTACAATCCGTGTTTCAAGCCAATCGTATGAAAAATAGTTTTTGCATTCAGAATTTTCCGGCCATTTCCTCGTGTGCGGATTTTCCGAAATCGGGAAAACACGTGTCAAATTATTTCGCGTACTATGCTTACAAACCAAGTTTCAAGTCAATCGGATGAAAAAAAAATGTTTACCATACAAACTTTTCCGACGCTTTTCCGACTTTTCCGGGTGGGATTTTTCGGAAAATTGGAACACAGTTATTGTTGAATTTTCATATAGATCTTTGAAAATGAGTTTGAATCTGATCGGATAATAAGCAAAAAAGTTTCATACAACAGTTTTCCGCCAATTTTCCGACTTTGGGGATAGATTTTCCAAAATTTGAATGTCACTTTTTTTATGTTTTGTTTTGTGTAATTTTGAAAATGAGTTTAGAGCTAATTGCTGGCAACTAAAGTTTCGCCCATACAACCTTGACCACCCACTTTCCACCCAGCGGGGTGAATTTTCATATAGATATTTGAAAATGAATTTGAACTTGATCGGATGAAAAACAAAAAAGTTTCATACAACATTTTTCAACATTTGCCGACAGAATTTTCCAAAATCCGTTCTTAGTACTCACTTTCAGCTTAAGATAAAACTACTGTGCAAATCTCATCTTTTATGGTTTAGGCTGTGCGACGGTCACCAGTCAGTCAGTCAATTAGTCAGGTTGAACAGTTTTATATATATAGATTTGGGGGACTTTACGCCATGAATTTCTGTGCTTGAGAAGGAGTTTATGAGTTTTTTTAAGTCAGAGATCATCTATAAAAAGCTAGGATTAACATTGAACGCTGGGAGATTAAAAATACTTATATATATATCGACTGAGGAAGTATGCTTAAGATATACCTACATATATTGTTTTTGAAATCATACACTAACAAAAACTTAAGAAAATTATTTTGTCAGAAGTACAGGCTAAGAAAATACGAAAAACGAAGGCCGATGTGTCAGTGGAGGGAAAAGCAACAGCATATTCAGGCGCCTGCCTCTTCTCTCATTTCCAATCGGAAGAGGAATGTCCCTGTTATCTATTCCACCCAAATGTAAGGACACCCGGCTCAAATTTGTTTTCCAGTTAGGTTTAATATAATTGTGTTTGAAAACGAAACAATATTAACTCACATCAAATTCTTAAAAATGGAACCATATTAACTCAATTTAAGTTTTCGAGTACTCAAAACACTGTTCTTGAAGTGAGAACATTGTACTATAAATGAGAAACACCATTCATGCACTGTTTTTGGTAACGTTTGTCCTCATCTTAAGTCTAATGTTCTGGGTTTTCTTCCTCTGTGCATATACATAAAGAATTTTAAAAATCATTATTATGCCTTAGACGCCTTATTAAGTCACGGAACGATTAAGTTGTGCTCTGCAATAAAGTCAGCCCAGATTTGGAAGGGAGTGTACTAAAGTCATTGGTTGCCTAACAAGTTTTACAGTCAGAATTTTAGTACAGACAGGCCGAAATTATGTGGCTCCAAGGCGAAGGAATAGTCAAAACGGTGTTCTAATGAGGGCAAAAAGGATCAACGCCACAGTTTTATCGATAAATATTATTGATAGCTTTTAAACAAGAATTTAAAGAGAATGTAGATTAAAGTTGGCCCTGATTGAATTCGATATACCCACTACTCAGGGGAAGAGATTTCTAGTAGCCTTTCAGTATGTTAATTAACAGAGCATTAACATTATTTTGGCAAATATAAGACAAAAAGTGTGTTTTTAAAAGCCGAAAAGTATGCAACGTTTTATTTATAAGTTCGCTATTTCTTATTCGATCTTTATAAGATTATAGGTGTTATTGATATTGGTAGGAGTAACGGGTATACAAATTTTTAAAACCCAGAACATTTCCAATTTTCATATATTCGTATTTACTCTTTTTCTGTGTAGATATTAAAGAGTATACAAATAATCGCAGTAAGTAATTTATATTCTCCAGTTGAAATTTTGAATGTAAATTAGTATATGTGTGCGTGTGGCTCACACACATAATCAACCCACTAACTTATGCACGTCTGATTAAACGCAAAAATACGCGACTGACTAAAGAGGAGAGCTTCTCTACCCTCTCATCTACCGCAGACCACGCAGTCAACCAAAGGCAAACACAACCATGCTTATTAACACAGATAGCACACAGGCACACACATCACTTACTTATACCTCCTCCTCCTCCTCCCTCCCCACCGTTCTGTCTGCTCAAGCCCAACCCCCCTCAATTAGCCCTATTTGTGTTTAAATTGCATTAGCGAGGAAACAGCAAAATCCAAAATCACACAAAAAAAATTGACGCATTTGATGGCTAAGCCTACTCGCTAAGCCAGAACATCGTCTACGCTTTTATCGATCAATTCTTATCGATAAGTTGAACTAAGTGCCCAAAGAGATTAAATATATTTGTTGACGAAAATGTGCAGGAGAGACAAAGGGTCGAATAGAGACAATCCCAGCCATTAACAAATGTTTGAACATATGCTAAGAATGTTGGTATTAACTGATAGACATTAGATAGTGGGTACTTACATTTTTGATTTCATTCATTTTAGTAAATTGACGTCCAAACTCCCATAGATCCACGCCAAATTTTAAGGCCCAGTTGCGTACTCTGTAGGAGATAAGAAAATAAATGGATTAATTACTTCACAAAAATTCCAATTATAAATTCACTTGTCGTGTTCTATGCAAATTCAAAATCCACTTAATTGCAACCGGAACGAAAAGAGCTAAACAAAACCCAAATAATGCGACAGACGACGCGTCGCTTGGTTGTCGCTTCTGTTTCTGCTTCTGCTTAATGCACTTTCACTGTCATTTGTCATAAGTAGTTAGTGCTCTGTTTGTTTTTCATTTTGCTCTTTTTTTCTACTTTATTTATTTTTTGTGTATTCGCTTAAGCTGCCTCGACGGTAATTAGATCTGCCACGCCCACACATTCATTGTATATATTCACTCCTCTCGGCAACGTGTCAAATGCAAAAATGGTTTTAAGCAGCAATTGTGCCAGTTGCACAACTCAACAGAGATAAAGAGTACAATAAATGGAGTGCCAGGGCAAAATCCCAAAACTAATCCATTTAAACTGTATAATAATATAATAAAGATGACGGTTGAGTATATTCTACTCAAGAGTTAAGAATTGGTGCTTTGGTGGTGGTAGATCCGACTCGAAGGACCATAATTTATATTATTAAAACTAAGTCAGAATTCTAGAGCAATAATTTAAAATCTTAAGGCATAATAAACTCTCAGTAGTCACATATTCTCTATTCCTTGTATCCTGCGTTATAAAACCAAGTATTCATCACATTTCTAAGCTAGTTCTGAGCCATCAAAAAAAACATCCAAACAATGCAAAATGCAACTCACGTACCAAAGACACAAGAACCATTCACATTTTGTATATAAAATTCTAAAAAAAAAAAAATTACAAAAATCGACATCCTAGACCAGCAGCAGGCAATGAAAGGCCATCAGCGTCATCTTGTCGGGCCAAAGAGTTTTTTGCAGCATTCGGTATGGACATTTTTTCGGCACTGAAAAACTTGACAATGGGGCGAAGCTCAGGTGTACACTTGCTTTTGTATGTTTCAGGCTTTTTGAGCACGAACCAACCCACCTATGTCATGCTCAAGTGCCTCTACACCTTAAGCCATCGAACTAGTTTCCAGTCTTCCTGCGCCTTTTTTTTTTGTTTCTGCTGCTTTTCACTTTTTTTTTTGTTTGTTGTTTGCTCTGATTCTGCTTTTCACTACTCAAGTTTATGTTGAGGCAGGTAGCAGAGATTGTCACATTGGAGTAGGTCAAAAGGTTTTTGCATCATTGAAATTGAAATGAGTTTTCTTTTGCACTGTCAATCTCAAGAGTTCACTTCAGCGACTCTTAAAAAAATGCATCGAAAGCTCACTATAAGGCAAGCTCTAAATTTAAATAGAGAGGAAAAAGTTTTTTAGCACAACTTTAAAATTTTGATCACACATAAACCGATTAGGTATGCTGTATGCTTTTCTCTGCAATTTGTATGGCAAATCCCCTTACATGAATTGAGGTATTTGGATTAAAATGAAAAGCAAAATTTAGATTGCAAGCTTTGCCAAGCTGGATAGAAATATGTAGACTTAAACTGGTAGCTGAGGATGAAATGCACAATGAACAAAATTGAAGAGTTTTTTACAGAGCTATATTTGATATTTTTCATGGAATTGATGGTTGGTAAATGTCTTGTGAAAACTTATTCATTTAAATTTGTGTGTTCTTTAATCAAGTACAAATAATATCAAAAGTAGATAAAATGCTTCATTTAAGTATGAAATACCTGATTTTATACTGATTCGGAATACATAAATTACTTATCGGACTGTAAGTGTCTTGAATTGAAAATTATTTAACCTTGAAACTAGTTTTTGCATTCTTAGATTAACAACAAAATCTTAAAATAAAAGTCCTATTAATTCTGGTATTAATACATTGAATATGAAGCAATAAAATTGTTAACCTAATACCGATTTGTTTTCAAAATTGGGTCAAAGATACAAAGACCATAGCATATTCAAATGCCAAAAAGGAATAACTACAATTCTCTTCAATGAGTTAAAAATGATTCATACTTGAAAAATAATCGTCGGGATAAATTTAATCTTAGTCTTCGAATAAGCCCGTCATCAGCTTGAAAATAAAATCTCAACTTAATTGGCCCAATCCTTTCAAACTTGTATCATTCCAAATGTGCTTTCATTTAAAAGGGGTATAACAGAAAAAAGGATAGTTCTTAATCTCCATTCTTCATCCAAAAAAGCTAAAAAATGTGAAAAGGACATTTTACAGGGATCTTATTCTCTCGTTCGTGGGTTCGAGTCCCAGCTAAGCGCAAACAATTTTGTATTTCTTAACTTTTCAAAAGTTTTAAATAAAGCAAAACTCGTGTGGGTCTGGAAATGTATAAGGATGTCTACTGAAATATGGTGGGAGAAATTAACGGTTCTTTTCTGCGATTAAATCAATATTCCTAATCGAGCTCAAATAATTAAATATAAACTGTAAAAATTATAAAAAGAAGCCTCTGTATTAATTCAAGATGGGTTTCAAGAGAAGCTTTATTAATTTGTTAAATTTATTTTTCAATATTTTCTTTCAAATGCAGGTCAAACTTAGAACTTATCATGTGGTTTTTGGCGATGCCTACAAATGCGTTGGAGCTACTTAAATCAGCATTAATGATGAAAAAATCTACCATCTAGCAGAGATGGAGACATAAACAGGAGAAAAACAAAAATTTTGTCAGACACAATAAATACAGGAATCCAATAACACTTTTAGTTCTGTTTCAGTTTTAAAAGATGACACAGATAAACCAAAACAGTCTCTTGTTTTACTATTACGCAAGTCTTTGGAAGCTTTTCATTGATTCACTAAAAAATGTAGTATTGTGGGCGGTTCAATTTGTTTTAATGTTTGAAAGGAAGTCGTTAGGTTTTGCTAAAGAAATTAAGGTGACCATGATTCTACGATTATAGAATAAAACTATTTTTGATTTTCGGGCTGGTGTGGCATGACGTTCTGAATCATTCTTTACTCGTGTGTTTTGGAGATAACGGTTTTGAAACATGAATTGTTTTAATTTTTAGTACACTTACATTTTAATCCATATTTCAATTTAGAGACGATAAATAAAGCCAAGCGAGATATGAATCGAAAGATAATTGAATAATCCAATAATCACGTAGAGCCTTGTTTTCAAATCGGCTTAGTACATTTTTTTACAAAAATTGACTTCTTGCTCAAAAACGAAGGGCTAGGAATAAAGA
This sequence comes from Lordiphosa clarofinis, assembly GCA_018904275.1. Lineage (NCBI taxonomy): Eukaryota > Metazoa > Arthropoda > Insecta > Diptera > Drosophilidae > Lordiphosa > Lordiphosa clarofinis. The sequence goes on from JAEIGQ010000086.1 coordinate 23,018, forward strand.
TTCCAACAAATCGATTTTCATAATCTTATCAGAGCAACTCAAGTATCAAGATATCAGACATGTGAAAATACGCCATCGATGAATATCAATATTTTGAAATTCAGAATTTTATGATTCTAATTTAAAATTTCTAAACTGAATTATCAAGTCTGTTGTTTCTAAATTGATTGGTGCTGTCATAAACATCGATGACAATGAGCACTCACAGAGTATTTTACAAGTTTTATTGCATCGTTTAAAAGCTCCAGCTAATTTTTTAAAACTAACGATTAATCGATTTATTAAAATCTTAAACAATGACTGTGTTCATCAGCACAAATCGATGACAACAAAACGATGAACATAGATCGATTGTTGTGGTGAACGAATGTGTGCATGAAAAAATGTCCTTAACTGTGGAACAATTCAATTTCCCATTTAAAGTTTAATACTCTTAATTCCTGAAATCAAAACCAAATTTTGATATTAAATAGTTCCTTTGGCGACAATGAATTTTTGTTTACTATTTTTCGCGATGAGAAAACCAAAAACAAAATTTTTAAAATTTATTTTTATGGAATCACCCATATGTTCTTGATCAGTAAAGTATAGCTGCACTGCAATAAAGTATAGCTGCCAAAGAAAAGATTGGTCTGAAAATAAGTTTTAGTAAAAGGAACAGTTCACTGCTATCGCTGCAATACTTTATATTTATCATTAGTATATGCTTCAACATAATTCTAAGCAGGTTGATATAAATCGGATAAAAGGTATTCACCCTTCTCCTATGTTTCAAGCATCTTCGTCAAAAGACTAAAATGATCAAATCCAGACCATTGAGTTAACAACTAAAGAAGATTACACACCCTTTTTATGTATTTTACTTTAAATCAAGCAAAGCCCACTTGGGGTATACTTAATATATGAAACACATTTATCCACTCATCCTGAAAAGTATGCTTCAGATTATACTTATGCAACTTCTACCCTCCAAACCTGAGTTGTGGGGCTTCACCCACACACACACACGCACACACACATATGATTCGCAGTATAATCATTTAGCAGAAGCAACCCTCAGCAACTCAGTGATTAAAAATCAATTTTAATCGATTTTAAATGCGCATAAATTATTCAACTGATTACCCCATGTACAATAATGGCAAATAAAAAAATTAAAGATAATATGCCATATATTGCATATAAATGTTTCATTAAAACTTTTTTTTCCATGTGTATTTACCATAATCATTTTGCAAACACACAAATATTATCATTATGGAAAATGTTTATTTAAGCAAATATTTTGGCAAGCAAGAAGCCAAAAAACCCTAAGACAAGAAAAGACACTTGAGTAAGCCAAACTCATTACAAGTTGGGGGGAAAGAAAACGGAAATATCAACAGCAACAGAGAACAACAACAACAACTATTGTGAAAACATTTGCCAAACATTTATAATCTAAACGCGAAAGTCAAAAGCAAAACAAAAGCAACACAACGAGAGCTCATAAAACAAGTCCAAGAAGCAGAAGGCGGGCAGCAGCAAATTGAAAATAAAAGACTCTAGTGAAGGCGAAAATGAAAACGAACAGAAACAAGTTCTGCCAGAGTCTAGGGTAGGGAAAATAATGCCCGAAAAATATTTGCACAATTTTATGGCATTATCTACAATATCAATAAGGGCAGCGGGTGGGGCAGGAGAACGAAGCGCAGTAGCGACCACAGCCACGCTGCGTATACGCAATGTTGATTATGTTGAGCCGGCGGCAAAAGCAAGTTTCTCTCTCTCCTTCCATCTAGATACAAAATAAGCGCATGTTTATACAATGCAGGAAGCCGAAGCTGGCAACTGCAGCCAGACTACAGACAAAGTTTTATGGCGTTGTCCAAAAAATGAATTTAAATTATATGAAAATTGTATTATGAGCCCGCAGCACTCAAAAGCGTAAACAATGAAGCGAAATAAAGTGGCCAAGCAAAGTGATTGAAATTGGATAATGCTGATGGGTTTGGGAGTTCGCGAGGGTCCGAAAAGTTACGTATTTGAGGGGGCGTGTGAAGGGCAAGAGAAGGTAATTAAATGAAGTGGACGTATAATATGTGCAAAGGGCAAAGAGAGCAAATCTGATATACGATATCTGCGTGGGTGTATGAGTGTGTATTTGCAGAGGGAAAAATTGTAATGGAAATAAAATGCTGTGGGTTTTTTTTTTTTTATTTTTTCATTTGGGGGTAAACGAATTTTTTAAATATATTAAAGTGCCAAGATGAAATTTGGTTAAAATGAAAACCTCATTATGAAAATTGAAAATAGATCAGATAATATAGCAATCAATTGTCTGATATTAGACCGCAATGACACATCGGAAATAGTACTTAGAAAAAAACCTAGAACTTTGTACTTGAAACGGTAAGTACGAATATACTTGATTCAAGTACAGAACTCTTAACTCAAGTATGATTTTTTTCAATTACGAAGTTCTTGTTTTGAGACTGTTTCGGGATATTTTAAGAACATTTCGAATAATATATTTTTGGTCATACGATTAGTTTGTTAAGGTCTTAAGTACAGCCCAATTTACACTCAAAATAAGTGCAAAATATTCTTCATTGAAGTCTCAAAAATTCTGATAAATAAAATAAACAAATAAACAAAATAATACATCAGAAAATAATTACAGAATGTTCTTGGTTTAAGCCTATAAAATTCCAAAAGCCTTTCCAATTTGTCCTTTAAACTATGTCTCTGTAAATATCAAAATCCAGAGGAAATAAATTTACCAAAGACGGAGATGTTTGTTCTATAGGCCAGAACTCTACCCTGACTCCTTAAACAAAGTGTGGGAACCAGGAGGGAACTTTAAGAACAGAAAACACAAGAACAGAAACGAACAGAAATAGTTCGTATTTTTCGTAGCATACTTTTTGGAGCTTGCATTGTAAGTCAATTTTATTCTTAATCCAAAAAATTTTGTACTTGAACTAAGTACGAAATGTTCTTAATTCAAAAGCGTTTGTTCTCTTTTTAATAATACCTATTAAAAATCGATCGCTTCGTACTTAATTAAAGTACATCCAAGAATAAAACATACTTGGAATTTTAGGTACACAACGGTATAAACTCTATCCCGATCATTATAGAACCCTGACGATCGTTTTTTCTGAGTATGATCGAATAATATTTAGCTCAGATATCAGCTGTATTTAATGTATATGATGCGACGATATATGGTTTACATTAAAATTTATTTCCTCTATTTAATTTTCCAATATGATGATAAAGTTTAAAGCCTTTGACGATTCTGCACAACAAATAAATATCCAGCTTGGTCATTTATTTCTCTTAACTTTCTGACCCGGACACATTGCCCACGCTTACCCGGTCATCATGGAAAGGAAAAGAAAATTGCTTGACCAGCGGGATGCTGTCAATGCAGGGACGAAGAAGATGCATTAAAATTGCAAATGCTGCAACTGAAAATGAGGCAAATGAATGAGTACAATAACGAAAAAGAAGGGACGGCAAAGGGGGTAATGTAGTGAACTGGAAATGCGGCCGGCCTAAGAAAAACCTCGTTGAATGAATGAGGAAAAGAAAGAAACGAAGACCAAACAACGATTTTCGAGTACTCCCAAACACTATAAACGAGATTTGGGTCAGTTACATCAAAAGCAATGTTGCCCAGGACCAAACATAATCGTCAAAGCAAGGCCCTTAAGGCAGATGTTGTTGCTGTTGCTCTGCAGGCCTGGCAGCAAAAGTTGAAATAAATTTAATTGAATTTCTGCAACGACACACTCACACACACACACATAAGCGAAATGGCAAAATGAAAGCAAAACACAAAACACAAGAAAAAGAAAAGAAAAAGTTTATGTTTCAAATTAATAAAATTAAGTTTTACGCATGTGACGCAAAAAAATGTCAACATGAATGGGTGAGGGAGAGCGCCATGAAGCACACTCAAAGTGAAAAAGGAATTAATAAGTAGATTTGAAAAAGTACAATCAACTTTTACATCTATATCATTTATAGTATAATAAGTAAGCGGTGGACAAAAATGAACAAGATTTAGGATTTGTGATTTGAGATGACAATAAAAGCATGGCTTTATAGCAGCGGAGGGCATGAAATTTGAGTTTGAGGCATGCTTGACTTTTTATGGACTTAACTTACTTTGAAGAGTGGCAATTGAACGTGTGCGTGTCGACGATTCATTTTCAGAAAACTAACTCTCGGGGTAATGGAAACGAACAGAAAACAAGGGTCCCACAGGGTCTGTTTGTCGATTCTTTAATTTGTACCCTGTAGTCGGACTTAAATAAGATCCTCAATCTCTCGCATCTCTCGTCCACTCTCCACGACTCTCAAATGTCTAAGCGGTCTAAGTAGCTATCGTTTTTGTACTTTCTCTCTCCAAGTACCATACCACCACAAGAGTCGATAATTGAAGTTATTTAAGAAGTTCAGGCCGTTTTAATTGGATTAATTTACCAACGAACCTTTCCGAAGTCACCACCAACCACCTACGTTTTCAGGGTCTTTTGGCCAAAAGTCCCAATTTTTTGTTTGGGAAACTGGATAAAAAGACTGTCGGCTATGATTTTTGAATACATATAGCTATTTAATGGCAAAAATTGGAACCTTTTTACAAAATAGCTTTCGACTGCCAGTCGTTCAAAGTTGATTTTTCTTAAAATTGATGCAAAAAATAAAAATATTTTAGTCAAAGTTAGGAAAGAAACAGCTGCCGCAATTTGATATCTTATTTTCGACTTCGCACTTATGCCATAAAAAATTATCAAGAAGTTTCCATTCGATAGCGTTTACATAAAAAATGGAAAAAATCTATAACTTTGTGGGTTTGGTTTCTTTTGGCAACTTTGCGTTAAGAGTACCTAAGAGTACCTCTCTTAATTTGCTTGCAAAATTGCTTATTATTTTCTTTGAATAATGTACTATAGCTGTAGGTATGCGTTTTTGCACGGTATTGCTTTGAATTTTTATAAAATCGCATATAAAATTATATTTCTATTTGAAGTCAAGAAAGTTCTGTTAAATATTCAGCCTAGAAGTATGCTTTTTTCTAAACTTCGGAATATAGCACATACCTTCTGAGGTAAACTATTTGAATGTGTCAAAATGTGTAGCATACTCTTAGAAGCACTGAAGGTAAATTGTAACATATTAAATAAATAAAATTTTTAACTAATTTAAATTTAAATTATAAATGTAAATTTTTAACTAATTTAAAAATAAAATTAAATTTGTATTTTTATTTAGTTGTTTTAAGTATTGAATATAAAGAGGAGGTAAAATAGACTTTAAATCGATGATTTCAGTCAGATTGACTGAAAATCCTCGACAGGTTGGGCAGTCAAGGTCAAAATCTGCTTGCATAAATATCTCTAAAACCATTATACATATCAATACATATTATTTTTTTTCAGTTATCTGATACTTATATATACTTTTAAGCAAGAATTGGGTCAAATCCAATTACAAGTTATTTTTCTATAATTATTAAAAGAAAAAGTTTAAATATTTTTCTACTTTTGCTTGGATTATTAATAACCCATAAATTTTATTGTTGCATTTAAAATTATGTGCGTTAAGTTCAATATTTTAAGGGCCGATTTCTGTGCTCCCATATAGCTGCTATGTGTCAGTTAGTCATCGATTTTACACTGTTATTTGTTAGTTTATGTGACAAATAGCTCTATATTCTAAATATCATAAATATATTTTAAAGGAAAGCGATAGAAAGAAAAGATAGAAAAAACTATCTTAAAAAACTTTAAAATAAAAATTATAAAAACGTGACAAAGTTTATAACTTAAAATTAAATAGCAGGACCCGGTGGGGGGACTTTTTAGCCAGTCTGGCAAGCTAAGCACATACTCATAGCCAAGAGTGGTCAGAGATAACACTAGGCAACAAGGTCCAGAATATTGAAGGGTTGGTGATGATTCAAGATGATTTTCTAGAGCTAAACACGAATCTATCTTCAGAAATGGTTAATGACGTCGAGATTTTTAGTAATTTGAGCTTAAAGTTGCAAAAAGTGCCTATTTTGACCCGTTTTAGAGGCGATTTGTTGAGAATCTATAATTTGGAAGAATTGTACGATTATTTTAAGAGAAGATGAACCATTTTGAATACATAGCACAGTGGTCCGCTTGTATAGAGAGCGGCCAAAAATACTTCTAGTTGAGGTAGGGACTTGAAACTTGGCTCAAAATTTTTTTATATTTATCCTAAAATAATATGTAAAAATCAGCCAGATCGGACAACTATATCACATAGCTGCCATATGAACAATCGGTCTGATATTCAGTTTTTCATATGAAAAACTTTTGTTTTTCATTTTATTGCAACAAAACTTTGGAAATTTTCATAAAACCTGGGAAACTTCAGTAAAAATCTGGATACTATAGGTTATAGCTGCCATAGGAAAAATCAGTGTAAAACGAGTTTTTGCCGGAAAAACTATTTCGCCTTAAAATAATAATGACAGGAATGATACTTGTACATCCTAATCAAGCTGATATCCCAAATGATGAGCGTGTTTAATAATGGAATCCTTTAGATTAGCCGACTTTTCTTTATTCAAACCTGCTTCTTCACACCAAATCTCAAAAGCATGCAAACGTGAAAATTGGCATTCATAAGTGGCTCCCTTAAGGAAATAATAAGCTATTATTTTAAAGAAAAGAATATAAACACAAAAATTACAACAAACAACATTTTAAAATTTTTATTTTTAAACGTTGATTAAATTTCTTATATTCTTAAAAGCTTAAGAATATTAAACAAAAAAGAATTGTTACAGGCCAAAGGAAGCCCTTGCACAACTAAAAAACACAGGAAAGATTTCATTTCTTATTTCTCAAATTTTCTTTTTTTTTTGTTTTTTATTTTTTTTGACTTGTTTTATTTTTTTTTTTCTTTTTTATATTTTTTCGTGTTTCTTTGGATTATTATTTTTTTCTTGGTTTGTTATGTTCAATGAAAATTTTCAACAACACAAATTGCATACTTTTGGGTGACAGCAAAATATTGGTTTTTTTGTGAACTCGTACACAGTTACTAGAAATGGTATATCTTCGTTGAAAAAGTTCGTAGAACTATTTGGGATAGTTTTATTTTTTCAAAGTTAAAGAGTCGTAAAACCCATTTTCCGACTGATCATTGGTATGGCAGCTACAAGAAGTTGTCATCCGATCCGGGTGGTTCCGACATATTAGCAGCGTGCGGACAAAAGAAGACTCTGTGCAAAGTTTCGCGTAGAATCAGACAGACGAACAGACGGACGGACAATGCTGCAAAGAGGCTAGTTGATTCAGCATAAATCGGTATATGTTTAGATGAAGAGGATAAATTGTATGTTATATCAAGTAGCCTTTTCACGGCAACCTAGTCTTTCTCCCATAAAGTGAAAAATGTATTTTAGTCTTAAACAGGCTGTAACTTTTCCAAATGGTCTCTTATAAATAAGCCATAAAAATAACACAATTAGATTACATGTGTGGCTTTATGCTCATGTAGCTACAATATAAAACTTAATTACCACGCTAGCCTCAACGGAATTATTAATATTGAAAAAATGTCATAAATCTACACAACTTAGACTTTAGAGGCCAGTTAGTATACTTTCTGCGCTACTTGAAAAGGGCCTTTTATTTTTTAAAGGTGCAAATACTGATTCAATACGCTCTATATGCTTTTTATACTGCGGACACCCGACGGATGGGCAATATACAAGTGCAGGACGATCTGAAGCAGTGTGCAAAAGCTTTGTGGTGAATGGATGAATAAATTCTTTTCGACCAACGTTTAATGAATCCAAGAACACCATTTGCTCTATTTACATAAGAGCAAACATGAGGATTCAAAAAGAATTCCAAGATCAACGACTGTAGTTATAAGGATTCCTTGTCAAGCGATCAGCGAAGGTTTGCAACAATAAAAAGTCATAAACATGTACTTGGAGCAATTAAGATATAATCAAAGACTCCAAGGAGCTAAAATCATCATGCAATCTGATGGAATGCATCTAGTCGTTAAAAGATAAAAGAAGTTTTTCATCATCGGCGTTCATAAGTATCCAAGAAAAAGTTAATATTGTGGGGAGCTTATTAATGAAAAGAGTAAAAAACAAAGGGCCGAGGTGGCTGCCTTGTGGCACACCAGAATTGCAAAGACAGGCATTGAATTATTAAACCAAAGCAGGACTTTAAATAGGACAAAATCTAGTGCAGAAAAGGGGAAGGTAATACTAAACGATCAAGCTTAATGAGGATAAGATCGTGGTTCACAACATCAAATAAATTACTGAAGTCGGTGTAGATGACATATAAACCACTTTTTCGTGACTGACCAATGTATAAATCGCGAAAATCACAAAACTTTTACAAAAAGTTTAACATGATTTTTACGAAATAGCGTCACTAATATTAAATCGAATGGGACAAGCTTGCAACCAACTTAATTTCGAAGTCTCATCTTAGGATTATTTCTTCAGTCTGGGTCTATTCGCTAGAATGTAGTTTTTGTGTGCTTTTAATATGTTAATTTTTGTGCCAACAAAACATAAAAAATAAATTTGCGTGAAAGTTCACTTTTTTACAGGGGAACTCTGCGGAACTCAATTGATGTTATTGAGCCGAGCTCTGAAGCAAAAACAACCAGAATTCGAGCAAAGATAATTTTGCAACGTTATAACGCTCGCCCACATGTTGCGCAGCCGGTCAAAACATACCTTGCAACGCAGAAATGGGAAGTCCTACCCCAACCGCCGTATAACTGCATTTACTTCGTCGTTGACGCACGCCTTTGAGGATCAGCACTTTAGCTCCTTTGAAAAACTCAAAAATTGTATCGATCCGTGGATCGCAACAAAAGACGCATCGTTTTATCGAGATGGTATCGAGCTCTCAGCTTTGTGCCGTGAAATAAAAGTCGAGAGCTGCGTGCTGAAATTTTAATTCTAAGCGAGAGTCAAACACAGTTCGAATTTATGTAAACCAAATATGAAACCACAAAGTCAACAAATACGGCAAGTTCGTTTGCTTACCAGTTCCATGTTTCATATAAAACTTAATTATATAGTTTTTTGCTCAAACGGCAAGCCAGATGGACCAATTTAACTACTTTCTCGGAAATAATGTCAAACAACCGACGGGCAAAAGTGAAAATGCTAAAACTAATTTCAATAAATAAAACTAACATTAGACACACAACAACAAAAAAATACACTTAGTGGTCTCTGGTTCCGGTTTCCGTTTACTCCAACCCCATTTCAACCAAAAAGTTGTCCTTGGTTGTCCTGCCCTGCAAATGGCAGTTTTGGTTTTTGGGTTAATTAGCCAAGTGAGCGCTGCGGTTACGTGTGTTGCCTTCACTTTACTTCGCACCCCTCCTCGTTTTATACTCTTTCCTCTTCTTCGCCGCACTAATTGCAAAATCCTATTATGTATCCATTAGATACGCATACATGAGCAAAAGTATCTCATCACCACATCACACATATATATATGTAAGATATCCCACACACACACAGACTTTATCAAATGACATTGCCATCATTTTGGCGTCTTCTTAGTGTAAACTTTATCACTCTCTATTTTTCATTCAATATGTTTTCACAACTATTCTCATTTTCATTTTGTGGCGCATAAAGAAAACTAATGGAAATTGTTATGCCAATTTATTGTGTAGTAAACAAAGTAATAAACATAAATAAATTGATTTTAAAATGAGATGAATGTGAAAAGTTTTGATTCAAAGAAATAAAATTCAAATGCTAGTTAGACAAAAGTTATGGGCCATTAATTTGACTAGCAGACAGAGTGGATGTTGATCTCGCGTGTATTGAACTGCGAGCTAAAATATAAATAAATTCTGTCTTGCCCGATTCGTTAACCAAATTCCTCCCGTCTCAATAAATTCAATTATTTTTTATCCATCAGAAGCAGAAATCGCTGAATACATCACAATCCTCAAATGACCAACAAAAAGGCTTGCGGACATCTGTTCAAAATTTGCATAAATATTTCAGTAAAATGAGCAAATTATGTATTTATGCATTAAAAACAAATTTACAATTAATTTCCTGTGCAAGCGGAAATGCAACGCAATTCATAATCATAAAATTCGGTGACTTACTCGTTGTGTGGTATATCCTCATCCTGATCGCCAAATGCCACGAATATGTGCATTTTGAATATTAACACTCCCAAAATGACGGCCAGAAAGCAACTCAAATGTTTGCGCTCCATTTTCGTTGGCAATTTGTGAGTTCGATGGTGGCAAATCCTCTGATTAAATCTCTCTCAATAAAATGGGTTTGCAACCAATTTACTTGCACATTTGCAATTTATAATTATTTATTTTTTCCCTTTGTGTGCGGTTGTGTGTGCGATAAAAGCCACAGAACCAATCCAACAATCGATTAATTTTTTTGTATTTACTTCTTTTACTGCTTATTGACACTTCACATCGAATGCACAAATTTTTCAATTAGATAAATTTCAGTTTTTGGTTTTGCGAGTTATTTATTTTTAATTATCCATGAAATATATTGATATTTTGCGAGTGTGCGAGTGTTTTATATTTTCATTTATTTATTTTGAATGCGTTGAAGTGCAAGATTTTTTGTTGCCAAAAGTTATTGCTGTCGTAGGGATTGTTTAACATTTTTGCAAAGTATTACAGATATTTAATTGAGCTGGTTATTAGATATGTTTTCAGGTTGAATAGGGTAAGTCTGTAAAAAGAAAGAGAGAGAAAGTAGAGAGTAATGAGATTAATTATGTAGATTACGTAGGCAGGATGTCATCATCTAACATTATGGCTTAGAATTGAGCATGTTTACTAATAAATTTTAGTGGCATTAATTAGATATTTTGGAAATATGAAAAACTATTTCAATCAAGGCAATCTGCTGCTGAACCCAACTAAAACGAATTCGGTTCTAACCAGGCTATGAATCGAACCTTTCAAATATTTAGCATTGCGACTCTAGACCCAAACCAATGTATACTAAAAAAGGTACGGTTCAATTTCTTAACTTCTTAAGAACTAAGCACTTTCTTAATATTATGACCGAAGAACACAACTGCGCTTGAAATTATAATTAAAGATGGATCTTAGAAACTTAATCCATATTGCGATTTCGACAGGAAATTAAAACATAAGTCAAGTTGAACGAAGTTTTTATACCCTTGCAAATGTTTTAATACATCAGAGTTTACGAACGTCAGCATTAAAACAAACAATTTTTCTAAATAAAACCCACTTTTCGACCGAAAGTTCCTATGGCAGCTATAAGATATAGTCATCTGATTTTGACCAAAACTTGCAAATCTGTGTAAAAGCATATAAAACTAATAATTGGCGAAGCGAAAGGCGTTTACATTAAAAACAAAAAAGTTTTCTCACAAAGACCCACTTTTCGACCGATAGTTTCTATGGCAGCTATAAGATATAGTCATCCGATTTTGACCAAAACTGCCAAATCTGAGTAAAAGCGTATAAAACTAATAATTGTCGAAGCAGAAGGCGTTTACATTAAAAACAAAAAAGTTTTCTCACAAAAACCCACTTTTCGACCGATAGTTCCTATGGCAGCTATAAGATATAGTAATCCGATTTCGACCAAAACTTCCAAATCTGTGTAAAAGCGTATAAAACTAATAATTGTCGAAGCGGAAGGCGTTTACATTAAAAACAAAAAAGTTTTCTCACAAAAACCCACTTTTCGACCGATAGTTCCTACGGCAGCTATAAGATATAGTAATCCGATTTTGACCAAATCTTTCGAATCTGTGTAAAAGCGTATAAAACTAATAATTGTCGAAGCGGAAGGCGTTTACATTAAAAACAAAAAAGTTTTCTCACAAAAACCCACTTTTCGACCGATAGTTCCTATGGCAGCTATAAGATATAGTCATCCGATCCGGTCGGTTCCGACATATTATCAGTGTGCAGTAAAAAGAAGACTCTGTGCAAAGTTTCAGCTCGATAGCTTTAAAACTGAGAGACTAGTTTGCGTAGAAACAGACAGACGGACAGACAGACAGACAGACAGACAGGCAGACAGACGGACAGACAGACAGACGGACGGACAAAGCTCAATCGACTCAGCTCGTCGCCCTGATCAAGAATATATATAGTTTATGGGGTCGGAAATGAATATTTCTATGCGTTGCAAACTTCTGGGCAAAATTATAATACCCTTTGCAAGGGTATAAAAATAGAGAGAAGCTAACTTCGGCTCGACCGAAGTTTATATACCCTTGGAGCATGATTGTAATATGGCAGCTTTTCTATATATTCATAACTGAACAGTGTAAAGTGTTAAAAAAGGTGTAAGGGGTGCTAGCACTCACGAGTCTTTGATGTGAAACATGATCCTAAGTTTAAAAGCTTATTTTCAAATCACAAGCTCTCTCAATGGTATTTATATCAGCGAAAGAGTGCCCTTTCGAAACAAGAAGTTGAACGGGAAGTAGGAATACCAGAAACAAGATCACTTGCTGCAGTGTTCTTTCATTTCTTCAAGAAGTTTAATGTACCTATCCATATATAAATGATGATGTTTCACCCCCCCCCAATATACCACCAACGTGAGATCCAAGATCCCACTCATATCCCTCCCATATCCCACCCCGGATGCTATTCAGATTCCGCCCAGATTCAGTAAAGATCCCGCCCAGATCCCACCCAGATCTCGCCCAGATCCCACCCAGATCCCGGCCAGATCCCACAATGATCCCTTTCAGATCCCTGATGCCCTCCACATTCTACCAAGATCTCCACCCAGATCTCACCCCCATTACCACCCAGATCCCACCCAGAACTCTGCCAGATCTCGCCCAGCTCCCACCCAGATCCTCATCTAGATCCCACACAGATCCCACCCATATCGCTCCCAAATTCCCGCCCAGATAAGATTCCACCCAAATCTCTCCCACATACCACCAGATCCCACCAAGATCACACCAAGATCTTTCCCAGAGCCCACCCAGTTGCCCCTCTTCAGTATCTTTCCTACCTCTTCGCTTCCCCCCTTTGCCTATTCTCTTGTGTGTGTGTTGGCTGGTTAACTCCACAAATCAAAGCAAGAAAAAATATGAATGACGTCAGCGTCACGTGACGCTGAAATCAAATTTTACTCCTACTAAAATCGTCCGTACCGAAATTAAAGATGTTTCACATCAAAGAGTTTTTCTCACTGAAACTACTTTTTCGGCTTTTCGTTCCTTTAGCATCTATATGCTTTAGTCATCCGACTCGGATCAAACTTGGCAGAATTATGTGGAAGCATGTAACATTGATTAGTAAAATGCTTGGATGCGATAGCATTGAAATCAAAAAAGTTTTTCTTACTAAGACTTTTTTCCAGACCTATCTTTTGTATGGTAGCTATTCTATATAGTTGTCCGATTTCGACAAATCCTGGTGAAATAATGTGAAATCATTAAAACTTATAAATACGAGGGTTGAGAGCGATAGCATTGAGAAAAAAAGTTTTTCTCACTAAAACTAGTTTTTCAACCGATCGTTCCTGCCACATTTATATTTATTTGATTTTACCATCCTAGTGTTACAAGTATAAAACTTAAAGTTTTAACAGTAGTTGATGCAATGAATCATTCGGAATTAAAATTAATATTAAGTGAATAAAAACTATAAACTATAAATTATTATTAATTAAAATTAAAATTATATAAAAAAGAAGAGAGAAAAAAAAAAAATATTTAGAAAATTTTAAGTTAAGTTATGTATGTAATCTTAACCTATTATTATTTTATTTTGGTGTTACATAGTTATATTATTCGTTTACTATAGTGTGTGTTGAGCTTAGTTCGGAAAATAGGTGCGCTACTAATTGATTTTAGTTCATGTGGCAAGACTTCGTGCAAAGTTTGGTTAAGATAGCTTTAAAACTGACGGAGGACATAGCATAGAAACACACGGACGGTTCAGGTTCAAGTTGAGGTTCTCCGACTCCGGAGCAGTTCACTCCGAACCGGCTAACAGCCCTAATATATACCGTGTGTTGCAAAGACCTAAAAAAGAAATTTATTTTCATATAAGGTAGGTCTGACCTAATGTAATGTACCAGTACGCCAGGGAACAAAAATGACATATAGTATACATATACATTTTTGGTAGAACCTTTATATTTTTTTTTACATACATTTTTAGAAATGCAATTAATATTTTTCCTTTACATATTTGTGTAGTTTGAAAGCAATAATAATATGCCATAATCAGCAAAAATCATTTATTTGGTGTCGCCCGATTGTGTTGCTGCTTTACAATTTACGATATGTTGAAATAAATTTTTTTTACAATTTTGACAAAATGATTGTCTACCTACTATGACGTGCCTAGCAGCTTAAAACCAAAATTAAGGGGAAATTAAAACTTTTAAAGGAGAGGCGGCCAAATGGAGAGGAAAAAAAGTGAGCATGTGTTAGTAAACAAGAGAGCTCTCTCCAGACATCACGCGTTTTACTTGCTAGGCAGTGCTCACCGATTCACACAACCATAACTTCGGCTCGTGCGAGCCTTAGGCGGTCGGGTCTGTTTTAAAGCCTTGGCGCGGCCATCAAACTTAAAAATATCTGATTCTAGATTTTTGATAAATTCTCTACAAAATATACAGAATTTTTTGAGCCCATTCATTTCAATGCTTTTTCAGATGGTGTTATATTTTAACATGAAACATTAAAGAGTTTTTCGTTTTTTTTTGTCAGACCAGAAAACTGCAAGAATATTGAAAATCCTATAAACCAAAGTTATTCCATACTTTGTATGAAATGCATCTATCTGGATTAGTTCCTGTAAAGCCTTAGGTATAACCTTCAGATTGTAGAAAAAAAATCGCATTGTATTTATGATTTGATTCTGCTTCTAGTTTATCTAAGCTGCATCTTATATGTATGTGTTGCATGCTTTACGGCATTACTCTGAAGCGTGGCCGCATCCTGTGCGTGGCTGCCGCTCCATTTATGTCAAAGTTGTGTGATGTTGAAATAAAAATCGTACAAAAAGCATATGAAATCGGTCTTATATAAAATGCAGGCAGGCATATGTAAGTATATGCAGATGTGTGAGTGCGTATCGGCCACAATAAATTGTCTTTATTTCATGCGGATGTGGTTGCTGTGAGTAGGAAGGGAGGTTGGGGGAAAAGGCTTGCGCCCTGTTTAATGAAAATTATTACGCGATATCCTTGGGGACACACACACACATTTATACAGAGGAGGATGTATGGCTATGTGCGCCTTTTTAGGGGGTGGCATGCTCATACAACAAAAAAAATTATTTTTGTTCCAAGTTGTCCTGCAGAGTGAATGAGCCGAGCCGCCTTCCCCCACTGCGCATGTCACTGCGATGCAAAGGATTCGAGTTCGAAAAGCATAACGGAATGTCGGTATGTATGTTTGAGAGATGTTTATGCGTATGTGTTGGTGCTAGTGCTGTGGGGGGAAACGCATTTCTAGGTCAAACTCACATGGAGCCAGAGTCAGAGCCAAGCGGATTGTAGGTACAACACACAAGCCAATATATACCACTCACATTCATCTCCATTTTCGGATTGGCTTAATATAACTCGGAAATATTTTTTGGTTTGTTTTGCGCAAACAAAACTTTGTTTTTTGATTAAATGCAATTGAAGTAACATGGTTTTTATTATTTTATTGAGATAAGCGATAAAAGACCAAACTTTTTACCTTTTGAAAATGTTTTCATTTGGTTTTTCAAAGGCAATATCAAACTATTATACATTCCATTAGTTTTTTGAAAGAAAGATAGATGGCTGATACATGCCTATTCCAAGAGCTTTTTAAAGTCTGTCAGTTATGTCAAAAACAATTCAGGATCACCCACAACTTGATAATGAAATAAGGCTAATTTACGGCTAAGAGATTTTGGAAAACGTTCGTAATGTTTTTCCATAAGTTCTACAAATTACACAAGGCCGCAAAGCTTGACTCTTTTAAAGTATTTTGAAGGGTTGGGTTGTGATTCTAGTTTATTATCATGTTCTGAACCGAAATCTCTTCCAACCGAATTCCTCTGATATTTCTTATGGTTGGTTTCAAACCTCCCTTTTTTTGTTAGGAGATTTAGCTAAACTTATTTTGGAAATGTAAGCAACGTTATTTTTCTGGAAAGATTGCAGCAAATAAATTAACTATATAATAAGTTTAAACATTGAAATTTGCGATTTATTGTTTATTCGCAAAAACAATCTTCTTTCCATGTGAAACAAAGCCCACCACCTCAGTGGCTCCCTCTTTCAATGATGCCGCCATCTATGTGACTGCTAACAGATTAAGGGCTGGCAAAATATATTTTATTTTTGCATTTCATTTATGCAGAACTTGACTTTAGGAATAATAATATAAAATCGCATTATAAAACATGAAACCCAATTAACGAATTTCAATTAAAAGTCAAATTGGCCCATAACTAGAGAATGGGAAAAATAAATCGCAAATTTCAATGTTTAAACTAATAATATAATTAATTTATTTAATGCAATCTATCCAGAAAAATAACGTTGCTTATATTTCCAAAATTAGATGCAGTCCTGTCTTTAGAGATGGAACTTTAACTGGAACAATTGGTGTTCTAACTAGATTTTCTAATAAGAAAATGAAATCTCTCGAAGTTCTGTGGCACCGACGACCGTCAGCAAAGTCTGAAAAGATTTTTATCTCCCCCCTGATAGTAAGTATTTTTGCCCATGCACTTTCGATCACTAGTTTAACGCATATTTCTAGCTTAGAGCTGAATGGGTGAAAATAAGTGATTTTAGTGAAGGAAAGGAATATTTAAGAAAGGGACAAAAGTTTAATAGAAATTTTTAGTGATTTTGGAAATTTAAAAGAGCCTACTTTAACTATTTTAATAAAGTAGATCAAACAGTAAGATTTTCTACTGTATGGATTTAATGCCCTTTTAATACTTCTCACATTACAGGCCCCACTCACATAAAACATACTCAAGTATCGGACAATCTAGAAAAGTGTAATTGTAAATGAAAGATCATTGAACTTTTTAGACGGACTCCTGATAAATTCCTGTACACTCACACTGCTCTTTAATTATTTCGTTCAAGATCAAGGATAATACAGATGTGTTCATAATAGGAAAATGAGAATAAATAAGGCCCAGAACTGTTTTCTGAAATGGTCCATCACGTCAAGATTTTAAATACTTTTGTGGGTCACCTATGCTTTTGTTTTGATTCTCTTGGATATTACCCGAAAGTACTCCGTTTTATCTTTTAAATAAACATTCCCAATTTATTCTACGATTTTTTTCAATAAAGATATACCATTTTTAGTTATTGTATCCGAGATCACAAAAAAACAATATATTGATGCTGCCCCAAAGTATGCAATTTTTATTGTTGAAAATTTTCATTGAATTTCATTGAACATATTACTTGCCAGCTGTGCCGTTTTTGTAAGGAATACCTTTAGGCAGTAGACATATTTGTTATTTTATTATTATCGAGACTACGCGTTCAAAATGGTATATCTTCGCGAAAAATATTAGTTAAACTCTTTACGAAATTTACGAAAATATCAAAGAAAGTCCAAACAGAATTACAGGTTACCCACAAAACACGGCTTAAAAAAATCAAACCCTTTGTATACACGAAAATCATCTAGAATAACCAACAACCCTTCAATATACTGGATCTTGTAAAGGTAAATGTTGGCTATACAGCTCCTACAACGGGGCCAAGCCAAGCTTCTCTCAATCTCTTGGCGTGTGTGCATTAAATTTTTCGCACAAGAGAAAGGGACCTACAGTTTAACGCCGCATCCGAACGGCAAAGTTTGAGAATTTGCTTTTTCATGGGTAGTTACTTCACAACTGGCGCCAATAGCTGGTGAAGGTGACCGTATGTGTTAAAGCTATTTTCTAAAGAAAGAAAAAACTTGTATTATTAGATATTCAGAGGCGGGATCGAACCCACGACCTCCCGCCCAGCAGTCCAGCACACTAACCACTGGGCCACACACAGCCACTCAAACTGGATCTTGCCTAGTGTTAATCAGGAAAAATTTGTTAGCCGGCTAAAGGTCGTTTATTTTGTGCGCCTGTTAACAACTATTTCTTAAATAAATTTATACTGATCGCTAGACCCTACAACATAAAATTTAAATTGTATAGAAATAAACACCTTTAAATGAGCATTGAATGTGTTCTAAATATGTATTTTTCTTTTATTAAAAAAATGTCTCATCCCTTAAGTCTTACTAAGCTTACGTTGTGTTGCAATCCACAACGTGTGTATAATTAGTGGCTCACACAATGCATCTCAAGTGGTTTCCACCGGACGGGCCTCTTCATGTGTTTTGTCACTTGCATTCTGATCCTTGTCAGCAACGCGAAATATTTTCATTTTAAAATTTAATTTACTTAATATTATTATTAAAAGAGAGGTTGTCTTTTATAAATATGATAATCAACGCTATGTTTGAATCGTGGTCCAGTCTCAAATACTTAAAAATACAAATTTTCAATGCAGGAGCTGGAATTTCTCCAATTCAAACCGGTCTCTCGCTAGTTTTGAAGAGCGTTTTGCAGCGATAGTTTTAATAGTTATTCATCAATCAATACTCATTTCTCTGAACTTTCATATTGAAATAGACGACAGCGCCTAATGGCCTCAGTAAAGTGCGTATATCTCTACATTTGGTTCACCCTTACCCATTTGCTATCATACCTACATCATCTAGTAGAGTTACCCTTCTTTATATGTATCTATAAATAACTACAAAAGAAAGAAGAAAAAAACAACAAATAATAGTTATTTTAATAATAATAAAAGGATGTGCAACAACATGGCGTATACGCAACACATGAGTACGCAGAGGTAGGCAACGTCAGGCATCGCCCATTGCCATTGTTAAAAAGTGAAAGTTTATAGTTGGCGCACGTTCATAAAGTTTTGCGTGTTATACAAAAGATTTATTATATCGCATATATCGCTAGCTGCTGCTGCTGTTCTTTTTTTCATTCTTTTTATACCCTTGGAGAGGGTATATTAAAATTGTCCGGATGTTTGTAACGCATAGAAGGAAGCATCTCCGACCACATAAAGTATATATATTCTTGATCAGCATGACGAGCTGAGTTGATATAGCCATGTCCGTCTGTCCGTCTGTCCGTCTGTCCGTCCGTCTGTTTCTATGCTATCTCCTCCGTCAGTTTTAAAGCTATCGTAACCAAACTTTGCACGAAGTCTTTTGGTACAAATACGCTGCACATTTGTCGGAACCGGCCGGATCGGATGACTATAGCATATAGCTGCCATAGGAACGATCGGTTGAAAAACTAGTTTTTGTGAGAAAAACTTTTTTGTTTTCAATGGTATCGCTCCCAACGCACGTACTTATAAGTTTTTAATGATTTCACATAATTTCAATAAGCCTTTTTGAAATCGGACTACTATATAGTATAGCTGCCATACAAAAATTAGGTCTGAAAAATAGTTCGAGTGAGAAAAACTTTTTTGTTTTCAATGTTATCGCTCCCAACGCTCGTATTTATAAGTTTTTAATGATTTCACATTATTTCACTAAGCCTTGTCAAAATCGGACAACTATATAGTATAGCTGCCATACAAAAGTTAGGTCTGAAAAATAGTTCGAGTGAGAAAAACTTTTTGTTTTCAATGTTATCGCTCCCAACGCTCGTATTTATAAGTTTTCAATGATTTTACATAATTTCAACAAGATTTGTCGAAATTGGACCACTATAGCTGCCATACAAACTGTCAGGCATATATCAAGCTCCAAGGGTATATAAACTTCGGTCGAGCCGAAGTCAGCTTCCCTCTATTTTTCTGTTTGCTTTTGGCCTTTTTATGTTTGGATTGGCTTTTGGTTTTTGGTTTGGCCTTGTGAGTTTTCGTAATGGAATTAATGTTTGCCTGTATAAAAAGAAAACTTTTTACTGCCAAAGATGTGTGTGGGTGGTTGAATGGAAGTGTGTGCGTGTCTGCGTCTAGCAATATAAAATTTTTGATAAGTTATAAATCTGTGTTTAGCTTCTTTCTGTGTGTGTGTGGTAAGTAGACCTTTCAAATGGCATATTTATGATTATATATTGATAAATTCCTGTTTTTATGAGCCATGTAAAAGCGGTTGAAAGCTCTGCAAAGATAATAGAATAAGATGCTAAATTGTGCCTAAAAGCTGATTACAAGTCTTAAAGAGTATGAGAAGAACTGAAATTTGTGATGAATGCTGCGTATATTGACGTGCTGTCATAAGTAATAGATAATTATGTAATTGTGGGAAATATTGAATGTACTATTCTTGATATAAAGCTCTTTTGTTGCTGTAATCGGACTACAGTTCATTTTTATAAAAAGAAAAATCCGCGTTTTTCGATAGAAACTCTTAAATGGAAAGACCTGCAGTTGATACTGATAATGAAACCAAAAGGTTATTGAACAGATCTATAAATAACACTGCGGTGATTGTTGATGCAATTGTTCTTATAGAAACTTCAACATGCCTTTCATGACGGGCTAGAACTTATTTTAGCATAAGATAGGTTAACGAAACCAGTAGCAAGTGTCCTAAAAAGTCTTTATTAATAAGTTTCTTTTTATTTAATAAAAGCCTTGATTAAAATTGATGGACACAGACTTTGAATGTAACATCGGGCGATAAGAATCAAATATAATTTCGTTTACCAATAAATTAATTTTTTGTATTTAAACAACTTGAGTTTGCATTTGGTATGGCCTGGGTACTGTCAGATTATAAGCCGTACTTGAACCATCGATACCCCAAATCAAAATAACTTAATATTGCCATTATTATTGGTAACAAAATCGGGCGACAAATTCAATTTGTTTGCTGATCAAACAAAGTCTTTTTGACTTTATAAAAATGTGTAAGCTTTTATAAGTTTAGTGCCAAAGATTAATTTAATTTGACCACTTTAACCCCGACCGCTAACATAAGACAGCATAGCGAATACGTGATCATTAAATAAAGTTTTGAGAGCTGTGAATAAAATTAAATAATTATAATCTTTTCAATACACACTTTCTACTTTTTTTTAACATACATAACACATCGCAGAAGGTTAGTTTTTACTCCACAGAAGACGATAACTTTGGTAAAGATTTTTCTGTTTATGGACAACACGAAACAACACACATTTTAAAAAAATAGAGGCAAGCTAACTTCGGCTCGAGCGAAGTTTATATACCCTTGGAGCATGATATCTGCCTGCCAGGTTGTTATATGGCACCACAATTTTGAAAACAAAAAAGTTTTTCTCACTAGAACTACTTTTTCGACCGATCGTTTCAACGGCAGCTATATGCTATAGTCATCCGATTTGAATCAAACTTGGCAGTATTGTATGTTAGCATATTATATTGACCAGTAACAAGTTGGGAGCGATAGCATTGAAAACAAAAAAGTTGTTCCTACTAAGACGTTTTTTCAAAACTATCTTTTGTATGGCAGCTATACTTTATAGATGTCCGATTTTCATAAAACTTGGTGAAATTATGTGAAGGCATAGAAAACTTATAAATACGAGGTTTGGGGACGATTGCGTTGAAGACAAAAAAATTGATCTCACTAGAACTACTGACGGAGGAGATAGCATAGAAACAGACGGACAGACGGACCGACGGACAGACGAACAGACGGACATGGCTAAATCAACTCAGCTCGTCATGCTGATCAAGAATATATATACTTTATGTGGTCGAATTTGCTTCCTTCTATGCGTTACAAACATCTGAACAATTTTAATACACCCTCTCCAAGGGTATAAAGATGCTTCCATTTATACATTTAACATACCCTGGACTTCAATATCCATAATTTGCAATAAATATTTGTGGAAATTTATACGACGTGCAAGTCCACAAAGTTTATAAATAGTTGACACCAATTTTATAGCAGCAATCGCTTTACTCTAGCGATATCGCATATTTATCGCATTCTCATCTTCATTCAGGCAGAAATGTGCCACTTTGCGACACTTCTTGGAGGAAAGAAATTCCGAAATTAATTTTCCTCGATGGACCTCGAATTATAATGAATTTACGTGCAGAAATTAATTGGCGGTCATCCATGGTTTCTTTTAAAATGAATTTTGAAATTTGTTGTTTTTGCACCGAAATTATGCATGTGCTTTTCTTCAAATGTCAAATAAATAATAAAAAATATTAAATATTTCAACAACTCACACCTAGAATTTAACTGCAACGACATTTTCAAGTTTAAAAGCAGACCAATATCGAAGTATTTGGCCTATTCAGTTAACGTGGATGAGGCTCTGAACTTTTTTAACACCACCCATTAGAGCAGAGTTCCCCAGTTATAGCCCCTGGGTCACACCGAGTGCTTGCCGAAGTCATGCTTCACTGTGTTTTAGAAAGAGACACAGTCACATTTTAGCGCTCTCTTCTTGGGGAACCCTGCATTAGAGGTAAAGTTGAAGACGCGTTTACATCCACCTCCTATAAATTAATATTTTGAAAAACGAACATTTTTTTAAAAATCGCGCTAATTTTTACAAATTTGTTAACCACTCACCCCAATAGCAAAAACAACTCGGGTTATTAAACTTTTTTCACAACACCCATTAAAGGAGGAGTTGAAGGCGCGTTTTTTTTATTGTGGTTTCCCCAGAAGGCCTACTCCACACCTGCTGCTCTCAGCCACGCTTTTTAAGCCTTAGCATCGGAATCCGGAAGAATAAATATTACATCGGAACGGCTGTTATTTATACTCCAGTCATGTATACTTCCCTCAAGAATCTTTTCCAGTCAACAATAGATTGACGGGTCTAAATGGGAGTCGGCCTCCAAAAACTCAGTTTCGCCTCTCAGTTTGACCACATCCCACATAAGAAATTTGCAAATTTCTGTTATAGAAAATGTTGTACAGGCCAAAAAAATGTTTTTGCGGAAACTTTTTACAAAATTGCACTGGATTTTTGGCTTTTTCTTCTTATTATTATCCATTTGCAAACTTTTGGACAAAATTTTGCACAGATCACCACATTTTTTTGACATTATGGCCTATCAGGAAGTCAATGACATCGGACTCCGACATCGACAAAAACTTCGAAGTTGTAGTTTCACAACCCGCACAAGCCATATTAATCACAATTTTTGAACAAACGTACCCGCAGACCAATTGAACACAGCAAAGTTGTTCACAAGTTTAATATTTTTATTATTTATTTGACATTTGAAGAAAAGCACATGCATTATTTTGGTGCAAAAACAGCAAATTTCAAAATTCATTTAAAAAAGAAACCATGGATGACCGCCAATTAATTTTTGCACGTAAATTCTTCATAATTCGCGGTCCATCGAGAAAAAATTATTTCGGAATTTTTGGAGAGGAAGGACGTATAATAGACAATTACCAGCGTTTCTTCTAAGAGTTACGAAAAAGTGTCTTCTCAGGGATAAAAAGCGTTTCACACAAAAAAAATCAAATTTGTGCGAGCTGCTGTTGCTCTGCTATCTTGCTGCTGGTTTCTTTAATTGTTTTATTATTCCGAAAAACAACGAATTTATCAAACTTATATTTATAACATGAAACATTTTTACTTACTTTTCTGGGTCTCGAACCTGCTTCCTTTTGACTGAAAACACAATGGGGGACTGACGTTTTAGACGACTGTGCTACGCCGCGCATTTTAGCCCTGGCAACAAAAGGGTTATTTGTATTGATTCTGTCTGAAAGCGTTCACCCATAAATGGTTGCATGTAATTATCATTCTACACTTCTTATTCCACACTCAACCAATTTAAATTGCGCAGTTAAAATTGAAACCGCATGTCGCTAATATTTCCTTTTGATGTTAAAAATGCGATACCTTATGTGTTTTGTATTTGTAAATCTCTAAACTATCAGCAGACTCTGAACTCCAACTAACGCCAAACTCACTATTTGACGAGGGATATAAGAAACCCGACAAAATGTTTGCAGGGTTAACAGAATCAAAACGCATAATGTGATGTGTGGTTGAATGCTTTCTGACAGATTCAATAGTGGTCTGGCCTTAGATGCCGTCTAAACCGTCAGTCCCATTGTGTTTTCTTTCAGTCCAAGGGAACCGAGTTCGACTCCCAGCAGAGTAAGTAAATGTTGTTTATGTAGTGAACATAAGTTTGTTAAATTCCTTGTTTTTGGAATAACAAAATAATTGAGGCAACCAGAAGTAAGCTTAGCAGAGCAGCAGCAGCGCGCACAAGTTTGCATTTTTTTGTGTCAATCGCTTTCTTATTCCTTAAAAGAGACTTTTTCGTATCTCCCAGAAGAAACGCTTTCCCTCCTTCAAGAAGTGTCGCAGAGTGAAACATTTGTTCCCGAATGGAGATGAGATAAGATAATATTGGAAATGGAATATACATTCTAATTTTAAAATTGTGGCTCTGATAGTTTAATGCTGTAGGGAAGAAATTTTGCAAAGCTGAAACAAACTGAATCTGGGTTTGGTATACACCTATGAAAATGCAAAGATTTGTGTCTCAATCTTTTAATGTGTCCGAGATCGACGCGTTCATACAGACAGACAATTAATGCCAAAAAATTAGAAAAAATAACTGAAAAATTTTCTAGAGTTTATTAAAAGTATTTGAAATTTCATTATTTTATTTAAATTTAACAGATTAGTTGAGTTGGTTCAAGAAAAAGTATATGGATTATAAGATGATGTGTGCTTTAACAGAAGCGACAAGCCGCAACGATTGTCGTTGAAATGCCTATTTCAATAAAGTAGAAGTATTTTTTGAAGAATAAATCACTATTTTTTTAACAAAAAGATTAAGGTTTTTTTGGGATAGATTCAACTATGTGGTTTCAGGCATCAAAAATAACACTGGTAGGCTTCAAAATGTATACTTAAGTAAATTTTGACAAACGCACAGATGCCAGAGATAGTAAAAGATAGAGAGGACTCATAGTTCAGACAGATAAAGTTAATTTTCACTCCCCAGGTCCCTTGCCATCAGTGCGATTTGGAAAAATGTTATTTCTACCACAAAAAAATAGTTCCGTAAAAGTTATCAAATACTGTTTATACCAATTTTTTGATCCATGGAAAAAATCACTAACATTTCCGGTTCATTCGATCATATTCATAAAATTTGATTGAAAACTGGATTTAACTAAGTGAATGACTAGCAAGTCCATTAATATTCAGACCTTTATTCATTTTTACCTTTGCACATTTATAAAGATTTTTCTTTCATTCATTTTTGCAAAAACTTTTTAAATGTTTATTCTGCATCTATCACTCTTGCGCTAAAACCTCAATCTTTCATCATGGTAAGGACTTTTGGGACTAACCAACCAATTTGTTGTTCAGCCAAAGCCACCGCAAGCCCAACAAAGAAGATGCACTTCAAGCGAACTGCAGAAGCATCAATTAAATAGAGACAGGGACAAAGGAGCAACAAGATGTTAAGCAAGGACGCCCCAGTAAACCATAAAACCCAAAAAAGGCACAAAGTGCTCACATACACACACACATATGCATAAAAAGATGTATTTATATATGTATATTTTGTATATTTATATGGGTAAACGGCTTAGGGACTCTAGAGAGCGGGAGCTGGAGAGTTTGGGGTTATAACGAGGCATTGGTCAAGCCTTGAGATTTTACGCAGCTGCGTAAGCTGCGTGGCTCAAGTACATGATAAACCGTTATAATGTGCCATTTATATACGTACGCATGTGTGTGTGTTTGTGTGTGTGTGGGAGCGTGCGTAGTAGTAAATAGTAAATCGGCATAGCATACTTTTTTGGGCGCGCAAACAGAACGCCACACTTTGATTTATTTCCTTTCTGTTATTCTAAAACGTTTAATAATCAGTTTTCCACACTTTTATTTATTTCTGTTTTTATTGTGCAATCATTATTGTACATGAGCGCCCACCCTCTCTCTTTCTCTGTCTCTCATTCGCTTACTTGATGCTCTTGCGCGCCAAATTCGCCAACAACAATATTCCTTAGTGGCGGAGTGGGTGACCGGGGTCCTTTTTCTATGTGCAGCGGAGCGCAGCGAAGGTCCAAAAAAGATTTTTGCCGACAAATTTTTACTACGCGACTTTTCGAAATGTTTTGAGACCGACCCGACAGAGGGAGAGCGAGAGACGATTTATATGGCTGCGCGGTTACGTCTTCGTCTCTTCGGCTTTTTGGCGCTCACTAAACATACATACGTACATCTATCATATATATACACACATATGTATATGGCGATTTTTTCCAACGTTTAACTTGATTTTTTTTGTTGATTATATTGTATGGTTTTGCATTTTGCAACTGGTAAACACATGAATAATTAGACTGCGCACTTGTATTACACTTGATTTTCTCTCTCAACACTTTTTTGTTTCTTTTATTTTATTTTTTCTTTGCTTTATTTTTTGAGGCGTCGCTTTTTGCTTTGGTTTATTCGATGATGAAAAGGACCGCGATTTTGCCTTCTAAAAAAGCATCCACACTCGCCAGGTTCTCGCACCGAACTGAATTTAAGCTCCAATTTCGAAAGTTCTCAACATTTAGTTGTTGGGGGTGGATTTGGTGCCAGCGTTGCCAGAGCTAAAGGATAACTGTTAGTAGGGTGAATGTTAAAGAACGGTTTGTTATCGATAGAATTTCCATAACAATGGAACATTTTTTAGTACATTTAAAACTTTATCGAAAAGGCGCCAGAATGTCAAATAATTTGAAAACCTAAATGGAACATTCTTTTGATTACTTCAGGAAATGTTTTGTCCTAAAATATAACAAATATCAATGCAGTAGAAAGAGTATTCAACATTTTTGTTCGATTTTGAAAAATTCCCATAAAAAGTTCAATTACAGAAAGTTTTTTCGGTTTGAAAATTCAAACAAATACCCAATATTTTTTTCAATATACTAACTAAAATTGAGAAATTTTTCTTATTTGAAAATTGGATTAGTTAAAAGAAATTTAAACAGTGCAACTAATTGCAGGGGAGCCCAAGAATAAATTGAGATAATGCGGCCTCAAATGGGAAGCTCACATTTGTTAGCATTTAACTCGACACAGGCAAAGTAATATTGGCCATACCATTATAATTATTATTAACTTTCGATCGGGGATCTTAAAAACATGGGCCATTACGGGTGCCGATTTCAAACCTCTATCTAAAATTTGTAATAAGACATTTCACTTGCGTGGCAATGTTCAGTCTGTCGAACAATATCTATCACATAAACAAAATTTCTATGCAGATCCTATTTTTAATGTAAAAAACAAAACCGTGAACCGAACCTACATTTTGGATTCAGTTCAATTATATTATTGTTCTTGATTCGGTTAAAACCCGCTTACAGTCTACTTTTAGTAAAATTGATTTACTATTAGGTACTCAGTTCATCAAGTTTGATGTAAGACTCCTCCAGTCCTATGTTGAATTATCCAGTCCTTATATGGCAGTTTACACAACTCAAGATGAGTCACATTTCAGCCTTCTACAGAAAAGAAAGGCGAGCAAAAATCATGCTCAATAAAATTAATTTGAATTCAACCTTCGGATTGAAGTTCCGAGTACGAGTTGCACTTGATTCTCTTTAAAACAAATATGAACAAATTGGAACAGTCCCAAAATTCGTGCATCAATTCGATATTGCTCATTTAAAAATCGGATTCCACTTGAAAATCAATTAATCCTGCATCGACATTAAAGAAAGTACGGAAATTCAATGCGAAGACGAAAAGCAAATAGAAACCTAGTGCATGTTCGAAACTAAACTAAGAAAATCACTAATAGAGTGAGAGTTAATGGGTACACACAAAACCAAAATTTTTCTGTCTTACTTTACTTTTTGTGAGGTGGATCTTTTAAACTTGTGATGCCTAGAATTTCCTAGTATTTTTAGAGCTTTCGACATGAGAAGGCAGCTGCTAAATTGCAGTTGATGGGCCTATTGTGTTCTGTTTTTACAGTTGTGTGCACACAATTAATAACTTCGAGCCCGCTTAAACTTGCGTCTTGATAAGTTCAAGTCAATCTCGAAATATATTTTAACATCGAACTTAATAACGAATATCAAGCCTAAATCAATTTGGGATCTTCTTGATTGGATTCGACTGAGGTATGATAACGAGCTGGAAATTTCGAGCACGTCAAGTTTTTAAGATATTAAGGGTCAAAGCTGGTTAAAATGCCCAAAAAGCAGGGACCCAAACTAATAGTTATTTTATATTAAGAATTTCGAAAATACAACTAATTCACAATTTTTATTTAAAAACTGTTAATTAATTGATATACAAATTTTTTTACATATGAATATTTAAATAACAATTACTTTAATATATCCTTCGTGCGGAACATCGAACTAGCATTTTAACCATTGAAATAAGGTTTTTTTTCGTCATAAACCTAAAAAAAAGGTTTTTTAACATAACCTTTAGTTTTTTGTTTATAATTCTCTAATTAAACAAAAAATCCATTAATACTAATTTTTACGGGCACACCGATTGAGCGGTACGCTGTCAAAGGCAGATGATTTCTCACGTGTTAGTTACTAAAGTTTGATTGCTTACTTTGGCCACATAAAAAATAAATAAAACTTTAAATGATGGAAAATCGTATTTCAGGTATGTAAAACAAGAGTCTAATAACATATCCGTAAATTTTATTTGCTTTGTCCTTGTAGAATTTGAATTTGAATTTTTAACAAATACTGATGATGAAGAATATCACGACAAAAATGAAGAAGATGAAGAAGAGGATGACGATAATCTTGATGAAGATCTTGAAGTGATTGCTTCCGACGAAGAATTTTTTTAAATAGAAACAAATTAAATTCTCATATGCCGTACCTAACTAAGCTTTTTAAACATAACTTAATTTAAATAATTCAATAATTACTATTATTATAATTGTTGTTTATTTTGAGAACACAACACCAACATAAAAATCGTCTAGTTTAAGAACAAAACCTTTGTAACTGAAACATTGTTTAACCAAAAATGTTTGTAGTTTGTCATAAGTTGTTGTAAAGTTATAAATTGTTAAAATTGTGAACCCAGTCCTTTTTATTAAGTTTGGCCCAAATTGGTAATTTAAAATGTTCTTATCTAAAGTGTGCACACAACTTGTCAAATCTGAGGAAAAACATATTTATTATGAATTTTTCAAATAATTTTAGATACCTTGTTCGGGGAAAGGGATGTTGTTGTGATCAATTCATAAAATAAACTAAAACTGAAATTCTACATTAGTTTAAATAATTTATGTGCAAAATCCAAAACTTCCTATCTTTCAATTTGGAGTTGATGCCAAAAAATAACGAAACTGGAATATAAACCGAAGGACCCAGAGATAAAAGATACATTCAAACTTTTATCCTACGATGCATACGGATATCCGCCTGCAAGCAATTCCACTCGTCTAATCTTGATCCCAATAATTTTGCTTTAGATTTTGGCAAATTCAGGTCACCTATCAAATCTCTATACTGCGCCGTATTGGCCAAACTTCATCATAATCAATGATTTCTTTGCCGAGAATCTTCATCAATTGATAGATAGAAAGTCGAAGAGCTAGGACATGAGATCAGATTGATTACTAAAGGTAATGTCCCACAGGCAAATAATTTAAAATATTTGCCCATTTTTTTTGCCCTTAGTGGGAACACCAAATAGTTTGCTCGCAAACATTTGCCAAGTAGCCTTTGCCTATGTTTGTGCACCAATAATTTGAAGCAAATATTTGCCTAATGGGAACACGTGGGAATACCCTCGGCAAATTTTGTTGGCGGGTTTGCGAGTTTGCTCTTACAAGCAAATTGTGAGAGCAAACAAGGCAAATATTAAAAAAATTTTTTTTTTGGCTTAGGCAACACAAAATTGAAGCTGTAGCAGCAAGTAAAATTCAAATAAATCACAAGACCACGAAATAAAATAAGTTCGTAATTAAAAAATTATTTTATTATATACGGTATTAGTTATTTTTAATACTATCTATATAAACATAAATATTTAATACGAACGGTGTGTCCCAATATCTAGAAATGTTTCCGAGCTAGTATTTAAACGCCATTCTCCTGGAATTATTGTCCCATTTGGTGTTTCTCTGTCAATCAGGGTTGGTGAAAGATCAAGAAGTTATGAAGAGCACAACTTGCTGAAATCACTACGCGAGTTTTCTCTGGACTCAAGGCTTGGGCATCACGCGAAATCGCGCTGAAAGAATGCCAAAAGTGTTTCACGTCGAGCTCTCGATAGTCGGTAATTAAATACCCTTTCGTCTAACGATAAATTTCGTTGGGCAAACGGTTTCAAAAGTCTTCAAAAGCATCATCGGCCACCATTACGTATGGAACAGTAATTTCACGCAGTGGCAAGGGTGCGTCGTCGGGAATGTTGAACCTGTTAGAGACTAGGGCCTCATATAAACGCGACCATTTGTTCCGACGTCAAAATACAAAATTTCTCTTTGATTTGACGGAAACTAAAAACATAAACTCTTAATAACAAGGGGTTATAGTCTACACAAATGCGTACTTTAAGATAATCAGTTTTGAGAACCTTTAAAATTGCAGCACAAGCCTCAGGCACAATCTTGCTAATGGTATTATGTGGAATTCGAAAAACATACTGCAATGACCGATAGCTATCTCCAGTTGCTAAAAAGCGCAGTGTGACCATTAAACGACATGTTGCCGAGATCGCATTGCGCATAATGGTGTCCTTACGCTGAATCATTGGACCAGCAAGACACAACTCAAAAATACTAATGTTCAATTTTATATAATATAATGATAGTTATATATTACCAACTGCTCAAAGTCTGCTGCAAAAAACTTTTGTAAAGATCTGGAGCCTCCAATCGCAACTCATTTAAGAGCACTGCGGCGAGCTTGTTTCTTCTTAGCTTCTTCTTGCTCAAGTACCCATAAATATGCAGCATAAAATCATTAGGCAGTTATTTTTGTGACTGTTCATCCCTATGCCTTTTCTGTTGTTACTTCAAAAAAAATTATATTGTTTGCTCAAACGAATCAGCCTACTTGATTTATTAATTTAGTAGATTGGGCAAAAAAATGTATAATAAAATTTGCCCCAAACTGTGTGAATGTGAACACTAACGCAAATTATTGGTGGAGGGGAAATATTTGCGCAAATTTTTTAAGAGCAAATATTTGCTCATGTGGGAACACCAAATTTGTTTTACGCAAACATTTACAGTTCAAGGCTAACTTTGTTTGCACAATGTGTTCAAATTTTGTTTGCCTGTGGGACCTTAGCTTAACACGTTGGTGTGTACCTTGCGCAAACGTTCAGAGAAATCTATCTTAATTTACATGTGCTCTACTCAGTCTGAAAATTCTGCCCAAAGCCTGAACGCACACCGAGCCATCTTTATTGTTTTGGATTTGGGATTCCCGCTCGTATAGGAGCTGAAAAGTAAATTGCAAAAACAATTCCAATGTTTTCTCTTTCTAGTTCCCCTTGCAAAATCGAACGCAATGACTAATATAAATTCGTGGTCTTTAGCAAAAAATTCACATACACAAACTCTAACGTAATAAGCTGGAATTTCTTGTAGTTATTATTTCAGAAACATTTTCATCATCTGTATTGGTGGCACCTCTATTCTACGTTATACATGTAAATCTAAATCTCTTCGACCCAGCGAAAAGAAACTGTTTTTTTACCCTTTTGACTCAAGTACTTTTATTTATAATAAAAATTCATTTTTTTGAAGGTTGTTATATACAAAAATATATATTTATTTATATATGTTGATATATATCTATTTATATATATTGATATATATTTATTTATAGACTTGTTTGAATTCAACTTAGTTTAAATCATGGTTATAAGCGTAACTTTGTGAAATTATTTTAAAATCAATTTTCAATAATTATTGCTTTTAAAATCTATCAAATAAAACATAAATACATTAGGATTGTTTTTTTTTGCGTTTTTGTTTTCATTCCAGCCTTAGTCAATATGAACACTTAATGTTTAGGTTTAGGGTCTAAATTTAGGTGCATCATTTTTACTAATCTTGTTTGTTGGGGAACGGGTAGTTCGTTTCTGGTGAATATACATAGATATTTGTTTTAAAGATAGAGAAGTTATACACTTATATAATAATATATTATATGCGTTTCATATTTTTCAGTTAGTTGTTATGTTGTGCCTGTGTAATATTCTTTTTGTTTATATATACAAGTTTGATAATATTTGCTTAGCAAATTATGGCAAAATTAGTCTAGATTAAAAACTTTTTACATATATATATACTTTGTGATTAGTTGAGAAATATATATTGTAATTCATATGTAAGTATATAATTCTTCAATTGCCATTTCTTTTTGTCCTTCTCTGGTTCAGCTATTTGTTAGTGGGGTTAGTTTTATATATTTTGAATGGAAATGCAAAAGGCTTAGCATTAGTCGATGTTAGTTTTCATTTTCCTCAACTTATAGAATTTAATTTTAGTTGATTAGTCAAGTGATTTGTTTGTTTGCGTTTAGTTAGCGGTTACTGATAATGAATGATGCTGAAGATTGATCAAAGCTGAGCCTGAGTCTACAAAAAAATAAATACCTTGCTCCAACTTTTAGCTGGCTTCTCTTTTCTATATGCGCCTTGGTTTAAATTATACTAAAATATTAATTCAGTGTTTGCCTGGCTTAAAAATAATATATTTTATGGTTTTTTTATATATATAAATACACGGAAAAAAAAATGAAGAATCAAATATTCAAAGATTAAATTATTTTTTTAGCAACTAATTAACTTTTCACTTAACAAACATAATTTATAAATGTATATAGAAGAAGATTATGTATATAAGAAGAAACACTTAGAGTTTAAAAACTGTTTGGGCGGGGAGAGACGACAAGAGACGTGTTGCAGCAGCAACAGCCGGAGGAGCAGCACACTTAGCGATTACTAACGCTGCCGCTGATGTTGCTGTTGCCAGTCAAGGCAATATTCTCGCGATTGGCCACCAGTGAGCTGCCAGTCGTCGAGCTGGCCACCTCATCCTCATCGCCCAAAAATTCATCCGGTTTGTGACTAGAGGCGGGTGGCGTAAGCAAATTATCAGGAGCGCGCAGCGCCATAGCTGGCGAGGCCTGAGTGCGAGCTCGCATGGCATGCAGAGCATTCTGGGCCATCAGCAGTTCGTCCTGATGAGAAAGAAAATGTACAAAACAAAAATTAGCAAACAATTCAAGTGGTCTGCAAAAAAAGACTTTTGTCACCGATACTTACATACATATCCATGGTGGTGGTGTGCGTTTGAATGATGTGTGAATCATCGGTAACAATATTTGGACATACATGACTCAAACCAAATTTATTGCTAACTTGCTCGTTCTGCTCATTAAGCTGCAGATAGGCAGACTTTTTGGATATCACCCGGAAGAAAGGTTCCATCCAGCGGGCACAGGGCTGAATAACCTGCCAATCTAGGCCCGAACAACGCAAAGCGGTCTCGCTGTGAAAAAAATAAAAAAAAAATTAGAAAATTAGATTCAATGCAAATTTTTATGATAAGTGTAAGGCTTTTACTGAGGGGCCGCTGTTAAGCACTTTTGTATGCACAGTAGATAGCGATGCGCCGAACCCTGGTCTGAAATTTAGTCGTAAATAGAGTCATTGAGGCTGCCTTCACACTGTTCGACACATGACCCATGATATCTAGTAGGACCGCATTTCCCCATGAAATTCTATGAATTTGACAAGCTATTCAAATATAAACCATATATCGAATGGTCAAATGCCAAGTCAGCCGTGGTGATCATTTGACCGAAATTATTTTTCATAAATAAATGACATGAATCAACCTTTCCAATAAATGTTCAACCTTAGAAAAATATCGAGCGGTTTTTTTTTATTTCAAAATTAAATTCCAATTTTTAAATAAAGCACCCTTTACTACATAGTACTGCAATTTCAACTAAAGTGAGAAAGCTGGCTGAAGATCTTTGCTATACTCAAATATCCCTCTCCTTAACATTCTACAAATCTAGTTTAGCTTAAGCGAACAAACCCGTGTGTACTTACCGACTGAAAGTATGACTAATGGCCGCTGCAGCCAGCACTGAATACGGATAATTGGCCATGCCCACATCCAGGGTGCACAAATCCAACAGCTGTGAGGTCTGTACAAATTCAAAGCCCGAAAATTGTGGATAAATGAAGGCATCGTCTGAGGCTGTTGCTGCGGCTGCTGATGATGATGATGCCGCCTGTTTGCCAATCTGTGAAAAGGAGGCCGGTGTCCGATTGTTGACATTCAGCTGCATATAGACACCCAACCAGCCTGTTATGGTAATTGGACTAATATCCCAATCCAAGGCTTGTAGCAAATATTTCTCATGCTGTAGTATATCCTTCTCTGTGCAGGCTCCATCCGTGACATAGGCAAACTCTCCAATTTTGGGTGGATAGATCTCCTCCACTTTGGCCGCCACAAATAAGCAAGTGATGCCAATCAACTGAAGATGCGTTTTCTGCACTTTCCTGGCCACATGCAGATACCGGTCCAAATAATCCACAGCCAGATAGAAGGTTTCTCGATGTAGTTTGTACACCTCACACACCTCAATCAACCAGTCCAACAATATGGCTCGCATACGTGGCTGCAATCCGGGGTGTTGCTCCAACATGCTGGTGCTGCGCAAACGAGAATCCTGTTCATCTCGCTGACACATCAGCTTCCAGACATCGGCAGCATTGGCCCAGGAGAGTGCCGGTAGGGGACACTGTCTCAGGGAAGTCTCCACTGCGGGCGACATGCAGTTAAAAGCGGATCCCATATAATCTTCCATGGCTTTCACTTTAGGTATGGTGTTGTTGTTCAAGGTCGAGCTGCCATGAGGTGCTTGTGGTGGTGCCGGAGTGCGTTCACCATTGGAGGAGGCAGGCGAAACGGTGGAGGAGTTAATCTCTCATTTTCGTCTTCTTCCTCTTCCACATCTTCTTCATCAAAAGAGTAATCTTCACAGCTATCATCATCATCCAGACCCTCCTCTTCTTGTTCTGCAACAATAGTGCTGGTCACTTGATCCACGCCATAGCGTATCACCACCGGAGTTTGCTTGGCCACACCACGATCTGGACTGGGTGGACTGTCTGGACTATCAGGTAATGGACTATTTGGTGCTTCAGGCAGCTCTTCGGCCGGTGAACTACGTATACTTAGCAATTCTTGCGTATTCTGAGCATCAGGTGAGGTATACACCGATGAGGCCACCGACGAGAGATTACTCTGATCACTGCCATAGAGCGTAGGCAAACGCTGTTGACGCTTGGCCAATGGTGGTTCGAAACCGAGTTCGGGATCCTGAAATGAGAGTATGCAAAATTAGTAAAATTTTAGCATTGGTTAAATTGTTACTAAACTAAGATTGGGGACGCGTTCAGCAGCACAACTTGATCCCTAAATTAATTTAACAGTTTGGGTAATTTATTTGGGCTACTTTCTTTTAAATATAAATTTGCTTTGGTGGTATCTTAGCTGAACGTGTCCACTTTTTAAAACAACGATGAATGAAAAAAATATTTCATGGAACTAACTTTTACTATTCAATAAAACCATAAGCCTAAAAATGAAATGTGTGTTGTAGAATCTAACTATGGGCAGAAACATTTGATCACAGATAATGCTCTTTAAAAAATATTTCAAAATTTTATATTTTTGTTTAGAAAAGAGAGAAAAGGTGTGACCTATGTAAGTTAACCAATATATAATATATATATCATTGATCAGAAATCAATCAATTCTGATTAATAACTGATCATTGTATCATAGTACATTTTTCACATCATAAGATCCCCCATTTCATTTATCATCTGCTTACCATTTCCATAAATTTGCGCTTCGTTTCCAACTTCATAATAGCATGAACAACAATTTTATAGAAAAAGTCCGAAAGAAAAGGATGTTGAACTCAGTAATAGGATCGCCGGGCGATCAGTAAAGGATCTCTTTTTCACACGGGCAGCAGAAAACGTGTTTCGAATTAATTGGCTAGAGTAGAGCAACTTCCAAAAATTTATGTGGGCACGCCTGTCAAAAAGAATGCTTAATCCTTGCTCGTCCTTCTGAACACACCCGCACAATATGATCTCGTTTTGTATAGAGAGCGAGAAGAGCGATGTATAACAATAATACACTTTGGTTTCAATAATCGTGGGAGAGAATTTGTATTGCACTTTTTTTGGTTGTCGATTTATTTAGCAGCAGTCTTTGGTTAATGTAATTTTTAAGTTCTTTGGTATTAAATTATTGTGCAAATTTGTGATCGCACTTAAACCATTATTGCTTGTTGTTCAGCTGATGTGGATCTTGACAAAAATCCGGTTTCTTAAATTAGTTTTTTTCGCACTCAGTCTTCTTCTCTCAGCTATTTGCTGCTGGTTTCATGTTTTTGTTTTTCTTGTTTCTGTTTTTTTTTTTGCTCTTCCGCTGTTCGTGTACCAAACGCGTTGACTTGCGCTGTGCAACTGAGCTCGACGCCCGTCGTTCCAGATCGCCGATCCCCGATCGTTGTTATCCTGCTCAACGAATGCAACGACGACGACCGCATGGAATTTTTAGGGGTTGGAAATGCCGTTGCAACAACATTGAAACAGGATCGAAAGCATAGCTCTGTCTTTGTTTCTCATATAAGGGTAGTTAGTTCTTGCTT
The DNA here is from genome assembly GCA_018904275.1 of Lordiphosa clarofinis. Classification (NCBI taxonomy): domain Eukaryota; kingdom Metazoa; phylum Arthropoda; class Insecta; order Diptera; family Drosophilidae; genus Lordiphosa; species Lordiphosa clarofinis. The sequence goes on from JAEIGQ010000086.1 coordinate 59,740, forward strand.
CGGGGTCGTTTCTTGAGACGATTTTTGCATTGCATTTTTAGCCTTCTGGGTGTTTATAAGCCAAACAACAAATCCCTTGGACGACGACAAGGACGGCTGCTCTTGATCCTTTTTACAGTGATTTTTGTCAACATTTTTTTCCCAGGTAGACGAGGGAAAAATCCCTACCTACATATAGGACTTCTTTAATTTTTTTGGTAGTATTATCGCCTTTGGCTCGAGGCAAGCTGCGCATGGGTAGTCTAAGATCTTAGGGGCTACCTTCTTTGTTATACAATAAATTATCTTTTGGCATGCATCAAAAGGAGAAGTAGCAACTGTGTGGGGCGTTTCTAAAGCCAAATATAGAGCAATGCTAATGGAACCACAAATTGCGAGAGCAAAAGTCCAGCGAAAAAAGAATGAGTCAAAGATTACAACATTAAAAGAATTTCCAACAACTTAAGGAGAAAATTCAAAAATTATAAGAGCCGGGTTTTTCACCTAGTACACAGATTTTGATAAATATAGGCTCACATCGCTAAAAAGTAAATTTAGACGAAGAAGTTAGAGGGTAGCCGCGTGAGCGATATCGCATTCGCAAAAATTTTGCGGTTTTAAGTCCCAATTTGGTCCAATGTGCAGAGAAGCGAACTACTTCAACTCAAAACAAATTTAACTATATGAGAATGAAGAGGTCTTATAAATTACCAATAAAAATATGAAAAATAAAGGAAAACTCGAATATGTTACGCTGGTATACAATAATAATACACTCAAAAAAATTAAAAGATTGATCATTGAGCTTGTTTCAGGAAAAAATTATTCTTCGAATAGAAATTCTTTGAAACTTGGTCCCCCATCATCATAATACGATAAAATGGCTATCATGATTTCAAATTGGTCAAGTTCAGAAGATCATTAAATCTTTTTATTAGTTATCAGATAGCAACTTCTTCTAAAGAACCAGAGGAAATCTTTCTCTCGTTGAAATCTAATCTCACTTGAGCTGGAACTTTGCAAGCTTATTTAAAAAATAAAGTTAGAAAGTCGTTGAAACCAGACATTAATATACTTTATACCCTCCAAAATTTTTAAATATCTGATCAATTTAATTTAGAACCCACGCAAAGAAACCATAAAGTGTGTGAAGTGCTGACCATTTATTTTCTTATAACTTGCCTGCTGTTGTTCTCAGAACGGCACCCTTTTTATGGGATCGAATATAGTAATTACTAGATATGCGTAAAAGGTACGAGCCAGCTATTGGCAAAACTGAGGATTAAAAGTTTTGAATTTATTCTTAATTTATTCTTGAACTGTCATTGTAGGCAGAGACCTTTTTACAAAATTGTCAAACTAATATATAAAATACAAGCTGAACCACCGCGACTTTGTCCGCGGGCAAGATTTTAAAAAATTTAATGCTGGTGAAATCTTAAAGGATCCGACAGAATTTTCTAGGCTCTTCAAAATAATATATATTAATACCATCCACATAATGAATTTCGTGTGTAGCGAAATATGCATATATGAAGATAGTGCATTTCACAGAACCATCAGCCCATTAAGGGGAATGTATAGATTTCTAAGTATTTCCCAAAAATAACAAAATTCAAATTGACTTTTCCCCTATGCATGTAACGTAACGCTCTCCACTCCCTCTTCCACCGCTCTCTATTCCCTCTTTCACCACTCTCCACTCTTCCCTTCCCACTCACTGTACTATACAATAACTATACACATTCCTAATTTATGTGAGTGTGAATCGTTTACTCTCAAGCTCACTCTCTCTCGCGCTCCTAGCAAAACAGCTTAGTTCACAATATTGTCTGAGCAATGCCCCCCCTCCGATCCTGTCCCGTCATTGCGTTCTGTGACCCAAGGGCTGCTAACATTTTTGTACTACACACACACATAACTTGTGTGAAAGTAAGTCATTCACTCTAATGGCCAACCTTTTTTGCGCTCTTAGCAAAATATCTTAGTCCACAATATTGCTTAAGCTCCACTGCTAAGTTATGTGGCTCATACAAACTTATTTTAGCCTTTTTAACGACTTGGCTGCCAAATTTTCCAAATTTCTTTCTTAGTGCGCACCTGCATTATTAAACGAAGGTCTATGCCAAATCTTAGATCTTTAGAAAAAGCAGATTTTGTTGTGGGTTGATAATATTTCAGTCAGTCCTTCGGATCGACAGTTTTTAGATCAAAACTGAGTTTAAATCTCGAAAGTTTTGAAACTTCCGCGAGCCCATAAAATTTTTTTTAATCAGGCTATTACTTTGCTATTTTAAAGTTTATGTGACATATAGCTCAATGTAGAAGATGAGAAATCGGCCCTTAATCAGATAGTTGTCATAAAACACTCAGCCAAAATTGGTTTCAATAGAAAGTGATAGCTTGGATATGCAGTTTAAGACATGATATAGATTGAAGATAATTTCATAAATTATTTATTAAATGGCCTTACAAAGCTTAATTTAAAGGCTATTCTTTTGCTTACTAAACATGAATCTATTTCCAAAGAGCATCTATTTGTTTGATAAACTAACAATTTACTCAGCTATTTGTTTTTTTTATGTGGCAGATAGCTTTAGAAGATGTGCCAGAAGAATGTGCATTGTGTTCTAAATATTTAATCTCTTTAAAACAATAATATATCAGCGAATTAAACAAAAATTTATTGAACATTTAAGCAAAAATCTGACTGCTTCCAGTTGAGCAAACCTTCAAAACAGTTAAAATTTTGTCTAATCTTTTGGTAAAATCTTCCCCATTTTTTTGTTTCGAAAATCTCGCACATCATAAAAGCTTAGATGGCTCATTAAAGATTTTCACATAATTTGTTACAAGAAGAATGAGGGAAAAAATTTTACGATATTTATGTGACACTTTTAATTGTTTGAGTAGGTTTGCCTTCCACACACACACATACTACACACAAAAGCCAGACAACCCCCCAGAAAAGTACATATTTTTGGTTTTTTTTCCTGCCAGACGACAGGAAGGTCCAAGATGCATGACAAATTTAATTTCTTATTCTTTTACCAACTGCAAGCAACCCTCCTGAAGATTTTGCTGATTTAGGTAACACACAGAGCGGAGAATGGCAATTGCAATGGAAATGGACACATGTCAAGGAATGTAATTAAAATCAAAGCGTGCAATGACATAAGAAGCATCCATTGACCAGCATATGGCATCTGCCGCCTTCTTGGTCAGAATTTTCTGGCACATAAATAACAAAAATTGTTCATGATTTTTATGACATGATCATGATCCAAGGTTTGATGTGAGAAATTAGTGAACTGTAAAGTAGGCTGGACCAGACTAAAAGGGTTGCAACCAGAGCTTAACAAGGGTTAAACTGTGCTGGTTGCCCTTAGGCAGCTGCTTCTGCTCTAGTTGACTAAGTCTTTTTTGAGAGGGAGATGATCTTTAAGGAATACTTTCCTTTTTCCCACTAGGTGAACCAAAACATCAACTCGAATTGTCGCTGGGAGTCCATTTTAAATATTGTTGATGATGATGTGTTTTGTCCAAAGCAGCGGCAGATGATGCAATTCCACAAGCCAGAGCAATTGTTATGCCATGTCCTTTGTGCTGGCATTTTTGTCCCCTTACCCTCGAAAGTCCTGCGCTGTATGTGTAGTAATCTTTCCAACTGCCGTCTGCCGTCTCGATTCGGTCGTTTGTTGTTGTTGTATAAACTGACTGAAACACCTTTGCTTTTAGGACGACGTCGTCGTCGTCGATCGACGTACGCGTGGGTCCAGGTGTAACTTTTGTTATTGTTGTAACAGGCATTGTTGTTTCATTTCTGGGGTTAGTCCCCCCTCAACTCAAAGAAGTCTTGATAACGTTTTATTCAGTTTTGGTTCTATTCATAACTTTAATAAAGTTTGAATTCCTAGAGCAAATGAAACTGTTTTAATTATTCTAGTCATTGAGAATTCTTAAACATTTTTTAAGTTGACAAATGATGTCCAAGTTTCCTGACCAAAATTCCTTTTCCATTTCTGTAATAAATGATATGCAAACAAGCCGCACTACACGACATCTATCCCAAAGGACAATAACAAATACTCATATTTCTTCTTACATGATAGTGACCTCTGGTCAGTAAGGGGTTAAAGTTACCTTCGCGGTTGTCCGCATGACTTTGCTTGAATTTTTCATCGCTCGTATGAAAAGAAAACTTCATTAGGGAAATTAAGACAAGCGAAAAAAAACTTCTGCTGTCCGAACTGAAGAGAGTATTCGAATTTTTAAGTCTTTTTTCATTTTGAGTGGCATGTAATTAATCATGCAATTGGTTAGATCCATGACCAAATGGATTTAAGCATAGCCTTGTTGCGGTAGGGCTTAGGGAAATTGAGAAGGTTTGCAGAGACCGAGTGGGGAGGGTTGCGAGTGGACAAAGGATAAAACCGCGAAATTCATTTTGAATACGAAATTAGAAAAGATGAATAGAGAGGGAAAGTTATTTAGTTTAGGTTAGGTTAGATATTCAGGCATGTTCGCAATTCCACGTAAACTTTATGAAAGTGGAATCGAATCGTGTTCTCGCAAAACCAAAACGAAAAAATTTTTCGTTTTGAAAAGTAAGGTAAGTTGTTGGTTGGTGGATTGAAAAGTCCCCAAATACGCACTCTTACAGTTTCCAGATGTACATAAAATGAAATTTCCTTAATTCTGTGATCAATTGGGAAATTGTTAGTACAATTAAATTTAATTGATTTTTAAAGAATTAATTTTTTAATGTGTCTAGATTTTGGAAGTGCAAACAAAAACGAAGAATGAAAACTTGAAGTCAGCCTAATTAATTTCCGACTGTTCTATCGTTCTGACGATTCGCTTGAACTTGTGTTTTTCCTCTTGTTTGTCTTCAGCAGAGATTGTCAACCAGAGCGAAGACAAAAGTACTGAGAGTGTATTGGGAGTGCGGAAATGAACCAACTTCGATCTGACTGTGTCACTCTTTTGGCTTCAGCTTCGGCATCCGAAATGTCCTCGGCCCCTGAAGCAATCTGGTGACAGTTGCTGATCTAGTACCCATCTCGCTTGGACCGGTGGTTTACAAAAAGTAAAAAAAAGAGCCATCTCATCCGGAATTAGGAACACGAAACCGAAGCGAAAGTGCGTTCGACTAACGTTTCAAAAATTCCACTAGAATTAAGAACATGCCTGATAAACTCATAACTACATATACACATATATATTTTTTCCCGAAAGTCATTTAGAATTTTAACGAAAGGTCAAAATTAGTCTGCAATAAAACAACACGGGAAAAAGTAGCACTAGGAGACTTTAGCACTCCTGCGAAAGTGTCTTTTCGCGTAATCGCACAGTCTCACCTGTCGAAACTATTATAGATAGAGTTTTTTGACTTCGGATTCCTTTTTACTGGGTTCTAATTACCCATGAAAAGTTGCTTTGGCCTCTAAATAAAAATCCCTTATAAAGCGCAGCGTTTATCTTTTGAATCTTTCAAATGGTTAAATCCCTTATGTCTTAGGCAATATTTTCGGTCAGTTTTACGGATTTCCTATAGTACGCTAGGAAAATAAATTTGGATCTAATGGAATGCAGAAGTGAAAGTGACATGCAACTGTTTTCCGTCCACTTTTGGATTTTTGTGATAGATTATTCATCATTTTAAAATAACATACTCCATATTTTCATATCTGTAGCGTTCAAAATAAGTGTGGGGCTAACTAAACTTTGCTGATACAACCTTGACCCTCTCCTTTTGGTCCCAAAGAATGGTATGTGTTCATTGTTTAATTTTACACATCATTGAAAATGAGTTTGAGCCTGATCGAATAATAAATAAATAACAAAACCACCCGACTAACAAACGAGCATTTTGCTAAACTATCGCAAAATGCTTACAAACGAGCTCGCAAGTAAGCAAAGAACGAGGGAAAATTTATTTATCGCAAAGCTTTCGCAAGTCAAGCGAGAGCTTTGCCATAAACATTCTAGTGCCGTGCTGGTAATTCGAGGTGAGCAGATTAACAGCTCCTTTGCAACCTCGCAAAAACCCGAATGCAAGAGAGCAAAATCTAATTCACGAGTGATTTAAACATTTTTTACATATTTTGTCTTATGAAGTGAACTTTTTTTTAAAATCGCCAAAGTGAACAAAAAACGAGAAGGCCAAGCTAACTTCGTCTTTGCCGAAGTTTTAATACCCTTGCAAATGTTTTAATACGACAGAGTTTACGAACGTTAGCATTAAAACAAACCATTTTTCTGATAAAACCCACTTTTTGACCGATAGTTCCTATGGCAGCTATAAGATATAGTCATCCGATTTTGACAAAAACTTTCAAATCTGAGTAAAAGCGTATAAAATAAATAATTGCCGAAGCGGAAGGCGTTTACATTAAAAACAAAAAAGTTTTCTCACAAAAACCCACTTTTCGACCGATAGTTCCTATGGCAGCTATAAGATATAGTCATCCGATTTTGACCAAAACTTCCAAATCTGAGTAAAAGCGTATAAAATAAATAATTGCCGAAGCGGAAGGCGTTTACATTGAAAACAAAAAAGTTTTCTCACAAAAACCCACTTTTCAACCGATAGTTCCTATGGCAGCTATGAGATATAGTTATCCGATCCGGTCGGTTCCGACATATTAGCAGTGTGCAGTAAAAAGAAGACTCTGTGCAAAGTTTCAGCTCGATAGCTTTAAAACTGAGAGACTAGTTTGCGTAGAAACAGACAGACGGACAGACAGACAGACGGACAGACGGACAGACAGACGGACGGACAAAGCTCAATCGACTCAGCTCGTCGCCCTGATCAAGAATATATATAGTTTATAGGGTCGGAAATGAATATTTCTATGCGTTGCAAACTTCTGGGCAAAATTATAATACCCTTTGCAAGGGTATACAAAATTGTGCTAGAGGGCTTTAAGTTATATAATCTATGCGGAGTGGGTGTTAACATTATTAAATTATTATTAAATAAAAATTTATATTTATATTGTCTAAAGCATTCAACAAAAATGAACAAAATTTGTTCAGTAAGCGCCGGAGTGGCGAGACTTCAGAAATCTGACTCAAATAAAATGAAATTATTATTAATTTGTTATATTTATTTTCAGAATTAATATACTGTTTGAGTATATTTTAAATCAAAAACGTATCAAGGTAAATATTTTATTCGACTTGCTAGAAATGTTACAAAAGTATCGATGTATTACGACTATCGTTAACGAAACTTTCACTGCCACAATCTGATGCAATTGCGAGAGTTCCGTCGGGTCAAGTATATCAATTCACTCCTTATCGCGTTTGCGAGCGTTTGGTTCGCTGAGAAAGTTTCATACAACAGTTTTGTGCGAATTTTCCACATTGCCCCACAGAATTTTTCAAAATGTAATCTTATAACTTATTTCCAGCATAAGATTCTATCTCTTGGAGCGCGGCTAAATGGGGAACTGACGGCTGATCTGGACATATAACCAGGCACCGTACACACTAGAGTGCAGAGCCAGCACTGGTTTGATCTGTTAAATTCAGTTATAAGCCCAGCTTTACGAAATCAATCATGTTTGACATTTTTTAGCTTGCTCAACCGTCAGTTCATCTTTTAGCCACATGTGTGCGCAGACCCTAATGGTCTTGTTTGTGCGGCAGTCAACAGTAAATTAGTCAAGTTATATACATATAGATATAAGTTAAATCTATGATTATAATAGCACTTGGATATCGCTTCAAGTTCTTCTAGGTGCTCCTGATCTATTTGTTCATCTTATGTTTTACTTTAATGTTTCTAGCAGGGATGCAAACCACTCGGAAATAAGGACTGGTTCGGTTCAGTGGTTTACACAGTTTTTGAACCGCCGGTTCGGTTCATTGCATGGTTTTTGGGGCTTACTGAACCGCGGTTATGGTTCGGTTCGGTTCGGTTTGCTCCTTATTCATTTAATTAACTATATTTTTGATACAAGTATTCAGATTATTAATTAACAAAGACTTAATTTTTCAGTTGATCGGGTATGTTCAAAATTTACACATCAAGTGACGTTGTTGTTGAGTTGTTTAGAAACTTTGACGGTTTGAAATCGACTATTGAAAGTCGAGCGGATCAAAATCGTAAAAGAATTACAATTTTTTTTTGACCTGATCAAGTAATTTCTGACATATTTGGCACTTCACATATAAACTTACACAATTCTAATTGGAAATCCATAAGTTCATACGGAAATAGTCGTCGATATGTGAAACACACCTTATTATTTCTAAATATTTAATTTTTAATAAACTCAATATTTGAAATTTCTATTGGATTAGTTTTATTATACTTGTATATGTGGTTTTCAAAATAACAGGGAATAATATAGGTTTTAAAATTAAGTTTACTATGATGGAATTTTAGTTAAGACTTAATAATCTAGTATATTTTTATATCCAATGTGAAAAATGTTCATTTTACTGACACTTGTGTGGGTAAACAGCCAAAACTATGCGAGCTATGCTTAAGTTGACTTTCCTGATAAATATTCCAATATTTAATAACCTTTTGGTGAACGCTAACAATTTAAAATTTTTTTTTTTGGAATTGAATGAGTATCCGTTTTTTTTTTTCATTAACGCTTTGAATTCTGTTGTATTTTAACCTTAAATGAGATTTAGCTAAATTTATTTCCTCTTCTGATAGCAGGCTTGATTCCTGGAATCTAAGAAATCGAATTGAAGAATAGTCGGAGCTCTTTTTTCCAAACAGTTGACAAATACTGCGCTATGTTGTCCTCCCTTTTTTCAACCTTAATTTTGCATGCCTACCAGCCATAGAAATACTCATACTCATTGTCTATTTCAAGCCATAAAAAGTTAACGTTTGAGTTTTAAGTAAGTTGACCCCCCACGATAATACAATCAAGACTTGGCTTATTACCATTTTGGGTCCTTAGCAAATTTAATAAGGTTGATGTTCCTAGCTTTTTTACAAAAACTCTGCTTTTCCAAGTATTTTCGCAAAATTGTAAAGCTAATTGCTGATTTTGATTTCTATTCGCCAGTAACTCAATACCTAGCTAAAGTGAACCGAACCGAACCATTTTATTTTTCGGTTTTTGGTTCGGTTCAACATTTTTGAAAACACACCGGTTCGGTTTACGGTTCGGTTCGCAAGCGCAAAAAGCGGTTCGGTTCGGTTTAAAACCGGTTCGGTTCAGAACCGGTTTGCATCCCTGGTTTCTAGTTATTATTTTAAAATGTTTGCATCAGATTTACAGTTCCATAGAATCCTTCACATTAATCAAACCAACAACATCCACGATGCAACACAGTTTTATCACGTATCGCTTATCTACTGAATAATAATTTTTAGGCAGTCAAGTTCTACCGTCTCCAAAAAGCCTTCTAAAGCTTGAATTTCTCTACAACGCCTGCCATTACATTGCAAACCGAACCCCTTGAGCTTCAATGCAGTCAAGCTTAAAGACATCATTTTAAGTTCCCATCCACAAAAGTGGTAAAACTAGCTTACTATTAAGATCATATCTTTATCTACTCAAATATCTTTCAAAACAGCTCATTACATTTTGCTGATCACACGCATCTCCCTTGATTTGTTTACCCTAGCCAACTAAATGAAATCCTCTTTAGGAAATTACGCCAAAAAAAATCTTCAAATTACAAATCATTTTTCATACATTTCGCCCTATGTATCCCATGATGAGATGCCCCTGGGAAGAAATTTCAGAATCAAGTTTTCACAATGGCTGGGATGCTTGACAGAAATCAAGCCTTGCACTTGATTGGAACAACAACAAGAAGCCCTAACCCCTTTCGCTGATTTCATGCTTGCATAAAGAAAAGAAGAAGGGTTTACATTACACTGACAAATTGGTAAAATAATACCATAATTTTTATCCTTTTTCTGGGAGAGAGCAAAACAAATAGTGTTTGTCCCAGAAACAGATGCCGCAACATGATTTGCATAAAAGTTTAACGGAAATCTAATGAGCAGACACTGCAACGGTAGCCGAGCATTTGCATATCCTGGAACGGGTCGACCATTTTTTTATAATTATTCCTTTTCTTACACACAAACACACTCACACACACGGCAAATGTCGTCTCGATGAATATTTAATTAGAGAGTGCAGCCAGAGGAAAAACTAAAAACTTAGCGATCCTTGAAAAGGATAAGAACAACCCCTCAACGATCCTGTTGTGGTTAGCTTGACTGTCCCATCCCATCCTGATCTAGTTCTTCTTCAAGCTAACCTATAACTATCGCAATTTCAAATTTCCACATTTGGGCCTTAACGGACATTTGTCTTGACTTTTGAGAGACCGAAAGAAAACCCACCCCTGGCGCGAGCGACTCAAGGTGTGCGCTTAAGCGCAACGTCCCCTTTTGAGCTGTTTGGGTTGTCCTTCTGTGCATATGCTCAACATATTGCAAAGAACCCTGGAATTCTCTTGCTCAACAACATGCTTGTTGGGGGCAACAAACATTTTATTTTTTATAAAAATGACATTTGTTTTGCACAGGGAAACGGGAAAGCATTGGCAAAAAACAGCCAACAATTTCTGCAAGTTCATTGCACGTAGTTTTTTTTACTCCTGGAAATCCTTAGCACCAACACAGCTGCCTTGTCAGACGACCAGAGCAGAGACCAAACAGGAGCTCTTTGTTCCTGACTTTGATTGCAGCTACTTGAGAGCCTTCTCTTCAGTCCGTAAGTAGCATTTATTTTTGGGCTCATCGTTTGGCCATTGTTTGTGTTGAAGATCACACGCAGCCTGGTATCATAGTCAACTACGTGACTAACGGCTTATTTGGTTAGAGCTCTCAGGCAGAGTAAGTAAAGAAATCGGCAAGATGTTAAGGAATACCAAAGAGGAGGTAACCACATTAAAAGAAAATCAACAAATGGTCACTGTTCAGTTAATCTTGACAAACAAAGCAATATTAATCAAAAACTATTAAATTAGCTTTCCTTATACGACTTGATCTCTTTTTAACTAAATCAAACCTTGTAGAATTAAAGAAAATGTTATAAATTATTATGATAATCCACAAAAACTTTTCCCAATGGTTTGGAAACTTAATTGGTAGCATTAAGCAAATGCAATGGGCTCATTCATTGGAGAGATTAGATCATTTATTTGTGTAATAATTGAACACTATAGAGGCCGTTTCGATTCCGATCAAATTATGCGGAATCGGAAATGGTAAATGTATTCGCTTTCGTCATCATTTACTTTCATTAAATCCTCCTGATGACAATAAGGGTGACCCGAATTCTTTAATCAATTCAGAGATATCACAGCTCTTACCAATTCCGATCAATCGAATTTGGAAACGGAAACAGGACTAATAGCCTTTTTATTATAATGATCTTTAAAATCAAAAGAAGAAGATAGCAAAAATGAAGACAATAATTTTTCAGCTCTGAGGTTCAAACGAAAACTAGAAATGATCGCTTTGCGCGAACGAAACTACTGGAATTGACCAAGGTATTGAGATATATTAAAGTCGAAGCTAAAAAGCACGCCCATCTCTTAAAGCTCTAATATAAAAACGAAAGCGTAAGATAAAGTCGGCTCTGACCGACTTCGATATACCCGTTACTCATGAAAAAACATGTTTAACAGTGTTCCTGCGTTCCTTAGGGTGACCATCCGAAAAGTATGCAACATTTTTATACCCGTTACTCGTAGAGTAAAAGGGTATACTAAAGTCGTGCAAATGTATGTAACAGACAGAAGGAATCATTTCCGACCATATAAAGTATATATATTCTTGATCAGCATCAACAGCCGAGTCGATATAGACATGTCCGTCTGTCCGTCCGTCCGTCTGTCCGTCTGTCCGTCTGTCTGTATGAACACCTAGATCTCAGAGATGGTAAGAGATAGAGGTTTGACATGTATGGGACAAATGCTTCTTTTATCTGCACGCAGATCAAGTTTATTTCAAATTTTGGCCACGCCCACTCCCGCCCCCGAAATTTGGAAAAATCGTTATATCTCCTACAGTTTTGAAGATAGACGGTTCGTACCTTTTACAGATAGTTAGTAATTAGCAAAATGAATAAATTTGCCGAAGAAATCATAAAGATCGGATGAACGGTTCTCAAGTTATGAGCAAAAAAGTGAACCAAGCACCCCCACCCCCCCTCCCACCCTAAAAAATGTTGCATACTTTTTGGATGGTCACCCTAGGGAACGCAGGAACACTGTTAAGCATGTTTTCTCATGAGTAACGGGTATATCGAAGTCGGTTAGAGCCGACTTTAACTTACGCTCTCGTTTTAGGGTGGGAGAAGGGGTAGCGGGGGGCTTGTGTCACTTTTTTGCTCATAACTTGAGAACCGTTCATCCGAAGAAGGTACGAATCGTCTATCTTAAAAACTGTAGGAGATATAATTTTTTTTCCAAATTGCGGGGGCGGGAGGGGGCGTGGCCAAAATTTGAAACAAACTTGATCTGCGTGCAGATAAAAGAAGCATTTGTCCCATACATGTCAAACCTCTATCTCTTACCATCTTTGAGACCTAGGTGTTCATACAGACAGACGGACGGACGGACGGACGGACATGGCTATATCGACTCGGCTGTTGATGCTGATCAAGAGTAAATATATATTTTATATGGTCGGAAATGATTCCTTCTGCCTGTTACATACATTTGCACGACTTTAGTATACCCTTTTTACTCTACGAGTAACGGGTACAAAAAGTGAAATAAAAATTATGGTTGGTTAGTGGGATTTCAGATTGCTGATTTAGCCCACCTCAAAATTAAAGCATTCATATTAAAATTTCTAGTGTGGCCGCATATGTTTAATACGTAAAATACAGGGTTTTTTTAGTTTTAGTGTATTTTTTCAGAGACTATTCAATAATCTTAAATCGTTGATAAATAAAAGGAAATATTTGATAAATGGTTCTAATATTTCGGTTCTGAACCGAGTTGTTCTGTTCTAAAAACACGCTTCATATCTCAAACAATTTAATATATTGAAAATTGCAATTGGCTTTGCATTTTAGTCGGTTTACTTTAGCATCGGGTTCCAGTGTGATTCAGTAAACATAGAACTGAATTAAAAGAGCAGATAATTCAGTAGAATATTCAAAAAAAAAAATTTAATTATGAACCAATAAACAGTTTAATCAAATTTTTTGCCTGTTTCGAATGTATTGCAGTAAACTAGTACTTATGCTCAACATTTATAACACCTTGGAAATGTTTTCACAGAAAGAATACAGAGGCATGTTTCAGTTTTCACTTAATTGAACTCGCTCTCATTTCTAAAATTTAATCAAGTTAATGGATAAAAATAGTTCTTACAATTTTTATTTTACATAATTTTTAAGATTCTTTAATAACTCATTCCCGTCTTTCTTTCAACAAAAATAGAAACTCGAATTCAATAGAAATTCTTCTTTATCAGTACCAAACATGCATCACAGCTTGATCACATTCATACTCAAGATCGTTCGGTTCATTGACAGAGAGCAATCTGTACGCAGAATTGAAGAATTTCCTTGATAAGATTATTGCACGCACAGCTAGAGCTAAGAGGGCTATCATCAACGAGGCCACAAAGTAGCTGATAGTGCAATTTCATTCATAAGACTTATGTAGAGATGTGTGCTTACCTTTGCATCATCGTTTGAATCGCTGGTTAAACGCCGTTTACGTTTTATATTGCCATTGGAAGATGGTGCAAGATTTTGGTTATCACAGGAACACATGTCCGTGGAGATGGAGGTGGAGAATCCTAATAGAGGTATCTGCTGCTGCTGTGCTGCGGTTGATGGATTTGTGGTGCTGCTGGTGTTGTTGGTGGTGGTGCTGGTGCTGCTGCTGCTGACGACGACGACGACAATGTTGCTGCTGGCTTCGGTGGCGGGGGTGACTACTACGACGTTTCCATTTGGTGGCTCATTGCTGCTGGTAGATGAGACACTGCAAAAATAAAGAAATTAAACAGTGGGGCAAATTAGTAAATGATTGAATATAATTGGATATTAAGAATCAATAAAATCACTGAGAATCCTAAACACTTAAGTTGCCTCTCGTTTCTTATGAAAAATTGTTCGTTGCCTCATCTAGGCACTCTCTCTGATCCCACTGTGCCATTTGGTTGGGGATCAAGGGTACAGTTATTCGAATTTTTGCAAAACAGCTAGAAAGAAATTCAATCTGCCCCTTCGCTGCGCTGCACTGCGCTATTCAAAAGCAAAATCCACATAGGGGCGCGCTCTCGCGAGTTCAAAAAGATACAAGAAACATAAATTCATTGAATTTTGACACGGGATTCGTTTCGATTTTGCCAAAGAGATTGAGGAGGCGCCCAACGGATACATTAATATTTAACATCCGGGAAATTGAAACTGAGATGGAAATTGAAGGAAAGCCTTTCTCTCACCCTCTTCAAAAATTAAGCAATTTTGGCAAATTTGCATGCAACATTATGCATAATGCAAGAGGCTGGCAAAGGAAATAGTTTCCCGCTAGACAGATGTTTGTGATCATCTCAACTGCACTTCAGGCAATTCGTTGCGCGAATTTTTGCAAACTCCCTTTTTGTTTAACCCCTAAGATCGCCAGGGTACACACAAAAGGTGCCGGGGGTTCATTAAAGAAATCTTAAAAAAAGGGCTGCTGCTGCTACTGCATCACATAAATTCAAATGCTTAAGCCATTTTTCTTTGGCCAAAGGATTGGGATCGTGTAGCTGCTGCTTGCTGCTTTATCGATCGCGTTTAATGGTTTAATGAACAAGAAAAAGTAATCACGTAGTAAATTACGAGGAAATGAAATCGCTTAAAAATGAGTTATGATGCCCCGAAATGGGTGAAAGAAAGGAGAAAGAAAACTAATGGGGAATACGTGCACAGGAACAGCCAACCACACATAGAAGTTTTTTTTCGAAAGGTCAAATGAAATTTGTCAATTCCTGGTGAAAGTTTTTTTTCCTTTTGCGGCGTGGAAAAATCTTGTTTTGGGATTTGTTTACTGGGCGCTTGGGTGTGAAAGAATCGCTGTAGGTAAAAGAAATGCGGCAGCTGTAAGATCTGTAAAAAGGGGAGGAGGGATACCAAAGAAGTTTTAAAGGAGGGGAAGGTAGTCTTTGGAAGGTAGGACGGAAGTTCCAAGAAAATCGTATGCATATAAAGTGGGACCACACTTTCAGTGGCCTGATTTTAGATTCTACTTTCGCAAAAATTCTTTGAAAATGAAAAAATTTGTTTTTTTTTCAATGTTATTGTTGATGTTCCATTCCGGTAAACCCCTACAGTTAGATGGAAACTAGCAGAGTCGCTGTGCTTGTATTTAGTCGTTTACATTGAATTTAGCTTTAAGAGAAATGACTGGCAAAGCGTCGATGGTGCATGACAGACAATCATTCAGCTGAGAAATAATTTAGTAAGTCGGTAGTAGTAAATCCTAGTGTAGAACTTAAATATTCTGTTGTTTATACTTTTTCTCTCAATTTCTAAGCCAGGGGTGTCCAGAATTAGCTTGCGGTCGCGTGGAGCAACAGGTTAGGTTAGGGTAGGGAGTTCCTGCTGGACTATGTAGGGGCCGCACATAGACTTTATGGTCCTTAGTGAGGCCGGGTGATTTTTGGGTACCATTTCAGTTAGAAATCCTGGAGGATCTTTGACGTTTTTGTTTGGGGGATCTCTTTGACGTCTTCTTAGGACAGCTGAAACTTGGGAAGTGCAGATGCTTAAATCTTGTCGTGGCGATTTCTGATGTTTTTTGAGATTCTACGACTCCAGGTTCCCCTCGTTTCATGCTGGTGCCTAGCTTTTTCGCGTTAGCTGCAATTAGCTGTTAATTGTTAGAGCTTTAGCATATAGTGCGGGAGTATTTTGTCTGGAGCAACAACAACCACAAAAACAGAAAGAGAAACCCGATTGTGGTTGTTTGTTGATATTGACAACCGGTTATTAAGAGATATATCATAAGTGCAAAGGTAGCTTTAACTTTTATCATATACATAGGACATTAAACCGAACGGTCTCAAGCATTAGCATTTTTGATTTTCATAATTAGATCTCGAGACTCCCACGGAAACGTGATTGGACACGTCTCGTGTTTATATTGCTGAATAGTATTTTAATGTATCTACTTTTATCATAATTTTATGCACTTTTAAATGATTTCGATTTGAAAAAAATGAATGACCCAATGGCCCCTTTTATTACAAAGTCAAGTAGTAAATATAAGTTGGAAATGCAAACGCTTAGACGAAAATGTTTAGAAATTTGCTGGCAATCCGCGTATAAATTTTTAAATTTGGCAGAGTTCTTAATATCAAAATTTTGTACACAATTAGGCGAAAAAAATGTATTTATTTTTCATTTCTGTAAAAAGCCGGAAACTGGTCGAAAACCTAACTAATAAGTTCTTAAGTTTGGTTTCCGTTTTTTTTGTTGAGAGATAGTAATCGAAAACAAACAGACTGCAAACATTCTGCATTACAATTTTAAAAATAATGTACGCAATTGTAACGGGAATCCGATGGCAGTTCGGCTCTGGCATACATCCTTCATTACTAGTAATGCAGCCTGTGGGCACCCCGTTTACCAAGCGGCCATACACATGGCAAAGTAATGCAGATTGTATGGGATTATTTCCTTCATACTGATGCAAAGTAACGTATAAGTAATCCATTTTGAAATGGCAATTTGCGCCGATGGGCGCATCACGTCAGAAATCAACTACACACACGCGCACTTATATGATTGTGTGTGAATGCATAAAGAAACCCAAAAAAACGAAGAAGCATACGAACGCAGCTCGAATTTTCGACGATCTGACAAACTTCGTATGACAACTAAGTATACAAAGTGTAGCGAGAGTGTTTTATACTTTGTGGGCTGTAATGCATGATGTGGGCTCGCCTCATTTAGCTGTGCGCCGCTGGGAAGCTTTGTGTGGCACCTGTGATTGACCTCCTAAGATTAAACATGAGCTGAACAATCTCTACCTAAATTGATTGTTTTAGACTGACTCGCAGATATTGTATAATAACATTAACACACTACATTTTTCGGATTCTCCGATTCGCGGGTTCGAACCAAATTTTTCGAATGGTTTTTGTTTGGAAATTTTAGTTACGATTAACACAATTTCTTTACCTTTTATTCAGACAAAACAAAAAACAGACCTTCAGTCCATGTAAAAATTTTTAATTTAATCGGTTCATTATAATCCTCTTTATAAACATTATTAATGTCATCGAAAATTCTAATGATGACAATCATTGTTTTCTTATTTGAAATACTTTGGCAAGCGTAAAAATCTCGGAAATAGCTTTCGTCATCTTCTGAACGTCTAATTAAGGATTAAAAATAAGAAAGCTTATTTTGGGTTAATTTACACATCTTTGGTCCGGTTATAAAGATCGGTTCACAGTTTAGATAAGCTCGGAATCCCGGGTTCTAATAGGTTCGGTTCATAACCGGTTTACAGCAATGATTCTAAACGAAACGCCTTATCTCAGAGTAACTGTTTACTCTGACATATTACAATAAAATGAACTAAGCGACGCATCTTTTATTTTCAACAACACTGTGCTAAAAAGTTTTCAGAAAAATCGCTTACTACTAGTAATCAATCGAAAAAGTAAACAGCAAACAAATGCACCAGAAAACTTTTTGTTTTTAGGTTATCGCTCCCCAACGTCGTATTTATAAGTTTTTAATGATTTCACATAATTTCACCAAAAATTGTCGAAGTCGGAGTACTTTTTTTGTCATAAAGTTAGGTTTGATCTTAGTGAAAAACCTTTTGTTTTCAATGTTATTTTCGCTCGTATTTATAAGTTTTCTATGATTTTACATAATTTCAACAAGAAATCGGACCACTATAGTATAGCTGCCATACAAACGTCAGGCATATACAAGGTTAAATTTATGTCGAGCCGAACGGCCCATTTTTTTCTTTACAATCCTGCAGTATTTTGTTCTAATGACACTTTTGAAATTTTATGGAAGATAATGATTGGTATTGTCGAAGGAGTTGTATCATAACCTCGCCACAAAGGGTCTTCACACTTCACCAGAAGCTGTGCTCTTTCCAATTAAATACATTTGAAACTACCTAAAATAAGTCTGCTTTTCCAGACTGGTTTTGTTCATCAGTTTTTGCTTGGGTTTTAGGTATTTCTGATAAATAAAATCTACAAATTTAATAAAATTCGAACTCACATTCACATTTCCATACAATTTCCTCATATTCATCCGCGCTCAATTAGTGCCCCCTCAAAAGTATGCAACAGATTTGACCAACTAACCTCAAAAAAATGCCTCCACTCAAAAATTTGATAAATTCCGTTACACTATAAAGCGACATATTTTCGCCACACATACCAATAATTATGTCGCACACATGTTGACTACAAAATATGTTCCATAAAATGGACTATCAACTAAGTGATCGACGATCGGCTTGATCATCAGGATATGAAACTGGGCTTTGGGCAAAAAAAGGGGGACGCAACTGACAAGCCAAATGACTAGGCAATTATGCAATTATGGTCAAGCAACGCAGCCAGGGGACAATATTAAACTCAATTAATTTTGGGTCAGGACATGACTTTAGAAAACTAAAAAACCACAGAGAAGTGTGTGTGTGCGCTATGACAACATTATCAAAACATGACATCGCACTGAGGGACTGAATGAGTGAGGGTGGGTGGTTGAACACTTTTCTAATGACATTTTCGCGCGCAATTATTTACTAATCACACGCAGGACTTCAAATGTAAAGGAATGCGACACTTGGTTATCATCCAAAAGAGTTTTTGACACCTAGCCTAACCAACCATCTGTTCTCTGACTTGAACTTGGCAGTGAGACGTCATTTTAGATTAGCTCCTGCTGCGGGTTTAGGTTATTCAGGCATAACCAACAAAATGTTGGGACTCCGAGAGGTCGTCACTTGATAATTACGAAAATGCTATTAGAGATAAACATCACTTTGGGCAAAATGGAGAGTGAGAGAAGAGTGTTTGCTACCAGGATGGATAGGAAACAAGGAAGTCGCCACAGGAAGTCAGTTAGAGAATTGGACAGTTTTTGGTGTTTTTTCTAGTTCTCATGTGGGGTGTTAATTGGCTGAAGGAAGTCAAGCAAAAATATGAAAAGAAAGTTATGCAGGTTGAGAATATTTCTCAACAAAAACAATGCAAGAAATGAAAACAGAGATCTTTCAAAATTGTCAAGAAATTTGCTTTATTTTTTATTAATTGTATGTATACATAAGATTTAACAAAACTTACAAACTAAATATGTCTACATCAAACTTGGTTTTATAATTGTTAACAAATAAAACTCACCTCTTGGCGGCATATAAATCCATAATTATACGGCCCTGACAAGCCGTTGAAGGGTTTGGAATAAATTTTTGTTATTTCTAAGACTGCTTACAAAACAAGCAGAAATTTTTGGAAACAGCAGTATAAATAGGAACTGAAAAGACAAATATAAAAGTTAAGATTATTATTTTGTAAGTGAAAAACTGGAACAAAATTGAAAAAAATTTACAATAAAGCTGGGGTGGAAATACAAATTTAACACAGCTTAATACTATGGTCTTTACTAGAGATGGGTTAACTTCCCACTTCTTAAGATCGGCTCGAGCCGGTTACGTTGTAGATGGCTTAGCAATACGGAAGAGGAAAACTACCACAGAGCAAGACTCTTTGTTTAATATGCGAAAGCGTGCTAATATTTTAAAAAGCACACAAAGAGTATTTTGAGGTTCCTGTTTTGAATCAACTATTTTTGTCTAAAAGTTTAACTTCTGTCTCAATAGCTACGATCTTAGCGAATAAAAGTGCCAATAAATTGATCGTGAAATTTTGTGTGGGCTTAGCTGAGCTTAGTCACTTACGAACACCTACGAGAATGAGAGAATCTTGGCTTGGCCCTTTGATTGAATTTCGATTGGCTTCTGACAGAGTATGATACTATGGGGATCGACTTTTCCGTTTCTTAGGAAATAAATGTTAAGCAACATGTTTATGTTTATTAACAGAGCTTTAACATTTATGATAACATATTAACAATATGTTAGCAGACAGCGCCTGCTGACCTGAAATATAAATGACAAAAGTTAAGCACAACACCCATGCAACAATTTTGTATAACTTTGATTTTAATTTTCCGAACTTAATGAACATTTAGAACACATAGAGATTTGTGACATCGAAGATGCTTTTTTTGAGTGGCCTTTAACTTAAAATAAGAACAAAATGGTGGAATGATTAAAGTTGTTCTCAATCGGATAATATTTCCATTAAACCACAACAAATCCGGGTTTCAGCAGAGATATACAAGGAGGAGCGAGTTGGCTTTCTTTTTTGATCTCTCTGCAAAAGTGCAAATGTCTACAACGGCTGAATTTGCTGACGCGTTATCCGATACGTTAAGTGCATATGGTATTCTGTTCAATTCCTAGTCATGCCCAAAAAAAAACTGATCTGCATTTTTCTGACAGACTTAAATGAAGGGTGGAGTGGATCGTTGATGTAATGTTTCTGATTCCTATGGAATAATATGGGTGGAGGGAGAAACTTTTTACTCTTTGCTAATTTGTAATGATCAGACAGGTTATGTCCATTTCCAACAACTCTAGATCTTGTGATAGTTCAAAATAAGAAACAGGAATCCCATTAAATTGTCAATTATTATAAAAATCTTCACGTTATTAATATAACACTTGGAGAAAAACAGTTCTATTGAAATTAATAGTTTCTGTTTAATATACGTACTGGAAAAATCTGTTATTCGGAGGGGAAAACCCCAATTGTTTGAACTTCTTTTGGAGAGCTTTGTCGTTGTTTATACACAAAAACAAATCATAATAAATATATCTTATTAAAAATATTTTGTATACACTTGAAAAGTGTATTATAATTTTGCCCAGAAGTTTGGAACGCATAGAAGGAATCATCTCCGACCACATAAAGTATATATATTCTTGATCAGCGTGACGAGCTGAGTCGATTTAGCTTTGTCCGTCCGTCCGTCCGTCTGTTTCTACGCGAACTAGTCCGTCAGTTTTGAAGCTATCGAGCTGAAATTTTGCACAGAGTCTTCTTTTGTCTGCACGCTGCAATATGTCGGAACCGACCGGATCGGATGACTACTTCTTGTAGCTGCCATACAAATGATCGGTCGAAAAATGGATTTTAATGAGAAAAAATGTTTTTTTTTCAATATCTCAATCACGGTCATGGATGATATTAAATGTTTTTAAGCTGATCTGCGAAGTTTGGTCTAAGTCGCTAACCGTTGAAACAAGCGTTTTCAAGTGTATCAAAACTTCGGCACAGACGAAGTTAGCTTTGCCTTTCTCGTTTTTTTCTAATTTCTATAAACTGACATCTGTGGGAAGTTCTACCTATGGAGAAAAAATGTGGGATTTACTTAAAACATTTGCATTTTTCTTATAAGCTAAAATTAACTTAACTTCCATTCACACATATAACAATATTTTCCCCTTTTCAAAACCATGCCCACATTTTCGGTAGCAAAACTGACTGCGATGCCATCATAAAACTATTCCAAAGGACATCACATGTTACTTGCTCTTGAGTTTATAAATTTAACAAAATGTTATCAACAGTTAGTTGGGATATCTTTACAAATACCCACATAAAAAGAAACAACATATGATCAGGGACCTAAAACGCAGCATGTGGTCGAGGAGTTTTCCTTTAGGACCCAAAACAAATTTGTTTACGTGAGTTTTTTTTTGGGAAAATTTTAGCGAATGGCCAAAAGTAAATATTTTACAGAGATATTCAAATTACAGAGGGAGATAAAAAGACAAAGGTCAGGTAGGTAGCCAAGTCAGTCAGGATGGTCCATCAGTTTTTAATAGAATTTCCACGAGACTCGATTAAAAGGTGCTGCCTCTTCCTGCAGTGTCAGGTGTTTCGGGCAGGCGCATGCGCAACGCCAGTTCCTAGTGTTTTTCTTTTACAACGCTTAATTATTTCTGTCTTAAAGCACCTGTTGTGGCTAGAAAGACAACGTTTTGTTTGTGTCTTTGCTCCTCCAGCTGCGGGCAGGTGAATGCCACCAGCGGCAGCTGTTGATAGACGTTACCCCTCCCTCCTCTCCATCACTACCACCACCAAAGGATTCTTACGTGGTTACCTTCAATTGACTTCCCCTCTTTGCTAATTGCCCCGTCTGCTCAGGCTTTTGTATCCTGTCGCGGCGTTTCCTTCCCTTTCTTTCTTCCTTTTTTCATTTGTGACATATGGGCCGACTGGCGTTATATTTGCCACGATTTATGGGACTCCCTTTTTTCACTTTGACACCTTTTCTTTGCCAACCCCAGTTTTACTACTTTTTAGTTAACACGACTTTCTTTTTTGCTTTTCTCATTTTCTTTTGCCCATTTCCCCGAACAATATTTTTGCTTTTTTCACACTAATTGCGGATATGCCTTTTAATTAATTGGGTTTCCTTTTTGCCTGGCAGTTTATTTGTATTTCGTTTTTATAGTTTTCCACCCTCCTCTTGGGATATTAATATTTTAGCTGTTTTAAGAAGTTATTTTATGGAAAAAGTAAAGAAACAACAGTAGAGGGATTACATGAGCAGAGCTCAGGGTATTGGAATTTTAGCTGGGAAAAAAGAAAATAGGTAATTAAGGAATGATTACGGGACTATGATTAGAATTTTAACAGGCCATGGAAAGGCAAATACCTGAGGAAGATTTATATTTTGCAAATGAAAGCTAACGATTTCGTGATCAACCAAGACAGCACGTAAAGTTGATTCTGCTCCTCCAAAGCGAAAACTCTTCGATGCAAACTTTTCTTCTGATACCTTCTCAGGGATTAGTTATTCTGCTGAACACGACTAATGTCCCTTTATCAATGCTAAGTAAAAAAATCCAAACGGTTCGGTATGTATCATCGACTTTTTGGCCGTGTTCACCAGCACAAATTGATGACACGAAAATCGATTGTTGCGGTGAACGAATGTGATGTGCAATGTGCACGATAGTTTTTGAACGTATCATTTTTACCTTAAAACTTCATCAAAGCGTTCAACAAAAGCCAATCAACTGTTTTTGATATATGCTGATGAACAAGACCGTTGTATTGACCGCTGACTTGGAATGATCAAAATTTTGTAAATTGTCAGTTTGGTCGCCAGAATGATCGATTAATAAATCATATAATTCAGTTAAATCATATAAGTCAGCTAGCTTGCTTTAATAGCTATCAGAAGAATCAGACAATGAAGGCATCCAAGAGATCCAAATCGTTTGACGTTTTTATAATATTATTTTTACAGATTTTATGTTTGTTAGGGATTGTTTGGCAAACACCGACCCCGACCTATAAATATATTTCATCAGACTGCAGTTCTTCCTTAGAAGTTACTAATTGATTTGTGTAATTATCTCATTTCACTAATCCAGTGTGACCGTTTCATTTAAGGCTCCGCTGTGGGAAAATTTAGCTGATGTAAGTGCTTAAGCTTAAATCTCTCGATTTATTTGTGTCTTAAAAAGTTCATATTACGATAGGCCTCTAAAATATCGATTTCAGTCGTCATTTGACTAAAAAACGCTCGCTTCTTGGGCTGTCAGTTAACACTTAAAAGCAAATTACCCACAAACTGTTCACGTGATCAACAGTGTATTAAAAGATCACAAAACTATGAACGAAGATTACAAGTCGGAATAAATGATAAGGGTAAAAAAAATAGCATTATCTATATGCTTTTGATTACTTAATCTGAGCTAGGGTAGATCAGTGATAAAACCAGTTGGCTGACAGGGGTTTTCTCTCTTACAAATGACTTTATATGCCTTAATATCAGCAACTAAACATTAATAAATGACTAACTAATGGCAAGGACTGCCCACACACACACACACGCAGAGGGTGCTAGCTGCTTTAATGAAGATTAAGTGTAGATCCAAGGAGAATTCTGCGCTGCGTTGACAGGTATACAAATATGAATAACCTTTACTCTTTTCCTCTATCCGCCAAAGGATTCCCAGCCTAATTAGATGCTGCATGAGTAAATTTGTTTACCTGAACAACAACAAGGAGAATCCAAGGTCAACACGGAATTAACTGGAAATTGTTCGGTGAAAAGAAGGAAGCAGACAAAAATCTCCTTTTCATGTATATATATGTATATACATTCTTGCATACATATTTACTTTGTGTGCAACATTTCCCACAAGGAAATAGAAACTCAAAGCAAACTGCAACTTGAGGCAAATCGAAATTAAAGAAGAATGCGCAAAATGTGCAGAAAGAGAGCGCTAAAACAGGTCTCGTTTGAGTTATCCCGAGGTCTTCTCTCAAGAGTCGTCGCAATTTTTGTTTGTGCGTCCTTTTTCAGTTTGAGTTGCATTTTGGACTGCAGCAAGCGGCGCGGCAGCACATTGCCACATTGAGATACATTCCTGAGATACTCAAGATAAATGCATATGTATCTGCCGCTGCTGTCTGGGGCCTTGCTCCGTCTGCAATTAGTTGGAACTCCAAGTGGGTAAGCAAAAAAAAAATAAAATAAAACAGGAAAGTCGATCGTCGTCGTCGTCGTCGTGATCTCCTTCTCCTTCTCTGTGTATTGCTCAAGGGCCGCCGCCGTGTGAAAGTAAGACCAGCAAATCAAAGTTCATTCGTTCGTTCGTTCTTCAATGGACGACAGCCGTTCCAGTTCCAAGAATTGCCGGCCTTGAAGTAGCCGTTAGGACCAACGATGCGCTCAATTGATTATTTAGTTTATATTTAGCAGCGATGTCTAAAAAGGATGCCACCGCTCAAGTGGTGCCTGCCTCACATCCGTATCTCTATCCTTTTTTTGACTTTTGAAGGAGAAACTGTTTATCATTGTTGTTTCTGCTTCCTAGGGCTTCTCTCACTTGGACAAAGAAAACTGCTTTTCTCTCGTAATATTTGTAAAACATTCCTCACCACACACACATTTTTTTAAACATAATTGAGAATCGTATAATTTTTTTACCAAGAATTCAGGGTTAAATGGGCAGGTGATATGCGTGTTTGATGAGAAAATATTACACAAATGAGAAAAGAAATCTTTTTTTAATAAAATATTTTTTTTTGATTGTAAGCCGCTTTGCGTAGGTGAAACAAAAAGCACTTCACAGGGAACAAGTGGCGTTTAAGCCATCCTCGAAAGGTGTTAAGATGTGGTGTGCCAGATATGAAATAATGCGGGGGAAGGGTGTGAACTATATAAACTCTTAAAGTTTTAGTTAAAGTTCTCTTCCACCCCTACCTGATCCTTAGACCAAGTTATCGTTTTAGTTCCTAAAATTTTCAATATCCTTAACAAAATTTCGGATTCCTTGGGATTCCCGACCTTAAGGTCAATATACACCTCAATAAAGCAATTGCCAAACTCACAAAACAAAGGCAATGCCATTGGTGGTAAAAACTTTATGATTTACTTTTAATGGAATTTTTGTTATGGCAGTTTTTTTGTTGAAGTGGATACTAAGCATTACTCGAATCTTAAGTGTGAAAATATTCAAAGAAACATCTTTAAATTCTTATTCCGTTTTCTTCCACCCTGTTCCAAGAATTGTCAAATCATTCTCGTCCCAAAAGATTTTAAATCAGTACCGGTCAGCAGTATTTTTTGAGTTCTACGAAAGTTTCGCCTTGTGCAAATATCAAAAGTTACTATTTGATAATGTCATTTCATGACTTTGGGGACACAAAATGATTCATGCAAGGCATAGTTAGTAGTGCAAGGACTCATTGATGAAGGGGTGTATAGAGACTCAGTCTAGTAAAATCTTTGAGGTTAATTTAGCCACAAACTCAGACGGTTTGATTTCACCATTATGACCCATACTCAAGAATCGAACGAATAAGAGAAGTATACAGTTTCTTCGACTTCAAGAGATGGTCAAGTTTCTTTGACCAGCGCCTCATAAATACTCACAAAATGCTACTAGCTACAAATCTGGATATTCTGAAATTATGTTTAGCTTTTTTAGCTATTTCGTTCCTTTTAAAGCACGGTACGGAGTACTCCAAGCTGTCTTGGCGCACAAAAAAGTCATTTATTGCACGAGTGGATCCTAAACACAAAATGGTGTGCTGAGATAGCTTTATACCAAATTTGATTTGTTTAAAAATGTATAAGGATTTGAATATAAAATGCGGATCCTAAGTGCCCAAGGGCGAAGCTAGGGGGCAGCTCTTTCCATAAATCACAGATTTTGGGTCTGGAAATTAAAGTTTTCATTCAAAACGCAAAAATGGTGTTGAAAGCCAAGAGAGCACAAAGCAGACACCAACGTCTCATTTGAAAAGCACACTGTCGGAGGCGTTTTCCCTAATAGTGAGGTGCGACTCCCATCTAAAACCTCTGATCTTTGGGTCACAGCAACCAGTTGATACAGAACTCCACGTCGAGACTTAATTTAAAACTCCATCAAAGCACAACCACCACATCTCCCACAAGGGTGCCTAGGCTACTGCTCATACCACGCTTTGTGGACTGCTTCTGAAGACTCTCCATGTCAACTGCTTCGAAATTATTTTTAGTGGTAAGGCCCCAAATAATTACATTTGCCTCTACGGCATTAATCAGTGCAATTTATTCTTCCTCATGAAAGCGCTTCAAACCATTTTTACGCTCGCATTATTTTTTGAACAGTTTTTTCGCTTCTGACCGTCTAAATAAATAAATATAATTACTTTGGGCGCCCAAACAAAGCTCGAACAGCTGTTCATACCATCCACAAATTCAAAGTTCGACGTTCGAGTTCGATGTTCGTGTGGTTTTTACGGCCAGACTTTTTGTAAAACGCTTGACGCCAAACCTTTTGCGAGAGATTTTTTTATTACTCCGTTTCGTGCTTTAAGTAGTAGTGCAAAATAATGGCTATTAATTTTTAAAGCACTTAAGAAAATAAATCAGATCCCCCAAAAATTATTTAAAATGGACATTATCATATCCTTTTATTTGTGATAACATACGGCCATGTTCTCAATTCCACTTCCACAAAACTTTTGTGATTTGGAGTGAAAATTTAGTACTAAAACCGGTTTTAAATCACAGAATTTTTGTGGAAGTGGAATTGAGAACATGGCCGATAATGTCACTTTGACGAGTTTCAGCTCCATTTGATGAAAATTTAAAATCAGTTTAACATTAAATGGAGAGTAAATGAATACACGAACTTGACCCGGCTAAGAACTATATCTTAAATTAAATGTATATATTGCTACTCAAAACCGAATATTAATAATATCCAGTTCAAATGAATACCAAATTTATCCAATAAATATTTGTTGTTGTATAACAATGGTTTCAAAAACTTTTACTGTATGGCCTAAGCAGAAATAGCAAATGTTTTTCCCTGTTTTGATTTGTCTTCAAAATATTAAGGTAAATTTCTAACTAGCTTAAAACTCACCCCAGATTGCTGCCTACCATCCCGCTTTCAGCACAATACTATATGTAATGCTTTAAAACTGATATAATTTAAGCATGTTTGTGCTGCGATTCGGGGTCGAAAAATCCTGGAAATTCCGACTCCAGAGCTGTTTGCAGACTACGTTTTAAGTATTACTGTAGTCTTAACTCGTTGAAAAGTATTTTTGTGTAATTTTTGTCAAATTTTCTAAATATTTTCAGATTTGACAAAGCATCTTTGCTTGGCCAATTATTTTTTCATATTCTAGCAATTATATTTTGCAATATTAGCAATTTTCAAATTGTAGCAATCGTTATTGAGCCGAACATCGAGTTAAGACCAGAATTGAATGAAATGAAGATGAACGTGGTTATCCTCAGAGCGAAAACAAGGTTTAAATCAGGGTTCCCCAAGAAGAGAACGCGAAAATTTGACTGTGTCTCTCCCTAACACACAGTGATGCATAACTACGGCAAGTAGGGTCGTTCCTTTCGAGCAAAACCTAAATTAAATGGTTTGATTGAATAAAAATTAGCATCAAACATGTGTGTGAATGCAAATGGGTGTCGATTGATGGGGATTTTATTGTAAAGTACAATGTAATTCTGAGTTTTTGTTAAAAGAGAAGTGTTGTGGAATTACATTTTGTACTTCCCATAAGTATGCTACGGATTTTTACTAGAATTCAATATCAATACAATAACTTTGTACTGATGGGGCATTGCAGACCTTTGGGCAGTAAATATTTTGTTGTTTTCAATACATGTGTTCAGAACGTTATTTCTTCTCTTAAAGAAATCATAAAATTGTTAGTTATAAGTTAGTTTAAAGCTCAGAAAATGTAATACACGATGATTTCATGAAAGGCTTCCCTCAAAACGTGTCCTCAAAAGTGTCCAACAAAGCATTATAAGCTATTTCAGAACGATATTATTAATTATCTATAACAGATTCGTGTTTAGTTTACGAAAATCATCTAGAATAGCCACCCCTTCCAAAAACTGGACCTTGTTGCCTGGTGTAATTTTCTTTTTGACATTTTCCCCCCCTGTCAAAGCTTAGCCTAGCTACGCTTCAAGATGATCTTTGTTTATCAGCTATAGATTCAGTAAACAAAATCAAAAACACTTGTGTGTGCACAGACCAATGTCAACCTACCCCATTATTTATATACTTGCCGCCTTCTGCCGTATCCCACCAACCCACTCAACAAGTTTGTATCTAGAAAACAACAAAATGTTATAAATGCAAAAGACGCACAAAAAAAGCTTCGCAAATGTGCAAAAAAAAATTAAAACAAAAATAAAAAAAAACAGCAAAGAAGAAAGTCGAACAGCACAAAAAAAATTGTAGCAGGTAAATTGAAACGACGATGGGGAGAAGCAAGCGACGACAAGAAGAAATATCAATGAACTCCATTCTGGGTACGAGCGTAGATCGGCTTAGAAGGCGGCGGCAGCGAGTGAGTTACTAACAAAGATTCAGTTTGCGCCACTTGCTTACTCACTTCGGTTTTCGT
The DNA here is from genome assembly GCA_018904275.1 of Lordiphosa clarofinis. Lineage (NCBI taxonomy): Eukaryota > Metazoa > Arthropoda > Insecta > Diptera > Drosophilidae > Lordiphosa > Lordiphosa clarofinis. The sequence continues at coordinate 88,685 of JAEIGQ010000086.1, forward strand.
CAAGTTTTCAGAAAGGTTTGAGTTGAACTTTTCCCGCCTCAGTCGACGTCAGGTTTTGTTGTTGTTGTTGTTGAGAAAACAGCGACGTCGACTGCGACGCCAACTCGTTGTTCTGATTGGAATAAAACGGAAGAGCAGACTTCTATGTGTGAGTGAGCGCCAACGTTGCCGCGTTGGGAGCGCATTTCTCGGCTGGTGTGTGTGTCACACACATAAAAATTGAGCATGGGGAATGGGAAAGAATGGAGAAATATACAACAAAGTGGCGCGAATTAGGCGTTTTGGTTGGCGCAGTTTCATTGCTTTTACCGCCCAAAATCTATGCCGAATGGCGGGAAAAAGTGCAATTCGGGCGGGAGAGAATTAGATTAGAAAGTATTGGGGAGGGAGAGAATGCGAGAAGATATGACCTACAAACATTTTTGGCAATTGACAACAGGGCTGATAATAATTAACAAATTGAAACAACTCCACTTTGGGCCAAATTGGCCAAATCATCAAATTATTTAAAAAAAACATCAAGGAAACACATTCTACATGTGTTAAATTTTTAAGTAAATCTCAGAGTGAGTTTAGACATGTTGGAATATTTTTTGATTGACATAATACAAATTCCCAAAAATGTGGGATGTTTGATTTTCCTAATATTATTTTGAAACAAAATTTTTGGATGAAAAAATAATTTGAACTGTTCCCGTTTTTGATATCGCTCAAATCATGTTTACGTTCCCAAAAACCTTGTTATTCAACTTTTATCTTCAAAGTCCCAAAAAGATTCGACCAAATTCTTGAATCGTTTCTCAGAAATTACAACTCTTCCAAGTTCTGATTAATCGGAAAAGGGAACAGGCCTGATTGTAAAACATCAGAGCACATTCAAGAAACTTAACACATTTCCTTAAGTTCCTATTTTTAAATAACTTAAAGAAGTGATTTTGAAATCCTTATATATAAAACTTTCCAGTCTGTTCCCGTTTTCGATTTCTGAATTGGTAGCTTTTCCAGTTTCTGAAAAACGATCAAGTTATTTGGTTTCAAAAGTTTTACCTTTGAATGTCAATGACATGAAAAGTAAATGACAATTTGCTTGTCAACGGTTACATGTACCTTTCGTCTATTAAACATATTTATTCTTATAAGTCAAATATTGCGAAGATATTAAAGTACCCATAGATATGTATGTGTATTGAGCATACAACTTGATAAAAAATTATTTTTTTTCAAAGTTGTACCTCAGAAATTGAAGAAAAACAATCGAAATGAAACCGATCTGTTCGCAATTCCACATCAGCGCATGAGCGCGTAGTGTTGACCGTAATTTTTAGGGTTTTAATGGAACTGTTTACGATTCGAAAAGAAAATCGATTTCAATTTCATTCGGAAACAAGAACATCATGATAGCGATTAGAAATGACAACAGTTTTACTTTTTAAATCCACTCGGAAATGGGAACATGCCTATTGATCTTAATACAAATTGTTAAGAGAACCAATTTTAAGGTTACCAGATATTTTAAAAATTTATATTCTTTTCAATTAGCAGATCTATGAGTGTAATTAAGGTGTCGTTTGGCTATTTTGATAATAACTGATTAAGTTTAAAATCTACAGATCGGAGCTTAATAAGTTTAACAGCATATTTGTACTGCATTTCATTTATAACACAAGAAGTTGTAGCCACTTTTTCGGTGGTGAAACCGCAGAAATCACTAGATTTAAAGAAAACGAAGAAAGCTTTATGAAACAAACTTCAAAGGTTTGACACTTTCTTGCTATTGCGCTTTTGGTCTCTATTACGCCAATTCAAACAACAAGCTGTTCAATCACACTTAACGAAATCTAAAGGCTCAAGCCTAAAGTGCTCAAGAGAGGATAGTTCCGTCAACTTATTTAGAACTGCGATTACGAACCACGAATACACAATAGGATGCCCTCAGGGAACCACACTTTTTGTGACCAAACCAAAAAAACATATCGACGAGAATATATCTCAATCAAAAAGAATTCGATATCCAATATATTACCTTATAAGAATATCCGATCATAATATATTCTGGCATATTCCGCTTTTCACTTAAGTGAATTATTTCAAAGCAATCATGGAAATCCGTATCATAACTTTAGTTTCTACTTACCCTCTACTCGAGGGATTCAATTTAAAACATTTAACGAATTCGACCATATTTGTCGAAAGTGAAAACCGGAACAGGCCTGATTGTCTTTATTAACATAAATGTCAATACTTCGGTATTATTTCCGGCATCCCTAGAAAATTGACCATTTAAAAACAGATTTGGTTGTTTTCTTTTTAACTGTTATACTTTGTACTAAGGGAATCATTTCCAACCCTATAAAGTATACATTTATGGTATTCACCAGCTTAATAATTCCCTAGTAATTTGTAAGATTTCTCAATTTACTCACTGTCCAGATTAGGGCTGCGACTGTGTCTCGCTCGGATACACAACCAGCGGCGCAAAAGCCCATTACAAGTTCGATGTTCTCATAAACACTTTAAAGGCTGGCAGCCTTCAAGTATCGGTTACTACTCTGTATACATTTACATAAGCTTATCCGTTTTCGTTGGCATACTGTATTCAAAGCATAGTATTCTATGTAATCGGAAAAGTGGGCGTATAACAGAAAACACTTCGGCTTTAGATTACAACTCAATATACCATTTGAGAAAAAGTTGGCGAGGAAGTATGCGTTTAGTTCAGAAGACGACACACCATTTTAAAACTTGTGTGTGGACTTGTGGCCTAGCTGTGAGCGTGTCCACGGACTAGGTGTATCGGATTGTAATGGGGATCAAAATTAAAAAACTTAAAACGAGAAGGCCAAGCTAACTTCGTCTTTGCCGAAGTTTAAATACCCTTGCAAATGTTTTAATACCACAGAGTTTACGAACGTCAGCATTAAAACAAACCATTTTTCTGATAAAACCCACTTTTTGACCGATAGTTTCTATGGCAGCTATAAGATATAGTCCTCCGATTTTGACAAAAACTTCCAAATCTGTGAAAAAGCGTATAAAACTAATAATTGGCGAAGCGGAAGGCGTTTACATTAAAAACAAAAAAGTTTTCTCACAAAGACCCACTTTTCGACCGATAGTTCCTATGGCAGCTATAAGATATAGTCATCCGATTTTGATCAAAACTTCTAAATCTGAGTAAAAGCGTATAAAACTAATAATTGCCGAAGCGGAAGGCGTTTACATTAAAAACAAAAAAGTTTTCTCACAAAGACCCACTTTTCGACCGATAGTTCCTATGGCAGCTATAAGATATAGTCATCCGATTTTGACAAAAACTTCCAAATCTGTGTAAAAGCGTATAAAACTAATAATTGCCGAAGCGGAAGGCGTTTACATTAAAAACAAAAAAGTTTTCTCACAAAAACCCACTTTTCAACCGATAGTTCCTATGGCAGCTATAAGATATAGTCATCCGATCCGGTCGGTTCCGACATATTATCAGTGTGCAGTAAAAAGAAGACTCTGTGCAAAGTTTCAGCTCGATAGCTTTAAAACTGAGAGACTAGTTTGCGTAGAAACAGACAGACAGACGGACAGACAGACAGACAGACAGACAGACGGACGGACAAAGCTCAATCGACTCAGCTCGTCGCCCTGATCAAGAATATATATAGTTTATAGGGTCGGAAATGAATATTTCTATGCGTTGCAAACTTCTGGGCAAAATTATAATTCCCTTTGCAAGGGTATAAAAAAATGTTGTATGAGAAGAGGAAGGAATTGAACTCGGGACCCATAACACAGAAACACATGGACGGCGGCACGTCAGCTCACTTGACTATTAGGCATACGGGAGAACTAGCGACAAAATAATAATTAAGGGTGTAAGCAGTTGGCACTTTGCCGAAAGTCGATTAACACAACTGTTATATATACACGAGCGACAACTCGACCCGAAGTTAAGCTGAATAGTATGTTCGTGTCAAAGCTCTGGTCCCGATGCAGCTAAACTGACAATTGATTTGAGTTTTAGTTGATGATAACGCATATTTTGAAGACAAGAACCTCGAAATAACTCGATACCAAGTGATTTTTTTTTCTCGATACTTTGATTAATTTTTCCTCATTTCATTATTTACAATTTAAAGTTTTTAACATACACCAAAGACATCAAAAAGGTGGTATTTTTTTCCTTATTCCTATCCTAAAATTTTGGAGTTTACGCTATTACAAGGGAATATTCTAAATGTTAAAAAAATTGTTTTGACACCGAAAAAGTTAGTTTAAAAGAATATAAAACACATAAAAAATCGACTTTAAAAGTGCCAAAAAATTGTAATTCGCAAAACGTAAAAACTAATTCGTTCTCAGTACTGACGCTCAAATAAAAATACAAAATAAGGATTCTAAACAAGTTTAACACGCTGAACCCGAGTCGGGTTATAGAAAATTCACATCTTTAATGGATTAGCTGTACATTTTTTATATTAAATGGCTTGTTTGACCCCATTTTGGTACATTTCGAATGTACTGTAGAAATCAGAAGTCACCCTCGAAATTTGGAAAAACAGTCATATCTTCCACAGTTCTGAAGATAGATGGTTTGTACCTTTTAGAGATTGTTAGTAATAAGCCTTATTGATCGATTTGATAAAGTCGGATGAACGATACTGAAGTAATGAGCAAAAGAAGGTTTGATGATGCACTTGTTTTATAAATAATTTGATTTTTTGTTGTTCACTTTATTCTACATAATTGGGCTTAAATTTATCTTCGTGTCACGACTTCAGGAATTCACGACACGCTCTCAGCTCTACGAGGAGCTGTCAGTGCTTGGCTTTAGTAAGTATCCTCGCTTCTTCTTCGTATTGCAGCATACACACAAATGAAAATTCCTTTTACCTGAACCTCGTCCCTCCCCCCCCCTCACGACCACCTCCTACTCATTAAAAAGTGTTTGAACTTGTTCTTATTAGACCACGCAATCTTTGCAGTTCACTGTGAGCCGGTGTGTTGTGAGTTTCCAATTGGATTGTAACGGACAATCCCCGTAAGATTTCTAATAAGAATTTTACATTTTAATTTGAACGACTTTTGACTTGTTGTATTTGTAGCAAAAAATGCAAAGACACGACGACAACGACTAAGGCCCTCACTCACACATGGAGAAAAGAGAGGCGGCGGCGGCGGCAGCCGTCTCTTCTGTCCACACACTTGTCACACGCGTAATACAATATTTTTTCTTTTCATTTTTTCACACTCAATTTGTGGCAAAATAGATGCCCGATTTTACCTTAACTTGTGGCAGGATAAACCATGAAATTGTTGAGAAAATATATAAATTATATTTATTTTTTTTCTGATACGTCGTCGTCACGCCGGCCACGAACTTCACGAGCAGAGCAGCAGCAGCAGCAAAGTGATCGACTGGATTGGACACCCAAATTGGTGGAACGGTCTAAAGCAGAGGAAACACACACGCAGAGAGAAAGAGCGAAAGAGAGTCGCTGTCGATGATTGCGGCGAGTGTGCAAGAGGAACGCGCCAAAACAAGCTGATCCGAAGCGCCAAAAAAAAAAAAAAAAAAAATGCAACAACATGAAAGAGTGTTGTTGTAGCACAACTGACATTTGGTAGAGAGCAAGAGAGAAGGGGTCCCGCGCAAACTAGGGGGGGGAACACCAAAGTGCACAGAGAGAGAGAACCCTCCTGGTGGTATTTTCCTTGAATGGAATTGGAGCCCAAGCAGAAGCAGCTGCAAAGTGACGCCAACTCCAGTTGGAGAATTTTAGTGAGAACAAAACAGCTGTTAGAAGGCGCTTTTAACGGCTTGCGCGCCAAACAGCTGATAGGGTTGTCAAGTGAGCGGGTAACATAAATTAATTAATCATATTACCAGAGATGAAAGAATCTAAAATTTTTGTTATTAAAATTGAAGGACGTGTTCTTACCTTCTAGTTAGCTGTTATGTGTGGGATAAACTAGGAATTTCATCTGAAATTTGGCCAAATTGCCATGATTGTACATTTTACAGGATTTAAATATAAACTATGGCTCCACTCTCTATTAATTAGAACTTAGAAATTTATTATAATAATTTAATAATTCTTTAATTTTTATATTCTTTAGTTATTTCACATATTTTCAATTGATTCCCATTTTTGAATTCACAAATTCCTCTCGCTCACATTTCCCCACGCTCAGTTGACAACTCTGCTCGCAACCCAAACAAACATCTTTTCAATTTGTTGTTGTCTCGATGACGATTTCAACGTTTTTGGCCCCATCTTTGTGACCCTCTAGCGCCTGGAAATTGAATGAAACCCTGGGCAAATTTATATTTAAACGAAAGCCTAAAACCTGCAGTATCTGATTTTGTAATAAAATTAAAAATCATTTAAATATTTTGGAAATTATCAATGACTAAAGTCGATGATTTCCCGCGCGCGGGAAGCCGACGTCGATGACAGCTGCGCGCGCAACTGAGAGAGAGAGAGAGAGCGCGCTGCTGAGCGCAAACGTTGGCAGAGGAGGAGGCACATAAGAAAATATGGAAAAAAAAACGTGAGCAGCGCCGACGTCGTTGACTTTTTTTTTTTTCGTTGAAACCAGAAAAAAATGTTAAAAAGCAACGGCATCTTGGTCCAAGTTGGGGTTGTGGTTGGGGCGGGGGAATCTTGCCAAATCTTTGTTAGAGGGTTGCACCTGCCACTTGCCAGGTGGCAGCGAGATCACTCACCTGTTCCGGCTGAAGAGACGTGGACTTGGTTGCATTTGGGGGTGGGCACTGGCCACGCGTTCCACACACGCGGATTGGAATTGGGATTTAGATGAACAATAAAATTGCACAAACACACATAGCACACACACACACACACACACACACAATGAAGTAGAACCGAAGCAAGAACAACAATTATTCCGTCAGCCAGCAAGACAAATTCACTTCACTTTTTGTTCTTTTTTTTGGGTTGCGTTGTTGTTGCTACTTTTTAACCTCTTACAAGTCAAGGCTAACTTTTTCGCAAGCTTAGGTGTGTGCGTGTGTGTAGCACTTTACAGCACACAACCAAATTGTCAACTTTTTGGAAATACTGTTTAAATAATTATTGCAAAATTAATAAATTCATATATTTCACTTTTTTGCGACGGAGCCACGAGAGACAAGCAGCGTCGAAATAGAAATAAAGCTGACTGCGCTGTCGGCTGTCAAAATCGTGTGAGAGCCAAAATGGAAGAGTAATCGAGAAAGAGAGAGAGAGATCGCTGCGGTTGTGGTTGTTGTTGCTCTTTGTTTCAACGTTACTAAACTATCGTTCATAGAGGTCGCTTACTGAGCACAAAATATGCCGCCTAGAGGGCGCTGTAAAGTTAAGCTGTTATGACACTGGTTTTGCTTTGCCTGTGACTTGCGTTTGTTGAAATCGTTCCCTTGTGGTCAAATTGTGACGTTCATATACAAAATTGGAGAATTGAGTGGAAGCTGTTTAAGTAACCCACATGTCATTGATTTAAGAACTTTTTTCCCAACAAATAAGTTGCTGTCTAATTTAAACACCCTCATCTGACATCTTTGATATATAATATTAAAAGCCTATTTTATTCTGCCTCCAACTTTAAAGAGTTAAATGCACACATTTATATCGTTTTCCACACACTTAAACGTTTTTAAAATTATGAAATCATGGAACACTAATAGCTTACAGGTATATGCAAATTAAATTGGTAAAGAAAGAAGACCGTGGTAGGAAAATGTTTATTGTCCTGGTGGGACGAAAGGTATAAAAATAATTCATATAAGAAAAATTATGACTTTCTTAAAAATCGTTAAATCTCTGTCTGTGAAAAGCTGGGTTCGCAATTGCTCGCGAGCGAGCCACGCGCTCACTCTTTTTTCGGCTTTCGCCCAGAGCCGAGAGCTACTGATCGTGAGCCAGGAGCAGTGAGCAGCTCGTGAGCCAAATCCCTCGGCTCTAAGCTGTGAGCAACGTGAGCCACAGCTTGTGAGCTGCAGCTCGTAAGCCGTGAACCATCAAGCTCGCAACGTGAACCATGGGAGCCACAGCTCGGAAGCAAGCCACCGGTTCGTGGCTAAGAATTTATTAAATCGCGTAAAAATACCAAAGATTATAAAAACTGTAAAAGATTACATGAACGAAAAACTTGAATGCCCATCAAGTGACAAATCATGCTGGGATCAATGCATGAGTGCAATTCACAGCTAACGGATCTCCATGTTAATAAGTGCGCTATTTACTTAAGAAACTGCTTTCCAAGACCACAATCGATAACATAGTCATTATTATGACAGAACAGAACCGCGATAAACACCATGGATGAAAAATCCTTAAGAATATAGTAAGGATCATTAGGGTAGTGCATTGAGAGTGTTATGAGCTGAGAGCAAGAGCCGTCTCTCGTGTTAAAGTCTTAAATATTCGAATTCAAATTCGTTCTCGTACTCAGAGCGACAGAAAATTTCTATAATTTCAATATTCTTCTTTACTTTGCTTTGATGCTATGCATTTATATGATAAACTGTGACGAAAGTATTTGTCTGTCGTTCTAAATACGAGGCTTTAACTGTTAAAATGTGCTGAGATCAAGCCCGTACGTATATGTTGTGTCTAATATTACTTCAATTTTACTTTTTGAGACATCGAGAAGCAGTCTAGACTGATAAGAAGCGTAAACGAGGTACCTAGTATCCGCGAAACAGAAGTCTACACATCTTGGACAATATGTTACAATGGGAGAGAGTACAACTTTAAATGTGTAATGGCATTTGTCTACCTCGGAACGATGATAACCAGAGACAACAACATTAGCTTGGGAATCCAAAGAAGAATCACGCTTCCAAACCAATGTTACTAGCTCTTTCGGAGAACGAAAATAGCGCTGTAAAAGTCGCTCATCATCCCAGTCCTGCAATACGGCGCAGAAGCGTGGGTAATATCATCAGCGGATGAGACGGCGATTGGTGTTTTCGAGCGAAATATTATTTGGAGGATTTATGGACCTTGAAAAGTTGGCGAAGACTTTCGAAATAATTGAGACATGGCAAGGAGTGATGCCCACCAATAATATGGGACGACCAGGTGCGAAATGACATTTCCAAGCTTGGTGTAAACAACAAGCGCCAGCAGAAGCAGTATCGGGACAAATAAGACAAAACTAGACGAACATTACTACAATCATTTCCTCCTTTTTATACACTTGAAAAGTGTATTATAACTTTGCCCAGAAGTTTGCAACGCATAGAAATATTCATTTCCGAACCTATAAACTACATATCGCTCACTTACTTCAATACTGGCCTAACTCAAAATAATCGATTTTGAGAAAAACACGTTTGAAGTTCTCAATGGATTTTTACCTAAAAAAAATGGTTCTTTTAGTTTCAACTTAATGAAGTAAAATATTATAAATTAAGAATGCTTATTAATAAACATTGAAAATATGATGTTTTAACTGAAAGATGAAGTATGTTTGGTCAATATCGACAGCAGGACAACTGAGATATGGCGGTTCTTGCATCAACATGAAAATGAACCTGGAAAATGATATTGCGACATATTCTCATCTCACATGAAAAGTAGAAGAGATAGCAATACGAAAATTTTTGCATAAAATAGTACAGAAGAGCGCGCACATTTCTGCATCATTAAGTCAAAAATCGTATTTTTTGAGTTATGCCAGTATTGAAGTAAGTGAACGATATATTCTTGATCAGGGCGATGAGCTGAGTCGATTAAGCTTTGTCCGTCCTTCTGTCTGCTTCTACGCAAACTAGTCTCTCAATTTTCAAGCTATCGAGCTGAAACTTTGCACAGAGTCTTCTTTTTACTGCACTTTGGTAATATGTCGGAACCGACCGGATCAGATGACCATATCTTATAGCTGCCATAGGAACTATCGGTCGAAAAGTGGGTTTTTGTGAATCGTAAACTCTGTTTTATTAAAATATTTGCAAGGGTATTAAAACTTCGGAAAAGACGAAGTTAGCTTGGCCTTCACAGTTATCATTATTACGGCTCTCAATTACGGTCATGGGTATTATTAAATGTTTTTAAGCTGATCGGCGAAGTTTGGTCGACGTCGCTAACCGTTGAGACAAGCGTTTTCAAGTGTATCAAAACTTCGGTACAAACGAAGTTAGCCTTGCCTTTCTCGTTATTAGAAAGATTCGGTTATTAATACTTTTCTGTTTAGAGGTTAGCTAAGCATTGAGCGTGTTCAGCAGCATAAATCGATGACAAAAAATCGGCTATTTTTGTTAGATTGTGCTGCTGAACGGGCATGATGCGCAATCATGTTTGCTATTTTTCGTGATTGTGTTAGATGTGAATCTAACAAAGAAATAGTTTGTTAAATTGCTTGATTATGATTTGTTATCGATAGCAAACAGCTGTCAGAAGTAAACAAACAAGGAATTTTGAGAAGGCAATTGCAAAATGAATGTGGAAACCTCTTTGTTTTGAATAAATAAATTGGCAGAGAACGTGGTTTCGCAAGTGGCTCTCGGAAATTCGTGCAAGGCTCTAAAGGCTCTACTGGTTACTGCGGAGGAGGAGGAAAGCTTGAAAAGCCGCCACTCCAAAAAGCGCGTAGTAACCACCTCATCTGGGTACATGGACACCTCAACACAGTGTGTCAAGGCGCTACCATTCAGCTCCTCCCAGATAAGAGCTTGATAGGGTCGCCCATATCCTCTTACAAGATAATCACAAGGAATGAAACCCGGCGTCTGGTTACGGAAGAATGGTTCCGACTTGGGCTGTAGCTAGAATTACGGGGTCCTCGTTTAACCTGAAATCGAAAACATCTTACTTGTGGTCTTGCCCTAACGGGTCACTGACTTATTGGCAGGCATGCTGCACGCTTGGGTGTCGCTCAAGGACTCATAGCTAGAGATGGGCTCGCGACGGGATTCCAGCTGGACCTGAGAGAAGTAGGGGATCAAGTACGACGATATTGAATTTAAATTGGTTGGTCTACTCTCTCTACTCTTAGCCCATTGCCACTTTGTTAAAATTAACATTTTTAGACCCTTCATTGCGTGGTAAGGAGTCCATTTTAATGGACCCGCCGGGGCTGGGCTTAAGGAAGTCTTAAGGAAAATTCAAGGGGAATTCTAGGAGCAGTTGTAGTTACGACGGTCATAAACATTTAGAGGTCAGTTCCTAATTATATTAAGCTGTTTGTTGTCAAAAATTCAAACCTTCCGCCAAAAAAATTATATCGATATCTTTGTTGCCTAAAAATTCTAACAAGTTCGTTCACCAGCAGACTAACACTTTTTTTTTGATTGATGATTTTTGTTAGATGATTGGTGTATGCTGCTGAACACGCTCATTATATCGATCTAAGAAAATGCCACATTAGAATTTATTATTTAAAAACAAGTGAGAAAGTCGGTCAAGTCCGACTATAACATACTCTGTACCTGAAGTAGAAGCAGAATCCAATGCTGGTGCTGTGCTCATCTCTAAGTCTCTCTTTATCTCTTGCTCTCTCTCTCTCTCTTAAAGATTGTGCGGTGTTAGTTTTGAAATGGTGGGAGGGGGTGGGGGGAAAGTGGTTCACTTATTTGCTCATAACTTGAGAACCGCTCATCTGATCTTTATAATTTTTTCTAACTATCTGTAGAAGGTACGAATCGTTTATCTTCAAAACTGTAGGAGATATAACGTTTTTTCCAAATTGCGGAGGCGGGAGTGGGCGTGGCAAAGTTGAAAACAAACTTGATCTGCCTGCAAGTATAAGAAGCATTTGTCCCATACATGTCAAACCTCCATCTCTTACCATCTCTGAGATCTGTTTGTTCGTACAGACGGACGGACGGACAGATGGACATGGCTATATCGAATCGGCTGTTGATGCTGATCAAGAATATATATACTTTATATGGTCGGAAATGATTCCTTCTGACTGTTACATACTTTTGCACAATCTGATATACTCTATGTACCTTTGTACAGAGTATAAAAAAAGGATGTAAGCGTATGTAAGTTAAGGTCGGATCTAAGCAACTTGGATATACCCGCTATTCATGAAAAGAAATGTATTACAGCGTTCCTTCGTTCCTGAGGGTGAACATCCGAAAACTATGCATAATTTTTTTTAACTCCCCTATTTATTATCCGATCTTTGTGAAAATTTCAGGATTATAGTCATTGCTAATATAAGGTTTAATTTGAACTTTTTATCTTAAATGTGGGAGTTGTTTACCAAACTTGATCTGCGTGCAGACAATAGAAAGAAACTAGGCCAATGATTTGAAGAGTTTTGAATTTGATTCGATCGCCACTTTTATTAATTCTAGTCAGATATATGTATAGTCTAGAAGGCCATTACTAAATTATCATAGAATTGTGAAATGCGAAAGAGAATCAAAAATAGTAAACTTTAAACCAAATCATGCCAATTACACAATGATTGTCTGTGGTCAAGGAACCGCTAAATTCTTTAAAAAATAATTTTATCAAGCCAAAAATGTGCACTCACAGCTGCAAAACCATGAGTGTGATAATACTAAACCGCGACACAACACCACAAATGAAAAGATATACTTGAAGTATCAACCACGGACTTTAAACAGCTTTTACGAGCATATAAAAAACCCATAAACATGAATATCCCCATAATAGCGTACAATATAAATTGCTTAAGAGACAAGGTGTTTCGAACCCAAAAAGAAGTATAAGGTTCGGTCCTAATCTAAGATTTTGCTCATTGGCTTGGCACTTAAATACGAGACAAATATTAATTAAAAACGAAACAAAATGGATTAAAACTATTTTCCACTCTTTTGTTTGAAATGAGATTAATTCCACATAAATGGGATAAGATCAATTGGATATTTGAAAGTATATTAATAAGAGATCCATGGGATATGCACCTAAGATCAAATGGATATAAATAATTGGTTATAAATAATCTATATATATAAAACTGTTCAACCTGACTGACTGACTGACTGGTGACCGTCGTACAGCCTAAGCCATAAAAGATAGGAAAATGAGATTTTCACAGTAGTTTTATCTTATGCTGAAAGTGAGTACTAAGAACGGATTTTGGAAAATTCTGTCTGCAAATGTGTAAAATTCGCGGAAAACTGTTGTATGAAACTTATTTACTTTTTATCCGATCAAGTTCAAACTCATTTTCAAAGATCTATATGAAAATTCAACAACAACTGCATACCAATCTTCCGGAAAATTCACCCCCCCTGAGTGGAAAGTGGGTGGTCAAGGTTGTATGGGCGAAACTTTAGTTGCCAGCCATTAGCGCCAAACTCATTTTCAAAATTACTCATAGCAAAACATAAGCATAGTACGCGAAATAATTTGACACGTGTTTTCCCGATTTTGGAAAATCCGCACACGAGGAAAATGGCCGGAAAATTCTGAAAAAGTATTTATCATACGATTGGCTTGAAACTCGGTTTGTAAGTATAGAATACGAATTAGTTTAAAATGTTATAATCCGAAGTTGAAAAATTTGACCTGACGGTCGACAAATTCCCGGAAAATTCTGCATGAAAAAAACTATTTTTCATAAGATTGGCTTGAAACTCGGTTCGTAGGGACAAAGTACGAAATAATTTGAATTGTGATTTTTCAATGTCGGAAAAGGCGCCCACGAGGAAAATTCTGCATGCAAAAACTATTTTTCAAACGATTGGCTTGAAACTCGGATTGTGAGGTAAAAATGAGAATGTAAGGAGAAAATTAGGGATGTGGGTGGGATGTTAATAGGAAGTGGGCGGGAAGTGGACGGGAATATGGCGGGAAGTGTGTGGTATGTGGGTGGCAAGTGGGTGGAATATGGGTGCGATGTAGGTGGGAAGTGGGTAGGATGTGGGTGGAATGTGGGTGGAATGTGGCGGTAAGTGGGAGGGATGTGGCTGGGATGTTAATGGGAAGTGGGTGGGATTTGGGCGGGAAGAGGGCGGAAAGTGTGCGGTATTTTGGTGGCAAGTGGTTGGAATGTGGGTGGGATGCAGGTGGGAAGTGGGCGGAAAGTGGGTGGGATGGGAATGTGAAGTGGGTGGGATTCGGGTGGAATGTGGCGGTAAGTGGGAGGGATGTAGGAGAGATGTGGGTGGGATGTGGGCGGGATGTAGGTGGGAAGTGGGTGGGATGTGGTCGGTAAGTGGGAGGGATGAGGGTGGGATGTAAGTGGGTGGGATTTAAATGGGAAGTGGGTGGGATGTGGGTGGGAAGTGGGTGGGATTTGGGCGGGAAGTGGACGGGAACAGGGCGGGAAGTGTGTGGTATGTGGGTAGCAAGTGGGTGGGATGTAGGTGGGATGTGGGCGGGAAATATGCGGGAAGTGGTTGGGATGTGGGCCTGAAGTGGGTGCTAAGTGGGTGCTAAGTGGGTGTGCGTTGGCTCTATACTGTCGAAGGCGCAGCGAAGCGTGACGGGCTATTTGCTAGTACATTATATGCATATCTTATAAAGATCCAATAGCTTTAAAAAAAGAACATTTTAAAGCGTTTAAATGGAGAGTTTGTTGCATATTCTATAGATATTTTAATATTGTTTTTCGAAATCAAATCGACTTTAAAAAGGTCCAATGGATCCTAAATGGATAGTCAACTAACCAGTTCAAATGGATACCAAAAATCGCCCAGAGGATCATAAGAAACTATATTTTTTCCTGTGCAGATCAGTAATCTGCTTTCCTGCGTTACAAATTGCAATTGTTTTTGTGCCTCGACACTAATTTTAGAGTTTTTCAAAGCAGAAGTTTAAGCAGCAATCTATAAAATGATCAAAAGGTTTGATAAAGAAAAATGATTCTAGGTCTAGGGTTAAATTAGAAACACTATATTTTTAGTCACAATACCCATCATCTAAAACGGGGAATCTAATTTGCATTTGGATGCCAACTTAATTAAAATGATTGTTGTATTTTGCAGTCATACCATTCTATTGTAGAGCTCTTACTTGATTTGATTTGTTATGGGTGAACATAATAACCAGTTGCCATTGTTCTTCTTTTTCAGAAGGAATGCATTTACTGGATGAGTCACATTTAAATAATTTCACTTCCTTTGGAAACATTTGACTTTTCCATTTGACTTAATTAATCTTCACTATAATTTTTCTTTTGTTTTGTGATTATTCAGCACTTTCGTTTCTATTTACTTTTCATCCGCACTTTAGTCTTCTTGTCGAAGCTCGAACGTCAAAATAAAAGAAAGTAACCGATAATTGAGAAAACTTGTACCGAAATGAGCACAAAAATAACAAACTGCTTGAGCAGCAGCAATCGTAATGCGGTAAAAAATTTACCCAACTCAGCAGTTTCCATGATTTGGCCAATGACAAAACTCCAAGGGGCCTCCAAGTTGTTTCCATGTTTATTATTAATTTATGTTTCAAACTTAAAAATCAACCAGAGATGGATTTGGCTTATAAAGGCGAGTTTTGGAATCCACGAGCCGCATAATCCGAGGGAGCCGAACGATCCGAAACACGGGGATAACCTTCATCGCCGGGTACGCAGGCTTTGCGTGAGGCAATCACACGCCAGCCACCCTTGCGAGTCCAATCCTGAAATAAAAGGGGAAGTGGAAATTACATTTGAATATGATGATTTAGAGGTGTAGACACTAATAGAAGTGTTTCTGTTTGTATATTCTTGGAGAGGATAAATTGAAATTGTCAGGATATTTGTAACGAATATATAAGTATTCCTGATCAGCATGACGTGCTGAGTTGATATAGCCTTGTCCGTCTGTCCGTCCGTCTGTTTCTATGCTATCTCCTCCGTCAGTTTTAAAGCTGTCTTGACCAAACTTTGTACGAAGCATGAACCGGCCGGTTCAAATGACTATAGCATATAGCTGCCATAAGAACGATCGATCGAAAAACAACAAATCAGCTGGTGCTGATGAGCTGACAGCTGAATGGTTCAAGACTATGAATGGTTCTCTGTCGTATATGGCTTGACGACGGTGGTAAATCCACCACAGACCAGATTTTCACATAAGACAAATCCTGGAAAAGACCTACGAGAGAGGCATCAAAACACATCACCTTTTTATTGATTATAAATCAACCTTCGACACACCGATAAGGTTTCTTCGAAGCCCTGTCTATTTTAGGTATACCAGCAAAGTACGTGCGACTTTGCATGATGACGTTGAGAAGTACGCAAAGCTCCTTCAAAATAGGAAAGTACCTCTCCGAACTATTTGATACCAAAAGAGGTTTTAGGCAGGGCGATACCTTAACGTGTGACTTCTTTAATCTACTGATGGAATAAAGACCGCGCCAGTGCCCAAATGTCAACAGAACTGGCGCTTTTATTCATAAAGATCTAATGCTACTTGCATTGGCCGATGATATTGACATTATCGGCAAAACCGGACGGGCAGTAAGCAAGCCTTTTCAGAGATTGAGAAGCAGTCTGAACTAATGAGGACAAGACGAAATACCTAGTATCCTCGAAACAGAAGTCTACGCGTCTTGGGCAATTTGGCACAATAGGAGAGTACAACTTTAAAGATGTAGAGGACTTTGTCTACCTCGGAACGATGATAACCAGCGACAACAACATCAGTCTGGAAATCCGACGAAGAATCACTCTTGCGAACCGATGCTACTATGGGCTAAGTAGGGAGTTCAAGAGCAAAGACCTCAAGCGAAGAACAAAAATAGCCCTGTACAAGTCGCTTATCATCCCAGTCCTGCAATATGGCGCAGAAGCATGGACAATGACAGCAGCGGATAAAGCGGCTATTGGCGTGTTCGAACGAAAAATTCTTCGGAGGACTTCCGAAAGAATAATGAACTGTATGAGCTCTATTGGAAAAGTAGTCTAGTAAAGCGCATAAAGCAACAGCGGCTGCGCTAGTTAGGAGATGTCACCAGAATGGACGAAGAAGCTCCAGTAAAAAAAGCGTATAAATCGAAGGCGGCTGACTATGGAGGCGGCAAGAGGACAGAAGTCCCCCTAAGATGGGAAGACCAGGTGCGGGAAGACATTGCCAAGCTTGGTAAGACCAACTGGTGCCAGCTCGCACGGAACAAACGCGTCTGGAGAACGGCTGAGACCGTCAAACGGTCAATAAAGAGGAAGAAGAAAGTAGAGTAAAATGATGAACCTAAACCTGTTCAAAAGCCTTTGGCGCTGGTCAAAGTGTTTCAATAATAAAAAAGAACGACTAAATCAAACATCAACCAATTTAAAGTTATCGCGGTAATTGTCTTATCAGTACCATCGAATGAATTCTTAGTTAATAGGGCCTTTGTCTGATCAAAAGTACAGAAACTCTTAAAACACCTAACATTAACGAAAGTCAGTTCAAACCCGCGAAACAGTATTGAAAATTATTATTGGGTCTGAAGCTCTGCTTAAAGTAGCATTTCATCTTCCTCTGAAATCTGTTGAGCAATTTAGTCCTCACCAGGTTCCACGCTCTTATCAAATCAGGCTTTATTCAATTCATTTTAGTTTTGTCTGTCCAAGGAACAATATTCTGGTCACTAGGATACAGATATTAAATGAAGGCTGAGTAAATGTGTCTAGTAAGTGGAACCTACAGTAAAGCACAGAACGGAGAGCGTATAAAAAAATAGAGGCAAGCTAACTTCGGATCGACCGAAGTTTATATAACCTTGGAGCTTGATATATGCCTGCCAGTTAGTTATATGGCAGCTATACAATATATTCATCAAAAACAAAAAAGTTTTTTTTCATTAAGATTTCTAAGGAGCTATACTATATAGTTGTCCGATTTCGACCAATCTTGGGGAAATGATGTGAAATCATTGAAAACTTATACATACGAGCGTTGGAAGCGATAGCATTGAAAACAAAAAAGTATTTCTCACTAAGACTAGTTTTTCAACCGATCGTTCCTATGGCAGCTATATGCTATAGTCATCCGATTTGAATCAAACTTAGCAGAATTGTGTGGTAGCATAGAATATTGATCATTAACAAGTTTGGGAGCAATAGCATTGAAAAACAAAAATTTTTCCTACTAAGACGTTTTTCAAAACTATCTTTTGTACGGCAGCTATACTATATAGTTTTCTGATTTTCATAAAACTTGGTGAAATTATGTGAAGAAGGGATAGAAAACTTACAAATACGAAGTTTGGGGACGATTGCGTTGAAGACAAAAAAGTTTTTCTCACTATAACTACTTTTCGACCGTTCGTTTCTATGGCAGCTATACGAAATAGTCATCCGATCCGGCCGATTCCGACAAATGTGCAGCGTATTAGTGCTAAAAGACTTCGTGCAAAGTTTGGTCAAGATAGCTTTTAAACTGACGAAGGAGATAGCATATAAACAGACGGACAGACGGACATGGCTATATCAACTCAGCTCGTCAAGCTGATCAAGAACATATATACTTTATGTGGTCGGAGATGCTTCCTTCTAGGCGTTACAAACATCTGAACAATTTCAATATACCCTCTCCAAGGGTATATAAAATTGTTTAAGGAATTTTTCCTTGCCACATTCTGAGGTTTGGTACGCAGAAAGCCAAGCAATCCATACCATAAGGTATTTTGTGAGTTTCCATATCATTGAACCTTGTGGACTGTATCGAACTGCTGGTATTTCTTAAAGAGATATTGTTCAGAAAATTTTTCCCTGTGTCAGTTGTCAAAAGGCAAGCAAAAATAATATAATGGAGTGGTATAAAATTTGACTGATGTTCCTTTTTGTGGAATGTAAAATGCAGTGTGACCAGATAATCTAAAAAAATACTGAGTACAGAATAGTATTCACATGTTGCCAAGAATATAATGGTCTGCACGGGTCCGGATAAGTCCAATCATCATTGATTTATCTCCATTTTGAACATCATCGCTACAACGCAAGATGGATTAATTCATACAATGGGGCGTTCCCTGAAACAACATTACAAGTTGCTCAAGCGTGTCCCAAGATTCCATCCTGATTGTCTAGTGCAGATGTGATGAGGCAGCCACATGAAGTGGTTATATGCAATCCATTTCCCAACTGGAAAAATACTGATTCCCAAGCACTTTTCCAGCACTTGTCTAGTCTTTTAACCGTTTGTTTTTAAAATATGTAGTCAGGGAGAGAGCAGTGTGTAGTGCCCTTTTTCAACACGAGGGTGGAACGATCTAGCTTTAAACTTACAGTCCTCTATCTTTGTGTATAAGGTTTTGAAATCGGCATTTAGTAATCACTTGCTTTATTTTCAGCATTAGGTTCTACTTTCAGAGGGATATTGTTAATCCTACGGAAGTTTTTCTGAGCTTCTCGCTGCTTTTCGTGCCCTCACGGAAAAGAAAACCGTTCGGTTCATCATAGATTTGATACACAATCCTCAACAGCGGAATATTCCCACTTAAAACTGGCTTAACTAAGCTGATGAATCGGCTTCACACTCCTCCAGGATTACTCACATTCTGATTGTATTTGAAGTAATATGCCCGCATAGATGCCAGTCAGGGCCAAGAGCCTTGCCCGTCCAGAAACGTACAGTATAGGCGCGTTGGAAGCCCTGAAAAAACCAAAACAAAGTCATAATTTCATTGATTAT
The DNA here is from genome assembly GCA_018904275.1 of Lordiphosa clarofinis. NCBI lineage: Eukaryota > Metazoa > Arthropoda > Insecta > Diptera > Drosophilidae > Lordiphosa > Lordiphosa clarofinis. The sequence continues at coordinate 108,213 of JAEIGQ010000086.1, forward strand.
GTAACTTGCTCGATTCTGTCCACTTACCATCACGGGCGTTAGGACATTGCACTTATCCAGCGGCGCACGATAGAACGCATGATGGGATTGTTCATCACTCTCTGGCAGCTCTAGACTTTGCGTGGTCCATGATGAAGTTCCTGATCTTTTTAGCCATTGTTTGCGCCAGGCACGCTCATCAGCGGTCATGCCAATCAGTCGCTCGCGCTCACGGACCATGCGGCCCGCAATGGCCATGGGCTTAACGCCACCCGTATCTGAAGCGCCTCCCGCAACCATTTTGATATTATTTTAACTAAATTAAAGAAGAGCTAATTGTTGGTAATGTTGTGGAAAACTGAAGCACGTACCGTGCGTAGACGTAATCAAATGACGCAACGTAACGTAATGCACTTATCGATAGATATCGATAGTTTTGTACTGTATTTAGGTATTTCTTGGCCCTTTAATAATCGGCCACACTGACAGACGCATGCTTTTTAAGATATTTGATTGAAAACACCATGGACATAGATGAGCTATTTGATTGTTTTAATGAGGTGCCGCCCGAGAGTCTGGAGGCACCTGTATCAGTGGAGAACGTAGAGAAGAAAGTGGAGGAGCAGTCATCGCCAAAAAAAGCCAACAAACGGCAGGCCAAAAAGCCGGAAAAGGATGATCTCGATCCCTGTAAGCGTCCCAAAGAGGAGGAGCAGCAGCTAAAGGAAGAAGATAATGTGGAAGACGAAGAGATGGAATCTCCCTCAGCTGCCGGCATGGACCTGGAAGATGCTGCCGCCCTGGATGCTCTACGCACTCGCATTGTCACTCATCAGCTGGAGGCTCCCGAATCATGTACCCAATGAAGTGGCTGCCCATCCTGATCAGGAATACATACCCTTGCAGCCTTTTACGGGCATACCCTCAAAGGAGTATCCCTTTGTCTTGGATCCCTTTCAGAAGCAGGCCATCCTGTGCATAGACAATTCCCAAAGTGTTTTGGTCTCGGCTCACACCTCCGCGGGCAAAACTGTGGTAGCCGAATATGCCATAGCCAAGTCCTTAAATGCCAAACAGCGGGTTATCTACACCACGCCCATTAAGGCTTTGTCTAATCAAAAGTTTCGCGAATTCACGGACGAATTCAAGGATGTGGGTCTGGTGACGGGCGATGTGACCATTAATCCCTCGGCCTCTTGCCTGATCATGACCACCGAAATCTTAAGAAACATGCTGTATCGTGGCAGTGAGATTATGCGTGAAGTGGGTTGGGTTGTCTTCGATGAGATCCATTATATGCGTGACAAGGAGCGCGGAGTGGTGTGGGAGGAGACATTGATACTGTTGCCGGATAATGTGCGCTACGTCTTTCTCTCGGCCACCATTCCCAATGCCAGGCAGTTTGCCGAATGGGTGTGCCATTTGCACAAGCAACCGTGTCATGTGGTCTATACAGATTATAGACCCACTCCGCTACAGCATTATATATTCCCTGCAGGAGGAGATGGCATACATTTGATTGTGGATGAAAAAGGGCAATTCAAGGAGGATAACTTACCACGGCCATGGCTGTGCTGGCCAACGCTGGTGAGTGGACTTTTGGAAATGATCTTAATAGCAGATAAATCTGAAACTTAAAAACTGAAGGCTAGATGTTAAATGTATTGGATCAGATTTGATGATATATATTGATATTTTAGAATCGCGAACTTGTAGTGGATCAGGATCAATCAGTCCAAGAATCTCCCATAACCCCAATGCGGTACCAAGAGAGCTGTTGAGCAGATTTAAAAATAATATAAATAATTTTATAAAATAATTTTTTAATATACAGGCCTGTTCCCGTTTTCGATTTCGATCAAATCATGCGGAATCGGAATTGTTATATGATCTCGCTTTCAAAAACCGATTGTTATTCCAACTTTCACTTTAAAATCCCAGTTACCTTCACTCGATCCTCTAGATAGCAGAAAGATTCGACCAAATTCTTTAATCTTTTCTTAGGTTCTTTAATCGTTCAGGCCTTATATTAAAATTTACAACAAGATCGGAAAGTCAAGATTTTGAAGTCAATTTCCATGTAAAAATTCAACTTAAAAGGCGAATTTAGCTATTTTCCCCTAAAAGATCTATCTATTTTGTTAGGTCGAATTACTCAGAGCTTTTATTCAATGGGAATTGGTAATAGATGCCAATACACGATTGAGAGAAAAGGAAAGTTATGCTTCTATAAATTTTTGATTCGTTATAATTTAAACTAAATAGTTATCCATCAAGAAAACCGAGTCCCAAAAGTGAGCGTATTGGTGTGAGAAAAAAAAACTAACTCTAACTCAGAGTTCCTGAGATATAGCCCATGGGGGACGAACATATTCGCCAATTCACACCGAATGCTTACCGTAGACATACAACACTGGGTGTTAGAGAGAGACACAGTCACTTTTTCGCGCTCTCTTCTTGGGGATCCCTGCTCTAACTTGATTCGTCAACTAAAAAGTTTTTCGCTCTCTTGGCACATGCCTCGGCATAAGTTCGACTCACTCTTCATGTATTTGTATTTGTCATGAAATTAACCGTTTTTTTTCCTTTTATGCTAAAAGCTTTTAATGAATCGTTCCCTCCCACCGACCATTTTTTGAATTTTTTGATCACATTCGAGTGTTCTTCGAGTCCTCAGACTGATTAAGATAAATACCCATGTTTTCTGATCATAAACCATACTTTTGTCGGAAGAAAATGGGACCCTAGCCGCGACTCTTCATGAAGAGTCGTTTATAGCCCGTTTTACAGATCTTGTTTCAACTCATTTTTCGAGTCATTTAAGATAATTTTTGATTCGTTTTTTAATCAATCACATTTTGAGAAATTGTATGAGTCGTTTCTGAGTCTTTCTGAAGCCGCACATGAAAGTAATCTCTTATCATCAAAAGGGGCTCGGATAAGACGCCCTAAGATGATTTTTGTTCAAATGATCTTCCAAATGCTAGGTAGGCTATTTGATTTAAATGAGCTGACCTAAAAGAAGCAGTGACTTTTGTGGGGAAAAAGAGGAAAGCAAAATTAAACTGAATATTAATTGAAAAGTTTTTTGCCCTGAGGTCAAGTTGTTAATTCAGTGCGAAAAATTATATTGCTTTTACCAGGAATTATGAAGCAGAACACGGATTTCATGCCCATAGTTCATTCAATCAACTTCACAAAAAAAGCAAAATGCCATTTCAAATCTGCTAAAAAAAACTATTTTCCTTTAAAAAATTTAGTCAGACAATGAAACAAATTCTCTACCTGTGTACAACAGAAGATGGTCCAACAACTAATGTCATTTTTCACCATATTACATTATTTACACAGTCAACAATATATTTCTTATATTTCAGAAATCATAGTTTAAAATTGGGTCTATTTTTTTGCTATTTCAAGATAAAGATTCTTCAACGAAATCCAAAAAAGAGTCCTTTTGTCAGTAGTTAAATTTACAATCCTATTCATTGTCGTACCGGCTCCATTTGACATTCAGTAAATGTAATGTAAAACTGGCTTTACAACTTCAAAGGGGCCAAGCCAAGCTTCTCTTAATCTCTGGGCGTGTGTGCTTTAAATTTTCGCACAAGAAGGGCCCCCTTCAGTTGAACGCTTTTCATGGCTAGTTACTTCACAGCTGGCGCCAATAGCAGGTGAAGGTGACCGGATGTTTAAAAAGCTATTTTCAAAAGAATTAAAAAACTTTTCTTTTAGATGTTCCGAGGCGGGATCGAACCCCCACCTCCAGCCCAGCAGAACAACAAACTAACGGCTGAGCCACACAGTAAATGTACTAAATTCAAATTTCTTATACAGAAGTATTTTCGCCTATTTTGAATAAGTTTTAGCTAAAAGATAGGAACCCTTTTGAATCAAAAAAAGTATCGTGTTATTGAATTAGCAGATAAAGATACACGGGTCAACGAACATACTAAAGAAAGACATCTTAAACGAGGTTGTAATTATATTTAAATAGCATTTAAGCGTGTAGAGTTTAATAGTCTAAGCGACCCCTGCAAGGATTCATTATATATTCTACTCCAAAAAACCAACTCTCAACATTTTCTTGTGTAATACTGTTAACACAACTTTTGATAATTTTAAAAGATCTGGATATAATATTGAATTGAATTTCTTAGTTTGGACTGTTTTCTCCAGATAGTTCAATCAAATTATTTTTGTATATTATTTAATTGTGCAAATTTAATAAAAATTTAAAACCAATCATTTTTTAAGCTGCAGACAAAAAAAATTGTAACTCTAAACTCTAACTCGTGAGACAAAAGCTTAGTTCCTGCTGAGTCGTTGTTTTTGATTTCAAATTTACATTGAATCCAGACTTAATAAAAATCATTAAAGACTTACAGTTTGCTCTGCATTCTTGTTGATGCAACTTTTGCTGGAAGTTGTGAATTTTTGGATCGGCTAAACTAGCCAGCTTTCAGTGTAATATCATATACATAAGTATAAGAAAGGAGGCGGACAATAAAGATTTTGGTTAGCTATCACTCTTTTTCGTGCGCTCTTTTATGGAAAATGTGAATTGTGAATAAATTTACGTTTATCCAAATTTTTTGCTAGTAGGGAAAATCCGCAATTAACCCGTATATTTGATTCTGGTTCGGTACTGATAACCGGTTATTTTATGCGGTTACGGTTATAAGAAACAAATGTTTTTCGGTTACGGGTTTGCTTACAAATTTTAAAGTGTTTAAGTGGTTAAGGGTAACGCTTTCGGTTACAAATTTAAACTCTGCTCCTTTTTATTACATTTCTCGATCTTCTAAACCGGAGTCCGGCGCGTCCCTATCTTTTCTGCGGAAGCGATGTTGACTCACCCAAGATATACTTATCAACGTATCCGCACACGCTCCCTCGCTCTCTTGACAAATTGTTAAATGTTTGTCTGTAAACAACCCTTGAGAACGACACAACTCCGCGGACGATTTTTTTGCGTTCTGCTTACCGAAATTCATTACTCTCTTGCTCTCGCTCTCTTTGACACAAATATAAGGAGTTTCGAGAGAGCGAATGCGGCCACCTTGTTAATTACATATAACTTGGACCCTTGACCGTATACGAGCTTATAATGCTCTCATTTGCAACAACAACGAAGTGCTAAATGAGCATGGCTTAACTTACACACTCATCGCCAAATTGAGCTTCTGTTCTGAACTCTCTTCAAGCCGTCTTTGCGGGTTCGAGATTAGTAGTAAATTCTCTCGTTAGAATGCAATTGGAATCATTGTGCTGGCTCCTGTTCCTGGTTTACTTATTTATGTATAAAAGCTAAGAAGAGATTACTTGACTTTGATAATATCAAACTCGCACCAGGTCAAATCTTTCGATACAAAAGTTTTACTCAAGGTGTACTAAAATTAATTTTTGAAGTTACTGGGGTTTCGTATCGGTGGATTTTGGGGTCGATTGGAAAGTATGTTGATTTCGAAACAGAAAGGTTCTTGAATTTGTTACTTAGTAGTGTTTAAAATATTTGTTGGAAATCATCTGCATGGAACCTTACTGCCTTACTGAATACACTCAAATACACTGGAAACATCTCCTGTTATTAATCCTTAGGTTTATTTTTATTATTTTAGACAAGGCTGCAAACCGGTCCTGAACCGAACCCCTAAGAACCGGTTCGGTTCGGGTTTTTTTGGGCCCGACGACCCGGACCGTGAACCGAACCCCTAATATTTTTGACAGCTCGAACCTGAACCCGAACCGGACCACTTTTTCGAAAAATTTGGTTCGGTTCGCAAAATTAAGTAGTTATTCCAGGGAAATAAAGAAATTACAGTTAATCCGACTTGTATCATTCAAAAAGTTCTTCAATCCTACGACATTTTTCTAGTTCAGATTTATACTATCGACGTCAATAATGGAGCGAATATGGTTCGAGCAGGAGCACATTTAAATGATAACTGCAGAGCAGAAAAGGAATGCAACTATGAATGAAGAATGAAATGTTGATGAAGGTTGCTCATGTGAATCAAAAGCATTTCTTGATTTGAACGATGACCTGAATAGATTACCTGGAGGACTCAATAATTACAGTTCGATTGTTTTAATCGTTTAAACACTTTGTAAAGACCAGTGCTAGACTATTGGACGCGATGGAACTCAGTCTACAAAATGTGCAATCGTTTACTAACTCTTAAAACCGCTTTAGCTAAAAACATTTAAATGGAACGTAGTTCAAAATATCTGTTTAATGCTACGGCCAATAATAAAACTTTTGTAAAGCTGCAGGATTCACAATTACTACCAAGTGATTTTTAGAAAAAGAAGAATTGTTTTAAATTCCTTAGGCTGGAATGACACTTTCAATTTTTAGAGACAATTATTGTCGCAATTTTTTGTTAATAGGTCAAATTTGCTGTTGTGTATCATTGCAGCCTCTTCGAAAGCATTTTGCGGAGAATTCAAGCAAACTCTTTCTCGCTTTTTCCAACGACCTTTGCCCATAGATGAAATATTGTGGCTAAAATTGTCCCTAAAAATTTAAAGTGTCATTCCAGCCTTAGCAACACATTGTTTATAAAGATCTAAATGCCTCGATAATCGTTCTTATATTATGAGTTCAGTACCAATTTTTGCTGCAATGCTCCTAGACCCAAGATTTCCAACTTAGGTATCTTCTGATCAAACAAATAAGTTGTAAAGCAGCACATTACAGAATGCTGACTGACAGCAAGACATTCTTAATGAGAGTTATCCAAATTTAACTTTAAACGACTCAACGTCTGATTCCGAAGAAGAGAAGTTTAGTTCTCAACTCCACTTCAGTTTACGTATTAACTAACGTTGGGCTCTGGGTCAATAAGGTTTACGGAAGTTGATACTCATATCAACAGTAAGTAGATCCGGTTTAAGTAAATTAGGAGTTTCTTAAGCAGTTGAAACAGATAGTTCAATGCCAAGTGGATTCAATTCGTAGAAAAAGAAAGCCTTGATCTAGTAACCACAGATTTCTTTGCCACCTTCCGCATAAATTTGTAAAAGTAAAACGGCCAATTCAAAAGTATATACGAAGATCGATAATCACATAATAAATTTTAAATCTGTAAATAATCGGTTATATATGGCTATTCAACAGTTAAGTTTGATCTTTCTGATATAAGAGCTGGAATAGATCAACAGCTCCTAGAATGCTTATTAGGCTGCCTTCACACTGTTCGACACATGAAACATGATAGTCTAGAAGCCCTGCTTCTTGTTATGTTGTAAATTTGAATAGATTGTCAAAATCATAGAATATCATGGGAAAATGCGAGCCTACTAGATGTCATGGGTGATGTGTCGAACAGTGTGAAGGCAGACTTACCTTCAACAAAGCAGTTCTCAAAAGTTGAAAGTGTCAGCTAATGAAATTTATTACAAAAATTAGATTATTGAAATATAGAATATTATTTTAAAATGTAAGTATTTATAAATCGAAACTATTGATAAATGTTTTAGCGAACCTAGGTTCGAACCAAAACCTTGGGTTGAGCGGTTCCGAGAACCGGTCCGCGAACCGAACCTTAGACTTTACAACAGGTTCGAACCCCTGAACCGAACCTTCTGCAAAATTTTAGAGGTTTGCAGCCTTGATTTTAGATAGCATTTTAATTTTAAAGAGTCATTTATAATAACACTAATTTCCCCTTTATTTTCATTCCAGGTGAGGCTGCCAAGGGTGATCAGAAGGGACGCAAAGGTGGCATTAAGGGCACTAATGCCGGCCAGACGAATATTTTCAAAATTGTCAAAATGATAATGGAACGAAATTTTGCGCCCGTGATTATCTTTTCGTTCAGCAAAAAAGATTGCGAAATTTATGCCATGCAAATGGCCAAATTGGATTTCAATACGCCAGATGAAAAGAAACTCGTGGATGAAGTGTTTAATAATGCCATGGATGTGCTGAACGAAGAGGACCGTCGTCTGCCACAGGTGGAGAATGTTTTGCCCTTGCTGCGACGTGGCATTGGAATACATCATGGCGGTTTGCTGCCCATATTGAAGGAAACCATTGAGATTTTGTTTGGCGAAGGCTTGATCAAGGCTCTGTTTGCCACAGAGACCTTTGCCATGGGTCTGAACATGCCCGCCCGTACGGTCCTTTTTACGGCTCCTAGGAAATTCGATGGCAAAGACTTTCGTTGGATCAGTTCGGGCGAGTATATACAAATGGCTGGTCGTGCCGGCCGTCGTGGCCTGGATGATAAGGGTATAGTCATACTGATGATCGATGAAAAGGTTTCCCCCGCCGTGGGCCGAGATATAGTCCAGGGCAAGGCGGATCCCATTAATTCGGCCTTCCACTTGACCTACAATATGGTTTTAAACTTGTTGCGCGTGGAGGAAATCAATCCGGAGTACATGCTGGAACGCAGCTTCTACCAATTCCAGAATCAGGCCGCTCTACCTGGGCTCCATGATCAGGTAGAGCAAAACTTTGGAACTCAACAAGTTGAGCATTAAAGATGAGCATAATATAGCCTCCTATCATCATATACGAGAGCACTGGAGCAATATGGTAAACAGTTTCGCTCTTGGATAACAAATCCTCAGTATTTGGTACCCTTTTTGCAACCAGGCAGACTAGTCAAAGTCAGTGCCGGCAGCCAAGAGTACGATTGGGGTATAATCTTGAGATTTCAAGAAGCAAGATCAAAGCCGTAAGAATCCATTGAAGACGGAACCGGGTGTTATAATTGATGTATTATTGAATGTAAGTGAAGCCGCCGCCAAATCTGGAGATACCGAACCCTGCAAACCCAATGAACGTGGCTGTATGGAGGTTGTACCAGTGGCAAACACTTTAATAACCCAAATTAGTTCAATTCGTGTTTATTTTCCCAATGACTTGCGCACGGCGGACAATCGAAAAGCCGTACTTAAGACCATACAAGAAGCCAAAAAGCGTTTTCCTTTGGGTCCACCCGTACTCAATCCCATTGCAGATATGAATATCAAAGATAAAGAATTTCGTGGTATTGTGGAGGCCATTTCGCAGTTTGAAAAGAATCTGGAAGAGCATCCCTTGCACAAGTCACCGGAACTGGAACGCCTGCACAAACGTTACCTAAACAAGGTACAATTAATGAGCGAGGTGCATGATCTAAAACTTCAATTGAAAGCCGCTCGTAGTCTACTTCAAATGGAGGAACTAAAGCATCGTAAAAGAGTCCTGAGGCGTATGGGCTATTGCAAGCCCGGAGATGTGATTGAATTCAAGGGACGTGTGGCCTGTGAGCTTAGTTCCGCTGATGAGCTGCTCATGACTGAGATGATTTTCAATGGTGTTTTCAATGAGTTAACTCCACCCCAGGCTGTGGCCTTGCTCTCCTGTTTCGTGTGCGATGAAAAGTCCAATGAGGCGCCCAAAAAGTGCCACCGAACTTTCCGGACCCTTGAGATCTATGCAAGATCTGGCCCGACGAATTGCCAAGGTTTCCACCGAATGTAAATTAGAGTTAGATGCCGATAATTATGTGGAGAAATTCAAACCCTTTCTGATGGATGTGGTATTGGCCTGGTGTAAGGGCTCCAGTTTCTTGGCTGTCTGCAAAATGACAGATATATTTGAGGGTTCCATTATACGCTGCATGCGTAGATTGGAGGAATTATTGAGGCAAATGTGTCAGGCTTCCAAAACGATAGGTAATACCGATTTGGAGAACAAATTCTCTGAGGGAATCCGATTGCTGAAACGTGACATTGTCTTTGCGGCCTCACTGTATCTTTAAGTCTTTTCTTTTATGTTTTTGACTGGTTTTAAGAACTTCTGTAACTGGTTTGACTACCTATCTTTATTTAAAAAAAAAAAAATCGCTATGATAAACAAAATGTGAACATTTGTAAGAGAAAAAGAACAATAAATTTAATAATTTCCTTAAACTTGATAAAAATTGAGATTTCGTAATTATTTTTTGTGGCTTATATAACACAGAGGAACAGCCACTTTGTGGCAGCCTCTTTTATAAAATGTTCTGGTCCAGTTGTTTCCACTGATTACAAAACTGAGAACCATAAATTTTTTCTCAGGGTCAGCTCTCAGGGTCAAAGCAAAAAAACATGCATAACACATTTTCCGCCATATCTTTAAAATAAAAACTGATGGTGCCAAACTAAGACCAGTTTTGTTTTCAGTGCCCAAAACTGGACCAGAATTTTCATCAAAGAGGCTGAAACATACATACAAAAGTAGTTATTTTGTTTCGCAGTGTAATTGAACAAAACAAAATATGAAGAATATCTGCCTCGAAGGACCTTACGGGACTCATCAGCCAACCAAATCAAACGCTGCTAGTTGAATGTTTTTTAAAAGTCAGAATTTAAATGAAAATGCTAAATATATAAAATGGCTGAAGAAAGCAGAAAGCTTTTCTAAAACGCAATGAAATTTTTTCTTATCAGACGAGCAAGAAGCTTTGAATATAAAAAAATTATTTAGAAATTTAGAAAAATTTTTCTAAAACAAAATAATTGTCTATATTTTAGAAAAAAATTCAAATTGAAAATTTTTTTTCTTCTTAAATATAGAAAAAATGTTTCCTTTTATTAGAAAAATCGTTTCGTCTTATAACTATTTTGCTTTGTTTAAAATATAGAAAACTATTTTCTTAGAAATAGGAAAAAAAATTTTAAAAGGAGTTTTTTTATTTTGTTTTGGCCTTGCTGGAGTTGGCAATGAAGTAGTGCAAGTCAACCTGAAAACCTGCAATTCTCCGATTTAGCAAAACTATTGCTGGCTCAACTAAAGTTGGTGGCACAATATATATTTCGATAAATGACCACTTTTTGACCACTTTTACATCATCTAAGAGAGAAAGAAATTAAGGTGTTCTATTTATATGAAATATTGCGATTTACTAAATTCTTATCTCATCTGAGTATATGCCTAAACTGTAATTTAGGATTATTTTGATATCTGTTCTACTGAGGATTCCATATTTGAGTTCAGCAGTTTCAGGTTTTACATAAGGAATGTGAACATGCAATACAAAAGTCCGCTGATGATAAGATGTGGTTATCTTTGAAACAGCGATCGTTGTACGGACATACCAATTGCTATTATAAATTGTTGTAAATAATCTCTGTTGATTTGTGTTGATTACATTGAATTGTAACTCTACACCGACCTCAAAAAGAGGATGAAAAATCGTCTTAAATTGTGTCATCAGAAATACTTGCTCTTAGAAAAGTTTCTAATAAAAATTTTTTTGTGGCATATTTTTCGAAGTTTTAGAATACTTTTTCTTTTTAGTTTGTAATTTATCTGGCGACCTTTCTAATGTTTAATTAGTGAGTTTAGCAGGCTCTAGGTCCGAAAAAGTTGTGTTTGTTCACAACTAAAAACAACTTATGCATTATTGTACACCAAAAATGAGCTGGTAGCCTATACGGTACCGTTTCATCATTCTCCCGAATGAATCTTCAGTAGGCTTATCGCTGTCGAAACCATCGCTTCACCTGCCTTTCCATACAATCAATGTTTTAATCAGTTGGGAACCTCAAAAAACAATAAGAGTAAAAATAGGTCAGGCTAACAACTTTCAACCTTTTGGTGTACATAAGCTTAAGCTTAGGCTCAAAGTTCCAAACCAAAACCTAAATCAGCTTTTTGAGAAAGTTTAGAACTGGCCGTTAAACTTTGAATGCAAGCATTTTTAGTTGTGAACAAACACAACTTTTTCGGACCTAGAGCCTGCTAAACTCACTAATCTTTTTCTTTTTATTTCTTTTTTAAATTCTAAAACTCATGACAAATACATTCTAAGTGAAGAGAGAATAGTCGCACGTTTGGCAGTAAACTTTCGAGCAGATTGACTATAATGAGTCTTGTAAATATTTTTGGTGACCATGAGACAGTCGCTAGAAGACCCTACCTTCGAGTCTCTGAAGTTCAGACGGAGAAAACTATCGTCGCAGTTGCAGCTGCCTTAGCATATCTGCTCGCAGGGGTATCAGCGGACAGTCATTGCAATCAATTCACCACAAAGATTTGAACTTATTCATTTATAAAATGCAAATGGCTAACAAACTGAGCGTAGCAGAATTGCCGATTCGCTTGGAATTTAAACAGAAGATGCTTTCAATGACGGAAGAGCACGAAATCAAGTTAAACTGCCTTTTTTTGACTGATGGGGCCCATTTTGATCTAAACAGCAACATACACAATCAAAATTTGAGAATATGGAGTGTTTGCAACCAACAGGTCACACCGTTACAATTACTGAAGACTATGGCTATTCTTGTCTCGATTCTCCAGGCAGTAATAAATTTTATTTTGATAAGATGCCACACCAGCGGCAAATTCTATTATTATTAAAACTAATTAAGCTATATTTAATTAAATTGAATGAGCTTTAAAATGAAAAATAAAACAAAAATGATTTCCATACACGACAAAAAAGTTATTTTTAAGTTTTTTTTAATGTAGCAATATTCATAGGTCACCCTGTATCAAAACCCTAATTCGTAAACGTTTTAGAATGATAGAAAACAGGAACTGACATATTAGTATACTAACACTTATCCACTGGACCGATATACTGAAACTGGAAGCTATAAAATCAGTGTTTTGAAATGGCTGTAACTGATCCAATTCCAATCCGTATTCCCGAGCTGTGTACATTCCTGACATCTAATTTATGGGCCCTGTCCCAGATTCCGAGTCGTTATTCGTGAATGCGTTTGTATTTCGAGTGTTAAGTGACAAGCCAATCTGTGGTTATTAGATTCCGTCGTTCTTTTCTCTCAAATTCACTTGATATTGAGCAGTCGGTTTCAGCTGCTCAAACAATTCAGATTTCTGTTATACCTGATCTAGTAAACGTATATATAATTGTTTACAGCGAAAATCGACTCGAAATTTGGAACAGACCTGCATATCTAATCTATCTCTTGTTTTCGGTTTTAACTCGAATCCTAGTAATACTTTTTACAAAATATTGAGGACAACACAACATAGATATACAATCAAATTTTTTTTTTATTATTTAAGGACAAATACAATAGAAAAAATTATAAACTAAACATTTATAAATGTTATTTTTTATGTTTTCAAACCATGTAAAAAGAAATAGATTTCAGACTATGTACAACATAAACATTTACACGATATATAATGAAAACATAAAATTATTGGACGGTTCACACTGAATTGGTATGGTCATTGAATGGAATAATTCCAACTATATGCGACACATAAAACATATACAAAAACATATATTATAAGGCACACTTATGCGATAAATACTTGTACATATGAATACATTTATTTAAAACTAGGTTCACTTATGCCTAGGAAATGGAATGAGATGATGGACTTAAAATAAAAATAAATGTGAAAGTTATTGAAGTCATCTTATCATATTTTTTTATTAAGTTTTATTTTTTAATATTTTTTTTATATTTCGTAATGTTATTGTACATGAATAAATATTTAATTTTATTTTGGATTAAAAAACAAGGGTTTATCTCATTCAGATTGGTTTTGAAATAGGCACTAGATCTTAACATTTTTTTTATTGTGTGTTTACTAATATCAAGGCTGCAAATTGTTTAAGAACCGCATTTTTTAAACTTTTCGAACCGAATTGGAGTTCGTGAAACAACAATATATGATTATAGACTGGAACAGTTTTTGACAATAGCAATAGAAAACGGATCGAAGCATGAAAAAAGTTTGTATTTCTTGTCTAATTAGTATTCAACATCCAACTTATACCTTAATAGCTATAAAGCCAAAATTAGAACTTTAGTTTCCTGTTATGATTTATTATAGAGTTCAGTCGCTCAACAGAACACTAGATTTTGTTTCTCTCGTGTTTTCTGTGTCTCGGTTTTCTATGAGAGAAACACACGAAGCTGCCTTACGATAGCAGCTTGATGGGGATAATTTCGTTCGGTTTTCAGCCAAGTGTCTTTTTTGTTGCTGTTTTTGCGTTATACTTGTCATCACACAAAACGTATAAGAGGAAGGGAACAAAATAGCACGCATACAAACTTGCAGTTTACTGCAGTTACGTAAAAGACACTTTAAGCAGATTTACCCAGCAGAGTGTCTCATGGAAACAGATGCACAAAGTAGGCGAAAAAAATGCTGGTTAAGAAAAGGTAGAAATTAAATGTCATTTCGTTTTCGAGGGCGAGTGTTTCTTTACTGACAGCAAGTAAGTTCTAAAAAATTCAGAAAATTCGATTTCCCTGCAGTTGAAGGAATTGTAAAAGTTCGAATAGGACAAGATTTAAATTATTTTCTTGTTCTAGAAACCATAATCATTTCTCTTTGCACAATACAGAAACTGCGGCCTGGTTTAAGTCGAAAATAGAGTAAGTGACTAAGGACCTCTTTGAATCTTTGAACCGAAAAAGTCAGAAAATTAATTACCATTTCCGAAGCGCATAATAAATTTTGTATGTTTTGGGTTTGAGTTCTACCAGCCTCATCATTAGTTTGAAACAGGTTTCTAGTTTCTGTACCTCTTAAAACCGTATCACAAAAGTTCCTCAAAGTTTTGAAGATTTGCAGCCCTGGCTTAGCAAATTAAACTTTCAGAGGGTATTCATTAGACCTGATTAACTCATAAGTGATAAATTTAAAAAAAATCAAAATATCATTTTGATTAAAATGTATATGGCATTCCCCTTTAAGAGTCTTAGCTGTCTTTTGAAATTTATCATTTATGAGCTCATCAGGGCTATTTTATAAACTCCGTAAGTTTGTTTAACATTTATCTCTACCTAGACTATATCTAGTTTTTAAGTTATCGCATGCTTAAAATTAGATTATGATTTGTAATATTTGTAGTTTATACATGATTTTTAAAGATAGTGTTTTATAAAAATCTACCTAATTTTATTATTAATACATACGTATTTCTATATACATTCAAAGGCTTTGGCTAATTGCCTTAAGGCCACCAGAAATACTAAGACTAATGGAATGTCATTGATATGGATTCGTATTCGTTGGGTCTCTGAACTTAAACAACAAAAACATATACAAAAATAAAAGCAAAAAGTTAACTTCGGATTACCGAAGTATATAAATATACCCTTGTAGGTTCTGGAATATTATTCCATATTCTTTTAGATAAATTGCAAAACGTCTTGGAGTGGGATAGCAATAAAAAATTGCTGATGAGTAACCGGGAGGCCCGTGAAACAGAACTGTACAGACAAATGAAATGTTCTAAGTCTTTGTTGATTTGTGTTGATGATGCAGGTCGCTAATATAACAGATTGACTAATTAGGTATTCTTTTCTTAACAATTTATTTGCATTCTGGTATCTCCTTATATAGATCTATGATCTTGCGGTCGGATTGGGCAAATGTCCAAAGTTAAAAACTGAGAAAGAGAATAACATAGAAAGCGCAAACTAAGTTCCTCTTGTTGATCCAGAAAACGCTTCTTTCTAGGATGAATGGTGACATCTTCCACAGGGATATAATATTTACCTAGACAGAAATGACACTTTCAATAGGGAAACCTTGTTAGTGCGTGTTATTTCAGCCTCATCTAAAACAAATTTCTTTCTCGCTCACATTAAAACTATTTGTAAAAATTAAAAGTGTCATTTTAGACTTAGGGACTGAGATCTTAAAGATCTGCGTAAAAGTAAATAAAACTAAAATTTGTTTTGTTAAATAAATCGGGAACTCCAAGCTATATCTGAAAATAACATAAATTAATTAATTTTTCTATAGCTTGAACCATTAATTTATATACTTACCCAGTTCCCCCTCTCTCCTTACTTTCAGGTTTGTTCATTCAAAGGCTGCCAGAATTCACTCTCTAAGCGCATCCCGCGCTTAGAGAGCTGTTACTTAAACTGAGGTCTGTGGAATACCCTCCACCAACTCGGTGCGTCTGGGCTGAGCAGCTGGAGCAGGAGCTGCCGCTGGAGCTGGAGGCTGTGTGCTCAAAGTGGCTGTGGTGGTGGTAGTGGTGTGTGTCCTAGCTGTGGGCACCGGTGTGTTGCTACGACTACTGCTGGCCACACTCAAAGCAGGAGTAACTCTTTTCACCGGTTCGGCTTGGAGCTGAGGCACCGGTGTACTCGAAATGGGTTGAAGCAGACGCTTTTCCTCTATAGGGCCAGTTGTGGCCTTGCCATTAACCTGGGAACGTGGTGTCACTGAACGTTCCGACTTCAACAGGCTGCCATTGGTCTCTTTAAGTGAAATACCAGACTTAAGTGAAGCTTGACTTCCAGATTTTTGGGTCATGGCCAAAGAACTGGGTGAACGCAGGGAGGTGGTATCCGTTTGAGCTTTGCTGGCCAACGTTTTGGATGAAGGTGAATCTCTATACTCGTATATGTTATCTCGCGAGCGCAAGGCATGATGATTTGTCACCATATGAGCATTATCCACGCCACGAGGATCAGTCTCGGGCTCCATACCATCTCCATTGATGAAGACATCCTCGTCATAGAAGCGATCCGATTGACTGAAAAGTTTAAATAAATTATTTTATGACCGAGTTTTGGTAATCACTTTCTACCCACCGTTTGGCATTGCGCCACATAATGCAGCAGATGACCACGAGAACTATCAAAAAGAAGCAAGTTACAGACATGCTCCAGAAGGCTATCTGCAAAGGCTCCTTGGGCTCCCACCAGTATTCCGTGGTGGGTGGATAGGTGGGTACTAACACCCCTATGACAGTGGGTAAATATTGCGTCCAGAAGGCACACTCGGTCTGACGATAGTTGAGCAGTATGGAAGAGTTAAATGTGGTATTGATGTTCAAGTAGCGAATCTCTCCCTGATAGGCTCGTTGGAAATGCATGCCTAACACCTGTTGAGGCGTCGGATTGCTGTGATAGATTTCAAAAATAATTAAATCAAAATTCTTTTAAAATGTTTTCCCAAAAGAAAAACTCACCCATATCTGGCAAAATTGGAATAGGTCTGCATAAAAAAGTGACTCATATTTCGATCATTGTCGGTCCACATATTTCGCTGTAAATGCTCCTTCTTGGGAAAGAATTCGGTATCCATAAAAGGGGCTCCCGTAAGAAAGTAGCGTTCAGTATCATGTGGATATTTTCTCCATTGGGGCAGATTCAACGCCTCAACTGTGGTATTCAGGACATACATAAACACCGGAACCTTCTGTTCGAGAAGGAGCTTCACCATCTGATCCACTGGTGCACGATAATAAAGATCACTCAACATGTTGATGTATTGATCTCTCATAATGGTATTATTATTAGGATCCGGCCAAAAGGTGTACATATATTTGATGGCCTCATACACGCCATTCGGATTCAGGGTGTAATTATAGCGAAATACATGTTCCCGCACCTTCTGTTCGAAGAAACGTCCATCGATCTCATAGAACGGTGCAAGGGATTCATTTTGTGCTACAAAAAACGCCGCCTCCTGTGTGGTCACACCCGTCATGTATTGTATATTCCGATTAAAGCGACCATTTCGTATTAAAGTTTCCGGTGTTTGGGTAAGAAAACGCCAATCCTTTTGTCGCCAACCTTCATACCAATCATCACCTGGAAATGTTAAGGTAATGA
The DNA here is from genome assembly GCA_018904275.1 of Lordiphosa clarofinis. NCBI lineage: Eukaryota > Metazoa > Arthropoda > Insecta > Diptera > Drosophilidae > Lordiphosa > Lordiphosa clarofinis. The sequence goes on from JAEIGQ010000086.1 coordinate 125,751, forward strand.
TCAGAAATTTTTAATGTAATTTTGGTGCGAAAGATTATAGTAGGAGTCAAATTTGAGTAAAGCGTCACGTGACGCTGACGTCATGGATGCACACTCATATAATGATTTGTGGGAAAGAGGGGAACAGTGACTAAACAAGGACTTAACTAAGACTAAACATTGAACATTGAGGGGGGCTAAAGGGGCTGAAGCCCCTCCTTAGCCCAATTATCGTAGTTCACTTAATATATTTGAAGTAATCAAGGATTTCACAGAGAGATTTGATTAAATTTTTGAACGAAGGGCTTTGGAATATCGTCAAACTATTACAAACGATCTTGAAACATATGATTCGAACTGATTCTGAGTAGTCGCCAAGAATATTTTCGTATCCAAGACTGGTTTGAATGGAACGCCCAAACACATCACGAAATAGTTAGCAGCAATAGATCAACTAAAAAAGAGTCCAAGCACTGATATGTAAAAAAAACAGCCCTTGGAGTTTCAAACGCATTGATTCAGGCAATAAGTTTTTTTAAGGCCTGCGAGGTTCGGAATTACTAATATATGCTTGGAACAGTTTCTTCAGTGACTCATTTTTCCACATACTCTGTTAAAAAACACAACTTTTACACGATAAAATGCAAAATGGGAAGTTTTTTCAATTTCTTTATTACATAATTGGAGCATTAGGAAAGCTTTTAAATGATAGAAAGAGCAGAAAGTCATCCAAGGCGGCACAACTCAGAACTAATCTGTGCGATTTAAAAACTTAGTTTCTTATCTTTTTGCCCAATCCTGACGTACAGAAGGACTTTTCAAACACCAGAACTTCAGATATCATGTGATTGAATTGTTTCTTTAAACATCTTTCGATGTCATGTTTGAAAAAATCAAGGGAATAACTGATAAGATGGAATTTGAGTTGAAAAGCCCTCGTTTATATGGCCAAAAAAAAAATACACACACACTTACATTACATTACATATTTACGTGCCGAGGATACGACTCTTTTGGAATTTGTTAATATTTGGCTTTTACATAGCTTCTCTTAATCTTCTAGCTTTCGTTTGTTCGGTATAAGAACTTAGCTCACATTTGCTATCCAAAAGCATTTCCCGCATTTTCAAATTACTCATAATACGATTATTTTTAATAACTAATTTTTTAACTGGAAGCATGGAGAACCTTGCCAAACGCTTTAATTAGTTTTATTTAATGCCAATAACTCCAATATTCTAAAATAAACCTCGTAAACTCACCTGGCAATGTAAAGTTATGGTCCAGGACTGGTCCCCAGGGAAAGCTGCCCACTTGTGGTGAAAACTCGGCATTGCCCAACTCATAGAAACTACGCCCAGTGCGTAGACAATTTACCAACTTCCATGACGACTCGATGGAACAACCCAAAAGCTGGCCCAATACTCGACTCGTATTCTGTGCCCGGTACTTGTCCTGTATCAAGGCCCAATCTGCCAAGGCCGAACCGGACTGTGCTATCACACGTTTCACAATATTTCGTGTTTGTGGTGCCACCATTAGTAGTCCTGCAGAGGCACCACCAGCTCCGGGACCAAATAATGTAATTGAATCTCGATCTCCATTGAAAAACTCGATGTTATCGTGAACCCATTTCAAGGCCAATGCCTGGTCGAGTATGCCATAATTGCCCGGAGAGTTTTCATCTGCTGTGGATAGAAAACCTAAGGCTCCAAGGCGATAGTTTAGGGTTACCACCACTACATCATAGAAGGAGGCCAACATTTGACCCTGGAACAGATTCGAGGCACCGCGCACAAATTCACCGCCATGAATGTATACCATAACGGGATACTTTTGAGCTACGCCAGCACCAGTCTGAAAAAGAAGATTATGATAGAAAGTTAAAGAAAGTAACAGCAAGTTTAAAGAAAGAAAAAATCGAATTCTTTTATAAATAAAAAGTTTAAACTCATCTCATTCCTGGGCCTAAATTTGAAATTTGTTTGCAACTTTCAAGCTCGTGATAAACCCGCGTCCATTCCAACACTCACTTTGATTTCAATGTGGACCTTCGATTTAATAGACGTGATTTTAGATTTTGCATACCTTGAAATTAAGACTATGGTTCCATACCTGAATAGTTTGATCAAATATAACCGAAAAGCTTACCTCTTTGGCTTATTTAGCTAAAGGGTCTAGACCGACAAGGGAAGGGGTGCGTCCTAAAGTCTGAGATTTTGAAATTTCTCTTATAATTGTATAGACTACTTCAAAACAAACTGATCTGACCCAATGTTGGTTTATTTTTTAACATGCCCTTGAGATTTTTTAAGTTTCAATATCTTGGGAACCGAAGTACTGAAGATATGAAAAAATAGTGATAGAGAATAGATCAAAGTTTCAAGAAATGGACAAATTGGTGACATACACTGAAAACAATCTGATGATTTTGGTAGTTCGCGTTGGACCGACAACTTAAAATATTTCCTGGAATTTACCCCTCACTCTTAAAGCCAATTACATGAAAGTTAGAAAAAAATCGAAGATATGTTTCATAAGGAAAAATGCAATAATATGTATTAAGGGGGAATTCTCCATGTGCAAAATTATTTTTTCGATTTTTTTTTTTTGCATTTTTTTATAGCTCGGATATATGAGAATATCGTCCCAAAAGGTTTTTTGAAATTCGAAATTCTTTAGAAGATATAGCCTTTTTAGTCGTACAATGTTTTCGCTAAAACGAGATATTTTAGAGTAAATAAATTTCCAGTCAATAAAACTGTGATATGATATTGTCGCCCAGATTGATATCGATTATTAACCGGCTTTTAATCGATAATTATGGAAGGCTATCCCACGCAATCCTACTACCGAATAAACCGCTCAGAAACTAGAGCTGCGGCCGCATCTTAAGAAGGCAGAATGGCACGCAGTTCCACGTCTATTCAATACAAAACAATTTCAACACGTCAATTCAACACACGTCAATTCAACAAACGTCAATTCAACACACGTCAATTCAGTCACATCACAATTATAACACATATACAATTTCAACATAATCAATTGAACAACGGCAAATTTCAACATAGTACGATTTCAACACAGTACAATTTTAACACTGAAAAAAAAAACAATTTAAAAAAAATTATATTTTCAATCCTGCAAGTAGCAATGTCAGTCGAACCTGACTTTAATATCCTCCGAAAGTGTATGCACATTTAAAGCACCAGAGATAACATTCTTTTGTTCACAACTTGAATAACTTTCATCCGAATTCAGGCGTTGTAAATATTGTTCGTGTTTAATTGGTTTTGTGTTGAATTGACGTTTGTTGAATTGTGTTGGGTGAAATGACTTAGTGTTGTATTGACGTGTGTTGAAATTTTTTTGTGAAGACTTTGTTTTGTGTTGAATTTGTTTGTGTTGAATTAACGGATTGTTGAATTGTGTTGTTGGGTGAAATGACTGTGTGTTTTATAGACGTGTCACCCACTGAAACACTATTGTTTTTTCAAATTCAATCAAAATGCAACGTCCCCCAATCAAAAATAGCTCAAATCTGTAAATTGGAATAATCTTATTCAAAAGAAAGCATATGCTTCAAATAAAAATTCAACAGTTTATTTTCAGGTGCTCAAAATTTAAAAATTTTATCGCTGTAAACTTGGCGCCCATTCCGTTAACGTAAAATACTTAAGCGTTGTGTTACGATTTTGTTGAGAACTGAAGCTAGAAATAATACAGCAAGTATCTTTTACTCATCTCAAGCCAAAATTTTAGTGCCAACTGAATAGTGAGTGGGCAATGAGTAGATATATCGAGACCAGCACTATAGTAGCAACCGTGATGGGAGCACCAAGTACAAAGAAATCCATAAAGGTTATTTTATAGCCGTGCTGACTGGCCAAACCTGCCGTAACCACATTCGCAGAGGCTCCAATCAGTGTTCCATTGCCCCCAAAGCAAGCACCAAATGACAAAGCCCAAACCAGCGGTGACAATGGTATATGCAGATCAGGATTCCTGGCCAAAGCAATAATCAGCTTCAGCATCATGGTGGTAATCGGTATGTTATCGACAAAAGCTGAGCTAATGCCACTGATCCATAACATTAACATGACTCCCACAGTGATCCGATGCTTCTCACTCGCACTCATCAGGATATTCACCGTTTGCCTGCCCACCCAATCGATTAGACCCAATTTGGTTAAGGCTTCCATAAAAACAAATAGAGCAGCAAAGAATATTAAAGTCGACCACTCCACCTGATGTAGTACGACCGCCATATCCTCCAAATTGGCCAAGATCAGAAGCAGCAAGGCAGCTAGCATGGCGGCCCAGGCCAGGGTCACTCCTCGCATGAACGGCAGGGAGTTCAGAAAGAACAGAATAATGGCAAAAGTCAAAGCTATGCTGCACTTGATCAATAAGGGCCAGTTCCTGATCTTATACTTCATTTCCAGTTCGGCAAGAGTTTCGATGAAATTGCTAGTAGGTTCCAGAATTGTTAATTTATTCTTCCGTCGATTTCGGTACTGCTCTTTTAGCTCTTCGATGCGATTCAATATATCCCTCCTCATTTTGTCCTCATTCTCAGTGGCTGCATTGACCCTAGCCGCCTGTCTCTTTAAAGCGTTAATAGAATTCATTATGCGACTATCGTCTGCTTCAGAGATTTTCCGTCGAAGCATTAGGTACAACATCAGAAAAGCCAAGATCGTACAGGCAAAAACACCTGGGAACATGTGCAGAGTGAAGGACATAAAATTAATGCCACTAGCCTTGACTTCTTCATTGGTGGCTATGATCACATTTGGCGGATCACCCACGGGCGTTAGCGTGCCACCGATATTCGAAAAAATTACAATGCAAATCAATACCGATTTGGTGCGCAAAGCCATTACTTCGCACAAACGTATGGTCACCGGTACCATAAGTAACACCATGGTAACATTATCTAGAAAGGCGGAAAGCGTTCCCGTAAACATACATAAAAAGAACATCAAGGGCCAGGGATGACCCTTGGCATGGCGATAGGCAGCCACCGCTAGGTAATCAAACACTCCGGTCTCAGATAATACGCCCACCAAAATCATCATGCTAAACAGTAGCATCAACGTCTCTGCATCAATCCAAGATACTATTACCTCCAATGAGGGTCTGTTGCCCATCCAGGCCAGCACCGCAATCGCTGCACAGGACGCTAGCAAGGCAGCAAATGTACGATCCGTGATCTCCCAAATGATGAGGACATACAAGAATAACAGCAGCACAGCTCCATATATCACGCCATTGTTCAAGTCTACAGGGGCATGATTCACTTCCATGACAAAAGCCACAGGCTGTTGACTATTTGAAATTATGGACACCTCAAGCACACTGTTACTCATCTCCGATTTGGACAATTTGGCCACTTTAAAATACCTTTGAACTTCTGGTATCTGTTCCAGGTGCTTATCGTTCATATAAACTTCCCACGGTCCACTCTCCCACAAGGATTCATTACCATCCGCACGTTGCACACACACGATTATACGGCTATCATTTTCTGTTGCAGCACCCGGATGAATCATTAATTCCGTATCCAAGTTACCCTTTATCCCTATTGATATCTCACCACGCGGTGGTTCGTGTTTGACACGCTTGGTGAAAGCCTCACCGGGGTTAAGGGATATCAAATACTTAGACTCTTCATACGACGGCAAGTAGATCAACGATGCGGAAAAGAAAAACCAGACCAAGAACAAAGCAATGATCTTTACATACATTCCAATAAGCCGAAACATGTTACGACGCCTACGTCGGTTATCTGTGAGTCCATCATCTTCCTCGTCATCATCCTTTTTTAAGGAAAACATTTAAATTATTTCTGTTACAGCATTGATGGTAACTAAACTAGTTACCATGCTTCGAGGGGAGGTGGCCTGCTCCCAAAACTAAGATGATGATAATATCGGATTTCTAGTAAAATATATGATTTTTGATTGAAAAGTCTAAACTAGAGTTGGTTTTAAAATGCTTTGCATCAGGAGCAGCAAAGCTGAGGAAATTTTTGAGTGAAAGACAACAAATTCTGCACCAAAATTCGATCGGTACAATGGTTGGTTCTTTTCGATTTCAAAACAATTTATACTTTTGGTATAAGGTTCCAATTCGTAAAATGTAAAATTGGATATACAGCCCCAGAGGGCTAAACCAAGCTTCTCTTAATCTCTTGGCGAGAGACAGGGACCTACAGCTTAACGCCGAATCCGAGAAGCTTTTCCATGGCTAGTTACATTTACATTAGCAATTTCAATATTTAACCTGGTGAAAAGTAGAAGAGAAGCAGAATAACACAATGGGGTTTTGAAAACGGAAACAGTTTACTATTTCAATATTAAATCATTTAACTGGATAAAATACCGATTATAATTGGACCCGGGAAAATCGGAACCACATAGAATCAATGATAGGTGAACGAGCAGGATTTTTTTACAACAGAAGGTTTAGAATCAGAATCAGGGAAATATAAGAAAGAACTGGATTTAAATACTCTGTACTCTCAGAAAAAGACCAAGAACATTGTACTTAAACCAAGTAAAAACGGTGTCAAAAGACCAAGGGACCTTTTTTGCCTACAAAAGAATGTTAAGGTCACGATTGGTAAGAGAAAAATATTAAGAGCATTTGCGCTATCCAAAATTCATATCAAACAAGAACTTATATAACGCATCTGGAGTTATAAGAATAGACAACCACATCATTAACCTAACTAGAATTCATATACTAACATCCCTACATAATGTAGAAAACATCCTTTTAAAAGGTCAGTGCTATGGCTGTTACATACTCTTGCGAAAACTTAATATAATCTACGCAGTATACAAATCGTAAGCCAATGAATAAGCCAATTTTCCAATTACAGTGTACCATTGGCCATGTTCAGCAGAAGAATTGATCCCCGAGAAGGTATAAGAAATAAATTACGCATCGAATAGTTTCTGAATAGTATCATTTTTAAGTAGCTTGCTATTTCATTGATATAAGCTTCTGTATCATCATACCTCAAATTGGCTATTATGATGACGCATCTCACGAGATCAATAGAAAGATTATTGCAAATTTATACTTGATCAGGGAGCAAGTTGTTTTGCTGAACACTGCCATTAATTTGATCAAAAACAAACAATTTTTGAATACATTATTTTACACGTCTGTTCCGTTTGGTGTGGAGAGCGGTACTGACCCAGTTTTTAGAGTCCGTTTTGTAGTTAAGACTCCTATCAGTTTGTGTGTCTATTATATGCAGCATCTCTAGAGTGAAGCGTTTGCTTTAGTGGTTTTCTTGCTGTATGATTGTTGTTGCTTCTAAGATCAGTGTGTGTCCAATCTCCATACAGTGTCTTGCAAGTGCCGTTCTGTATGGTTCTTTGATGTCTGAGTTTGTGGTCTGATTTAGGTTAAGCTATTCTTATTCTTAGTTTTGATTTTGTTGTACACTCATAAAAATCTAGAACGAATAATTTGAGTGCGAACGCTCTTGAAAAAAAAATCTAGTCGCACTTGAATTTTCAAGAATTTCGCTCTTGGAAACGAGACAAATTCATTCTCAATGTGGTTCTATAGGCAAGGGGAGTGAGGAAACGCAAACTTTGAGAGAATAACGTTGGCCGCGCTCTTTCAAAGAGAGACAGCGCATGCGCAGTTTGTCATTGTCATTTGACCGTGCCGCGCCGATAATTATGTTAAAGTTGAACATTAAGATTGGGCAAAAGTAAGTGATTAAACGTCTGTATAACACAGGCCAACAAAATGACCATCTTTGTGAGGTGCAGCCCTGTGGCCTTAAAAATATGATACGTTTATGTTCACTGATTCCAAAACTGGTTTCGGTTATGTTCAATCAGCTCTTGTTTCCAAGATATAGCGGAAAAACGAAAATCTTGAATTTTTGGCACTCTAGGATTTATGGAGGCCACACTAGGAATAAATGTCTGAGTTTATGAGCTAATTACGGCAAAGGACATATCAATGCAAATTTAAAAAATCATAGGCGCTATATAAGTACAGCGGAAAGGGTCTAAATTGGCCTCTAAAGACAGACATTTTTCGATTTATAGCATTTTTAGCAATATAAACCATCCCGTTTAAGCTAGCGCAGTTATTGAATAATTAATTTTGCCATCTGAGCTTATAGCCAAACATATGATCTAATTTTGTGATTTTTATGGCATTTAAATAAGTTTATTTGGCAAAGATATTGCGTGTTTAAGGCGAAAATACATATTTAAATTTATGGGAGGAAAACTAGATTGTTACTCTAAATCTGTATAGGAACTGTAAAGGGGCTACTTGGTTCGGCATAAATTGTTAAATGTTTACATGTAGATGATAAATTATATTTGGAAACATGTAGCCTTTTCACAGTTCCTATAAAAATTTGAGTTACAAATCTAGTTTTCCTCCCATAAATTTAAATATGTAATTTCGTGTTTAAGAGGCTGTAACTTTGCCAAATAAATTGATTTAATCGCCATAAAAATCACAAAATTAGATCATATGTTTGTCTATAGGCTCAGATGGCGAAAATATTAATTCAATAACTGCGCTAGCTTTAACGGGCTATAAAAAATGCTAAAAATGCTATAAATCGAAAAATGTCTGTCTTTAGAGGCCAATTTAGACACTTTCCGCTGTACTAACATAGCGGCTATGATTTTTTAAATTTGCATTGATATGTACTTTATCGCAATTAGTTCATAAATTCAGATAAATATGCCTAGTGTGGCCTCCATAAATCCTAGAGTGCCAAAAAGTCGACTTTTTGGTTTTTTCGCGATATCTTGGAAACTAGAGCTGATTGAACAAAACCAATGATACAGTTTTGTTCAGTGAAGTCTATATTAACATAATCTGTTAAAAATAGACCTGCACCAAAATCACTGTTGGGCTGTGTAATATAATAAAAATGTTTAAAACATCACAAAAAAAATAAAATGAAATAAAAATAAAAAAAAAATAATTGCTGCTACGAGGACTTGATCCACGGTCGAGCTGTTGCGGCTGGCCAAATACCAACCGCTCTGCCTCATAAATATGCTTTCGCCGCTGCTTGTAGCTTATCGACAATAGTCGAGTCGGTTAAGCTGCTCGTCCAACTGTGTATGTTTCAGTCTTCGATGTACCGAGTTCAAGTCCCAGAAAAGTAAGTAAAATAAAAAATTTTTATCTGTTATGTGACTAACTCAAAATCAATCACATCTTAGAAAGAAGTGGGTGGGGTGGCTGATGGTGAGTGGCGAGCAGCGCGGAGCAAACAAACACCACGTCGGTCTGAGGGCGGGTTTGGGTCTCGGTCGTGTCTGTCACACCCAAACCCCCACCCCCTCCAATTATTATTTTTAGTCTTTTATTTTGAGAATTATTCGTACTTGGATCAAGTACTGAAACTCTTGAGTCAAGAATGTCGGGATCAAAAATTCACTCTTGGATCAAGAATATTGCTCCTGGATCAAGAATTTTCACTCTTACCCTACTTTTGAGAACGAATGCTCTTGATTCAAGAGTGAAATTCTCTATTTTTTCTCTGAGTGTAGCTGTCAATGCTTATAGCGTACGTGTGATTTTGTGCAGTCGGCCGCGGCAGAGCCCCAATGCACACGAGGCAATGTGTGTATAGGAACGTCGCGACGCGCCCATCTCTGATGTAGATCAACAAATTTTTGTGTTCCACTGCTAAGAATTCCATCAAAGTAACGCCACTGCGGTGATGTTAGTGGTGGAATCATCGAAATATCGACAGAAAATTTTGTAATTATATGTATACTTATATGTATATGTAAAGTTCCTCAGAAGAATTCAGTTTGTTCGTTGTTAATGCCAACATCATGACCTGATGTACATCCTTTACATCAATATTTTATTAACTTAACATTTTTTTTTGTATGGGAGAATTGTGTCACATCACATCAACAATTGATGTACAATTGTACATATATGTGGCAGTGGAACTAGGTTATTGGTATGGTAGTTTGTCATCCATCTCCAGTTCTATGGTGAAATTTAAATTTCAGTGAAACGAATTAATGCGTCATGTGTGTTCTAAACCTGTTCCGAATTCCGACTCGATTTTCGTATAAACTTTAGTATTTTGCAGTTAAATTTAAAAATGTTAGTCTACTTTTTTTCTTTGGTCTCCAAAGCTAGTTCTTTGGGTATGCTCGGGAATAGTATAGAATAGTATAAATATCTGAAGACCACGAATAATCCAAATTATTATATAAGTCCTATTATTTTAAGTTTGCGTTGTAAGTTTATTTTGATCTCAATCCAAGATATTTTGTTCTAGAATTAGGAATGAATTTTCTAAAAATTGTCAACTGATATAAATTACGAACTGTCCTTGATTTACGAATGTTGGTTCTAATTACAACTATATTAAAAGTCGTTTTTCGATTCTAGAATGTTTCATACCTAAAAACAAAAGATACTTGAAATTTTTAGAACCAAAAGGTATAAATTCTAACCCGATCGATCTAGAACTCCGCCGGTCTTTTTTTTCTAAGTGTAAGTTTAGTTTCATGTTGTTTGCAGCATTATTTATCAATTCCCCAATTTTTGAAACGAACAGAAAAACGAAAGTCGATGGGCTGCCTTACTTCACACGATGTTGGTTCGTGCCTTCAAAAGCAATGGAGACGGGCATAAGGAAAACCCAAAGAAAGTTGAAGAAGAAGTGTCGGTGGAGAAGCGGAAAGAATCGGGAAAAGCTAGTGGAAACTCAAAGCGACGGCTAAGAACGCAGTTGGCTGATAGGAATGATAGATGGAAAAAAAGACCAATACTTAATCAAGAAGCAGTTCTATGATAGAATCTTGATGATTTCAATTTTAAAGTTTTGTCAAAAAGCATTTCCAATAATGTTAGACTCTTCAAACACATTTCTTAAGTAAAAATAATACTAAAAATTCTACTGAAACTCTTAAATTAGACCCACTGAAACAAACTTACCTTGGGCGAATACACATTTAGATACAGACAGTCCTCATCCATATCCATCACACCTTTCGTAGCTCCCGTATAACGTACTGGCTGTGGACAGGCGGGTCCAAAATCCACTGCCTGTAACAATTGCCAACCACGATGCGGACGTGGTGGCTTAAAGCGTCCCTCAAAAGTGGGTGGCAGTGCATAGGGTATGCCCAAGAATGCCGAACATTCGCCAAACACACGATCCACAGTGGAATGATAGGGTCGATAAAAAGACTTTGGATCCGGATTGTCATACATGTAGACCTTAAAACCTTGCACCTGACCATAGTTGGTTGTTACAAACACATCCCGTTCAAGGGTCAAAGAATCACGTCGTTGTTTGCCCTGCAAATCTTCACGCCAACCAGCCAACACGCCAGGGAATTGAGTGCGAGCATTGGGATCGTTCTGTAAATAGAAAGATTAACACAATAATTATTGTGGGTGCATGGCCCATGAATGGGTAACATGTGCAATTGATTATGGAACGAGAACTTAATTAAGATTATTGCTTTGATATTTACAGAAGATCGGCTCAGCAGATCTTGTTCAATGAGCTGTCATTGTCTGAGCGTTGTCTTATGGGGTCAATTTTTTGTGTCACAAATTTAATTGATTAACCACTGGAAGCTCAATTGCTCGCGGTTAGGTAGTGGGAGAGTTGGCTTTTGTCACTTACCGGATCAAAGCGAAAACGATCCTCATTGGGCATACCCTGAGGATATTGTCCTGGCGGATTCCTGCCCGGATAATTGGCACCAAAACCATTTGGCTGATAGTGACCATAGCGACGATCGTTAAAAGTATAAGTTCTAGAAAATATTAAGAAATGTATACCTCAATCCTGTAAAACTTTTCAGTTTACTCACCTATAATCAGGATCACCAGGATTGGGCCATTGATAGTCATTAACACCAACGCGGGAATAAAATCTGGGATCTCTGGTCTGACCACCGGCCAAAGTGATCAAAAAACCACACAATATCATCAGCCATATGGCTGGAAACCGTTTTAATTTATCGCGATATTTCAATTTGTGCATCATGGTAAGCTGAAAAAAACACCAACAAATATTTAAAATTATGTTTTTTCCATAAATGTGCATAAACAAAATGAAAACAAATCTCGGCACTGAGTAAGAGTGACCGAACTGGTTTTCCATTACGTTGTTTATGTTTCCATGGTTTCTCTCTGTCTCTGTTAGCCTTCATTAGAAACCGAGAGACCGACAAACCCGTTTCCATAGACGCTAAAAATAAAGTTACAGCATAACAATGCGAGTGTGTAATTTCAAATTGAAGTCAACTCCAAAGCCGGAGTTCCAACATGTGATGAGGGAGAGACGATTACGTTAAGACGATTACATGCCACAGCGGCGTCAATGGGTTAATTGTTCAGATGAAGGCGAAAGGTCATTGGTTTAAATTGGTTTAAGTGTGCTTTGGCCGGAGATTGTGCGAGAAATGATAGAAGAAAATCCGTTAAAAGAAATTTAAAATGCTAGCTATTAGAGAGGATATTAAAGAAGCACAAGGTTGGTAGAAAAAAAGCAATGGAACAGATTTAAGCAGCAAAAGATGTTAGTCATCACTTGGGTTTACTGTAAAATGTATTAAGAGCTGTGTTCAGTCATCGATTAGTATACCATTTTGGTTTAAGTATTCCCAAGCACAATTTAATCCCAAAGAAGGATCATTTTAAGCAGGTTCAGGATTAATTTGAGCTCAACAATGTAATGGTGATTTAGTCCCAAGAAAGATCCCTCCCTGTCCCTCTCCATAATTCATAAGACATCCTTACTAAGCTATCTCCTTCGTTATTTTTGAAGCTTTCTGGACAACAAAGTTTTTAATCGAAATTGGACGTAATGATCAATCGAAAAACTAGTTCTACAGAGAAAACTCATTATACTCTTTGTATCTTTGGTACAGAGTAAACATAAAAATAGATGAAAACAATTATACTGTTCTAGACAAGTCAGATTCTTCGTTCTTATTCTATTCTATATTTTCTATAATTACCAAAATCAAAAATCATATTTAATTATATCCAGTCGGTAAGATCAGTTTGAGAGAGCTTTTGGAAGTGTAAAAAAAGCTAGGGCATTACTATATACTATGTGTTCTAAACAATTAAAGTAAAGATTATAAAGCAAGGACCAAAAACAAAACAAATATATGTAGTTTACAATTACGATTATGGCAATTAAAATCCAATTTTTTAAGAATCGGTTTCGGTAACGGTTATCTGATTATATTTCAGTCGGCGAAGCGATTCGTTCACAAAATAATCGTTTCGGTTAACGGGTTTAAACCGGTTAAGCAATTGAAAAAAAAAACAAGTCATAAAAAATAAGTAATTTCTCTATCGATGTCTAATTTTTTACAGATTCCGATAGATTGATTGAACGAGAACAGGCCTCAAAAATTATGTGCCGCGAATTTCACAACATATATATACATATAAAGCTGTTTATTACGGGGAGCGCACAGGCTAACGTTTATGATTTTGTCGTAGGTTAAATATTCTTGACACAGATTTGTTCGGCATTCTGAAACAATTTGTATATAATCATTAATTAAGTTCTGCTTTAAGAGCTTTAAAGCTTGAATTTGCCAGTCCCATTGACTGAAACTTTGAAATCAGAAATGTATGCGTGTGTAAATTCAGTAATATTATTATCTAAAAATATTTTAAAATCCAAAGTGGAACTAACCAGAATATTTTACCGGTAAATATTTATTTCGGTTACGGTTGCAGCTTCATTCTCTTAAACTGGTTAATAGCGGTTGTTGTTTCCTTTGGATACCCTGGATAAAAAGTGCTTTGAATTACTAAAAAGTGCACATCGTCAAGACTGGAAACAGGTACGAAAACGAACCTCTAAAAATCGGGAAATTTATCTTTTAGGGTTATTTAAACCGAACCAACCTTTTCTTCTTAAAAAAAAACTCAGGTTCAATACCAATTTCGACAGAATTGATCGGCATAGCTTATTATTAAGGCGAGTTTCGTCTAGTGACAAAACTCATTTACAACAGATTGTGAAACATTTTCTTCTAACTGTGCCTAACTTGATCTGTTTCGAAATAAGTGTTTCGATTCACTCGATAGCCTAACTCAGTTCTGGAATACGAAAACCCTTTATAAAAAATAAGTTGCCGTGAACTCGAACCAAGAACGAAATAAGCTCAAATTTGATTAGGAAAAATGTTCTTTAAATGAAAAAAATTTAACTCGTTTGGAGAAAATTTCTTCTTAAAAAGGGACATTGGTTCTAAATATGAAAACACCCGCTCTTAGACTGTTTTTGACAACTTTTGTAGCCTTCTTTAGTATAAAATGCTTAAATTGTGCCCACTGTGTAATAATGGATTGCTGTATTCCTAGTAAGTTTGAAGTTCTTTGGAGTTTCAACACAATTGTCAAGCAAAGATTGTCAAAGAAAGATATACATACCTTCCATAGCTCTATAATACTAGGGTGCTTACGGCCTAAGCGCACAGCGCATAGCACAAACCAAAGCGAATTAAAGCGAACCACTTTGTAGGTTCTCTTTCTCTCTCTCCTATGCTTGTGGCAAAACTGAGGTAAAATCACCTTTTTATGTGGTGATCGATTTGATTGTTGGCGACGTATGAATTTTTTTCAAAAAACACACAGCTGGGTTTTAAAAATACTGTTTTCTTTATATATACACTACGACCCACCCTAAAAAGCCCCAAATTCACACTAGAATTGCTTCTAAACAAAAATCCGTCTTAGGGCGATAAACCTAAAATTTTAAAAATATTTTCTAAATCGTAACTAAATTTGAGAAAAGCAAATTTTATTAATACAGACATTTTTTCTCAATTTTGGGAACGCAACAAAATAATTATCTGAATGACTCTGGGCTTTATACAAGAGTATAGAAACAAACATATTTCTCCCTACCAGATAGACTATTTGTAATCAATTTTCAGTGTTGGGAAGCAACTAGATTAAGGTGTCCCAAAAATAAGTCTTTTTTTTACGCAAGCCCTGTAAATTTTGTAGCTGACGCGACCTAACGTGTCGATGTGCTTTCGATTACTTGTTATTTGGTCATTGCATAGACAATATAATATGAAGACGCCCCATTTCATATTAAGTTCTGATCTGAAAATTTTAAAGCGGCGAACAAAACTTCAAAAATATTGTTTTCAATCAGTCAAGTGGTATTAAGTAATAAAAATTAAGTTCTTAATTCTTCCTGTAGTAAGTCAGAACAAAGTTTCATGTAAAAAGTTTGGCCTTTAGTCGGCACGGATTATAATTGTCCAATTGCAATAATATTTATTTTTTGACCTTATGAGGTCAAATGGTATAAAAATTGAGGATATGCGTATTTGATTTCGCTAAAAAAAAATTCCCTTATGTCTTGGGACACCCTAATCGAGATACATATTTGGTGTACCTTTTACCTTACCTCGTTTTCATTTACATTGTCAAAAAGTAAGACAGAAGGTACTTTGAGTTGAATGAAAATTAAATTACAACGCATGGCCTAGGGGGAAAACAAATCTTATTTAATTATTCTTCCAATCTGGGATTGTCGGAGTGGGTATTAAAAGAACAATATTTTGAGCGTAAGACGATTTAAGTCGAGAAAATACAAAAAATTGTCGACGCAACTAGAATGGAAATAAGGTACATAAACTCTCTTTTGAATGGTTTTAAAATGAGATTCAGACTTGATTACAAATGACAGCATTTCATTTTACACACTATAAACCAATTTGGCGGTTGTACCTAGATAGGCGTGTTTAAAGTCATCGATAACGTGGAATTTAATGATTGATTTAAATATAAATAAGTATTTTTGAACTGAAAGATAAAAATAGAAAAAGGTATGTGTCCCTGTAGAATTTTTGGGAAAGTCGGAATACAGAATTGTTCTGCTGATTGCCGAGAATCTTTCGTTAATGTTGCGTACACCGTTGTGGAAATTTCGAGGAAGCCTCAAAGTTTCGGTTGGATAAACTGTGCTCTAAAAGGCTTATTTTGTTCCTTTACCTTTACCTAGGTACTGGTAATATCGAATATCCTTTACCTTACCTGGGTATATTTTTTGACAGTTTTCATGTACCTTACCTAGGTAAGAAATATTAGTTACTTATCAAACACTGTCGATTTTAGATCTGTAAGGTAAAAGCTTTCCACAGATAGGTGACCAGAGTGACTCAGTCGGGGCCATTCAGCGCATTTTTTATTCGAAAATTATTTTCCATTCTAAGAATTGGACGGACAGCTGCAATGCTCTCAGGAACTCTTATGTAGCTCAAATTGTCCATGTCAATCTCACTTGTTCTGTTAGGAGTTAAGTTTAAAGGCAAAACCCCTGCACTATAGCCCTGAAGATTGAAGATATTGTATTCGAATCGTAGCGATAATTGAAATAGTAGTTTAATCTATCACATACCAATAATAAAATTATAAATATTGAAAAATGGTAGCCATTTAAGGGCTTCCTGTTTGTAAAATTCAATTATTTTTCCACCCCCAAAGGTAACGCCAAAGGTAAATGTGAGCAGGTATGTGTAAAAATGCAATTATAGAATAAACAACTGAACAAACACACCCGAACTCCTCCTGACAGTCAGTTGAGTTTCCTTTCGAGCTAGACTTTTGGCATTTGATAGGCGGACTAGCAAGTCGTCGGCAACTTTGCCTCAACGTCAACGTCATCTAAAGTAGCACAAGGACTTACACCACTGAAAGTGCATTAACCTGATGCCTCAAGTTACTCGAATTAACCCTAAAGTACGTTTGACGGAAATGCAAACGCCAGCAGAATATTCCCTTTCCCAAAAATGATAAAACGAAACTTGCGGGAACTTTAGTATCAAATTACACACACACACACGCTGAGTGATTCACCTATTCGGACACTTTGTTGGTAGTTTTTTTGTTTTTATTTCATTTTTTTCGCAATCTCAAAGCAAAGCAAGCAATGAAACGCAACGATAACGCTGAAAGTGAAGTGCAGGTGTATGTACAGTGACGATGTTGGCCCAGTCTATAGGTATTTTCTTTGCTTCAATCTCACTTGGTTTTTTACAGTTATGCTCCAATTGTTGATGACGTTGCTGTGGCAACTTGTTGCTTTTCACTATCTAATCTGGGCATAAAAATTCAGTATTCGGCCAATTTTGGCAGTAAAATTTCATACACTTTTCTCATAATTTCTTTTTTTTGTTGTTGTTTTCTTAGCCAACGCCCCTAACAAATTTTAAGTAAACTCAAAATAACCAAGAAAAAAAAAACGTAACGCCACAGAAATGACCGTTTTGAGTCAGAAACCAGGTAACAAAACACACACACACATGCATTCTCACGTAAATCACTCGTACACCTTTAGTGTTTCGGCTTTGTTAACACGCACACTGAGACAAACTGTGTTACCAATATTCTCACACACACCTGAGTGAATTGTTGTTGTTGCACTTGAGAGCGCGCGCAGCTTTGGATTCGAAGTGCGTGGAGGAGGGAGATAAATCGAAACACAACCGACGCTCGCGAACGTTGAAGACAAACTGAAATTGACGATTCATTTTTGAACGGGCCAACAACTCGTTCGGGGCTTGGCTAGAGAGCGAGCGTGAGGGAGAGATAGAGGGAGAGTAAAGCAAGTCTGTGTTAGGGCAGTGCGTGGTGTGGGTGCATCAGAAGAGAGTCGAGGTGGGAAAATATCATACTAGTAAATGCTCAAGGGTTAATTCGCATTTTATATGATGGCAAATGTTTCTGACTTGAAAGATTTTTCTTATGTTAATGAAGACATCAAAAAGTAGATTCATATTTGAATGTTCCGTAGCCCCTGGGGAACGAACATACTCGCCAATTCACACCGAATGCTTGCCGAAGTCATACATTACTGCGTGTAAGAGAGAGAGAGACACACAGTCACACTTTAGCACTCTCTTTTCGGGGAACTTTGCTCTAAAGCAGGGTCGGCCAAATGGAAAGAATATAAAAATGTGCTTGGGTTGGTAAACAGCCAATTTACTTGCTCTCGTGATCCACTCCTTCATAAGATCGGCTCGCGTCTGTGTGAAAAATACAAGTACTATGATTGGGTCACTCAAACGCCTCTCCTTAAGGCGCCAGCACGCACAAGCAAATGCCGCAACAAGTGCAATTGCCTCACTTCTAAGTATAGGCACAAGCGGAAGGTGCAGTGTGTGTGCAGTGTGACCGATACTTGCTGATAGGGTGTAATTTCTGTTGTTATTGTTGGACTGCTCTCTACCCCGAATTTCGCTCATTATGAAATTTCCGCAATGTGTTCATTTCGATACTATCAAGGGGCTCTGAGCGCAGTCTGTGATTTGGTTCAAAAGAGGCTTGAAGAATTGATTCTGAGCCATAACTAAGAAACTATTTAAAATTTTTTAAGTTATAAAATTTAAAAAATTCTGGGTTTTGATTCTTGTTAAGTTTAAGACCGATTGTTTATTTCACGTTAATTAAATCAATTTCTTACAAAATTGCTTGTTAATTAATGCTTATTAACAAAATTTTCGTTGCCTGTATAGCCATTTTAAGGACACGAATTAACATCACCAGCAGACTGTATTTGCTGATTTAAAATTGAATTAGGGATAATTCTAGACAAAATTTGTCTTATATTTAAATCGGCCATAATCTCGGTACACAGAACTGTTCTGATTATCGAAAATCTTTTGATCTATATAATAGAATACGACTGAAAAGTTTAAGAGTAAACTGGGTATTTTCGAGAAGTGTAAATATAACACAGACCTGCTGCACTTTTCCTCAATGGACCAAAGTATTTCGAACTACTTAATACGAAAATTACAAAAAAAATTACAATAAAAATGTTTATCGTCTAGTTTTCGAGATATTGTTAATAAACTTTCTTTCCAATTTAAAAAAAAAGTCTTCTGTTTACGCGTTGACTTCAAAGGGCGTAGCCGGATTTGTAGGGGAACCGGTCCCCATTGCCAATCATTTTTTGAGAATGCAGCTTTAAAGTACATCAACCCAAAGCAATTTAGCGATTTTTATACCCGTTACTCGTAAAGTAAAAAGCGTATACTAAAGTCGTGCAAATGTATGTAACAGGCAGAAGGAATCATTGCCGACCATATAAAGAATATATATTCGTGATCAGCATCAACAGCCGAGTCGATATAGACATGTCCGTCTGTCCGTCTGACCGTCCGTCCGTCTGTCTGTATGAACATCTAGATCTCAGAGATGGTAAGATATAGAGGTTTGACATGTAAGGGGACAAATGCTTTTTTTATCTGCACGCAGATCAAGTTTATTTCCAATTTTGGCCACGCCCCCTCCCGCCCCCGCAATTTGGAAAAAACGTTATATGTGAAGATAGACGGTTCGTACCTTTTAGATAGTTAGAAATTAGCAAAACTAATCAATTTGCCGAAGAAATAATAAAGATCGGATGAACGGTTCTTAAGTTATGAGCAAAAAAGTGAACCAAGCACACCCCCCCCCACCCTAAAAAATGTTGCATACTTTTTGGATGGTCACCCTAGGGAACGCAGGAACACTGTTAAGCATATTTTCTCATGAGTAACGGGTATATCGAAGTCGGTTAGAGCCGACATCAGCTTACACTCTCGTTTTTTATACTTCTAGTATCAAGCCTGAATTTTAAACACCGATTTCTATCATTTCAATCACAAGCCTTTTTCGCCCTTTTTCTTTAAAAAATTCCAAATTTTTTTCAAGGCAAAGCTGGCGTGTAAACACTCCCCCGGATAAATCAGATTTTTAAAATGAAACCTACAAAATTTATTAAAACTTTTAACACCTTTCATTTAAGACTTCTACTTGAGGTTCCACTTTCGTTTTTTACAGGGCTGCAAACCGGTTTTGAGTTGAACCGCTCCGGAGTCGGATACTTCGGTATTTTCAATAAGTCCGAACCGAACCTGAACCGGAACAGGTTATTTTTTATCCGCTCGAACCTGAACCTGAACCGGAGCAAAAAATAGTCAAAATGGGTTCGGTTTAAAAATTACAATTATATTATATATTTTCTAAATGCTAAAATTGTTAACTTTGCCATTTTCCAAAATATCTAAATGCACACGAAGAAAAAAATGTGGCATGAATTTAAAAAACTTCCTTTTTTTAATTTGCCGTGGTATTTACAAAAATTGTTCAACAAACAGAAAGTTTTATAGAACTTAAGACAATATGACATTAAAAAATTTAGGAAAAAACTTTTCGAAAAATATGAATATGAGAGATTTGTTTGATAACACAGGATTTTTTTTAACGCCGAATTGAAATCAGTTGTCCGTTCTCCCCCAGCACATCAGGGTTACGATACATAAACGTGTGTTACGAGAGGTTTGTTTACATTGGTGGATCGTGTGACCACATTGACTAAGCTTTTCTAACGAAATTTGTTTTCGTGTTAGCTGAATCGAATGACTTTACAGAAAATCAAAACACAAAGTTTATGTTTTGCTCATAAGATACAAATTGTTGGATTTAATTTTTTTCCAAGATTTTTGATTTGAGTTTAGAGTCCAAATATACATATGGAAAGTTTGATATCTTGTCTGTTGGAAGAAGCTTGTAAATCAGAGTAATTAGGTCGAACTTTTCTAGTGACTTTCTTAAATTTGACCAAAATTTACGTTTGATTTTCAAGTAAAATATCCCTTAATCTAATAGCCCATTTACTCTGGCATCATTTCTTATCATATTCATTTCTGACACGAGGACTTTTGGAATAGTTGGCATAAAGAAAAGATATATCCCTCAAGAAAGCCATTTCTCGGAGCGAAGGCATTGCCATCACCCTGAAATATCAGCAAAGATGTAAATACACAACCTTTTTCTACCCATTTGTATTTTAAGCGAAATTGCGCAGACGTTTTTACCATTTTTTGGGGCAATGGTCTTCATTTTCAAACACATTTCAAAAAATTAAGTTTCATTTCTTTGGTGGAATTAGGGTATTATATTGTATTATATTGAGTTCAAATATTATATTCCAAATATCAAGAATCTGAACTTCCAAATATGTATGAAATGTCTAAGGTTTTTCCAATTAACATACATTTTTTTTGAGTCAGCGAAAGCAGCGGTTCTAACCTGAACCCAGGTTCGGCGAACTCCTGATCCCGCTTCGTGAACCCGAACCCAAAAAGTTTCAAGTGTTCGAACCCCGGAGTTAACCCCTCCCGATTTTTATAAGGTTTGCATCCCTGCTTTCTTACATGTCATTCCTATATACAATTTCTGAAATTATTTCAAAAAAGTTGTGTAAGGTGGCCATGCCCGTCTGTATAAACGCGTTGACGATAACATAGAGGTACACATTTTTTGTATACCGTATTCAGATCAAGTTTGCTTTAGATTTGGAAAATTCCCCCTCCACCTTTTAACAGCAAAAAACTGTCAGTGCCACAATTTTCAATGTTGAACCTAGAGAACATATATTAATGTTAAGTAAGGCCCAATATCGATCTATTATGTATACCATTTTAAGATCCGAGCAAAAACACCGAAGATATGTTAGTGCGCCGCCCGATTCATTCAAATGAACTTAAATAAAAAAGCAGACCTGTCACAAACGGTAAATTCAAAACTATGACAAGCCATAGCCGCACGAAAATATATTAAGCCGAAAAGGTTAACTTAATATTAACTTAAAAAGTGGCCATAGAAGCCTTTTGGTACAGGGTAATTTGCAGTCGGGCCACTTGACTACAACACTCCTACTTAGTTTTCTCTTATATTTGGCGTCAAAAAACAAATACACAGTTCAAGCCCTTGACTCTAATCGCCATTAATTACTTTGGTGTCCCTTACTCTAATCCAGCTCATTGACCGAGTTCAAAATAAATTTAATTTTTAATTAATTGCATTTGCCTAATTAAGGGGTTAGTTTTTACACCAATCCGACAGTGACGTCCGCTCCAGATGATTTCCTTTATCCATTTAGCATGACAAAACCTAAATGCATTTTGCATAATTTCCAATAAATTTCTATTCGTTTTTGTGATTCATTCATTTGCTGTACAACTCAAAAGCGAAGCAAACAATTAAAGATGTTACTCACATTTTGACCCCCTTGTCTGTCCGCCCGATTGAGATGGACGGAGTTCGGTCTGGTGGTTGGATTGTGTTTTGTTGTGTTGGGCGTAGCTGCTAATTTTTAATTATAACCGACGACGCCGATGCTGCTTCCGATGTCAAAGATGCGGAAACAAATTAAAGCACTTGTGTGCTGACCCTTTCTTTATTAATGAAGTGCTTATGTCAATTAGGTTAAGCGGACTTGCAGACCAACTGAGGTATAAGGTATTTTCGAATTGTAATACTGAGTATTGGAACTTAGTAATTTTGTTTTTTTATATTAAGCTGTGCACTGTAAAACACAACACACGGAAATTGTAAACAATTATGAAATTGACATTACCCAAAATGTAAGTCTATTTCCCTAAAAAGCCAAGAAGTCAAAGAGCTGCACGAAATCCAAAGTAGCTGCTCTGCAAGGCAAACAAAATTTTGTTTCCCTTGTGCTAAGTCTAAAACATGAAATTATCCTTAAATCTGGTCTTTTCTATATGGAATATTTTGAGCTACCGGAGACATTCAATCTATGTGCCAAGAAGTTGAAGCAACAGGCCAAATAAACTTAGAAAAACTTCATGTTACAAACTGTAGTATCTGACACCAACAAAGGCGGCCATGAAATGGAGCTGTCATTGCCGAATTTGATCTGTAGGGAAATGTTGAACGATTGTTTAGTTTAATCTGGGCTGCCAAACAATACGGAGCTGAACACATATAAATAAATTTTTATCATATATAATACTAGAAAATGGCCCGTCGCGCTTCGCTGCGCATTGAACAGTATAGAACCAACATCAGAATCAGTTTGAAATCAATCGTGAGAGTTAATATTTTCCAAATTTAAAAAACATTTTATAAATTTGTTTTCGCTGTAGAGCCCAGACATCGAATCATACATATATAAGCTTGAAATTAACGTTTTACTACCTTTCTTTTTCACCGTTACAACTTTGCTGCTGCGTTCTTACCACCCCCATCCCACCCAAACCCCACCCACTCCCCATCTACTTCTTACACAACGTCCACCCGTTTCCCACCTATTATCCACCCACTTCTCGCCTACATCCCACCCACTCATCACCCAATTCCCGCCCAGATCCAACCCACTTCTCACCCACTCCCAGCCCACATCCCACCCACTTCCCGCCCACTTCCCACCCACATCCCTCCCACTTCCCGGCCACTTCCCGGCCACTTCCCGCCCACATCCCACCCAAAACCCGCCCTCATCCCGCTTACTTCCCGCCCACTTCCCACCCACATCCCTCCCACTTCCCGCCCACTTCCCGCCCACATCCCACCCACCTCCCACCCACATCCCACCCAAAACCCGCCCTCATCCCTCCCACTTCCCGCTTACTTCCCGCCCACTTCCCACCCACTTCCCGCCCAATTACCACCCACTTACCGCCCACATCACACCCACTTCCCAGTGGGCATCCCGACGGTATTTCCAACATCGGAAAATGCAATCACTAATTATTTAGAATTTCATCCCTACAAACCGAGTTTCAAATCAATCGGAAGAAAAATAGTTTTTTAAATGTAGAGTTTTCCAGGAATTTTCCGGCCGTTGGGAGAAATTTCCAACATCGGAAAATCACATCTCAATTTATTTCACTTACTATTCTCACAAACCGAGTATCAAGCCAATCAGGTAAAAAACAGTTTTTTGCATGCAGAGTTTTCCGGCCATTTTCCTCGTGGGCGGGTTTCCAAAGTTGGGAAAACACGTGTCGACTTTTTGCGTACTATGCTTAAAAAACCAAGTTTCAAGTCAATCGGATGAAAAAAAATGTTTACCATACAAACTTTTCCGACGTTTTTCCGACTTTTCCTGGTGGGATTTTCCGGAAAATTGAAACACAGTTATTGTTACATTTTCATATAGATCTTTGAAAATGAGTTTGAATCTGATCGGATAATAAACAAAAAAGTTTCATACAACAGTTTTCCGCGAATTTTCCGACTTTGAGGATAGATTTTCCAAAATTTGAAAGTCACTTTTTTATGTTATGCTATGAGTAATTTAGAAAATGAGTATGGCGCTAATCGCTGGCAACTAAAGTTTCGCCCATACAATCTTGACCACCCACTTTCCACCCAGCGGGGTAAATTTTCCGGAAGATTGGTATGCAGTTGTTGTTGAATTTTCATATAGATCTTTGAAAATGAGTTTGAACTTGATCGGATTAAAAACAAAAAAGTTTCATACAAAAGTTTTCCGCGAATTTTCCACATTTCCCGACAGAATTTTCCAAAATCCGTTCTTAGTACTCACTTTCAGCATAAGATAATACTACTGTGAAAATCTCATCTTCCTATCTTTTATGGTTTAGGCTGTGCGACGGTCACCAGTCAGTCAATTAGTCAGGTTGAACAGTTTTATATATATAGATTATCTGGAAATACGGGAAATACCAGCTATAGAAAATACAAAACAAAATAATTTATATTTAATTTGAATTAAACTTAATTTCACAATCTCCTTCACTCGTGCCTCTCGATCAATCACGCAGAATTTGCGATTAATCATCACACTCATAACAATTTAAAATTTAAAATATTTCAACATTATTTAAATTTATTTAAATTAAATGATTTAAAAGATCTTTGAGATTGAATTTCAATAATACGGCTTTTTGTAATTAGTAAATAGAACTGTTTAGCACAGAGGCTCAACACAATCTCTGTAGGTACTCTTTAGTTCAACCTACTGCCTATTCAATGAAAACAGTGTTTACTACATTGAATTGAATATTTTTGTCAACAGCAGCTAAGACTTTCATTTACTCATCATTGGATGAGTCTCTGGTCATCGATGCCACATGATGATTGTAGCGCTGGAAGCTACGGCTTAAGCTTCTTGTGCCTTGATGAGTGCTGTAATTGGTCAGTATTGGAATAATCATTGGGGCTTGACTTTTCCCGTCCACGTTAAAAAACAATACGCGTTGTTGGGCATCGCACAGATGCTGTTGGATGTCAACTTGAACGCAGATTTCTTGTTGGAAATATTGTTACTGCCTGGGCCTTGTTGATTTAGGTCTTGCTAAATCTGATGTTGCACATTGGGGCCTATCTGGCGCTGTTGCGACGGTTCAAGCCACTCTTCTGCTGTCGAACGATATTTGCTCCTTGTATTTAGAGACTTTCAGATTTGTGGAATATTCTGCATATTTCATTCTTGGAGCATTTAACTTGTGCCTCTGTCTAATTCGACTATGCCGTACAGGCACAACTGGCTTCAGGGCTATATGCTTAGCTTCGTCTTTCTTAATCTTGCCCAATAGCGGACCCCATACAGATAATTCATACTGCCAAATTGGCGAACTCAGTTGCTTGTATAGCGTTGTTTTAGCTCCCCACGGCAATTAACTTCTATCTGAATTCTATCCCTGAGCCTTTCTACAAGTGTAGTTACGTGGCTATTTAGAGATCAGGAGTTTTGTGTCAAGCTGGACTCCTAAAAGTCTGCGGTGACAAGGGCGTACTTCCATAATACTAGGAGGGTAGATTGGCTGCTGGATATGTCTCCAGCTGTGCATAACCTGTTTGGTTTTATTAGTATTTTTTGGCCGTCTGAAATTTTAATCCGGTTCTGGCATATCAGATGTATAATTGAAACTAATAAAATTAACAAAATAAATAAAAGTATTAATAGAAGTAATAATTAAAATAAACAAAATTTCTAGTGTGACGTCAAATTACCATTTCTCACATAATTGAAAACAATTCCTGATTACGATTTTTTAACAATCGTAATTGTAACTTGGAATTACGATCATTCAATAATTATTCCAAAACTTAATTACCTTTACAATTACTTAGATAATTGTAGCTTTAAAGGGTGATTATTGAGTAATTATGAATAATAATGAATTCTTCTTCTTCTTTAATGGCCATTACAACCGTTCGACGGTCTGGGGCTCTGCGATTAGCGCTCTCCATTCGCTTCTGTTCTGTGCGTGCTGCCACCAGTTGGTCACACCAAGCTTGGCATTGTCTTCCCGCACCTGGTCTTCCCATCTTAGTGGTGGTCTTCCCTTCTTGCCGGCTCCATAGTCAACCGCCTTCGATTTATACGCCTTTTTTGCTGGAGCTTCTTCCTTCATCCTGGCGACATGTCCTAGCCAGCGCAGCCGCTGCTGCTTTATGCGCTTGACCAGACTGGTGTCCCCATAGAGCTCATACAGTTCGTCGTTTCTTCGAATGCGGAAATCATCGCCGATTTTGAAAGGTCCGTAAATCCTCCGGAGAATTTTTTGCTCAAACACGCCAATCGCCGCTTCATCCGCTGCTGTCATTGTCCATGCTTCTGCGCCATATTGCAAGACTGGGATGATAAGCGACTTGAAAAGGGCTATTTTTGTTCTTCGCTTGAGGTCTTTGCTCTAGAACTCCCTACTTAGCCCATAGTAGCATCGGTTCGCAAGAGTGATTCTTCGTCGGATTTCCAGACTGATGTTGTTCTTGCTGGTTATCATCGTTCCGAGGTAGACGAAATCCTAATGAATTATTCATGAATTTTAAGATGTCAAATTAAATTACTCATGTTTTATCAATTATCAATTGCATAACCTGTTCTTGTGTAAAAATAATAACAAGTTTATTTCATATTACCCATTAAATTCAAATTGGCCTCTATAACAACTAGATTTTTTAACGAAAAACCGGAAATGGCTTCACGTCTTGAGTAGTTAATGATATTTGCATAAGGAAACATTCTTTCAATCAATCACGCACAAATGGCTTTATGAATTTGGATGAAATTTGGCACTCAGATAGTTGATGACCTGGGCTTGAAATTAGGCTATATAACTCTTATATAAATGGACCAAAATACCGCGAAATTTGCAAAATTACTACATATAAGAGCATTTATTAAAATTCTAGATTTGCAAATTTTTCGTATGATTTAAGATTATAAAGAAGATTTTATGGCAAAAAAGACTGATAAATACGTGTGACTTCGAACAGTTAAGTTTATTTTATTATAATAGTTCTTGTACTCTTATTGTTTCAGACAATATCAGTATGCTTATTATGATATGATTACACTAGTTTACAAAAAAAAAAAAAAAATGACCCATTTCAGCTGAAAATTTTTCTTAGTATAGTTTGGAATGGTGATTTAAAAAATCGATTTCAAACATTTTTTCATGGCTCCGATTTTGAAATATTAATTTTTTACATTTTTTTGGTAGGTACTCTTACATTTTAAGCCATATCTCAGTTCATAATTGTCTGATAGAGTCAAGTATGAAATAAATCGAAAGGTAATGGAGCTGCCAACAATTGCGTGGATCATTGTTTTTAAATCGGTTCAGTAGTTTGAATTCAACAACCAAGAATATTTCAAAAAAATCGATTTTTTGCTCGAAAATCCAAGAAATTTCATTTTAAAACGACTAGAAAAAATATAAAAATATACTAAAAAAATTTTTTTATTTTTTCTACTTAAGAATCGCACTTTTACGAAGAAAATAAGGTATTGGTGAGGAAAATCGTGTAACACGTACCATAGATGGATCAAATTGAGTAGAGGAACTAACAGTCAAATTTGAGTATATTGTGTGTTTTCAAAAATTAACATTGTTCTTTTCTTCGTTTTTTGGTCAAATTATGAAGTGAACGAAAAGCCAGAACAAAAATAAAAATTAAAAACGGAACAAAAGTCGAAGCAAACGAAAATTTTTTTTAAAATATTCAGGAAAATATCACATTTTTTTGCACTAAATTGCTTACAGCTCCTGTGTTTGTTCACAGATTTTGATCATCGATATCTGTTTTTCTTCGTAGAAGTGCGGTTTTTATGTAGAAAAAATAAAAATAATTTTTTTGAATTTTTTTATATTTTTTCCAGTCGACCATAAATGAATTTTCGAGCAAAAAATCGATTTTTTCGAAATATTTTTAGATTTTGTAGTCAAACTAATGAACCGATTTAAAAACAATGTTCTACTCGATTACCGGCAGCGAAATAACCTTTCGATTCTTATCTTGCTTGACTCTATCTGACAATTATAAAGTGAGATATGGCTTGAAATGTAAGCGCCCCTACCAAAAAATAAAAAAAAATTATATTTCAAAAACGGAGCCATGAAAAATTTTTTGAAATTGATTTTTGAGATCACCATTCCAAACTACACTAAAAAAAATTTTCAGTAGAAATGGGTCTTTTTGGCTGTAAACTAGTGTTATTATTTATATGAGTTGTTTGATGACAACTTTGGCTCCAATAACATTTATTAAAATACCAAGAGAAACGAGATCTTACAGCAGAATGAGAATTTCGTCTTGACCACAGCGTAAGCATAAATGAAAGGCGCTGCCAACTTGCAGAACTTTTATAGAGAGAGACCAAAGTATAGAGCTAAAACGTGCAGCCACTGCAAGTTGTTCTAAAAGACTCTGCTTGCTCTTGAAATCCCACATACGAGTTGTAGATTAAACTTTTAAAAGAATCGCGAAATTTTCAATTTTTCATATGACCAAATATTATTATGAAGACTTAAGGGAACAGTACCAGTTGCGCGTCCACCTCATCTGGGTATCTGGACACCGCAACATGAAGTCTCAAATTGCAAAAAAGATTTTTTTACAATACTGGTTTCGTCGAAATCCGATATAACAATTTTCTGAATTTTATTAGATTCCCGACCATGAAAAGCATTTTTCCAAGACAGTTAAACTATCGCAATTAAATCAGTTGCAAAAACAGCAGTATTATATTTGAAATGCGCTTCTTGACTTTTTCCAGAATACCTTTCGTAACACTCTTTGAGCTTAACATCTCAGTGGAATCAGAGATTCTCTGCAACTTTACTGCCAGGGTATTTAATGCCGGAAATGTTAATTGTTCTCTTTCTGAAGAAAGTCTAAAATTGTTGCTATTGGCGTCTTCAAAATGCGATATTCTTCCAAATATTGAAGATCTATATATCTATAATTCAATTTAATGATTGCTGTTGCTAACTTAGGTTTTCTTACCTTGATCAGCAAACAATTAAATTTGATGTTTTCCAAACATTTGTAAAAATCATAATTTTCACCTACAAATACAAAATAATTCAACATTTCAAGCACAATTACTCAATAATCACCCTTTACAGTTACAACTATCTAAGTAATTGTAAAAGTAATTAAATTTTGGAATATTCACTGAATTATCATAATTCCAAGTTACAATTATTAAAACTTACTTTAACTTAACGCAAAATAACGGATGACGGATGAGGGTTGCCGGACTGTCGGATTAACATTCTCGACCTTGCCAGTCTGACAGCCTTGCTCAGTCACGGACCGTCACTAAATTTCCATAGGCGTGTGATTTTCGATGAACATTTATCGAATTCGGCAGTGTGGCAACTTTGTCCGCGACCAGTCCGGCAACCTCGTCCGCTGCCAGTCCGGCAACTAGTCACCCATATTTTGTTGTTATCGTGCATAGTGGAGGTGGAGCAAAGTTAAAGTTATTTTCCAAAGGCAGACAAAGCTAGAATTCTCTTAATAAATCAACCCAAATGGACCCACCATCGACGGGTGGTGTTCAGGCCACTGGAAACAATTCGACACACAAGTTCCATCCCTGCGATGAGGCCGTAATAAAGACAAACGACGATGCCAGCGATTGCAAGCGATGCGCCGTCCGTCTGGGCTACTGGAAAGATGATTATATTGGTTACTTTGTGCGAAATCAAGAGCGCAAGGCGCCGGAGATAAATCGAGGCTACTTTGCCCGCGTCAAGGGCGTGGAGATGTGCGTGGAGAAGTTCCTGAAGGTCAGTTGCAGCAGCAGCAACCAAGAAAAAAACTAAAAATAGCCAGACATGCGCAAGTCTCAGGGTCAAGTGTCAAGGATCCGCATCCTGTTGCACTGCTCAGGGTCAGCCCAAGCTGCGCATGACTTTGCCTCTAATTCAGGGTCACAGGTGTCTCAACTCCTTACCACTTTGTCTGCTCCTTTTCCCCACAGAAAACCTCTGGCAACTGTCAGATTATTAATCTGGGCTGCGGCTTCGATACGCTCTACTTCCGGCTTAGGGACTCGGCGCATCAGGTGAAGAACTTCATTGAGTTGGACTTTCCCACAGTCACCGCCCGCAAGTGCTATACAATCAAACGTAACAAGGCCCTGCTGGCCAGAATTAATGATGAGGATGGTGAAGTGCGCCTCAGTCCCACGGACTTGCATGGGCCCAACTATCATCTGATGGGCGTAGATTTGCGTAATCTCGATGAGGTGGACAATAAGCTGCAACAGGCCGAGGTGGACTATACGATGCCCACCATCTTTTTGGCCGAGTGCGTTCTAGTCTACATTGAGGCACAAAATTGTAGAAATTTATTGAAATGGATAGCCCAAAAGTTTCAGGCGGCGGTTTTTGTCAACTACGAACAGGTGAGAAGAGAGTGAAATGCTCCAAAACATTGTTCAAATCTAATTCTCTGGTCTAGGTCAACATGAACGATCGCTTTGGCGATGTGATGCTCAACAATTTGCGTAGCCGCGGTTGCAGTCTGGCTGGCGTGGAGTCTTGTCTGTCGCTGGACACACAAAATCAACGCTTCAAGGACTGTGGCTGGAGTGGTGCTCGCGCCTGGGATATGGTTCAGGTGTATGAGAGCATCTCTTCGGCAGAACGTCAGCGTATTGAACGTCTGGAAATGTTGGACGAAGGCGAACTGCTGCTCCAATTGTTTCAGCACTATTGCCTGGCAGTGGCTTGGCTGGGCGTAGCCTTCCAGGATCTCGATATCACGTGCGTCCCAGTGTAAAATTCGTATCTAAATTGAAAAATTGAAAAGACGATTGTTTGAAACTAAACATATTTATTTTTCTTCTTTGAATTTCTTAGTGTGGAAGAGCTGATGTCCTCCTTGAATATTGATTAAGACGAGCTGGTGGAGAAGACGATGCCAAAACCTTTGTTGCTTCTCAACGTGTTAAATTTCGAAATTGAAATGTATTTAAACTAATTAACATACACATACACCCCACACATGTTTGTTTACTTTTGTGTAAGTTATCAAATTTGTTCCTTAAGCACGTTTTTCCATGTTAAATTATTTTTACTCATTTTTTTGTTTCTTAGTCCTTAAAATATATTTGGAAGTTTTATTTATCATTTAACAAACGCTTCGTTAACAACAAGAATTCAATTTAATTCCATTCCCCATTTACTCCTTTTGCTGTGTGCGTTGTAAATGTGTAAATGTAATTTGAAAATTCATTCAAGAAAATCAAATAAAATTTAATTAATATTAAAAGTTAAACTATAAATGTTGGCAGTTACTTGAAAAGGCATAACAAGAATTCTTCGAAATTGAGGAAGTTTAGTTTATATTTTTAAAACCCTTTAGTCTGTTAAATCTGTAAAGAAAAGAGTTGGGAATTGTAGGTCACTGATTTTGAATTTAATTGGTTTGCTCCTGGTACAATAGATTATCTTGCAATTGTTCCAAGCTCAATAAATCTTTAATCTGGTAATTTTAAGTTCATATATGACAATCCTTTAGACAACAGCTAGGTGTAGCAAATTGCTAGGATTGTGTTAAAACCAATGGATATTTTTGCTTAGGTTTAGTATAGACAAAAATTTCAACTGTAACTTGATGGAGACGATTCCTTCCTGATTGTAGTTTTGCGCAATACGCCAGATCGTGAACGTTCTTTACAATGGCCTCATGCTTGCCCGGACGCCTGCTCTTTGATTAGAAAGCGTATAATCTTTCCCAGCTTTTCCACATATTGCGGCTGATGCAGCGAATTGCTGTTGAATTCTGTGATCATTCTGAAGACGGATGCAATGGGATTACAATACATGTATATATTTTTGTGTGCATTTGTGTTTTAAAATACTTTTCGATTTTCTGAGAGGCTACTTTACGCTTCTCGTACATCTTGTCGTCAAGTGCTTTGGCGCACGATTCGCTCAAAGGTGCATAGGGCGGATCCATTTTATGTTTCCAAAACAATAAATGAAGAAAAACTTTTAATTGGAGGGGGATTTGCCCTGCACTGTATTCTGTCAGTAAAGGAGCTCACTCATAGTACATTCCAATATTCCAAACTGTTTTTGAATCGATCATAACCGCTAATTCCAGCTGATAAACCAAAACGGCGTCCTTTTAAAATTAAGGAACCGATTTAAAAACCACTTAGCAAATCACTTACCCTCTGATAATGGTACTTGTAAAGGGATTTTGTATCGATTTACTAAGACATTTTTATTCGAATTTAGGTTAAATTTATATTCTCTTATAGACCCTCCATAAGGCAGACTTCTCATAGACCGATTGATGTGTTTTTGAAGGCTGACTTGTCATTCATTTTAAAACTTGTTATCCCGCACATCTCCTGTTATTGCTCACAGACATCTTAATATACCTTCTGAAGAGTGATTTTTGTGAGCACCCTATTTGATTTACTGGACTATAATTAATAAACTATATTTAGTGTTTGTAAAGAGCTTTTAAGTAAGGATTCCAAAGCTTATCAAATGTTCTCTAGAAATTCAAAGAGTCCCATACTCGTATACGTAAAGGGGCTTTCATAAAATATATATTAAATAGGTATGTCGTTAGCTCTGAAAACCATGTTATATACTTAACCGGCGGTTCAAAGTCTGAATGAACCACTGAACCAAATCAGTCCGTATTTCCGATCGTTTCCGAGCGTAAGCGACGAATGATTTTGTGCACATTATATATGTTAGGTTAGATAAGATTTTTTATACCGTTATCGTACTGTATACCTTCCGGTGTCATTTTTTAAAGATTTACAAAAAATTTAATTACACAAAAACTATTAAGTGATATTAACAAGAGGTTTTAAATTCGACAGGTAATAGGTTAAATTAAATTTAGAAATTTTGGTTTTTGTTCCTGCGGTTGTTTTTGTATTTTGGATTAAAGTTGGGCAAAAAATTAAAACATACATAGGTCCATG
Source organism: Lordiphosa clarofinis (assembly GCA_018904275.1). Classification (NCBI taxonomy): domain Eukaryota; kingdom Metazoa; phylum Arthropoda; class Insecta; order Diptera; family Drosophilidae; genus Lordiphosa; species Lordiphosa clarofinis. The sequence continues at coordinate 158,791 of JAEIGQ010000086.1, forward strand.
GTTGGAAAAAATTTTTGAGAGCGGATTGTCTGAAGGTAAAACTGAGAACGAGCTAGTTCTGGTGTGAACTAGGATATTATGGATCGTTCAATAAATAGCGTAGTTATGTGATTCCAAAGTCGAAATTTCGAAAATCGACTTTTTTTCCCACTATATTGGTTCTAGCTCCGTTTTTTTTTCGACTGATCAAAAATAGCCTAGTTTACACCAATTGGTGGATATTAAGAGTAATTTAAAAAAAAAAGGCAAGCTTACTTCGGCTCGACCGAATATATACTTTATGTGGTCGGAGATGCTTTCTTCTGTGCGCTACAAACATCCGGACAATTTCAATAAACCCTCTCTAAGGGTATTAAAAAATTGAAAATCGGTCAACAGATACTCATTTTATACCCTTGGAGAGGGTATATAGAAATTGTCCGGATGTTTGCAACGCACAGAAGGAAGCATCTCCGACCACATAAAGTATATATGGGGCATTCCACACAAAAAAAACTTTTTTCTGGGATGATCCGAATTGGATGATAATTGGCCCAAATGTAATCATGTAATCTCAAAAATATCAGTATAAAAAATTTATCAAAAATGTTATTTTTGGTTCTTAATTTAACCACGTACAATGGTAAACTTTTGCAAAGTGGTGCCAAGAGAAATTGTCATATATTACTGGAATCAAGAGTACGGAAAAGGTGCTTGTGATGGGGCAGGGGAGCGGTTAAACGGCATGCCTGCCAATACCGCCTGCAGCAAGGAACAAGAAATCAAATACTAACAGTTAAAAACCTTTATCAATGGGCAAGTGATCATTTGATCATGTTTTTTTTTTTTGCACCACAAAAGATTACCAACAGTGTGCAGAATATCTGCAAACCAGGTTCGAATTAAGAACCAAAAAAAAAATGTATTAGAAATTGTTGACAAATTTTTCATACTAATATTTTTGAGATTACATGACAAAAATGGCCATAACTTCCTCAGTCTTCAAGCTACAGATATGTTCGAGCACTCAAATTGTTTGGAAAAGATGCGGCTTTCACATATATTTTTTTGAGAATTTTTGAAGGATGGGTCTTTTTTGCTAGACTAAGTTTTTTGAAAAAATAATTTGTTTTTTAAGAAAGGTAATAAATAAAAAAGTTTTCAAAATTTTTTAAAAAGGGCTTTTTAATCCTGCACATTTGGAAAAAAATTGCCTAGCTCTATCTTAAACCGTTTTCGAGTTATTGAAAATTTAAAAAATTCACAATATTACACTTTTAAGCGTAGAACTTCCGCAAAAGAGCTCCAAAAAAGCTTACATTTTGGGGTTAAGCTTCTCTCATAATAAGCTTCCTTTGGGCCAATTATCATCCAATTCGGAGACATCATCCCAGAAAAAAGTTTTTTTTGTATGGAATGCCCCATATATTCTTGATCAGCATGACGAGCTGAGTTGATAAAGCCATGTCCGTCTGTCCGTCCGTCTGTCCGCCTGTTTCTATGCTATCTCCTCCGTCAGTTTTAAAGCTATCATAACCAAACTTTGCACGAAGTCTGTCGGTACAAATACGCTACACATTTGTCAGAACCGGCCGGATCGGATGACTATAGCATATAGCTGCCATAGGAACGATCGGTTGAAAAACTAGTTTTAGTGAGAAAAACTTTTTCGTTTGCAATATATCAAACCGCGGATTTATAAGTTTGCTATGCTTTCACATAACTCCGCCAAGATTTATGATAATCGGACAACTATTTAGTATAGCTGCCATACAAAAGATAAGTTTGAAAAAAAGTCTTAGTAAGAAAAACTTTTTTGTTTTCAATGCTATTGCTCCCAAACTTGTTACTGATCAATATTATATGCTACCACACTATTCTGCCAAGTTTGATTCGAATCGGACGACTATAGCACATAGCTGCCATAGGAACTATCGGTCGAAAAAGTTGTTTTAGTGAGAAAAACTTTTTTAATTTCAAAAATGTCTCAAAATTGGATGAATATATCGTACAGTTGCCATATAACAAACTGGCAGGCGTATATCATGCTCCAAGGGTATATAAACTTAGGTCGAGCCGAAGTTAGCTTCCTTCTATTTTTATTTTTGCAACCTTCTTCTTCTTCTTTCTTGGCCCGATGCTTGCATCACAACCGTTTGACGGTCTCGGCCGCTGCAACTAATGTCCGCCAGTCGCTTCTGCTCCGTGCGAGCTGGCACCAGTTTTTCACGCCAAGCTTGGAAATGTCTTTCCGCACCTGGTCGTCCCACCTTGCCTTGTCCCAGTTCTTTCGCATTCCTCTTGTAGACCATTTTTGCTGGAGCTTGTTCATCCATACGGGTAACATGTCCCAGCCAGCGCAGCCGCTGTTGCTTCATGCGCTTGACCAGACTAGTATCCCCATAGAGCTCATGTAGTTCGTCATTCCTTCGGATGCGAAAATCCTCGCCAACTTTCAAAGGTCCATAAATCCTGCGAAGGATCTTTCGCTCGAAAACGCCAATCGCCGCCTCATCCGCTGATGATATTGCCCATGCTTCTGCGCCGTATTGCAGGACTGGGATGATAAGCGACTTATATAGCGCTATGTTTGTTCTTCGCTTGAGGTTTCTGCTCTTGAGCTCCCTACTTAGCCCGTAATAGCATCGGTTTGCGAGCGTGATTCTTCTTCGGATTTCCAGGCTGATGTTGTTGTCGCTGGTTATCATCGTTCCGAGGTAGACAAAGTCCTCTACAACTTTAAAGTTGTACTCTCCCATTGCAACAGATTGCACAAGTCGTGTGTACTTCAGTTTCGAGGACACTAGGTACTTCGTCTTGTCCTCGTTTACAGCTAAAACCCATTAGTTCAGACTGCTTCTCAATCTCTGAAAACGCCTTGCTTACTGCCTGTTCGGTTTTGCCGATAATATCAATATCACCGGCGTATGCGAGTAGCATTACATCTTTATTAAAGATGGTGCCCGATCTGTTGGCATTTGGGCACTGGCGCAGTATATATTCCATCAGCAGATTAAAGAAGTCACACGATAAGGTGTCACCCTGCCTAAAACCTCTTTTGGTATCAAAAGGCTCAGAGAGGTTCGTTCCTATTTTGACGGAGCTTTAAGTGCTTCTCAACGTCATCATGCAAAGTCGAACGTACTTTGCTGGAATACCTAAAGTAGACAGGGCTTCGAAAAACCTTGACCTTATGGCGTGTCGAAAGCGGCTTTGTAATCGATGAAAAGATAGTGATTTTCGTTGTTTCTCTCATAGGTCTTCTCCAGGATTTGGCGCAATGTGAATATCTGGTCTGTGGTGGACTTACCAGGTCTAAAGCCACACTGATAAGGTCCAATCAGTGTATCAATTAGCGGCTTTAGACGTTCACAAATAATGCGGGACAGAACCTTATATGCGATGGGGAGGAGACTGATCCCGCGGTAGTTGGCGCAAACTGCAGGGTCCCCTTTTTTAAAGATTGGACAGAGAACACTTAGATTCCAATCGTCAGGCATGCTTTCGTCAACCCATATACGGCACAGAAGTTGGTGCATGCACCTTACCAATTCATCGCCTCCAGCCTTGAACAATTCAGCGGGCAACTCATCAGCGCCTGGCGTCTTGTTGTTCTTTAGCCTTCGTATGGCTAAACAGACTTCCTGTTGGGTCGGGGGGTCAATCTCAATGTTGTCGATTGGTGGCGCGTTACTTCTCTAGAGGCGGCATCATATTCGTCATCGCCTCCCAGTAGGTTGGAGAAGTAACTTCTCCATTTGTTAAGCCCCTTGCGGATCTGTGACCAGATTCCACTGTTCGTCCTTGCATTGTGCGACTCTGGGCTTGAAACCTTCTGTTAATTGCTTAATCTTGTGTTAAAATTTTCGAGTCTCACTCATGCCGAATAACATCTCGACTTTCTCGCACATGCGCGTTTCTCCTCTTTCCTTTTCTCCAGGTATTGCTCTTTAGTAGCCCGCGTTACTCTCGACTGCAGAGTTCTCCTGTAGGCAGCGTTTTTCTCTGCAGTAGCGCGTCGGCACTCCTCGTCGTACCAAGACCGCTTTCGAGGGGGCTCGGAGTAACCGAGTATCTCCTTGGCAGCCGTACTCATGGAGTGCGATATACGCTGCCACTGTTCGCATATATCGGAAGGGAATGGGGAGGTTTCCCTGAGCAGTTGGGCGAGTTTAGCTGTGTAGGCTTCAGAGCAACCATTTAGGAAAAAGTGGTTCTGAGATAATCGCATTAAAGTTTCGACAACTGTTTTCGATGAAATAAAAAAACACACACTGTATGGAGAGCTTACACTTTGCGAACTTCAAAGCAACAACAATCCCAGAGCAAGAAAACCACTACAGCAAACGTTTCTCTCTAGAGATGCTATATATTATAGACACACACACTGACAAGCGGCTTAACATGGACATGGAAAACGGACACTTACTGACCAAACAATAACTCAGTATCCAACTCCACGCCGAACAAACAAAGTGAACGCCCACGGGCGTTGTTTGACTTTAAATTTATGACTGTAAAATAACTGCCCCGGGCGGTTTTTGACTTTTTAGAGTGAAATAAGGCCCGTTTTTCTAAAATCTTATAAAATTTGTGCTCGAAATATCAAAAGTTAATTAAAAGTTAACACTTCTATTTATGTCTTGTGCACGAAAAGTTAGTGCAAATCCATGACCACGACTGAGCATCAGACAAATCCAATACACACCGCCCAATTCAATCGTTAATTCAACCTCAGCTGAAAGTCAAAATATTGAACCTACCCAAGTGAAGTCATGCTCTCTTCAAAAACTATTGCGTTACTTTGAGAAAGAATGGATGAATAGGGAGAATAAATAATAATGCAAAAATTGTGAGGAAGATCAAAAAGGGCGGGTTGAAATCAATATTATCTAGCAATAGAATTGATAAAAGGGATATATTGCTTTGATATTAAAGTAGAATGAGGGAAATAAAAGGCGAAATAACGCCCGTGGGCGACAGCGGGTGTATAATTAACGGGTTGAGTTCAGATGGCGTTCCAAATGTTACATGTTTCAATATTCTTATATTATGTATTACAATACCAAGCAGTAAGTGGTGAAGGAAATTCATTTTTAAGGTTTAATACAAAATATTTTAACATTATTTTAAAGACACACCTCTTGCATTTGCTTTTCACGGTCAAAACTTAGGGACTACAAGCTCATTGGAGTGATTCAACGCGTTATTGGGAAGGAAGTTTTAAAAGCATGACAGATTTAATAAATTCTTGGAAGTAATTCGGAATGAGAGAAGCTTGGTTTGTCCCTTTGGGGCTGTATAGCCCCAATTTACAATTCAGGAGGAGGATATTGCTGCTTCTGTTACATTTACAAATGAATCAAAAGGAGATTTGAGGGCCCACGGGCGTAATTTTATGCACCCTATTTATTTTTTTGAAATGTGAGACATGTACTAGAATCTGAATTCCAAATTATTTTCCAAAGATTCCCAGTTCTACTTGAAGCACTTTATTTAAATACATAACAATTTAGGATCAAGTTTTGCTTTGCATCTTAAATCTACTTATTAATTCTATTCACACTTTCGACTTAAAACTAACTTGGAATTATTTTTTCAAGCATTTGTTTCCATTTCAAATGGCATCTTCATCTTGCTCCATCGCTGCCTCCTCCTGCCAGTTCTCAATGGTATAGAAAGCTTTCAATCTTATTTCATCATCCAAGGTAGGTTCCCCCAACACCAAGGGTCCCAATTGGTGTTCCATCATGACATTCTCCCAAAACTCTTTCAAACTGCGTTCCACACTTTTTGACTTCAATTCTTCCACAAATTGTTCATACTCCTTAAAGGAATTGAAAATCAAACAACTTTCTCTATACAGCTGAATCACTTCTTTGAGCTGTTCCAAGTTCATTTTTTTGCGTTCCACCAGCGTAAAGATGACCACACGCATTTGGGCAGAAATTGTTTGGAACTGGGCATGCCTTTGGGTGGTGTTCCTTATTTTATTTAATTTCTCCAAGAGTTCCTTGTAATCCTCAAAGGGAGTGACCAAACCAACACTGTCAAAACTCAATGGAGTCTCTGGTTCGTTGGGTTCCTGCTTAATGGGAGCCTGCTCCTCCAGCTCCTGGGCCTTCAATTTCTCCAGCCAGGCCAGACTGCGCTCCAAGGGAAACAGTTTCTTGACCACAGCCGCTGCCTGTTTGGATTTCTCCTCCAATGGCTCGGGGACACTCCAGAAAACGTCCACGAAATTTTTATCCTTCAACATTTCTTTGAATTCCTCATCTTTTGAGTTCTTAAAGATGACTTTACGCTCTAGGACATCCATGACATTTTGCTCATAGATACTGGGCAAGCCGTCAAAGGGCAGCAGATCATTTTGTGGCCAGGCACGAGGCTGTTGAGTGTCCTTCAGAGTACATTCCAGATCCAAGCTGTCCATAAGACGATCTATTGCTTCAAACTGTTCCTCTTTAACTTCGGTCTTGGCGGTGCGCAGCGAGGGAAAATCCCAGAAATGATGCTGGGCATGATAGGATAACTCCAGCATGTATAGGACAGCGGGTTTCTGCTCTTGCGGCAGCTGAGGCAACAGCACAACTATTTTGGGTGTATTGAACTTTAGACTGTAGATTTTCCAGCAGAGGATGACCCGTTTCTTGAGTATCAAAGCCTTGACCAAAGCATCCAATTTCTTAGCAGATGCCTCGTTTCCCTTTTGATGCACCAACATGTAGAGAGAATCCCCACAAAAGTATTCATCGGGTATGGCTTGGCTCTCTACAAAGCCCAGGAAGTGTAGACCAGCCGGATGTGGTTGCTTGGGCTCGATTAGGGTGTCATCGTAGACAACTGCGGTGCCTCCCAGCATATAGCCATTCACCAGATCCTCTGGTAGGGGCGTTACCTCAGTTCCCTTCAGGAAATAACGCTGCTCGCGAGTCACAATTTCCTCCTGTTCACCCCAAACTTTCTTCAATTTGACTTGGCTTTCATTTTTCATGGCGATGATGCCCTGAAGATTTAAGCTAATTTTGCTGCCAATAAATAGCTTGGCATTCCATACCCAAGGACGTCGATTGGTCACCTTGAAGATGGTATTCAAAGCCTCTTTCAAGTTGCAGAGCGTGGCATTGCAGTGGGAGATGAGTTGGAGGGCATGTTTTTGGTTCTCCAGCTCCTGGGGGGATTTCTTGCGAACGATATTAAACACAGCTTGTGGGAGATTCGTCTCGGGATTGTCGATGTAGGCTATGTTGTGGGTGCTGTAGGTAAAAAGTGAATGAGTAGAGGGGAGTTAGCTGCTGAGAGTTCTACCTACCCAACTATAAGGTCTATGCCAGAGTTGAGTAATTCCTTCGTGATGTCGTCAAAGGGTTCATAATTCTGCTCCATGAAGTTAAAGTCGAATAGTAGCAAAATTCTCTGTCGGGCGGTTCTGAATCTGTGGAAATTCCAGAGGTTACACCATTTTTAACCTTTTGAAATTATTTCGCAACTTACACTGAGGCTGCTTTCTGCAAGTCCATGGCCACCTTGAGACCATCCAGCCACTGACCCTCTTCTGTGGCTGTTTCATTAACAAATTTAAAGAAACTTTGCAACAATTGCCAATTGCAGAGCTGGACATGGTCATATTGGACTATATTGTTCAAATTCAATTCATTCTTAGAGCGTTCCGTTCCAACCAAAACAAAGGACACATAATCCTTTTTGTCGCTGACAATCTACCAAGCAGGGAATAAGTTATCAGTTGCCGGATGGTTGGTTTGTTAATAAGACTCACTTTATCCTTGAGGATCTCAGCAGCACATTTGACAGACTTCAGGCGAAACTCTTCCTGACTGCAGCTGCGTATGTCCAGCACAACAATGAGACTTTCCTGGCATTGAAACAGCATATTTAAAAAGGATTTTCAAAAGGATAATAAGCTGCTTACCTTATTAGAGGCCATTTTTAATGTAGTTATTTATTGTTTTTAGCCGGCGCAATTTCACAACAAAAGGTGGATTTGATATATTCGATTCGATAATTCGATTTATCGCTGCTGGAAATACCCTAACGCCTTTGTAACAGTTAGCTTTAGTTATAGAGCAATACTGCTTAGCCAAGCAGTGTTTGCTTTGTATCACTCAGCTTCTGTAAGGCACTAAATTTAAATTTAAATTTGAATCCAATAGCTGAGGAGATTAAAATGTCTCTCGTGTTTATTTAATATAATTATTTCTAATTTTAATTTTACATAATGAAAATGAGAGAAGTGAACGTTTGCGGGGATAGATCGACTTTCGGTTAGGATCTTCCTGACGACAGAATCATTTCGTATTTTAACGGTAGGCTATAACAATTAACTGACAAGTATGTCCCTAAAAGTAGGAGACCGTTGCACAGTGGGGTATTGGACATTAAAAGTGTGGAATAGTTAAAAAACTTTTTTCAATTTTTGCATACATTATTTTGGCCTAACAACCCTCTTTGTAGCAAATCAAAAAAAATTACATCTTCGAACGTAAAATTACAAATGATGTTCAAAAAAACCAAGTTTTCACAACTTTTTTCCAGTTTTTCAACTTAATGTAGGCAGAAGATGTTGCTTAGACTAAAATAAACAAACCGTTAGTACGAACAAACTTAATTTAAGTACTCTTTCGTATAGTTAAAAGCCCAAAAGCATAAAAAACTGTCATAAAAATTCGAAAAACCCGAATATTATCGGTAAATAAGTAAATAAATTAAATTTTTTTAGTCACACTTTTTAAGTTATATTTTTTCACAGTTTTATTGATTTAATACAAAACAATCGAAATTTTTGATTTTGTCAGCACATTTCTACCAAAAGCTGTAATTTTTTCAGTTTTTGCTGAAACTATACATTCTTTAGGGCCCTTAACTATATGAAGGACCAATCGAATGAAGTTGATACGTTCCAACCGATTGATTATTTTAGTTTAAGCTACTTTTTCGTCCTTCATTGCTTAGTCAAATTTGTTATAGTTTTCAAGAAAAAATTGAAAAACAGTACAAAATCAGTGGAAAACATGATGAATTTAAGACATTTTTTCAATTTTGAGTTTAAAGAAGTAACTATTTTGATTTGTTACTTAGAAATGGATAACTTATATATCTGATGAGCCAAAAACACTTTTCAATTTTCTTTTCTCTCAATACTCGCACAGCTGTGAAGCATCAAACACATCATATGTTCTATCAGACCTGCAAACGGCTTCGCCGACTATTTGAAGCACGTGCTGCCATATTTCACAGATTTAGCAAATCAATTATTGCAATTAATGTAGTAAATAAAAAAATAAGTGTTTATGTCCTGTGATTGTGCTTTGTCCCAAATTTCGATGTTGATTGTATACTAATAAATTAAACTTTCGCAGAGCTGAACTTTTGAGATTCGACCGGGTTCGGTATAAATGTACCTTTAAAAATTAGTTGAATGTTTTAAGAAGTGAAAATGTCAAAAATCAGCTGCTGGTTTCCGCAGGTTTATTTTTAAATGAATTTTTTTAGCAACAGTGTCAGTGTCCAAACGGGTGCTATCTGCAGTATGGGAGATGGAAAAGGACGCTGCCAAAAAACTTTCTGCGCTGCAGCCATATATTTACGAAAGAAAAGTTGTCGATCAAGATAAATATGAAAACATCGAATGCGTTAAAATAGTTGAGCGTATTACAAATTTCACCAAAAAATTGGGATTAAAATGGAGAGAGAACAAACGAATACGAAAGGATTTTGAAAATTCCGCTTAAACCACATTGGAAAAAAATCACGTAAAAACACGATGGAAGGCTCGGCACATACACTTTTTATTTCGTCGGACCCATTTATTACGATGCTATCAAAAGGTTTAGTTTTCTCTCCAAAAAAGAATGAACAAATGGATAAAGACATAAGCAGTCTTATTTAATATATGGAAGATGAAGATTTGACCTCATCACATCCGTAATTAAAAAAAATAAATAAAATATTTAACAAAAAAAAAAATATATAATAAACATTTTAAAAAAATTAATAAAAAATTTGCACTAAATCAAAAGTTATAAATATTGTAAAAGTTATAAAATATTGGTAAGAAATGCCTTAATACCGGCCATATATCGGACCATAAATAAAATTTTTTTAGTTTACCGTAAAAAGCGACAAAAAATTTGCGCAAAGTCAAAAAATTATTTCTACATAAATTTTGATTTGTGACATATTTATCTATAAAACAAAACTAAATAGCATAACAGCCGTTTCTCCCATTGTGCGCCAGTTCGAAAAAGTGGTTTCGAAATAAACGCGCTTAAAGTTTGAAATTTCTTTTTTGGGGAAAAAAAATCAAAAATCAAAAAATGCAGTTTCGAAATGGTGCCAATTCTGCGTCGATTGCGTATTATTTCATCAAAATCGGTATAGTAGAACTAGAGAAAGGGGCTTGGCAGTCCGAAAAAAATTGAAAATAACCAAAAATATTGCAGGTATTATAGCCTATTTCCACTAAACAAATGAAGCTTCATTTCATGAAATGACAAGAAATGAAGAAAATTATATCATTTCTTCCATACGAATTGTCACTTCACTTTGCCTTTCATTTCTGAAAAATGATGACATTCCCCACGAAGGAATCTGGTATTTTTTTTTAAAAATACTAGCTACTCTCTGGCATTACTCGCTACTCTCTGGAAACGGAAAGTGTCATCACCAATAATTTGTTAATTTGAATTTAAATAGTAGGCGCAATTGGCAAAAATATATATTGAGCTGTTAGGGATGGGGGTTAAATCGATTATAATAAGAAAGTATTAGTGATAGTTCGATAGATTAACGTATAGGTGTAAGGGAGTATATGGTTGTATTGGCAAGCAGTGTGGATAGGGTAACCCAAGAGGGGAAGGGAAATTATTAGTGAGGGGAAATTCTGCTAAGGAGGGGAAAACGCCACCAGTCGGCAGTTATTCAAAAGGTATACGACTGGGTAGTGCTGTCCCACTCACTAAGTTTCTGGGCAAGATGGGGGGGCGAGGAAAGATCTAATTAGGTATTAGACGTCTTACTCACACTAAGGTAACCAGAAGGGCTTGGCCTTGGCCTTGAATTAGAGCGATGAACCCGAAATTCGAAATTGGGTTACATTGCGGGATTAAGAAAAGGCGGATAAGTTTATAAAGGGGACTCAAAAGCCAAACTCGAGGGCAGTTCAAACTGGCAGGCGAAAAGGGATAATCAGCGGAGTTTAAGTTTTCGTTTCAAAAAAAAAAAAAAAAATTTAATTTAAAGTTCACGAGAGGGAATGCAGCCATTTGAGAAGAACTTTCAATTTTATATGTGCTAATGTCTATACAATTTTAAAAGTGAGTGAGAGTGGATAAGGGAGATACATATGGTTTTCATATGAAAACTTTAAAATTTTCAGCGTGGTCAGATGAAGACATCATCCCACTCGCAACCAGTTGGTCCCGGAGGAAATGTGACCGCGTCACCCGATCCGAGAGGATATTAATATAAAACAGAGTGAGTCCGTTCCATGCCTCTGAGGGAAAACGTCCTGGTGAAGGCCGTATTTATACATACTGCAAGACCGCTAAATGATTGCTCAAAATTTCGACCAACAAATATTTTTTATATAAGCTCCAACATTGAGCTGACCGCTTAAGCCCAGTAAAGCAAAGTAAAAATTTAAATAAATTTATATGAGGCCACATAAAGACACAAGAAAAATACATATTTAAGCATATTTAACAACATGCCCATCCATTCACAAACTTTCATTAAAGTTTCATCCACAATTCAACATATTATATAATTTACATCTAGTAGCAAAAAAATTTATTCGCATATAAAACTTATACATATATACTTATATTTATTTATACCTATCTATACACTTTCCATTTAAATATATATTTTGTTTGTAATTGTCCACCGTCCTTCGTTTTCCGATCCGGTATAGTGCTAGCCTCGTTTCGAAAATCGAACCTTTGTTTGGTGCCCTGTCCCCCAAACCGTCCCTTGGAGCTCCATCGGGATAGGTAGGATTTTGATTCGCACATCTGTAAATTGGAAAAAAAATTAGAGATAAACAAGAATAAAATATATTTTTTGTGGAAATATACGCACCTTTGTGGGAAATTCCCCCGAGGATATCTATCTTTACCCGTGGTATGAAGTACTGAAGGGCAAATAGAAAAATTATTAAAATTCAGAGTAAAGAAAGTTTTTTTGATTTGAAAATATTAGTTGAAATTAAGAAGCGTGTTATTATTATGCAAGAGAATTTTGTTAGAATTTTAAGAAATACATAAATGTTAAAATTGTTTAAAAAAATGATGGGTTAATTTTGTAGGCCAGGGGAGGGAATATGCGACGCTAGCCTGGATTAGACGAGTTTAAATCCTGGTGTTGAAATGGGTGATGTTCTCCAAATCCGAGAAGGAGCATCACAGGAAGGGTGGGAGCGCGGTGACAGATCCATCTGTGTCGCCAGCCTGGGATCTTTTTTTTTGTTATTGATGTCAATTGTTTCGATTTGCTTTTTGTATTTTTTTTTGTTTTGGTGATGAGGTTATTGTCGTTCGGATTGTGTGAACTACGGGCAGGGAAGAACCCCTCCTTGGAGATGAGCTGAGCCAGCCGGCAATTGCCCCGATGTACAAGCAGTTTCATAACAAATAGTAGGCGCAATTTTGTTTAAAATATAAATTAGTCAATATAAGTTGTGTATTTAGCTTTCTGTTGATAATTCAGGATTATAACAATGCGTTTGTCCCTGAAAATTGCTGTCATGACGGGTATGTTATTTGTTGCTAAATATTCCACGTGAGTTTGAAAGTGGCGCCTGTTATTTAAATCAAAATTTTCAGCTGTTTTTCACTACGTATCGATGTGAATGTTAAACAAATGACAATTTGTCAATGGAAACGGCAAAATTTTTAGAAATGAAAATGACAAGAAATGAAGCCAGTGGAAATAGGCTATAATATACTTACAGATATTAGTCGTTAGTTACATACAGTGGACTTTCCTCATCTGATTTCAGCAGCAGCTCTCTCTGCTCTGCGTGCCATTCTGACTTCTTTAGAGTTTAGTCAGTCGGTTTAGTCAGTCTGAGCATTGTGTAGGATAGCCTTCGATAATTATCGATTATAAGTCGATTAATAGTCGATATCGATGTAAGGCGAGAACATGAAACCAGTAAAATTAAAGATCCAGCCGTCTTTATGTACTCGAAATTTATTTACTCAAACATTTCTGGTTTTAGCGAAGACATTGTTCGACCAAAAAGGCTATCGGCTCTGTTCCGAATTCCGAGTCGGTTTTCGTGTAAACCTTTGCAACTGAATTTCCAATTCAACTATGTTACATGGAAGTTGACAATCATTTCTATGGTTACTAGATCAGGTTTGAGGAAAATCGGAATTGCTTAAGTAGTTGAAACCGACTGCTCAATGTCAAGTGGAATCAATTCGACAAAAAGCGACGACCTAATCTAGTAACCACAGATTTTCTTTGCACTTTTAAAATCGATTAAATAATTTTAAATAAGAAAAACCAACGTTTACACGGAAACCGACTCGGAATTCGGAACAGGGCCGTATATCTTCTAAAATATTTCTAATATCAAAAAATCCTTTTGGTGCGATATTCTCAAATATCCCAGCTATAAAAAAAGAAAAAAAATGGGGAATACCCCCTTAAATACATGAAATGTTTCGTAAAACAGAAAACCATACAGGACTTAATTAGGCAAAAAATGTATGAAGAAAACCCTTGCTGATGTTATTTATTTTGTTTAATAATAATGGTCAGTTGTGAAGATAATAATTTCACGCCAGAGAAAATTCTGTCATGTCCGTTTCTCAATACAAATTATACGAATTTGCAGTTCAGCTGGCATTCATCATAAGTGAGTTCATTCCCTTTTACTTATTGCCCTATAACAGATTTCTTCACATGATACATGAAGCTGCTCTGGATGATGATGACAAGACACTGATTACGATCAACGCCATTGTTGTGCGTGTGTGTGTGTGTGTGTGTGTGCGTGTGTACATCATCAAATACGCATGAATAATTTGCCCCCCAAAAGCAAATCCGCTATGAATTACACACATTCCGCTGCCGGCATCCGGCTTTGGCTTTTTCCTTCTTTTTTCTTTTTTCTTTTTTTTTATATTTGCTTATTTTTTTATGACTCCTCTTGTAGGAGACCGGGAGCAGAGGGAAGCTGGTCTGTGATTTACCGTCAACATCTTGGCAATGGAAATCATCAGTTCGCTGATAACGTGTGTGCGAAGTTGCTTGAGAATTAGACTGTGAGAAATATTTGTTTGGAAGGAAATGTTGAAATGTTGATAATATTTGAAGAGAATATTAGAAGAGAAAAGAGTTCAATGAAATTTAGAAGAGGAAAATAAATTGGACTCAAAAAAGCTAACTGATTACCTATCTAATAAGTACCAGAATCTTTAACTGATGTTGATTAAAACAGTACTGATTTTACATTTTAATAAATACTGAACTGCTTGTACGACCTTCATGATAAACAAACTAGCAACTTTAGCCAGCTGTCATAAAGGTCTTACAAATAGTTACATTAGTACAAAAACGCAAGGCAAAGCATTATTGTTGAAACTAAAAAAAATATCTTCCTTTTTAAGCTTAGTACTAAGATGAGATAAATATTTAGTTTGCCACAATATTTTTTTTTTTTTACTGCAGCGGTGTATCGCAATTTTCGAAACCTCAAATATATCTATTTATTAGATGAGTCGACCTAAGTTATATCTACATACAAAATACAATGCGTATACGCATTTACGAAGAGCCAAAACCATTTTTGTTAAAATTTATTTTTGAACATTTCGACACATCATTATCAATATCGTTTCACCGCCTACTACCGCATTTAAATGTCGTATTATCGCCTACTACCGCATTTCAATATCGTAGACACCGCATTACTACCGCATTTTAACATTCGTTATTAAAAGCAAAATATTTTAGTTTTACTACAGTTATAGAAGCATGCTAACAATGTGTGTACGTAGCTCAGAGGGTATGTATACAAATCAAAACACAACTAAACACGTTTTTTTTAAGGTTCAACACGCAGAGAATTTTTTTTTTTTTTAATTTTATTATAAGTGGGAAAAATAGAAAGCCGAAAAATAGAAAGACGAAACAAAATATGTCATGACTTTAAGGCCACTTGTGTTGAATTGGTTAAGCAGCGATAAAAGCTGCTAAAACGTTTTTAAAAGCAAAAAAATTGCAAAAAGCATAACGGCAAGATTTCATGTTAAGACTAAATACATTTTGCATATGTTGTTTATTCAATATATTCCTTGTCAGAGATATAAAAATGTCAGAAGATCAGAAAACTGTATTAGACCAACTGGAAACCGCTGCTTATACGGTATCTCAACGGCACAAGGGTCGCAGCTTTATCTGGAATATTTTAGCCGAAATTATTAAGGAAGATGAATCCATTGTCCAAGGTTACGTGTATTGCCGAACATGTCGCACCCTGCTTAAGCGGAGTGGGAACCAAACTTCCAATTTAAATCGCCATAAGTGTTGTCGGTCTCCTAAGCAATCACCCACCCTAAAAGAAGTTTCAGCGAATGACCCCATTTCCACGATGGATTCATCTGACAGTTTATCTGAACACAACCAACCACCAGCTCCTCGTCACAAAGATAGCGTGTTTTTTTTCTCAGATCTGCTCCAAGGCGCATCGATGACAACATCAGAAACTTGTAGAGAAGAAATTAATAGGTATGCGCGAGACATCGTTAAAATGACTGAGGACTTCGACGTGGTGGCTTGGTGGAGACAAAATGAGCAAAATTACCCTCAGCTGTCAAAATTGGCTTTTCAAGAGCACGGAATACCAGCAAGCAGTGCAGCAGCGGAGCGTGAGTTCTCCTTGGCTGGAAACATTATTACGGAGAAGAGAAATAGGCTTGGCCCGAAGACGGTGGATAGCATATTATTTCTTCACTCCTATGAAAAAAATTTTTCTCACACTTTACAAAGCAACAATTTAAAGAATACCAAATAAATAAACAATAGTATGAGCTCGCTAGTAAAAAATTTTTAAAAGTCATTTTCATATTAAACTCATATACCCCGTTTATATGTGAAGAAATACGTTGTAACTTATTGCGTGTTTTTGCACTAAAACACTCATTCTGACTAGAGGTCAGTGAAAAATTTCTCCTTGATTACTTCAAATGGAGTTGGTTGCATAGAAAGAGAATGACGCACGTACAAAGCTCAATCGACTAAGGCTAACTCATACAATCACAAAAAAAAAAGAAAAATAAAAATAAAAAAAAAAAAAAAAAAACTTTCTGGTTTTGAACCCCATCATTTTTTATTTATTTGTTTTTGCTCCGTAAATATTTCAACTGAGCTACATACACTCATAATCATCATGCTTCGGAAATATAAATATATAAACATTGCGGTAGTAATGCGGTGCTTACGATATTCAAATGCGGTAGTAGGCGGTAGTACGATATTGAAATGCGATCATTGCGGTAATGCGGTGTATGCGGTGTTGCGGTGTTTGCGGTGTATGCGGTGTTGCGGTGTTTGCGGTGTAAGTATAATACTTACTCATACCGCAATTTTTATAAGTATACTTAAAGTCAAGAAAACAGCACCGCATGCAGTTCTCTGTTTTACATGAATAGAAACAATTTTGAACAGCTTTGAAATCTAGATGAGTTAGAAAAGGTGTCTTATTTATATAAAGTATTGCGTCGAACTTTACTTTTATCTCATCTAAGTAATAGGCCTTAAACAAAAAACCGCAAATACAGCGGTGTCACAAAAATCTGTTCCAACGAAATTCCAACCAAAAACCAATTCTCGGCGTCAAAGAAATCGCTTTTGGTTGGTCTTAAATCTCTCGAGTTTTATTGTTTACCACCCAAATAATTTTGATAATTAAAATTGGTTTTGAAAATGTAACATGTATGTTAATTACACTAAGCACATCTCACATCCAACATCCTGAGTTTAAATGCTTATTAAAATTTATAATATTTTGTTTTGTAAAAATGTTAAGTGGGTCGATAGGAACATGCTACAAAGATGTAGGACTTAATAGCCTAGTTCCACTGACACATAGATGTACATTTTTAAATTCGGTCATACCACTGGATATGTACGTTCTCAACCGAAAAGTTAATCGCAACCACAACAATCATAGTAAATTTAAAAAATTAGCATATTTCCGTGCTCTGACTGCAAATTGTTGAGTTATAAAATAAAATAAAATAGGGCGCATCAAATGAATTAAATATCTTAACTGTTTTAATATTAACATTTGCGTTTTAATAAAAACCGATTTAATGCGTTTAATACAGCTGTTACAAATTGAATTTGAATTGTATTTTGAGTTATTAGTTATATTTACTTAATAGCTATGTCATCGATGTTTGTAGTCGATATTCTGCTTTAGTGAAGTTTGTGAACGGCATAAATGAGTCAGTTCAAAGTACTATGTGAACTAGAACCAAGGAGTCGGTTCAAAGATTTGTCACTTGCATTTTAAGTTTTGTTGTACACGATTGGTATATACTTTTGGTCAGAGAATATATAATATAAGATTTAATTTGTTTAAAATTACTTAGGTAATAAAACACCACGCACCACACATCGCACCACACAATCATCACAACATCATAATGGAGATGTAGTTTTATTACGCGGACTACAACAAAACGGGAAAGTCAACAACAGCGTACCCGCGAAACACCCGCGAAATGAAAAAAGTCCATATAAAAAAATGATTTCGCACGGATTTCGCAAGTTGCTGTTTCGTGAGTTGGTATGGAGTTCACGCGCGAAATTGGCATATCGATATCACAGCGTTGCCACCCGACGTCAACGTGTCACCCGATAGTCACCCGATAGGCAAGTGATGAGAGATGATTTCG
This sequence comes from Lordiphosa clarofinis, assembly GCA_018904275.1. NCBI lineage: Eukaryota > Metazoa > Arthropoda > Insecta > Diptera > Drosophilidae > Lordiphosa > Lordiphosa clarofinis. The sequence goes on from JAEIGQ010000086.1 coordinate 176,703, forward strand.
AAGGTGTGAAATATATGTAAAACATATTTTTCGTACTCTTCATGGCGGCATACATACAAGTGTTGCGGCGCGGAGTTTTTAAATGTAAAAGTAAGTGTAGATATTTATTGAGTTTAATTATGCTATTCAAAATTGATTGTTTTCGCTAGGAGATCATTGCAAAGCGGCTTGGGTTTCGGTAAAGGACAGCGCCACCGTTGGCTGCCGCCGTCCTAAGCACGCCAAGAGTTAAAGCGGTGGTGCAGTATCTACCGCAACGATATGAAGTTGCAGTTAGCTCCACTTGTGTCGTTTTTTACCAAATTGTCGGCACAAGGTATGTGTGCCATGCACGTGAACAAATAAGTGCTCATTATCTTTTCAAGAACCTTAGCTCCTCGAACGAAAAGGGGTGATGATGAGGAACTTGGTCCAGCACAAAGTGATTCAATTTGGAACGACGGCGATTCCGTATGTCGATCCCGGATAGCCGCAGAACTTTTCATGTTATTTATTTTTTTAAGACGTGTGGACAACAACTTTTAATCTGTGATATTGCTTTATAAGTAAATAACGTCGAGATGAAATGGCCACAACAGTCGATTCTGCCATTTCCCTAGTCGTGTCCAAAAAGCACCAATTGCCAATTGGAGCAAATGATTGAAAAGTTACAAATAAAGGTAACGATGAACCTACAAACGATTTATTTTTTTGCGATTTATTTAAGTTATACAACTGCCTCCACATGACTCTTCACAGGAAGTAATGATTAAACAAACTCTGCCGAACCCTAGGTGCCTTCACTAAAGCTTCTTACAAATCACATAAAGCTTTTGCTGCAACATTGCATCATTAAAGGCCACCATAAATATTCGCTGTTGATTAGTTTAAATTGCCCCGCCATATTTAATTTGAAAACAAAGCAACTAGAGATGAGCGACTTATTTCGCACTTGCTATCGACGAAATAATGTGCAGAGATTTCGCACACTTTTCGCAAGTATCTCCATACCAAGCTTTATGAAGTCGCCATCTGTGTACCAACATGAGTACTAAAAACGGCTAAGAGTTGCCAAGTTATATTTTATGATTGGCGCAAAAATAGTTTTTAAATTTTGCATTTTGTTTTTGGAGAATATGATTTAAATTTTAATTATAATTTAAAAATAACACAATCAAAAAATTTGTTTGTGTTATCATAACTAGAAAAAGTTTGTAATTTATCTGGCGACTTTTCTAATGTTTAGTTAATGAGTTTAGCTGGCTCAAGGTCCGAAAAAGTTGTGTTTTTTCACAACTGAAAACAACTTATGCATTATTGTACACCAAAAATGAGCTGGTTGCCTATACGGTACCGTTTCATCATTCTCCGGAATGAATCTTCAGTAGCCTTATCACTGTCGAAACCATCGCATCACCTGCCTTTCCATATAATCAATGATTTAATCAGTTGGGAACCTCCAAAAACAATGAAAGTAAAAATAGGTCAAGCTACCATGTTTTCAACTTTTTGGTGTACATAAGCTTAATCTTAAGCTCAAAGTTCCAAGTACAAGTTTAGAACTGGCCGTTAAATTTTGAATGCAAGCATTAGTTTCGTTTACAAAACAAGAAAGCGGCTCATTTTTGGTGTACAATAATGCGTAAGTTGTATTCAGTTGTGAAAAAAACACAACTTTTCGGACCTTGAACCATCTAAACTCACTAATATAACTAGGAAAAGCGAAATTTGTTTTGCGAAAACAGGCCAACCCTGTTTAGAAATTTAATAGAGATGGACCATTAGCAGGAATACAAACCTTTGAACTATATTTTCAAACAAGAAAGTGAAATATCATGAAGTTCTGGGACACAGATGGACTTTTCGAGCGTTTTGCAAACCAACCGAGGCCAAAATCTCTAGAGATTTCTGTGACAAACCCCGATAAAAATAGCTCACGAAATAAAGGCCGTTGGTGTCAAAAGTTGTGTGAGTTATTTTTGTATGAAATATTTTGTTATGAAAGTTCCTTTGATAAGGTGTATACTAAGCTTTTTTTTAAAAAAAACCCGCTTTGAGAGTAAAACAACGTGACTTTGAGCCGGCTAAGATTTGCCAATTTGGTTAATACAGGGAGCGAAAACGGAAGCACTCTTATTACAAAAATTTATACTCAATACTTTTTTATACTTCCACTACATAATAGACTCCACCGATTTTTTATAGCGCCACAGAAGCATAGGTAGGTGATATTTCCCTAAGAAGGAAACTGAACAAATCGGACTCTTTAAAAGTTTTTCAAAGGAGAACTTATTGTCACTTTTTAAAAACACACTTAAATACTGGTCAAAGTCAGCCATTGAAGTTCTCCAGCCATTATATCCCATTTGGTAACAGGTCTTTAAAAACACACGCTTATCCGTGATAGTGATTTCAGCTTTGCTGAACATCTGATTCCTTGAAGTAAAATTGGATGCATAAGTCAAATAATACTTGTTATACAAATTTTATTTCGACTACATCAAGAACATACCTTTCAATAGTAAATTAAAAAAAAACTAAGCGCTTACTACAAAAGTATTAAATTTTCCTTACAATTAGACTCCACCAATATCAATATTATATATTTATTTGTTTATAACTTTTAACACTTAAACATTTAATCTAAAAGGATCAAGAGAAGCTAAAGTGATAGTTAATTCGCCTTCGACTATAAATACCAACATTGCTTTCCCTAGTATCAGGGATGCAAGCCGGTTTTGAACCGAACCGAACCGCTTTTTTCGCTCGTGAACCGAACCGTAAACCGAACCGGTGTGTTTTCAAAAATGCTGAACCGAACTAAAAACCGAAAAATAAAATGGTTCGGTTCGGTTCACTTCAGCTAGGTATTGAGTTACTGGCGAATAGTAAGCAAAATCTGCAATTAGCATTAAAATATTGCGAAAATACTTGGAAAAGCTGGGTCTTTGTAAAAAAGCTAAAAACATTAAACTTATTAAATTTGCTAAGGACTCAAAATTGTAATAAGCCAAGTCTTGATTGTATGATTGTTGGGGGTCAACTTACTTAAAACTCAAACGATAATTTTTTATTTTTTATTGAGATTGGCTTGAAATAGAAAATGAGTTTGAGTATTTCTGAGGCTGGCAGGCCTGCGAAATTCTTGTTGAAAAAAAGGGAGGATGACATAGCTCTGTAATTGTCAACTCTTCGGAAAACGCCTGTTTTTGAATTCGATTTCTTAGATTCCAGGAATCAAACTTGCTATCAGAAGAAGGAAAAAGGGTAGATAGATATCATTTAATGTTAATATACAACAAAATTCAAAACGGTAATGAAATCATAACTGATAATTCTTTGAACTCCATCTTAGTGAAGTTAATTTAAGTTTTTTAAAATCTATATATTTCCTGCTGTTTTTAAAATTTCATATACAAGAATAATAAAACTATTCAAATAGAAATGTTTTCATGAAATGAACCAGTCTTAAAGATCTATCAAAGCGAATTTAGAATTCATTAAAAATGATATGTTAATTGTATAACAGGGTGTGTTCCACATATCGACGTCGGTTTCCGAATGAACTTATGGACTTCGAACTAAAATTGATTAAGTTTATATGTGAAGTGCAAAATATGTCGGAGATTACATGTTCAGGTCAATTACAATCAAATTGTAATTATTTTACGATTTTGATCCGCTTGGCTTTCAGCAATGGATTTCAAACCGTGTAAAGTTGTACTAGGATTTAAAAACGAAATGAGAACATTCATACGGAAATTGCCGTCGAAATTTTGTACAAACCCGATTTACCAAAAACCTAAGTCTTTGTTAATGAATAATTCGAATACGTGTATCAAAAATATGTTTCTTTGGTTAATAAAATAAATAAAGAGCGAACCGAACCGAACCGAACCGTAACCGCGGTTCAGTAAGCCCTAAAAACCATGCAATGAACCGAACCGGCGGTTCAAGAACTGTGTGAACCACTGAACCGAATCAGTCCTTATTTCCAAGTCATTAGTGCATCCTAGTGCATCCCTGACTAGTATTGAATCGAATCTGACAATTTTAGAATATTTCGTTTACAACATACAAACAACATAGATTTTGTGCGCTCATAATAACTTAACTTTTATGCCAACAAAACACAGTTTTCGGGAAAGTTTACTTTTCGCTTTCAATAGGAAATATACATATTATTTGGATTTCATCGAATGTAGCAAGAAGTGTAGTACAAGCCGCCCAGCTATACTCCAAAATTAACGCCAAAGCCGAATATTCACGGTGGAAAGCTCATTAACTGTACTTGGGGTGGACCATTTGGGCGTGGTGTACTATGAACTGCTATAACCGCGTAAAATCATCACAGGGCATGCGTTTGAGCCAAACAGTCAAGCAAAAACGGACAGAACATGAGCAAAAGCACGACATGGTAATCTTGCAACATGACAGCGCTCGGCCTGATGTTGCGCAGCCGGTCAAAACATACCTTAAAATGCTGAAATAGGAAGTCCAACCTCACCCGCCGTATAGCCCAGACAATGCCCCTTCCGAGTACTATTTGGTTTCGTTGGTGCCGCATGCCCTCGATGATTAGCACTTCCGATCCACAATTGGATCGATTCGTGGATATCATCAAGACGCATCGTTTTTTGCGATGGTAAAAATGGGCTAAAATATTCAAAAAGATGGTAAAAAGAAGTGGCAAGCGATGGACAATTCTTTGAAAATAATTTTGTACAAATTCTTCACTATAAAGCGACAAACCTTAAAAAATATCACTTATTATTTTACAGCTAACAGTTAATAGGATAAAATAAATGAATTTGGCCTTTTTTTTTAAATGTATCATTTTATTTTTACCCTGAGTCCGAGTTTCGCCGGAGACGCTTCTCCAAGTAATAGTAAAATTATTTTTTGGATTAAACATGATTGTTAAAAAAACCGTCAATATATCTAAATATTGGAAAAGGACTATACATCTAGTGTGGATTCGGGTTAATTCCCAGCTCTAATATAAGCCAACAAAATTGTATACTCTATCTTGACTCAAGAAGGGAATATCTGTTTCGGCAAATTTGGTGGGAAAAGCGTTGGAAGGATCTAACATTTCTCTTGGTACATCAAAGCTTATCTTGCATAAAAAAACAGCAAAACCAATGCAACCTCATACAAGATCGTTCAGTTACAATAAAATTGCAATAGATCTTTTGTCTTCAAGATTTTTACCAATTAACATAAAAGGAATGTGACTTTAAATTCAAAATTTTCTTCGTTTTCTTTTCGGAAAATCATTAATCCCAATTTTTCGTGATCCTTCGAGCCGGACATATAAAAAATTCATCTTTTACAGGCGTACTGGTGGAAGTGGTCTATGAAAATAAAAAACATTTCCTAATAAAATACTTAAAAATAAATTTTCCGTTAGGTAAAAATTCCACAAAATATATTTTTATTAGATTAAATGTGTAAAAGTTTAGTATCGAATGGGAATTGCGAAATTTTTATGAACACATGGTTAAACTATAAAATATTCCGTAACAAAACTAAATATTTTTTTCACTTTGTCGCAATAAATTAACCCTCCATTAAAGCTTATCATTTGTATGCTATCCCATCCTTTCAGTGTATGCTTCGTACTATTGTCTTTTCCTTTCATAGTGCACAAAATCTATTTTAATATTTTCTTATTTGCCACTGACATTTACGAAGAAAATATAAAAATCACATAAATTGCTGACACACACACAGCCTTTTTTTTGTGCCTTCAGGGCTTGTGACTTTGGGGCTGGTGGAATTCGAGTTTCTACTACCTTAGGAAGAGACTATCACTTATACTCGTACAACTGCACCACTAAAAAGCTTTTTTCTTTTACTATTATTCCCACGTACTTAAATTTTTGTTGTTGTCAGAGGACAACGACTGACGACGACTAAGAAGATATGCAGAGATATAAAGCAATTTTCTACGTAAATACTTTGTAATGGATTTAGTAAGTAGTAAAGTATGACGCGTTTTGCCATCTAGAGCATGTCGATGTGTGCGCTTATGTGTGTGTGTGTGTGTGGCATAAAGCCTCTCTCTCACTGGCTCAGTCTGTGTACCGTGTTTGATATTGTAAATCTCAGCATATATACATTTTTGCGCATCATATAATTGATGAAAAAGTATTACAGCGATTTACAGCGGCAGAATGTGTGTCGTCCTGGTGTGCAGCCTTTGTAAATGGAGCGTAGTAAGTAAATTATATTTAATGCTTTGTGTACTTTAAATATAATAAAATGTCTCACAAGGAATGGCCGAACAAATAATAATTTTACTGGCGCAAGTCGTAAATATGCGCCAAAAAGTAGGCAATAACTTTTTAAGTGCCAGAATATAAAAATTTATCAAATATATTCTGAGACTTAACATTTGTTGACCGGCTTAGAGCTATTATTATTATTATTTGTATTTAGACAGAAGGTTTATAATGCATAAATAAGGGGAAGATCTGCCACTAGCCCTAAACTCATAAATGATCATATTCAAATTCCCATTATTTATGACCCAATAACATGAATGGATTTCAAACTCTATGGTCCTCGAAATTGGAAACAAATTGTATTTTCTTAATGTTATCCAAACATTGTAACTGATCAAGGATCAAACGTAAACGGAGCGTTTAAGTACTGGGTTTTAAATAAGTTGTCTTTACTTTAAGCATGACCCATTCTTCGTCCATTCAAGAAAAACATTTTTGGATCCAATAATAGTTTTGCAGATAACTTTAAAACAGGACACATCCCACGACAATGGGGGCCTGTTGATCGTACAGCTGTTTCATTGGTATCTCTACCAAATCATCAGTGATCTTTGCCTGATTCTGCTATTAAAAAACAACTGTTTCTCTATGCATGCGCCGTTAAAATCGTTCAACCGGGGTTTTTGTTGCTATAAATTAACAACCTTTCTAATACCCTAATCGTGAGCAAATTGTATCATTTGTAGTTGACTGAGTAATTGACGAACTCCAAATTCTTAACAAAGGACTCTCTGAAAAGTGGAGAAAATGCAATACGTTAAAAACAACACTTGCAATTATCTTATGAGGGCAACACGTATTATCCGATACAAATGTGGAAAACCTAGTGCATTTGATAAAGTTTCAATGGTAGGCACAGATCCCGACACATCATAAAAATAATCAAAGCCTGAATAAGCACCAACAGCTCCCTATAAAATATACTCCAGAGGATGTTTTGGCCCTTTACATCAAAGCCCAGCGACGCGTCGTTAAGTCGACACACAGACAGTATACGAGCTTACAGTGCGTTTTTCTGCAACAACTAATGTCTGCTAAATAGGCACACACAGAAACCCAAAATGAGCATTTGCCGGCCCCTGCTTATCAGGCATGTTCTCAATTTTACTTCCACGGCAACCTTTCGCAAGCGGAATTGATTCATAATCTTGAAACACCAAAACGAATGAAACCTTAAAGTCAGCCCAAGATGAATTTACTAATAAGGTGACGTACTCAGCACGTCTGCTGTGTTTCGGGGGTATTATTAATTTCTATCTTTTTCTAGTTCATGTCTTTTAGAGCAGCTGCCATCTGTCTCAGAGAGTCAAGAGAACAAGTTGAACAAAAATTAACACCCTTCCCCCCACATCGGAATACGTCACCTTATAGTAAATTCACCTTGAGTCAGCCTCTCTCATTTTTGTCTGTTCCATTTTGTGTCGTTTCGTTTGGAATTGTGGTTTCTTTCCGATGTCACTAGTGCCATTCTCGTTTGGTCCAGTGACTTGCAAAAAGTAAAAAGAGAGCCATTTCAATCAGAATTTAGAACACGAAAACGAAACCGAACCGGAATTGCGCTCGATTTACTTTTCCAAAAGTAGTGGGATTCAGAACTCACCTGAATATTATCTCATATAGGATATGATAACTAGGATAATGTTGGGCAGTAGTCCCGTTCAAGAAATTCTCGGTTATATACGATGAAGGACATTCCCTTTTCATACTCTGTCTCCTAGTACTAAATTTGTGTTAGCGACAGAGCAAACACATCCAATGTACAATTTAGCGAAATGATTAAGCTCAAGCTCTTAAAAGTTTATATGGTCGAATAATTAATGGGCCGCCCTTTTACTACGAAACCTTTACAGGCGATTCTCTCAAACAAACTTCGGTGAGTAGGTTCGAATCTTTCATAAAATCTAATCTTTCTGCAGGTCGGTTCCTCAGCATATCCTAATATTTTGTTTTTAGCTTTTGAGATAGTAAAGTTATTTGCCTCCATTTCGGGCGAGAAATGCATGCTCAATAATGCTATCCTCATAGCGAACTCTTCAAGGGCGTAGTCTTTGAAATTGGCCTTCTAAACAGATAGGGTCCGGTTCGTGTCCTTTCGGGGGTTATAAATATAAAGGGCTCGGATCATAGTCCGAACTGCTTGTGAAAGTTTTAGTTGTGGACCGTCTGGAAGCTTTATTTTTAATTCATTACAAAAAGGTCTGACTCTTCGAATCTAGATATAACCAGTTTGTGCAAAAGTTCTGTAAATGACTCCAGCAAAGCATTTTTGATTGATAGCGATGCCTAAAATCTCTTTTTAGAAGAAAAATCCGGTTCGTATTCGTAGAATTAACTCCAAATTATTTTTTTCTTTAATAAAATGTTTGTAAGCTACAAAAATAAATTGAATCAGAAAATCTAATCATTGAAAATATTATAGTAAAAATATTTATAAAATTAACGGATAATCTATATATAAAAATAAATAAATGAAATATAAACCATTCTTCCGATTGTGATACTACTTTGGAGAAAAAAACAAACCTCGAAGATTATTAATTATACCGTTCATCCGATTGTAATGAAACTTTGGGGATTGGTTGGAAGCTGGTCCAGGATTGCTTCAAATTTGAAGAATTTAGTGGGAAATGGTCAAAAAACCGCGAAATTCGCAAAATTTCCAATTGTAATGGAACTTTCCTCTCAGAGCTAAGTTAAAGTTGTATTTTTTTTGGCAAAAACAAAAGTGCCAAATAATAAAAATAGACGTAGATTGCCGGGGAAAATTATAAAATTTTATAAATAGTTTAGATTATTATGAAGATCTAATAACACTAGTTTACAGCCAAAAAGACCCATTTCTACTGAAAATTTTTTTAGTGTAGTTTGGAATGGTGATCCCAAAAATCAATTTCAAAAAATTTTTCATGGCTCCGTTTTTGAAATATAATTTTTTTTTATTTTTTGGTAGGGGCACTTACATTTTAAGCCATTTCTCACTTTATAATTGTCAGATAGAGTCAAGCAAGATAAGAATCGAAAGGTTATTTCGCTGCCGGTAATCGAGTAGAACATTGTTTTTAAATCGGTTCATTAGTTTGACTACAAAATCCAAAAATATTTCGAAAAAATAGATTTTTTGCTCGAAAATTCATTTTTGGTCGCCTGGAAAATATATAAAAAAATTATTTTTATTTTTTCTACATAAGAACCGCACTTCTACGAAGAAAAACAGATATCGATGATCAAAATCTGTGAACAAACACAGGAGCTGTAAGCAATTTAGTGCAACAAAATGTGATATTTTCCTGAATATTTTAAAATAAATTTTCGTTTGCTTCGACTTTTGTTCCGTTTTTAATTTTTATTTTTGTTCTGGCTTTTCGTTCACTTCATAATTTGACCAAAAAACGAAGAAAAGAACAATGTTAATTTTTAAAAACACACAATATACTCAAATTTGACTGTTAGTTCCTCTACTCAATTTGATCCATCTATGGTACGTGTTACACGATTTTCCTCACCAATACCTTATTTTCTTCGTAAAAGTGCGATTCTTAAGTAGAAAAAATAAAAATAGTTTTTTTGTATTTTTTTATATTTTTTCTAGTCGTTTTAAAATGAAATTTCTTGGATTTTCGAGCAAAAAATCGATTTTTTGAAATATTCTTGGTTGTTGAATTCAAACTATTGAACCGATTTAAAAACAATGCTCCACGCAATTATTGGCAGCTCCATTACCTTTCGATTTATTTCTTACTTGACTCTATCTGACAATTATGAACTGAGATATGGCTTAAAATGTAAGAGTACCTACCAAAAAATTTTAAAAATTAATATTTTAAAAACGGAGCCATGAAAAAATTTTTGAAATCGATTTTTTAGATCACCATTCCAAACTATACTAAGAAAAATTTTCAGCTGAAATGGGTCATTTTTTTTTTATTTTTGTAAACTAGTGTAATTGGCAACTGGAGACGGTTTACAAAATCGCGAAATTTGCAAAAAATCCAAAAAGGGCTTAGATTATCGTGAAGATGGGTAAATAGAATGTAAAATGTGAGCTGTAGATCATACGAAGCAGGAAGAAGAAGATTTGATAGTTGGCAAAAATTTGCAAAAATTGTTTATTATTTCTGACTTACATAAAGATGGGAAAATGTAAAGCAGAATGTTGGCAGTCTGTTTGTTTTCAATTAATATCTCTCGAACGATAAGCAGCAACTGTAGTTCATTACTTATTCTTCAGGCATAATGCATACTTTCAACAGAACAGTTCTGCGGCGCTGCGTCCTTTCACTTTTCTCGCTTATATCGTCTTTCTATCTTAAAGCACTTTTTAGTATCACCATCTAAAACTGACTCTGAATAGTGCAGCCAAACACACCGGTTGTAAAAAGTATAATGATAGATAAGGTTATCTCGAAACAGTCCAACCACTTGTGCCTCAAGCCCCAAAAAAACTTACAGTTCAACCTAATCCCATACGCTACGAGTCAACTTGTACTTCTAATATTTAATAAAATTAAACCTCTTATTCTCTGGTAGTCCAAAACAAATGGTTTAGTATTATTGTTGGTTAGCTATAAAAAAGAAACGAGAAAATTGTGTTATAAAGAGCAATTTGTTAACGCCATAAAATACGACTTGGTTCATGCTGTTCGTTTTTTTTTTATTATGCTCGATGACCAATTTGAAAAGCAATATGTTGGGGACAGGACACTCCAATCATCAGGCACCAAAACTCTCATCGAATTTACAGCTGCTATTTATTTTTGCCCAACATTTGCGGCACATGTCGCCGGGTACTGGTTCTGGTTCTGGCTTTGTTTTTTCTTTTTCTTTTTATGGGTGTGAGTGCACTTGTTGTTCATTTCATTTAAATTACCCTGTGGCTGACCTCTTTGTCACAACATGTTGGTTGAGCGTCATATTGAAACAGTTTTGTGTCCACAAATCCACACAATCGAATTCTCATTGGGGGCGTCTCCCGTTCACTTTTTTTTTTGGTTGCTTGTTGTTTTTCTACAGGTTATTGTGGTTTTTTAATCAAGTCGTATGAATACAAACTGTTGTAAGAAATTAATATTAAAAATAAAAATAAAATTAAATAAGAAGAATCAAATATAAGATTAAATTTATTGTGGGTTTGTAATAAAAATTCACCTACCTTTTATATTTATTGAAATTTTTTTGACGTGTGCTACTGGGAGGGGTGAAACGTCTATAACACTTTCACCACACACAAATTCATCACAGCAATTTCAACATATGCTTATTCCACACAATACCATTTCAACATAAAACAATTTATCACATTCGTATTAAACACATGTCAATTTACCACATGTCAAAAAAACACAACGATTTTCAACACTGTTCAATTTTAACATTTGTAAATTTAGTACAGGAATAAGTATATCACCATACATCTTCAATATCTCTGCTATACAAGTCCGCAATTTGCTTATGTGTTATAAATAAGTTTAGTTTCAGGTGTCGATGTGACACGCTACGGAGCAACAACAGCGTTATCCTACTCCTTCGTCGATATTTTATGATTTTTATTTTGCTGAGTATTAAGTGTGAAATTTTGTGATAGAATGACGTCTATAGGAATAAAGAGTCCACGATAAAAATTGTAAGGGATTGTAGTAAGCGCTTTCACTTTTATTCTTGCAAATTGCTTACAATTTTATATTACATTATTCAATTCCCGTCTAAAAGGATAGCTGTAAATCAATTTCTTCGTGCTTAAGTTGTGTGTTGAATTGACGAATGGTTAAATATGCTTGGTCTAGAATTGCTTGAAGAAATCTTGTCTTGTTTTACAATTGCAATGTGTTAGAATGCCTAGTGTTGAATTTGTTCTATATTGAACTGAAACGTGTTGTATTGACTAGTGTGGAAATGACGTGTGTAAAATTCACGTGTTAAAATTGTTTTGTGTTAAATAGACATGGAACCATCGGAAAGCAGTTTCGCAGATAGCTTTTTGAAATGGGGGATAACCTTAATCACCTGCCCATTTACGCCATTGTCGGGGAGTGTTATAACTGAAGAATATAACAACCGAATTTACAGGACCTTTCAGTTAATTTAAATAAAAAAAACTTATAAAGCAAATATAAACAATTATGTCTGAAAAATTAATTTTTTAAGTAAAAATATAGTTGTGAAGTCAATTCTTTAAAATAGCATACATGTTTCTCAAAATTAGTAAACACTACACATCGAATATGGAATCAATTTTATAACCGAACCTCTCTGAATTAGGTATACACGTGTTCTGTTGGACATGAATATGACATTTTCCAATTGTGCTTTTTTATTAAAAACATTAAAAAAACCACTCCTTTTCGCGGTTTTTCGAGCGGGATAAAAATAGACCGTAACATAATCCGGGAACATAATGGTTAAATAGCAAGTTCCAATTGGAATTTGTCCCTAAATTTAACTATAATTTTTAAAATCTATCAATAAATAAAGATTTTCAACTAGTTGAACCTATAGTTTAGTGTAATTTTCCAAGGTAAATCATTTTTTTAATAAAATTTTTGACTTTATAAAATAGAAAATATGCGGAAAAAATAACAAAAAACTCTATTGATTTAAACATTACATAAAAATCATTCATATCAATTTTGTGATAAAACAGTTAATTAAAGACTTTAAAGCTAGCTACCCCGAAGTCCGATATCCTTACAATATCCTGGTACAGTTCTCAGATATTATTCTGTTAACAAAGGTGCTATATTGTTGTCAGCAGCCTATTCGAGGTCTTACAAGGATAAATTAAGGAAATGCGATTTTAGTCTAAGGTTGATCTTTCAGATCTAAGATCAAATGATACATTAAACTTGATAGTCTAGCGGGCCTGCATTTCATCATGGTTCAACTATTCAGTGAATAGAATTCAAAATTTAAAACATAACAAATAGTAGGACTACAAGACCATCTTTTTTCTTATACCAAACAGTGTGAATGCAGGCTTAGAATATTTGAAATCCCTTTAAAAAATGATATAATATTTGTTTAACTAAGAATTCAGAGCTCAAACCGGAGATAATCAAGTACATTGATTTTAGGAATCGACAAAGTTAAATATTCCCGAAACTGACATAAAATTAAATTTTGATTTCGCTTAGGGACTTTAACTAAAAAAAATAAAAAACAACTGTTTCCTTTTACGTCTATGAAGTATCTCAGAGCTTATTATAAACCTCACCCTAGTAGTTAGTGCGCTCAAGTTCGCCTTTGCTTAAAAAAAGGTGCAGTATAAAAATGATTTTAAATAACTTCTTAAACTATTTTAAGTTAAGTTTTATTGTTGGTATGGATAGCGACTTATGCTTTTTATTTCGTATTTCGAGGCGGGCAGAGGTCAAGCTATATTATTACTGGGAAAGGTACAAAGACATTGCGGTGCAAGGGTAGGGTACTAAGATATTTTTGCGTGATTTTTTCTTAAATTAGCTATTTAAATAATTTTGAATTAAAGTAGAATTTCTTAAAACTAAGTTTAACACTTCTAAAACCCGTTCTCGAGTCGGACCTTAAATTTTTGCAAACTGAACCTTTCTTTAGAATTTAAGAGGTTTGTTGTCCTGATTCCAAGTGTCGACAAAAATTAAGACTGCACATTTTGTAGGAAATGTTTCACCAATCACAATATCGATGCCTGGCAATCACTACCTTATAGTTATTTGAAACGTGATTAAGGCTGGTCAAGATCACCAAAAATAAAAGCGCAGTGGTGTGCGAAAAAAAACGTAGCAAATCTACTGAAAAGCTTTTTGCTCTATTGGCACAAGGCTCTACATGAGTTCGGCACTTGTCGGTGTGAATAGCGAGATGTGATCGGCCCCTAAAGGCCAGGCGGTACAGTCCCTGATCCTACAGATCTAAGATTGGCATCGACCTTCGTTTAGCTATGCAGGAACGCACTAAGAAAGAAAATTTGCAAAATTTGTCCGCGAAGTGAGTCAAAAAGCTACAGAAAAGATTGTACGAAGCACATAACATGATAAGCTGTTTTAAAAAGAGCGTAGGAGAGAGCGAACGGCTCTCTTTTGACTGAATTTCCAAATAAAGAAGTTGAAGTTTCACAAAGCTAACAGCTAGAAAATGTAGCCAAGGAAAAGTAACGGAACTGTGGCGCTTAGATAATATTTTGGACTAAAATGTTTTCTTAGAGCGCGAGGGAGAGAGTAAGCATAAGAAGAATCATACTCACCCAAATTACGTATGTTTTTATTACAAATATGCAATTTATCTCTTGGCTCCCTGAGACAGATGACAACTGCTATATTTGTTATAATGAATGGAGAGGGGAAAGAGTGGAGAGCGGTGGAAGATAAAGGAGGGTGGGCTGGAAAGGCAATTTGAATTTAATTATAATTTTAAGAGTGTCGATGCTGCTTTGAAATGGACAGTCTTTATATAATATCGGACGGGATGACGGGAAACTCGAAACTATTTACAAGATAAAACAACACAATAACGTAAAATCTTGGACGCGGACAAAACGCGGCGGGATCAGATAGTTTATCAATACAAAATTTTATTCACTTTTATTTATCAGTTCAATTCATAGCACGAAACAAACCGCATGGCACACTATGTCCAGACCTGTGCGCAGACACTGAATTATCGACATAAGACCACACAAGCAATACGCGGCCATGTGCCAAGCGCCCATCAAAAGTGGCACCCAAGCCAGCAACGTCGAAATCATTTCAATTTGATGACGTCGCGACAGTTTGGTCACATCGATTCCCGCTTCTTTTAACAATTTGTTTAGGTTTTTATTGGCCAGTTTCATGTTTTTGAATGTATTATTTATATAAGAAACTTTCCGAAATTTGTTACAAAGCAAACTAAGAAATAAGAGTTTTAGAGCCTGTACACTTAAGGCTCCAATCTTTGAAAATGTGATAAAATTTTCCAAGTATCCAGCAATCAGCTTGCAAAATTCTTTTCTGTGTTCAAAACCACTTTTATATAGTAATTAACCCTAAGTTTAATTTGTTTTATGATTTGGGCAATTATTTATTTAAGAGCAAATCATATTTAAAACAAACACTTATAAGCATATTTGAGTTGAAAAGCCATCTTTCAACACCTGATAAATAAAAATACTCAAAACAATGGACGAAAATTGCCCTGAATTGATTGGTAAAACAATAAAATTCTTTTAAGGATTATAAATAAAATTTTAGCTTCATGATTTTTGGAACGAACCCAAACAAATTACATTCGAATTTACTGCAAGTTCTTCTTATAACAATAAAATAAGAAAATACTTTTCTCGTTGCACATTTCTCTGTGTTCATATATTCCTATCAGGCCTTGGCATTCATCTCTGAAGCTGGAGCTGAGAGCTCTGTGGGGTCTCTTTCTATTAAAAATAACAAATCCCTAAATACGCCACACAAAATTCAATTAAAACTCTCGAGGCACAGGCGTCGACAGATTTACACACAAATCCATAAGGGAATGAAGGCAGACACAACAGCTAGCTAACCAGTGAACCACAAAGACAATAACAGGCAGCAGTAGCAACAACAATTGGGTGGTTTATTTTATTTGGAAAATATTTATAAACTCTCTTGTCGCCCCCGGAGGTAAATCGAATTTGCCCGTTTTTTTGGCTGAGCGCCTATGATTATGCAATGGAAATTGTTTTTGGCATCGTTTGAAGTGTCTGGTCTTAAGCATAAATTGTCTACTTATCGCTTATTGGCAAAGAGTACTACCAGAAACGCTGCAGGCGAAAACACTTAAACTTTGAACCAATCGATGAAAAATTTGCAAGCTGCAGTGTTTATGAGACGACGATGACGGCGATGTAGACGACAAAGCACGCAAAGTTTTTGGGTGTCGTAGGGGAGAGACCGGGAGGTCAGTTGCACATATCTCTCTCTCTTTCTTTCTCTCCATGGCATACAAATGTCATTAGGGGTGGGCCAGGAAATATGTTTGTTGCCTACTTTTAGGGGCAAAATCTGTGGAAATAGAGATGAGAGCGTGATTCAGTTATTAAGGTGAGGTAATTTACTAAGAGTATTAAATGGATGCGAAATGAACATAGTGTTTCCTTCAATTTCATTTTACAGTAATTTCAACACATAATACAATAATTTTAAGGTAGCGCACTACACAGCTTCGATATTTTTGTGAATATATGGCGCCAGGCAGACTACGCCACAAGTGCAGCGTGCGAGGTCGAGAACCGCCTGACGCGTGATTGTTGAACAGTCCCCATCTCTACCCTCAACATCTCTTTCCTACTAATAAAAACTTAATGAAGGAATCCTTGTCGAGGAAATGCCTCTCTCATGCTCTATTAGTTACCTCTGCAAACTTCTTAATCCACTAGACTAGAGCCGCTAAATGAAGAGGACAGAAAAATATGTCTATCTCTCTCTGACAATCAGTGATGCTTGACTTCGTTTACCGCGGCTACGGTCTGACCAAAGACATTAGAATATGAAGATAAGTAAGGCCATACGATTTTTTCGTGCTAGCACTAGAGCTGGCTCCAGACTCTCTTGAAATTATGTTCAAAAGCCAGAGAGAGAGAGAGAGAGCGCTCAAGAGCCAGCTGCTTTTTTGCACGCTTACAGCGACAGCCGACTACTCACACAAGCAAGTGCATTCTATTTTTAGATTTTTACGCTCTCAACTTTGTGCGATGGAGCGCGATTTTCGTCGTCACCAAAAAAATAGCTTCATACGGTAAAAACCAATATAAGGCCGTTCGGCATCTTAGAGTTTATATTGGTCTTTGGTCTGACTGGGTCTGCACTAGAGCTTAGACTTAAAAATTGCGTACAAAACCCAACCAAAAGCGAACACAATGAAATGCAATCATTGGCCGTAATCCCCAGAATACATCAACATCATCCATACATCAAGTTCTTATGCAGAGCGCTTGGATGAAATTTGTAGATAAAGAAAATATGCATTAAGATTATCGTTTCGTTTCTTTTTTAAATGACAGCCTAAAACTTGTTGTTTTTCATCCATCACAATTACACAAATTAGCAATAATGATTGCACATCACATTCGTTCACCACAACAGTAGAAATAGATCTATTTTTTTGTCCTCGGTCGTTTTTGTAAGAAAACTTCGATTATAACCCTCGAGAACTTCCACAAACTGCCAATTATATTGTTACAGGGAACCAGAAATCAGAATTCCTTTAAAATTCTCTTCACACACTCATCTCTACGATTTAGTGAGCAAGTGTTAGTGACGCTGTTGGTGAGCCATTGTGAGCAGCTGTTTCCCCTGCTGTCGGTTTTTTTTTGTGCTCCTCCTGTTCCTTGCATACATGTTTATGGGTGTGCATGTGTGTATGTATGTTTGCCTGTTAAGTATGCACTTTTTTTTTGTGCTCACCACAGAGGTCGAGTGGCCATGCTCCAGCTTCTTCATGTGGTCCTTGTGCGTGTTAAATGTATGCGATTTGTCGTGGTAGCTCTTTAATGGCCAACTGCCAGAGCGATGGAACCGTTATGCTTATGGTTTTTGCATGGCGGCACGTGTGGAGTTGAAGAATCCCTCAGATTCCCTCCCCCCTTTTTTTGTTCCCAACAAAGCAAAACTGAAATTGAACAAATTCCTGACAAATTGGAATTTGGTTTTGTTTTTTTTTTGTTTTCTCTCGCCATTTTCTCATTTTCGTCGAAATTTGCTCACATTTTTCTTTTTCTGTTGTTTCTGCAACATTTCCACGCAAGATTTCGTCTCAAATATGCGTTGCTTGGACATTATGATTATTTCAACATTGCTGCCACAATCCACGTGCCCCTCTGCCTTTTGGTTGCCTCAACCATTTTTGTTGAAAAATGACACTTTACAACAGTTGTAATTTGTTCGTTTTTTTTTTTTGCCTGGGTCTATGTTGGTCAAGCAGGTCGTTGGTCGTCCACAACTATGTGAGGGAGGGGAATGGCAAATTGTGGGTGTCAATGTGATTTGTTGCTAGCCATGATGATGTGGGCGTGGTTGCAAATTTGATACCATTTGTGTTGGTGGGTGGGCAAATACTTAGCATGAGTTTTGGTTCAACACTCCCACCCGAGGTACCTTTTGTTGTGTGACTTGACCTAGGTCATTGAATTAGAATAGAAGTTTTAGAGCCATTAAAGAACGTGTGTAATATATAATTATATTAATAATAATATTGGCAAATATATAATTAAATCGACACAATTTGCATTTGAACTAAGCAGTCGTTGTCTGCAGTTTTGAGAGTCACTTAAATTTGATAAGAGTTCGGTTTGGTTTAAGATTACTGGTTTCCTTTTAACCCTGCATCGAATCTTTTAAATGTAAAAATCTCTCGAACCTCAACGCTTTGGTAAAAACCCTGTGTCTTGTAAAAATGTAAAATTTTCTATACAGCTCCTCGAACGGGGTCAAGCCAAGCATCTCTCAATCTTTTCGTGTGTTTTTTCACATGAGAAAGGGATTACAGTTTAACGCCGGATCCGAACAGCAAATTTTAAATTTTTTTATGGCCCCTAGTTAAAAAAATTAATAAATATCTACCAGTTACGCCACAGCTACAATAGCTGGTGAAGGTGACCGTATGTGGTAGTAGTAGTAGTAGTAGTAGTAGTAGTATTTATTATTTCTTATCTCCTTATCATCTACATACAAAGTTGCTAATATATAGGGTATAACAAAATAGTTGACAATATACATATGTAAAAGAAAAAGAATAAGAATAAATAAAGGCTTGGCTGTATGCCGTTCGCCTAATATATAGGTAGTGTAGAACTGCCCATACCAACGCACCACGGTAGGTACTACCCGCAGCTGCCCCGCTCGTCACGAGATACTACGCCTTTCTCCACCATGATGCGATTGGAATGTTCTGTCTAGACATCTATCATAATTTCTCGCCGATATTCTATAGCCTCTTTAAGGTATCCAATAAGACTATTCCAATTCTGACCATTTAATACTTCGTGCAATTGTTGTGTTGTCATGCTCCATTGTCCAAAATGCAGTGCCCGTAACTCTCCTAGAATCGGACATCGTGCTACAAAATGGGCTATATCTCCTCGTTCCCTAGAATTGCAGAGGGTGCAGCAGCTTACTGTCGTGACGTGTGGTGTATAGCAGAGGCGGATCGATTCTGTTCTTGCTCGAAATATGAGCGATATGGCGTATGTATTGAACTCGTCGTTAAAATAATTATTAGAGGCAAGGTTGAATTCGAGACATTTATAGGTGCCTCGCGTTTCGCTCTGACGTGCTTCGCGCTCGAATTGGCTTCTCTCACTACTGTCTATTTGCCGCAACAAGTTTAACTGCCATACCTCCCAGGCACTGCTATCATTTGTAAACATGCTTGTGTTGTGTTCTCTCGCCATACTATCCCATTTTTGAAAGAACTGTGATTTGCTCTCCAGTAGATGCTCAACAATGATTCTTGGTAGTCTCGACGGTTCCATCCGCATAGTTTTATTGACATAATTGAAGTGCAGCTGTAGTGTATATTGAAAGAGGGTTGTCAGTCCCGTTTCAATATGTATGGCATAGTTTGGTGCATTCATTGGCAGGTAGAATACTTTCTTGATAAAAAAGCGCAGGAGTCGCTCAACTTCCTCGTACCGACTAAAGCCCCAGACCTGTGCCGCATAGCACATGATAGCCCTGGCTGTAGCGAGAAACAATTTGTACTTTGTACTGTTATTGACGGTCTTTTTCCCAAGCAGATTTTCCAGGTACTATTTATAGCGACTTTGGAGTCCGTCAGTTTTTTCCCAGGTGTTTGGTAAAAGACATATTGGGGGTTAGTAACATGCCCAGGTATTGATACTCGCTTACTGTCTCAAGTTCGACTCCGTTTAATGTCCACGCATCTAATCTTGCCCTGCGGCCTCTGCTGTTTCTTATCACCATCGCCTTAGACTTCTCAATGTTTATCTTCAAGCTCCATCTTTGACAATATGTACTAAGGGCGTCAATCATTTGCTGCATGCTAGTTGGACTGTCAGCCAACAGCACCATATCGTCCGCATACATCAATACCCTGATACGCCGTGTTCCCAGTTCTACACCTCCAGGCAGGTTCGCATCAATGTCGTCCACATATAGTGCAAATAGTAATGGACTAAGCAGGCACCCCTGCTTAACTCCTAAATTCGTTTCAAACCATTCAGACAACTCCTTTCCATCCCATACGGTAGTTTTGTTAAGGCAATAGAGGCTTTGTATGACATCAATGATCTTTGTTGAAACTCCCAGGTTGCTTAATTTCAAGATAAGACTACGTCTGTCTACCGTATCGAACGCGGCTTTGAAGTCAACAAAGAATACATACATCTTCTTCTTTTGCTCCAGATAGTGCTTTGCAATTGATGTTAGTGCGAAAATGCTGTCCACAGTCGAGTAGCCTTCCCTGAATCCTGATTGGTATTCTCCCAATATGTCATGCGATTTGACCCAACTCGTAAGTCGCGCTAGCACGATTGAAGTAAATACCTTCATCATCGCATTCAGAAAGGATATGCCTCTGTAATTTCCCGGATCCATAACGTCGCCTTTTTTGTAAATCGGGTATATAATGTTTTTCCTGAAGCTGTCTGGGACTTCTGCTGACTCAAATATGACGTTGAAAGTGTCTGCCATGTGTACTATAAATTGTGGTGTTGCATGTTTTAAAAATTCGGCTGAAACTCTATCCTCCCCCGGTGCTTTTCTGTTTTTGCAGCGCGCTATTGCTTTCGATACATCCGTGGGTAATATCGCTCGGTCCAATTCGGGAATTGATGCATACGGCAGGGCGAAACTGTGCTGTGTTAATGCAGATTCTTTAAATATTAGGCTTTTGAAATGTACCGCCAGACTGTGCGCATCGACCTTAATAGCTTTACTGGTGTTCGTTCCATTAATTTTTCTCACAAGTGACCAAAGTTCTTTGCTATTTTGGACATTGTTAAGTAATGTTTCCAGATTTCTGTTATATGCCCGCTGCGCATCCTTGCATAATAGCTTATATTTCACATTTGCAGTTTGATACCTGGATTTGGATTCACTTGAAGCATTTCTTTGGACTTCTCTTAGCAATTTCATTACATTCCTCCTTGCTTCCTCGCATTCCCAACTATACCACGGTTGTATTTTTGTGTACTTTGGATTGGATGGTTTCTGCATAAATTTTGCTGATTTTACAATGCATTCTGTGAGGTTTTCTATCGATGCAGTGAATCCTGGTCTAACTGTCTGTACTAGACTTAGCTCCAGATTTGCCTTGTACCGATTGGCACCATGTTCCAACCAGCGAAGCTTGGGCAGCAGGTTTCTTTTTTCCTCATGTGGTTCCAGAGTCTTCGAATACTCAACACTAACGACTATCGGCATGTGGTCTGAGAAGATCTCGCTTTTCACTTCCATATCTTCTACGTATTGATGCCATTCACCGCTAATAAGACAGTAGTCTATTGTTGACGTAGCTTGGGATCTAACAAAGGTTAGGTTTCCTTCGCAATCACTATTTGTTCTGCCGTTAAGTACCGTCATACTATAGGACTCACACAGATCTATGATTTTCTTGCCATTTCCATCAAGGATTGAGTCCTTAGCAGCTCTGCTAAGATTGCAATATTTGTTCTCCGAATGAGAGTCTTCTGTCCACACTTGTTCCTTTGCTATGCGCGCATTCAGATCACCGATAATCATTATGTTCATCTGCTCTGATTGCTGGAGGGTATCGTATAGTATTTCAAAGTCTCTCGTCCAGTGATTGCAGTTCAGATAAGTGGGGAATATGTATAAGGTCTTGCCATTTACGCTCATGTTGACAATGGTCATGCCAGACGATTGAGTGAACCTGCATCTTAAATCTGTATTCAGTTTCCTGCTAATTCCGTATAAAACGCCACCACTAGCTCGTCCCCTGCTTGCCGTCCTTGTAGCTGGTTCGGAATACAGAGTGTGATTTTGAAAGTAAGGCTCATACAATTCTATTGAGTGTTCGGAGAACGTTTCGAAGAGAAAGAAGATGTCATGCGATTTTATAACGGCGAGAAAATGTGACTGAATCAACTTATTGCTAATACCTGCTATATTGTATGCTAATATCTTAATGCTACCTTTAGAAGAGGAGTAGTTTATTGCGGGACTTGCTGCAGTGGCTCGATCTGATTTTGCCCGTTTTTTGGTCCCCTAGCTTTAGCGAGAAGTCCCTCGTAGGTGAAATGGCCGGTTTCAAGACGGATGCCATACAGCTCGTTGATTTCAGCTTCTACTGGTTGTCCTTTGCACACTAGCTTTTTGTTGCTGTCGAAGCGCACCCATTTTCCGTTTATATTAATGGAGTCGCTCTTAACGAAAACCTTATGGGCGTTGTTGACATTTGTAAGAGCTCTCTTTAACTGTAGGAGCACCGCCTTGTGCTCTTGTTTTTCGATACTGAGATCTCTTTCGATATATATCGACGTTCCCGCTAGTTTTCTTGTGTTTTTAAGCAGCTGCGTAGCCATATCCTCCGTTTCAACTTCGACGCGTAAATCCACTTTATTGTTCCTTTCAAATATCACACGGATATCCTTTACCTTTGCTGAGGCAATCTGCAATTTTGATCGGAACAGCGTATCTAGGCTCTCTTTTGATATTTTGTCTTTTTTAACCCCTCTGACTATTAGAAATTTGGCTTTGCTTTGCTCAACAAGTTTTGTTAGTTCCCTTCTGTCTCTGTCTCTATCGGCTCTCATTTGGATAAGTTCAGCTTTTAGCTCAATATTCTCCTGCTCCAGAGTCTCAATTTTGTGAACGACCCCACCAATCTGCATTTTAAGGTCTCCAATATCTTCCTTTGTTGCTAGGGTGTTAGCTAAGCTGCTCAATTGCTGATCAAATCTTTCTCCCATGTTTTGAAGTGCGATCATAATATTTTGCAATTGGTTATCTGGAGACGTAACAGGTCGTTTTCGCTTCTCCGGCTGTGTTGCCTGTCCGAAGGATTGCATCCCAACTGCCATGCTGGTTGACGCTGCTTTCGAGTTTACTGGTGTATACGGTTCAGTTGGCGTCCTTTGCATAATGTACAAATGCTTTTTTAATATTACTCAAAAATAGAAAAAAACGGACAGCCTATAAGTATGCTTCAAAATAGAGCTAGCTTGAACGGTAGGTGGCGTTTTGTTCTTGAGCTTTTCGTCGAACAGCCGCTTACTTGGATGTTTTTGTTGCTTTGGGTTGGCCTGCCGGGGCTGCTGCCAGATGATTGCTCCAGTTGCCGCTTTATGCTTAGTGGCCTGATTCCGTCCTTACTTGGTTTTGCCGAGGTTGCCTGCTGCCTCACGGTTCGTTGTACCACGTATCGCAGTTACTAGGTTTATTGCGTACGCTTATTTAAATTCATTAAATTGAACAATTTTTTAAACCGCGAAAAATGTGACCGTACTTGGCGAGCATAAAAATCCTAACTCCGTGACCGTATGTGTAAAAGCTATTTTTCTAACGAAAGAAAAAACTTTTATTATTAGATGTTCAGAGGCGGGATCGAACCCACGACCTCCCGGCCATCAGTCCAGCACACTAAACACTGGGCCACATTTCACCCTGTGTCTTAGCCCTGTGAAAAATTCCGGTTGCGCTACCTTGTTGTTATGGTATCATGAGTTGTGTCTACAGAAAATCATATTTAGCTACGTGTGGGCCGAGTCGAATATTATATATTATTTAATATATTATCATGCCTGACTCGAAATAACCAACTTTTTATAATGCCGCTTTCTCTTTTTTGTTTTTAAATAAAACAAACCTCCTAGAAAACAAGGAAGTTGCTCCTTATCATTATGTCTCATATATATTTTTAGTTTCATAGAAAGTCAATGCTGCGCCTATGCAAAAAGACTCCAAAAGGGTGCGAATTAATTAGATTTCAAAAGGATACATCATCTGGTTTGAAGAATACCAAAAGGTCCTTCAAGCCGGATATTTTTTAAGAGTCAAAGCAAAGACATTTGTTCACTGACTTTTTTGTTAAATTTAATTTAAAGAGTTGGCTTAACATATGCTGTGCCTGAGTTGATTCAGCTTACCTGACAGATGTATAATTTTTTCCACTTAAACATTATCAAACTCGGAATTTCAGTATCATTGAAATTCTAGTTTTTTTTCACAGTTTGCTTTACGGCCACAAATTTTTGGGAAATGCCCAAAATCTTCCAAATAAAACCGTATGATGTTAAAATATATAAATTGTGGACACCCACTTAGAGACTCAAATGTGAACCTTTGAAATCAACTAATTTGTCAATTGCTGAGAATTGCAATCTTAGTTAAAGGGCAGTTGAGGACACACCCAAAAAATAGCAGAACGGTTCGGTCTTAAAAAAACGATCCTCTTTCGGTCTAGAATTTGGTAAGAACCATTCCCTCTTGAAAATTATTACTTTGAGTATGAATCGTTCTTATATTCGAAATCGATCGTTAAAAATTAAAAAATGGAACAAAGTTCTTGGATCAAGAAAGAAGAAGTTTTAATTTAAGATCATTTCGTTCTAAAATTCGAAATTGAACGTTTAATATTAAAAAAATTCCGAATTCAAGAAAAAAAAGTTTTAATTTATGATCATTTCGCTCTTGATATAAAAACGAGTTCTTACTTTGAGTTCTAAATAAACCCCGAATCGTGATTAATATATCTAAACCGTTCTTACAATCAAGAATTTTGGGATTGTTGGAAACGCTCTTGAATCAAGAAATTCCGAACTTAAATCAGGCTTATTGAAGCTTTGAAACTGAAAATTCTTAATTTAACTATGAAATTTCTTGATTTTTCTCTTAGTGCCGCTAGTCGATCAATTACAGACAAAAAATAAGATCCATATCAACGTAATATGGGCTGGTTAATTTGATATTTAATTTCATATCTCATTTAAACTAAAGTATTTTTTTTAAACCATAATCAAGTTATTTTATTATTACAAACTCACTGTCAAGTTGATACGGAAAAGAGTCAATTTTTGCTAGAAAATAATTTTAATCTAATTTACTTAATTTTTGAACTCTCCCAAGATTAAAGGGTCGAAAAGAAAATGTGAAGAAGGAAAGAGAAAAATAGTATTACACTCCAAAACTTTAAGGCTTTGAGTCGCGGGACCACACGAGTGTCTAACGCTTCAGTTCCCTAACTGGCCATTCCATTCTTTCTAATAAAAGTTATAAATATGTTGTTTTTCTGGTTCTCTGAAGACATGGATAATACTAGCTATGGGATTTACCAGCCAAGTCCTGTCATTTTTTTCCCATGATAAAATAGTTAAATATCAAGTGATTCAAATAATATTGTTTTAATCTGATTGAAAATGTAAGTTTCTATATTTGGATAGGTCATTTTCATGTTCATCATATCGACTTATTATCGTTATGAGAAAATATCATATTGAGCCCCAGAAAGTATCAATTCATATTAAATTATGTTCAAACCGACCTCTGTGTGCGGACTTTGGACTTTGTTGTTAATCAATGTTCCAAATGACGACAAGTGCCGAAAAATGCTGAGAGCAGTGGGAGAAAGGGCGGGCCCACCGCTGACTGAGGGGAAGGTCCTCGTTAGTGAACCATAATGTGGACCGTATGAATTTAAGTAGAGCTGGGATCTCTAACCCGGATGCCTCAAAGAGGTAAAGAAGCACAGGTTAACCAAGTGTCCTGATTTTCCTTCTACCCCAAACAGGTCAAATGGCAAAGAAGGTGTTGTACCGATTACTCCTCTTCTTCGTATTTGGAACTTTTACAGAAGTCATGGTAATTGACGCCTAGCCACACTGAGTGCCTGCCAATAAAAAATAAGTCAGTGACCCGTGAAGATCCCCACCGAAAATGATATGTGGTCCCTTTTGTGACGTAAAAGTGTGTTAGTTCGGTTTAGATCGAAGCCACTGCAGGAAATGTTTTTCCAGAGGTTTTAGCTTTTGTGTGAAGCTTATTGACTATCTGAGTATACAATTATGTTTCTTCCTTTGTGTGTCCGTGAGTGTGCTTAGGCAGGTGGCCGCTTCCTGAATGGCTACTACCTCTGCGGAACGAAAAGTTAAAATCAAGGTTGGGAGAAAAAACGCCCCCTTCTACTTTTTTGTCGAGCTTAGAACCATTAAGATCAGGGGATGGCAAAATACACATGCTCATTTTGGCGTTGCGTGTGTGTTTTTAGCAACGCGTAAGCGCGCTTATTTAACACTTCTTTGTTGTTGCTTAACAGAGCTGTATAAGCTTGTATACTGTCGGTGTGTCGGTGACATATCTTTCTTAGCTCCATCTGACAATTATAAAGTGAGATATGTAAGAGCACCTACCAAAAAAAATAAAAATCATTAATATTTCACAAAACGGACCCATGAACAAATTTTTGAAATCGATAATTAATTCTAAAAAAAAATCAGTTAAAATGGGTCATTTATTTTTTTTTATTTTTGTAAAATAGTGATATTAGAACATATACGAAAAAAGATCAAAACCACCACTGAGCAATCTTAGTTAATCCGCTTAAAAAGAGTTTTAATTAAATGTTTAACTACGACAATTGCTTACAATTATATTTAATACTTGACCTACTGCCCGCAAACTTATAATCATCTGATTAAGTGACATAAACAAAACTAACCACAGAAACCACTGTTTATTATTTTAGCAGCACAAATTAAATTCATTATTTATACACATTTTAGATAATTTCAAATTTGCTGCAATTCAACGAATTTATATTACATCAAATGATAAATATTAGACCAACACACGTTGTGGTTACCCTCCACCTAAAATAGGCAGATTATTTTCTAGTTGATTGTCATTTGTTATTAATGAAAATTTTGGTAGATTTTTAAAGCCCCGGTTACGAGCTTACAATGCCATAATCAATTAATAAATATTCATTGAATGTTAATTTTTACATTTCCAGCCAAGTCACGCCCTGGCCAATGCTCTTAACCCTCGCAATAAAAAAAATCAACAAAACAAAATTAGACGAAACTGTCATTGAGTTATAATTAAAACTGCATAGTTTTGGTCACAAAACTTTTTTGATCCTAATGAAATGAAATGGAATGGAAAAAAGCGAGCAACACGTTATGTCTGTTATGATGAAGGCGTAGAGCAAAGACAAGAGGCGTTATTAAGTCACGTAGCCAACGTGTGTAGCTGACAGTTTCTTCAATTATTGTACTTAGTGTTTCCTTTTGCTTTTTGCTTGGTTTTTGGGTCTGGTGGCTAAATGACTTGTGTCTGTGAATGTTTATAATATAATAACTTTAAGTGGTGGTCTAGAAGAGTACATTATCCGTTAGCTAAATATCAGTTAAAGTTTTCGCATCAAATTTTCTTTGCCAATAGCTTTAACATTTCAACCACATCTCTTGGTTCAGATTAAGCTTTAGTTCTACAAGTCCCAAGACAATGATTCTATACCCATTTCTTATACAAAGTATATACCCAAACTCCATCTCATTAAATATCAGCACGTGCCGGTGATAAAACTAATAAACCATAACACCAAAATTGAGAAATCAATCATAAACGTGCCCAGTTCAGTTCGCATTGAGCGCTTGTCAAGTGCAGGTCGCAGTCGGATTAGAGTTACATTTCAAAATAAAAATATTTATTTTAGACATTTTCAAAATTTAACCAAGACAAATCTATAAAATAACGGAATAATACAAAACTATATCAAGCACTCGACAGAGTGCAACAGACATCATGCTGTTTCTACGCTCTCGGGTGGAGTATTCCAGTGAACAACTATTCAAGATCAAGCAACTAAGGCAGCTGGTGGAGAGTAAGTCGTGGCATTGCCTACCCTTGTATATAAATTCGCAATTTGCCATTCGACAGAGTCCGATGAGCTGCAAGTGGGCACCGATGACATATTCCTAACGAAAATTACACACACTGGGATACAATTAGGGCCTATCAGTCCATACACGCCTATTATGATTTCAAGAACAAACATCCCACTTGGGTGGCCCGACATCCAGTTGAATATTATCGCCAATTGCTGTATGCCACCCATTCGCGTTTTGTGATGCCAAATGTGGATAAAAACGGTCGAGTTTTAATTATACTTAAGACCGTAGATGCTTTTCAACAGTTTCCGGACTATTTGCAAACTTTGGTGGAAATTGATGATCTCATTTTTGAATCACTTTTAATGTTGCCGCGTGTCCAGGAGCATGGCATTACGGTTATTTGCGATTTACAGGGGTAAGTGAAAGGGGTTAGAAATGAGATAATTAAGGGAAATAAAAAGCAAATTTAGCACTTAGAAAAAAATTTAGATTAATTAGTACAAACACTAAGAAGAAAGCCAGCCCAAACGGGCTTGCTTTTCCTGGAGTTCTCGTTCACAACATAAGCATGAAACTCACGAATACTTAGCTTTCGTTCAAATCAAAACCAAATGTTACTAACACTGCCAACAAACCAGCGTTCGAGCCTTTCTAATGAAACGACCTGGCCGTCTACACCACCGGGTTTTTTGCTTGCTGAGTGCTTAGCTTATAGCTGCATTAGTGGCACAGTCTGCGTTAAGATATCGCCTTTTATGTTAAGTATGAGGTCCTGGGTTCGATTCATAGAAAAGCTGTCAGCTGGGCTTGGAACCGAACCAAACCGCACAGAACCTCAAATTTGAGCTCATAAAGCAAACCGCGAGCTATACAGCGTCTGTTAACAAGTGCAGAATCGAACCGAAATCTGCATATGATAATGGTTTGGTTCGGTTAATTTATACCAGTTTGATGACATAGCGACTATCTTTTAGGTAAAAAGTGCAATTTTCGCTAAATTTTTAGAAAGTCGTCCTAAAAAAGGTCCAAAAGCAATTCAGCCTATTTTAAGAAAAGCTTTTGTAAAAATTTTAGAAACTAGTTTTCTCAAAATTAGGTTGAAATTCCTTAAAAAGTAGAAAACGTGTAGTTACCCGCTAACCGCCCGACCATTTGGGTTGTTGGCACACCGACGTCCCACCCCACCTAATTTACCATCCATCATCACTATTGGAAAAGCTTAAAGACACGCGAGTAGCTATTAACAGCACATGGTCGAACTTAATGCAAGGAAAGAACGTAAGCACGAGCGTGAAATACAGGATGTATCAGGCTACGGCGAGGGCCATAACTTGCTATGCAGCACAAATCTGGGGAGGCCAGCAATACGAGGATGTAGAACGAAGCCTGATATTCTTTATCAAGAAAATGTTTGTCCTGCCCTTGAACACACCTCACTACGCCATCTATCTTGAAAGTGGACTGCCGCCACTCTTTTTGTATACCCTGCGCCTTCACTTTGATTACATCAAAAAAGCACTCAGAATGCCAGATATTCGGTATCCAAAAGTGGTCGCAGACTACTTATTGCAACATAAGGCACAATTATTTCAGAATTGGGCAGAGCTTGCATCACGATACAACATGCAGATATCCTTAGATAATCAAAGTAAATGGACTATTGAGCATGAAAATATACTGACCAGCATCGAAGCTCTTTCAAGGCAATCCTAGGTAAACGCAGCCCGACAAAGCCTCACAAGGATAGGCATACGACCTAGGAGCAAACAACTATTTCCAGGATAGCATGTCGATTGCGAAAATATCGCTTATTTTTAAAGCGAGATCAGAAATGCTGCATTTGAACTACCGCCCACACATTGAAAACGAAAACGAGCAGTGTCCGCTTTGCAACACCACAGAAAGAGAAGACACCAAACACATTGTAGCCAGGTGTCCAATTCAACGGGAGTACAGATTATTACACTTCGGGAAACAAGATCTGCAAGAGAAAGAGTTCCTCAACATTTTAAACGGAGCAAATTGGGAGAAACTAGGCAGTTTCCTCACGGATGTTCTAAAATATAGATCTAAAATATTAACAGAATCCTTTTAGTAATTTGTAAATCATGTGTCAGGTCCAACCAATATTCATTGTCAAATAGCTGTTCACAATTTAATGTATTAATGTAATGTAAATCTAAATCTTAATGTAAAATCTAAAATAATCACTTATGTTCAATGTATGAAACTGCTTAGGCTGACGGCGCTACGCCATGCCCACGATAGCAAATAATAAACTACTACTACTCATCACTATTGATTGATTTTAAGATAAATACATTTTTATTTAAAAAAATAGAGGCAAGCTAACTTCGGCTAGACCGAAGTTTATATACCCTTGGAGTTTGTATGGCAGCTATACTATATAGTGGTCCGATTTCGACAAATCTTGTTGAAATTATGTAAAATCATTGAAAACTTATAAATACGAGCGTTGAGAGCGATAGCACTAAAAACAAAAAAGTTTTTTTCACTAAAATTAGTTTTTCAACCGATAGTTCCTATGGCAGCTATATGCTCCGGCCGACCGGTTCCGACAAATGTGCAGCGTATTTATACCAAAAGACTTCGTGCAAAGATTGGTTAAGATAGCTTTAAAACTGACGGAGGAGATAGCATAGAAACAGACGGACAGACGGACGGACGGACAGACGGACGGACAGACGGACGGACAGACGGACATGGCTAAATCAACTCAGCTCGTCATGCTGATCAAGAATATATATACTTCATGTGGTCGGAGATGCTTCCTTCCCTGCGTTACAAACATCCGGACAATTTTAATATACCCTCTCCAAGGGTATAAAAATAGAGGCAAGCTAACTTCGGCTCGACCGAAGTTTATATACCCTTGGAGCATGATATCTGCCTGCCAGTTTGTTATATGGCACCACAATTTTGAAAAAATTTTGAAAACAATAAAGTTTCTCTCACTAGAACTACTTTTTCAACCGATCGTTTCTATGGCAGCTATATGCTATAGTCATCATTGGCAGAATTGTTTGTTAGCATATAATATTGACCAGTAACAAGTTTGGGAGCGATAGCATTGAAAATAAAAAAGTTTTTCCTACTAAGACGTTTTTTCAAAACTATCTTTTGTATGGCAGCTATACTTTATAGTTGTCCGATTTTCATAAAACTTGGTGAAATTATGTGAAAGCATAGAAAACTTATAAATACGAGGTTTGGGGACGATTGCGTTGAAGACAAAAAGTTTTTCTCACTAGAACTACTTTTTTGACCGATCGTTTCTATGGCAGCTATACGATATAGTCATCCGATCCGGCCGATTCCGACAAATGTACTGTGCATTTGTACCAAAAGACTTTGTGCAAAGTTTGGTTAAGATAGCTTTTAAACTGACGGAGGAGATAGCATAGAAACCGACGGACAGACGGACATGGCAATATAAACTCAGCTCGTCATGCTGATCAAGAATATATATACTTTATGTGGTTGGAGATGCTTCCTTCTATGCGTTACAAACATCTGAACAATTTTAATATACCCTCTCCAAGGGTATACAAAATTTTTTTTCTTACTTTACTCTGAGTTGAATTCGGGACTTCTCAACAACTGTTAACCAACTTCTTCTACCTGATGCAAGAAATACGTAGGGCCAAAATGCATGACATTTTGTTGGCGTTTTGCCGCTCTAAAAGCAACAAGGGCCGTGGAAGAATGGACTAGGCAAGAAGGGAGCTCCAAAATGTGGCAGTGTCTTTTTCTAACATTCGGTGTGAATTGGCTAGAATTCTGGACAAGGCCGGTATTTTTTTTTTAATATTGGGGCAACATACATTAAAGGGCATAGCAGAATAAGCATACAAAAACTGCCCCCACTCCGATCAGAACCAAATTTAAATATGTTGTTACCATCAATGAGAAACTCACTCTCCTAAATTTGTAGTCTTCTAATCGCTATTGGAGTAGAGTTATGAGGGCGGAAAGGTAAAACAAAAAACTCGTTTATCTTAAGAACCGCTTAACCAATTTGAATGCGTTAAAAATATGTTATAAGTGTCCACCACAGAATTCAGAAAATTATTTTTGCACATTTTTATTACCAATTCTTAGGCAAAAAAAATATTATTTAAATGTTCAAATAATTTTTTCGAGGTGTTAATCGATTTCAACTCTTATAGTATTTTGCTGGATTTTTCAATAAGAAATCCTTAACAATGTAAAATTTTTCCACGGACATCGGAAATCATGTTCATAGTGAATGCCAGTAAAACATGTGATTAGCTTTAAAATATGTTTTATAATATTGAGCACACTGTAACTACTGACACAGAATTGACAGAAAATTTCCCCTTTTTCCCCTTTTTAGGTTGATTTACAGTGTGCCCAATATGTATAAAATATTCATGAATAATACGAATTTAACGTTTAATTATATTTCACCATGAGGTACACTTGGGATGTGTTTGCAAAAATCAGGGATGCAAACCACTTGGATATAAGGACTGGTTCGGTTCAGTGGTTCACACGTTTTTGAACCGCCGGTTCGGTTCATTGCATGGTTTTTTGGGCTTACTGAACCGCGGTTACGGTTCGGTTCGGTTCGGTTTGCTCTTTTTCATTTAAATAACTAAAGAACAAGTATTCGGATTATTTATTAACTAAGACTTAGGTTTTCAGTTAATCGGGGTTGTACAAAATTTCGACGGCAATTTCTGTACCAAAGTTCTCATTTCGCTTTGAAATCCTACAACTTTACATATCAAGTGACGAAAACATCTTTGGTCAAACTCCAATGTGGAAAATATTCATTCTACTGACACTTGTGTGGGTGAAACTGCTAACACTATTCAAGATATGCTTAAGTTGATTTTTCTGATAAAAATTCCAACATAAAATAATGTTTAGGTAAACGCTAACAATCGATATTTTACTTTTTCATGGAATTGAATCCCTGTTATTGAGTTGTTTGGCAAGCATTACCGAGTTCAAAGAAATTATCCGTTATGTTTTTATTAACGTTTGTAATTTTGTTGTATATTAACATTAAATGAGATTTAGCTACCTTTTTTCCTTCTTCTGATAGCAAGTTTGATTCCTGGAATCTAGGAAATCCAGTTCAAAAACAGGCGGAGCCCTTTTTTGCAAAGAGTTGACAATTACTGAGCTATGTCGTCCTCCCTTTTTTTCAACATGAATTTTGCAAGCCTGCCAGCCATAGAAATACTCATTTTCTATTTCAAGCCAATCTCAACTGAAGATAAAAAGTTAACGTTTGAGTTTTAAGTAAGTTGTCCCTCTACGGATAATATATACAATACAATATGTTCTTAGCTTTTTTCAACAACTCTGCTTTTCCAAGTATTTTCGCAATATTTTTAAGCTAATTGCTGATTTTGCTCAATATCCGCCAGTATCTCAATACCTAGCTGAAGTGAACCGAACCGAACCATTTTATTTTTCGGTTTTGGTTCGGTTCAGCATTTTTGAAAATACACCGGTTCGGTTTACGGTTCGGTTCACAAGCGAAAAAAGCGGTTCGGTTCGGTTTAAAACCGGTTCGGTTCAGAACCGGTTTGCATCCCTGGCAAAAATTATATGTTTTTAGGGACCTCTTGATGAAAAAACCAGCTAAAAACTGTCGGTGTGGCAAAAGGCCAGCACCGTAAAAGAATTATTTGAAAATTTCAATAATTTTTTTTGGGCATAAGAATTAGCAACAAAAATGTGCAAAAATTATTTTTTGAATTGTGCTGTGGACTCTTACAACATATATTAAGCCCATCCAAATCGGTTTAGCGGTTCTTAAGATAAACGAGTTTTTTGTTTTACCTTTCCGCCCTCATAACTCTACTCCAATAGCGATTAGAAGACTACAAATTTGGGAGAGTGAGTTTCTCATTGATGGTAACAACATATTTAAATTTGGTGCTGATCGGAGTGGGGGCAGTTTTTGTATGCTTATTCTGCTATGCCCTTTGTAAAAAAGAATTTTCTAAAATCAAAGGTGAAACTACGATAAAAATTAGATAAGGCAAAAGCAAATTTACCCTTAAATTTAAAAAAATATATATTTTTCCAAATTCTAGAAAGTATTTTCTAAAAAATTCATAAAGTTTTTGAAAATTCAGAAAATTTTTTTTCAAGGCCTCGTAGTCAGAAAGACAGAAAATTCCTTTCGTCACAGTTCGTTAGGTGAAAATAGAAAGACTTTCTAACACTTCGACTCGGGACGGACTGCAATTTTTAGACCTTGTGTTTGTCTTAATCAAAGATGTTCGGAATTCCATATCTGCCACTATTTCATCTAGCTTGATCCTATCAGGCCTTTCCAAGATATTGATATGTGATCAAGCTCGTACGCAGGGGTGTGCTCGCTTCGTACTTAGTCTGCATTAAAAATTTCTTATGAAACAAAACTTGTGTCAAATATAATGAACAACACAGGATTACAAAAAATCAATTGTTCGTTTACCCCCAGCACGATTGTTCTACAATACATTCGTATAAACGCGAGTTGGGCGGATTTTGTTTAGTTTTGTAGGTCATAAGGAAATTTTTTCCAACGAAATTTGTTTTAATGTAAGCTTCAATAAAGGACTTTACTGAAATGGCAAACATGAAGTTTTTAATTTTGCTTATAAGATACAAATTGTTTATTTTTTCTGAACTTAAGCATCTTTGCCATTGAGATCGAACGAATTGACTCTACAGTTTGAGCAAATTAAATTTTTTATCATGACCGTACGATTCCAAAAAAGCATTGGCTAACTCGTCCAATTAAATCAGCCAAATCCACTATAAACCTCTGCCGGCAGACTACAAAGAAAGTCATTTTGGATTAAAAAAATAAACTCAAAAAGCATTTACCATCAAACCAGAACGATAGACCTCGAAATAATTTTTGTTTCGGTCCATTGAAGTTAACATTTTTTTTTAAATTTTGGTTAAGGAGGTACGAATGTTTTCGATATTTGAAGGCGATTTCGACTTTAGATCGACGTTCTTAAATATATAAAAATAGTTTTCTGAGTGCATTTTATCAAAATCTAACTAGAAAAGGGATGCATTTTGAAGTTGTAAAGTGTTCTTCCCGTTTTGTCCATTTTGTATTAAATGTTTCCTGAATGCTCTGATATATAAGAATAAAATGCACTGAGGGAAAATGCTCTTAAGTTTTTTTTACGTTAGAAAAAAAATTTATATTTAACTTAAATTTTTAAGCACACTAGATTGTTCTGTGCAATCTCAACGATAAAATCAAATTGCGCAATGAAAATCATTTAAAAATTGTATTTGAATAAATTTTACAATCTGCAAAGGTAATAAAAATCCAACATTGTTTTTTCTTTTATATTTCAGCACCACTCGAAATTTTCTTCGACAATTTTCGCCCACATTTATGAAAATCGTGAATGATAAAAATACAGTGTTACCATTTTCACAGCGAATAGTGCACTTTATTCAGCGCGGTTTTCTCATGCATGTGACTTCCACTCTGTTTATGCCTTTCATGTCAAAGGAATTCAAGGAGAGGGTAAGTTTGGCTTAAAAATAATAAAAAACTCAATTAATTATTAAGAATTATTCTTTAAACACAGATCTTTACCCATGATGGGCGTCATTTGAGCAAATTGCGCGAAATGGTTGGCTTTGATAGTTTGCCAGCGGAATATGGCGGTCCGGCTACTAATATACTTGATACCAATTTGATTTTTAATCATTTGAGTCAAAACTCAAGCTATTTGGAAAAGTTGCAGCGTTATGAGAAGCGTTTAATTTAAAACTTAAAGAATATCGGCAGTATTTTTGGAGCCCTCTGGTCCAGTCAGCAGAGTTTGTAATCGCCTTACCATGCCGACGGTATTTTAAGCGGTTGCGAATTCCAATATAGCAAGAATTGAAAAAGGCAGTGAAAATAAAAGAAGCGCAACAAAATTTTGTTACATTAAATAAAATACTCTTTAAATAAGTAAAATTGTTGGTGCCTCTTTTTTAGGATAGAGACATCAGACCATTTTTGTAATATTTTTTGCAAGCGTTTACAAATTTTCTCTAACGGAACAAAGTGTAAGGGTAAGATAATTTTTATAATTGACGCTTGCTAAATAAGATGACGATCATTTCATAAGGGTTCGAGACTGAGTCTAGCATGTTCTTATTTACTAAGTATTCAACAGCGCTCTGCGGCACAGAAGTCGACAAACCGTCAGAAAACGAGCTTATTCTACTCTCTTTTGCAACGCGTGTCTAAGGACACACACGCAACGCTAAAATGAGCATGTGTGTTTTGCCGGCCCCGGGCCCAAGACCAGACAAGGCATTAAATTTTAAAACTTATAAGGCATAAACATCCCTTACAAAGATGAGCCTCTTGCGGTCCTAGTTCAGCACATTCCTTCATGCATTTGCCAGAGCGTCCTGCCATTTAAATGGCCCACCACGCTAAGGCATCTATTACACCACCCAGCAGGAAAAAAATAAAAATAGACGTAGAAAATTTGTCGTGCAACGATGCAAAAAGGCAAAAGCTGCCTTGAATTGCACTACGAATCAGTCTAGCGTGCTATCAATTACTGTGGCAAGTGTTGCACGTGCCACAAACACCATCCCCATACTTAACTCGCCACCCCGCGCTGCTTCACGACAGCTTGCTCATCTCATTGTGTTACTTGGCATTTGCTCGCTTGGCTTTCCCGTCCTTTTTTTTCTTGTCTAATTTCTTGTCTTCGCTTCTTTTCTTCCACCACGTTTCCATTTCATTCTTTTTTTGTAAGTGGCTTGAACATCGTTGCGTTTTCTTGACAATTTTTCTCCAGTTCTTTCAATTGTTGCACAATTTTTTAATTTGTTGCCTGGTGAGTGGGGACAAAAAGCTATGAGTTGGAGAATTTTAATCTAAAATGGGTGGCAAGCAGCCTCAACTCTCATATTTACAGCAAGTTCCTTAGCTATTCTTCGACCAATTATTTTCACATTATATTTGAAGACAATTTCACAATTATTTCCAATTTAACTTTATGCATTTAATTAGCCACAAATTAGCATTTACAATTTTATACAATTTGATTTCTTCGAGGTTTCTCTGGCCTCAAGGAAATTGCAATTTAAATTTATGCTTTTTAACCCTCAAGGTGGAATACTTAAATAATGTAAAGTACTAAATGTCCTTAGGGCTGGTAATAAGCCTTAATCCCTAATGCAATTGCCCGAGTGACCATCAAAGGCGGCGAGTGCATACAGAAAACAAGAAAGTGCAGCAGTTGGTGATGATGAATTTTAAACACACTTTATTTTATTTTATTAAGTGCCATCAAGAAAGATGAAGAGATGCCGAGAATTATGAAACAATTAAGTTGAAGTTGCTAGAAATATATTTCTTTAGCATGGAATTACAGTAGTTTTTTTACAGTGACTTTTCGTTATGTTATTTAATCTGCGAGCAATAAATCTAGCAACAAAAATTGGTTTATTTTTACTCTGTACCAAAGGTACATGGAGTATATTTAGTTTGTGCAAAAGTATGTAACAGGATCATTTCCAACCATATAAAGTATATATATTCTTGAACAGCATCAACAGCCGAGTCGATATAGCCATGTCCGTCTGTCTGTCCGTCTGTCTGTCCGTCTGTCTGTCCGTCTGTCTGTCCGTCTGTCTGTCTGTCCGTCTGTCTGTCCGTCTGTCTGTCCGTCTGTCTGTCCGTCTGTCTGTCCGTCTGTCTCTCCGTCTGTCTGTCCGTCCGTCCGTATGAACAAACAGATCTCAGAGATGGTAAGAGATTGAGGTTTGACTTGTATGGGACAAATGCTTCTTATAATTGCAGACAGATCAAGTTTATTTTCAATTTTTGCCACGCCCCCTCCCGCCCCCGCAAATTAGAAAAGACGTTATATCTCCTACAGTTTTGATGATAGACGATTGGTTTCTTCTGGAGATAATTAGTAATTAGCAAAATGTATCGATTTGAGAAAGAGAGAGAGAATTAGAGATGAGCGCAGCACCAGCATTAAATTCAGCTTCTACTCCAGGTACAGAGTATGTTATAGTCGGGCTTGACCGACTTTCTCACTTGTTTGAAATGAAATTTTGTTTTCCGATCCTTGCCGCTTTGTAAATCTCAATCGGTTTTTAAAAAACTTTATTTTCCCCAAAGTTGATGGAGCTCAACTTATATATTTCCAGTTAAGCAAATTTATGCAGCAGCTGATGCCGTCGTAAGTGAGCTGCAAGGAAAGAAATGATGTAAAATAATTGATTTACAAACTTTCTTTGCTAAAATATTTATAAATAAAAAAATTAAATATTTTTTTTTTGTAATTTTTTAAATTTAAAAAATTGTCCATACTATTTTTTATTTTAAGATAGTTTAAATATGAAATCGCAGCTCATAAAAAGACCTACAAATAAGTTGAAAACCCTTTAGTCTTTTAGCTTTTAGGATTTGATTCCATTATTTTGTATGTTTTAATCTATAAAAAAAAATATTACTAAAAATGAATTTTTAAGGTAAATATCACGAAAAACTTTTAATACAAAATGGTTGTTTTTAGTTCAATTTGTGCATCGCGGCTCAGAAAGATTTTGGCGAAGTCACCTGTATCGCCAGGTCTGCTGCAAAAAGAAGATGGAACCTGGACTGAATCCAGCGAGGAATCCTTGGATCTCTTGCTGACCACACACTTTCCAGCATGTTCCAGTACCCCACAACCAACAATAAGGCAACCAGACCTTTTGAGATTATATA
Source organism: Lordiphosa clarofinis (assembly GCA_018904275.1). NCBI lineage: Eukaryota > Metazoa > Arthropoda > Insecta > Diptera > Drosophilidae > Lordiphosa > Lordiphosa clarofinis. The sequence goes on from JAEIGQ010000086.1 coordinate 215,521, forward strand.
ACAGTGACATTATTAGTAATGCCAGAATCAAATGGGCTATCGACACATTCGAGCCCTTTAAGTCACCAGGGCCAGACAACATCTTCCCAGCCCAGCTTCAAAACTCTATAAATCACATAATTCTTTGGATAAATAAAATTTTTACAAGCTGCCTTAAGGTTAGCTATATACCTAAAAACTGGAGGGTATCAAAAGTGGTATTTATACCCAAAGCTGGTAAAGCCTCACATGCTAGATCCAGCGATTATAGGCCAATAAGCCTATCCTCTTTTCTTCTAAAAACCCTTGAAAGACTAATTGACGCCCACCTAAGGCAGACCATTAGCCCATCTCTCTTAGCACCTAAGCAACACGCATACTGCAAAGGTTTATCCACCGAAACTGCCTTACACTCCTTAGTTTCAAGGATCGGAAAATCGCTTGAAATAAAAAAATACTCTCTGACAGCATTTCTGGACATACAGGGTGCCTTTAACAATGTCCTTCCTGGTGCCATTACCACTGCTTTGGGGGACGCACCACTGATTGAATTCATCAACCTTATGCTCTCAATTAGAGCAGTGAATTCAAGCCTTGGTGGTGCAACCGCTCGCAGATTCGTACACCGAGGCACCCCTCAAGGGGGTGTTCTTTCTCCGCTTCTCTGGGTCGTAACAGTCAACCAACTGCTGCGCCTCATGGAGGCGGAGGGACATGTGGTGGTGGCTTATGCAGACGACATTGCTATATTCAAATGCGGAAGTTTTCCACAAACCTTATGTGACCTCATGCAGACCGCGCTGGCGACACTTTCTGAGTGGGCGTCCTCTTGCGGTCTGGGTGTAAATCCGAAAAAGACAGAACTAGTTCTCTTTACACGGAGATACAAAGTTCCAGATCTTATCCCTCCCAAACTAGACAATATAAGTCTAGAATTCAAAGACAATGCCAAGTACCTGGGCGTCGTACTGGACAGGAAACTACTCTGGCATGACAATATTACTGAGCGAGTGAAGAAGGCATCCATTGCCCTCTTCTCTTGTAGGCGGGCGATAGGCCGCAAATGGGGGTTTTCCCCAGCAATTGTTCATTGGCTTTACACAGCCATAGTACGTCCCATACTACTCTATGGAGTTCTAGTATGGTGGCCAGCAATCGAGAAAACATCAGTCCTAAGCACTTTACACAAGGTTCAGAGAAGTGCTGAATTATGTATGAGCGGTGCACTCCGAACCACCCCAACGGAAGCACTAAACACCATATTTGACTTGATGTCTAAACAGGTAGCGTGCACTACAGCCCTGAGATTAAGAGAGTCTGAAGCCTGGTACACGGGTGAATCAGGACACTCAACAATACTTAACCACCATAGCGCGGTTCCCGCTATTACAGACTACTGTATACCCACAACGTCATTCCACAAACTTTATGACGTCAATATCCCTAGTAGACTCGACTGGGATAACTTGCCCCACAGCAGAGCCAATTCCATCAATATTTACACAGATGGATCAAAGCTCGATAACAAAGTAGGAGGGGGAGTTTTCTCCACAGACCTAAGTATGGAAATCTCTTTCCGACTCCCTGACCATTGCAGTGTGTACCAAGCAGAATTGGTTGCCATCCAGGAGGCCGCCAAATACCTTAGCACACTCATGATCGATGAAGGGAACATATACATTTACTCAGATAGTCAAGCAGCTCTAAGGGCTCTTGACTCGCACACCAATAACGCCAAAACACTCACGGAATGCCGTAGATCCTTAAATGCGATCGCTCAGCATCTCCGTATCCACCTCGTCTGGGTGCCTGGCCACCGCAACATTGAGGGAAACGAGTCAGCCGACAAACTGGCAAGACAGGGCACTACCACTCAGCTCCTCCCAGATAAGAGCTTGATAGGGATGCCCTTAGCCTCATTTAAACTACTTACAAGGAATGAAACGTGGCGCCTGGCTACAGAACGATGGAACAACCTTCCGGTTTGCGCCGTAGCTAGACTCACGTGGTCAACGTTTAACCTAAAACGAACTAACAGTCTTCTGCACCAAAGTAGAGAAAACATATCAATTCTGGTTGGGGCCCTAACGGGTCACTGCCTCATCGGCAGACACGCAGCACGCTTGGGTGTAGCTCACAACGACTTCTGCAGAAGCTGCCAATGTGAAGAAGAGGAGGAGACATTACTACATCTTCTTTGCCATTGCCCAGCTCTTAGTAGAAGGAGACTCAAAACTCTTGGTCACCCATTTCTACTCAACCTCTCGGAAGTATCCGCTATTGAGATTCCATCTCTACTAAAATTCTTAAAGTCGACACGATGGTTCAGTCGGGGGGAACCCCCCCTGGCTTAAATAGGGAATAATATGGTATCGCATTGGGCCTATCTTGGCCTAAGTGTAGGGACAGTCTTACTGCCCCAGCCATCTCAACCTAACCTAACCTAACCTAACCTAGTTCAATTTGAATTACATTTCAAATCAATTGAGACTTACTAGCGCTTTATTACCTTGCAGCTGAGGACACCAAGAAAGAGTGGACTTTTTGTAAAGCCAATTTTTAAAAGTTCTCAAAACGAAATGCTCGATAATGAGTACTCAATACTAAGTACTCTACACTCAGTATTCGATACTCGATTCTAAAAATTACTTATTGATACTGAGTACCCGATACTCAGTATGCGATAGTCTGTATTTTAGTACTTAGTCTAGCCACTCTACACTCAATATTAGATGCTCAGTACTCAGTATTCGATACTCAATTCTCTATGCTCAGAACTTAAAGAAGTAATTAATTCTGAATACTCAGTATTTTATACTCAGTGTTAGATATCCAGTACTTGGTACTCAGTTGTCGAAAACCAGTGTTCGATACTCGGTACTCAAAACTCAGTATTCGATACTCAGTACTCGATACTCTGTACTGAATCTTCAGAACTGAATCCCTATACTCAGTACTCGATACTCAGTATTAGATATTCAATACTCGGTACTCAGTTGTTGAAAATTAGTGTTTGATATTCGGTACTCGAAACTCTGTACTCGATACTCATATTACACCAAAACCTAAAAATGTCAGCCTATCAGCGTGTGTAAACGCAACCTTAATACTCATACGACTATAAGCAGGGAATCAAACCGGAACCGGAATCGTATAACTCAGAACAGGTATCGGAACCGATATTTTTAATTTGTTGTATACCGGATCCGAGAACCGATATTCTAGGAACCGAAAAGAACCTAAACGTTGTACCGGTACGGTTTCGGCTCTAAGTGCAACCACTAGACTTCAAAAAGAGCAGTTAGATTTGGCGGAATATTACGCAATTTGGCTCAGTTGTCAGCTACGAATTAAAAAAATGATTCAGGCTTAGCAAAACTTTTTCTTCAGCGAAATAGAGAAACGCGAGACCAGTCTCTTTGAAAATAATTCATTCCTATGTGGCATTTTCTTAGACCTTCGTTATAATGTCAAGGTAACCTCTGAAAAGAAAAGTAATTTTGTTACAGCTTAGACGGATATATATTCAAGAATTTTATCCACATCTGTTCAATTGCAACTAAATGAGAAAAGAAGCTCTGACCTAATTACTTTGTCTGAAGTCGATTTATATATGAATTTCTATGAAAAGAAACAGGACAATACAAATACTTTAGTAATTTCACAAAACAATTTAATGGCATCAATCAAGGTTTTCCTGAGCTTAAGACGTTGAAATAAATAAATTGAGATAATGTAATAAAAATGGTGGTCAGAAAATGCGTACACATACATGTGTATAGCTGCTTACCCACTTTGTTTGGACTTAAGTTTTAAAATGTCTGTTAGTTTTACCGGTCGATACCGGTACGTAAATTCCAGGTACCGGAACCGAATACCGAAACAGTATCAGAACCAAAACAGAACCTTTTACCGAAACGTTAGTTTCGGTACATACCTGAAAAAAAAACCTTTTGCTTAGTCCATATACCCGATTGCACACTTAAAGATATGTATAATGATCTTTTAATTTTCCTATGAAATTGCAAAATGTAATCAGCATTAAATTTTCTTGCATTTTGACAAGCTGCAATTGCCATTACAATGTAATTACACTGGGCCACAGTACGATTTAAAGTCAGTGTATGTCTCTCAGTCGAACGACAATCAGGATTAGGCTAAAGGAATTAATGACATCTAAGTACATACGATATGAGCCTGTAATAAAAGAACGCTTAAATGTGGCACGTAGAGTTCGTGTCCTAATTGCCAGCAAATATTTTGTCTGTTGTATGATTTTAATTAGCATCACAAATATTGAGCATTTAAGCCGCCTATAATATATGTGCCATAATTCGAGTCCTTCCTGTTGCCCCCAACCCCCAGGATGTGAGGTAATCAAAATGCCAGTACAAACTGTAAATTAATATCCTGCAATTTCCCCCTTCGTGTCAGTTATGAGAAATTTTGCTGCATTGCATAAATTTGGCCGGGGCAAATTCTAGCCACAAAGGCAAGTCTAAGCAATCATTGATTAATTTTATGTGGTACTTGCCGTACTCGATACTTGCACATATTCAAGGATGTGGGTTTTGGCAAATTTTGTGATGAGTAGATGGCTAAACATAAGTTAGTTTGAAACTGCTATGTAAGATTAATAGCCAAGCGAAGCAGAGTGGTTTACAAATGTTATGGGCGACTACATCAATTTTGAGATGTTGCCAATTTTAAGTTTAGATTTTTACAAGTGATTTATCTATGTTTAAAAAAGTCTAGAATTGTTTTGGGTAATATATTTGAACGCCGGAAAATAAAACTATTTGATGATATTCTTAGCAACAATATGCTTAAGAAAAATTAATAAAAATCAACAAGTAAGAGTGTTACAGTCGAGTGTCCCAATTGCAAAATACCATGTACCAAGTATTGTGGGTTGATTTCATAAGCTAAAATTCAGTTTACTTCTTCGACTGTAAAAATTTTCACGCAGCTTCACAAGTTTCTCTAATTTTTGAATTGATTTTTTTGATTTGAAAAAATGGGGTGTCTCACTTGCATATCTTCATTGTTTTGGGTGTTTTTTAGGGAAAATTTAAGTACAAATCCTTTTCCAACTGGACTAGAAAAATATTACTTTAATTATTTCTAGGTATTGCTGGAAAAAAATCTTTGTCTAAATAATGAAGCTTCAGCGAGTGCAGGGAGTTATATTCAGTAAACACATAAAATTCTTAAATTCTTTCACCTGAGCTAGTTCTTTTTTAATGGAACATACAACGATGTGAGAAGCTTGGCTTGGCCCCGTTGGAGGAGCTGCATAGCCAATTTGATTTTTTACATTCACAACGATGGAATTAAAAGCGACTCTAAGATTTTATTTCTAGCTGCATCACAATGCCCAAAAATCCCAACGCCAAAAATTAAAATTGGTATTAACATCCAGAAACAGTTAGATATAGACAGAATCCACGCAACATTCCAGGGGGTGTATTGATGTGGTGTTTTCACGATAATATATAATTAAAGTGGATATCCAAATTGGCAACAGCCAAATAGTAACATTAATAAAATTTATTTGCATGCCATCAACACATAACTTAAGTAGCTACCGTACATCAAGAGTCTTTTTGTACAGAGTATTTGGATCTAATTCGGTTAAGTCGCAAACCATTTTCAATGACCCAATCATATGCTTTTGAAAGTTCATCATTACAAATAGGAGTTCTCTCATTTAACAGTGGATGGCTTTTATACGAGGTTTGCTCAAAAACGACCGCAAATTTTGTGCTTTTTCAAAATGTAGTATCTATTTAGTTCCCTTCTTCTTAAGTCTTAGGAACCGAAAAAATGCGGTGGATACGGCATCCATGGAATATCCTCCGATATTTTTAAAAGATATCTGTCGTGCAGCTTCTGTTAAATGCGATCAATCGAATTTTGAAAAAAAAATTCCTAAAATCCACAAGAAAGAATTAATTGAAAAATTTATTTGATCAATAAAGGGTAGATAATTCTAAAATTGTAGGATTCATATCATCAAGCCGCAATGCATTCGATTAAATATTTTGAGGTTACATTTAAGTACATCACATAAACTTTCACTTTTTCACAAACATAAAACTAAAGCTTTTTTACAGTAGGAATCAGAGCTGTAATGTATTCATTACTTCCCTTGTTTAATTACTTTTCATTTCTAAAAAAACAAATTTTCTGGTGATGAAATAACAATTCAATGAAACATGAGTTCTATGATTTCGACGAAACCAGTAGGGTTAAAAAATCTTTTTGCAGTTTGATGACTTCTTGTTTTGGGGGGTTCAGGTACCCACATGAGGTGGACGCGCAACTTGTCCTTACCCTTAAGTATTCATATTAGTCTTTGGTAAATTGAAAAAATTTGAAAATTTCGCGATTGTCATCAAAATCTTTATAATAATTAAGATTACCTAAGTGTTGCACAAAAATTTGCAAATTTCGCAATGTTTTGGACTTTTTAATTTACGACTCTAATATATGTAAATATTTCAATGGAATTTGGCAATTTTTCCGGTTTTTTGGTTGACACCGCATAAAGATTCGTCTTCAATGCGCAATTATGCAAACTTCATAATAATCTTTGATCCTTTGAAAATTTCGCGATTTTTTCGACCATTGGATCTACACCTCCTACTTACAAACTCTTAAAATGGCATCTATTCATCAATTTTTTTTATAAATACTCCTTTAGAAGTTTTGCGAATTCGCGGGTTTTTTGGACCATTCAAACAAAAGTTAAGTAACCTATGTTCAAGTCCAGATCTGAGTGCAGAAACATACAACATTCAAACGACAAATGGTATTGACGCTTCGCTATCTGCAATAAAATACTATATTAAAGAATAGTATCTTCCCATCTATTCTTCTTTACATGATCCGTCCGTATATTAAAGAATAGATGGAATGATATTTGCTTGATCCGTCAAAAAATTTCCAGATTTTTTAAAAATATCCAATGCTTAACGTCGTCAGTCTCAGTTGAAAGAATGTTTTCATTTGGAAATATTATTAGCGACTCAAGACGCCATGCCGTTTCCGATTTTTCTTTTGAATAATAAGTTGTAATGAAGGCCAACATGAATTTAATAGATTACACTGGCCAACAGCCATTTTGGTCCAGCCTTATTGATGACAAATTCTGATCCAGTTTTGTGCACTGATTCCAAAACTGGTCTCGGTTTTTCTCCATCAGCTCTTGTTTTCAAGATATCGCGGAAAAACCATTTTGCAGTATTTTTGGCTTTAAAAAAATTATGGAGGTTACACCGAGCAACAATATCTGTATTTATGAGCTCTATGCGACAGTATACATGTAAAGGTCGCCCAAAAAATCAATGGAGCATTATCAGCAAACCCAAAAGCGCCTAAATTGGCCTTTGAAGAGAAATATTCATCAAATTATAGCAAATTTTTCAAACTTAATCGCCGTGTACCAGCCATTTGGGGTGCTTGCATTTTAATGAAAACCACTTTAGCATGTAGGCCAATGGTTCTTCTAATTTCACAAATTTTGTTGCATTTAAATCTTCTCGATGCACAAAGTTATGAGCGGTTTATCCCGAAAAAATAAATTAAAATTTATGGCAGGAGAACTAGATTGATACACAAAATCTGTATAGGAAATGTTAAAAGACTACTTGATCTAACATTGTCCTTACATTAATTGTCAGGCAAATGTACAATAACATTCAATCAGTACAATTTTCCCCAAATCCATATTTGCTTAACCTGCGAAAATAACATTAAAATTAAATGAATTGGGCTACAACTGAGCCAAATGTGTTCCATCTCATTTTCCAATAACTTGATTTTTATTTATTGCCAAAAAACATCTGCATAAGAACGGCATATTGTGTTTTTTGTATTTGGTTGCACAATTCATTAAAAAAATACAAAATTAAAAATGTGTGACTGCTTGGGGTGTTGAAAAAGTTCTTTTGAAAAATGATGTATTGATGGTTCGCAGCTTTCCGGGAGTCTCCGTTATGTCAAGGGCAAACGTAAAAAGAACGAGAGCGTAAGTTAAAGTCGGCTCTAACCGACTTCGATATACCCGTTACTCACGAAAAAACATGTTTAACAGTGTTCCAGTGTTTCTTATGGTGAACATCTAAAAAGTATGCAACACTTTTTTAACTCGGCTATTTTTCACTTTTTTGCTCATAACTTGAGAACCGTTCATCCGATCTTTATCATTTCTTTGGCAAATCGACTCATTTTGCTAATTACTAACTAGAAGGTACGAATCGTTTATCTTCAAAACTGTAGGAGATATAACGTTTTTTCCAAATTGCGGGGGCGGGAGGGGACGTGGCCAAAATTTGAAACAAACTTGATCTGCGTGCAGATAAAAGAAGCATTTGTCCCATACATGTCAAACCTCTATCTCTTACCATCTCGGAGATCTAGTTGTTCATACAGACGGACGGACGGACGGACGGACGGACGGACGGACATGTCTATATCGACTCGGCTATTGACGCTGATCAAGAATATGTATACTTTATATGGTTGGAAATGATTCCTTCTGCCTGTTACATACATTTGCACGACTTTAGTATACCCTTTGTACTCTACGACTAACGGGTATAAAAATTGGTTAGTTTAAATGCCTTAATGTCCCGAAGCAGAATCATGAAAAAATTTTTTTGTAAATTTTTTTTTTTTTTTTGCAGTCCACTGTAGAAAAAAACTGTAGAAAATAGGGCGACGATACAATTGAAAAAAAAAAATTACCTTAATTTGTGTCTTTCTATGAAAAATTCGTCAAGTGAAGTGACAGATTCACAAAGTTATTCGCTTGCGAAATGGAACGAGTTTTTGCACTACCTTGCATGAATGAGCATTTCTCTCAATAATAAGAATGGTCAACTTCCTCGAAATATACATTCGTTTCACAGATAGAGTCTTTACTACAATCTCTTTCCGCCAGGCATTTGTTGAAACTTGTAAAATCATAATAGTCACAAGGGGCTTAATCCGTAGATTATAGTGAGTGCGGAACATATTTGGCTCATTTGCAGCCCAATTTATTTAATTTTAATGTTATTCTCGCAGGTTAAGCAAATATGGATTTGGGGAAAATTGTTTGAATCTAGTACTGATGTGATGAATGTTATTGTACATTTGCCTGACAATTAATGTAAGGACAATGTTAGATCAAGTAGTCTTTTAACATTTCCTATACAGATTTTGTATATCAATCTAGTTATCCTGCCATAAATTTTAATTCATTTTTTCGGGATAAACCGCTCATAACATTGTCCATCGAGAAGATTTAAATGCAACAAAATTTGTGAAATTAATAGAACCATTGGCCTACATGCTAAAGTGGTTTTCATTAAAATGCAAGCACCCCAAATGGCTGGTACACGGCGATTAAGTTTGAAAAATTTGCTATAATTTGATGAATATTTCTCTTCAAAGGCCAATTTAGGCGCTTTTGGGTTTGCTGATAATGCTCCATTGATTTTTTTGGGCGACCTTTATATGTATACTGTCGCATAGAGCTCATAAATACAGATATTGTTGCTCGGTGTAACCTCCATAATTTTTTTAAAGCCAAAAATACTGCAAAATGGTTTTTCCGCGATATCTTGAAAACAAGAGCTGATGGAGAAAAACCGAGACCAGTTTTGGAATCAGTGCACAAAACTGGATCAGAATTTAATACAAATTGGGCTGGACCTCACAAAAGTGGTAATTTTGTTGGCCTGTGTTATATAAAAAAGACTTGTTATTATTCTTAAACAAAATTGGGCTTAAGTAAGTAACAATAAACATTTCAAGCAGAATTACTCAATAATTACCATTTTTTTTTTTTTTTTTTTTTTGGGGTGAGGAGGGGAAAATGCATTATGCATTTCCTAGTCTGCCGTCGCAGTAGGGGATGTGGGACTCCCACCCACTAAAAACCCCCCCTCATGTCGAGCCTTAATCCACTTCGGAAAAGCTTTCGCATTACTTCGAAGTGGGCCCATTTACGCGCTATGCGCTCCAATCTTCCGTCTGCGTCCAGACCCCCCTATTGCGTCCTTTCATCCGAGTCTTTTTTCTTCAGGCGCAGGATTTTGCCAACAAAGTTGGCTACTTCTGTCCAATTCTCTTCTCTACTGGTCATTTTGGCAACAATATTCTCTGGTGTGGTGCATCCAGTTACGTGCCATAGTCTTTGACGTTCAGAGGCAAATCGTTCACAGTGGAAGATTGTATGTTCTACGTTATCCATCTCGGCGTCGCCATATACGCAGCTAGACTCCGTTGTTTTCCCCATTTTATGCAGATAGGTGCTAAAATATCCGTGTCCCGTTAGCATTTGTGTTACGTAGTAATCCACATCTCCGTGCTTTCTTTGGACCCATTTTTTCACGTCGGGCAAGAGCCTGGCGGTCCACCTTCCAGTTTTTTCGACTGCCCATCTGTTTTGCCACTGTGCAAGAGTTTCTTCTCTGCAGGAGTCTCTAATTTGTGCTGTTATATATCCAGCTTGTCGCATCGTGTAGATTTTTCTGCGCTCTCTGGCTAGTAGGTCGATCGGAATTACTCCCGCGATGAGCTGAGCTGCAGCTCCTGATACCGTTCGGTATGCACTAATTATCCTCAGCGCCGTTGTCCTTTGGATTGCAAGCAATGGATCTCGTCTGCATTTTAAACTCAGTGTATCTGCCCATACCTCGCTGCCATACAACAGGATGGCATTATTGACCTCCATCAGCAGTTTCCGCCTTGACTGAAGCGGTCCACTAGTATTTGCCATTAGTCTGCTAAGGGACTTTGTGGTCTCAGCGGCCCTGGACTTGGCATATTGTATCTGCGCTCCAAAAGTCAATTTTGAATCAAGCCGGACTCCCAGGTACTTTATTACTTTCTGAGTCCTTACAATAGTTTCGTCGACTCTCATTTCCACCTCAAGCGGGATCTGTTTTCCTGTGACTAACAGTAATTCTGTTTTTTCTGTCGCCAGCTGTAAGCCGTGCGAGTCCAGCCAGTTCTTAACTCGTACCATCACCTGCGTCAATTTACGTTGTGCGTACTCGGTGTTACGCGCCGTTATGACTGCTACTATGTCATCTGCATATCCTACTAAAAAAGTGTCCTCAGGCATTTCCAGGTGGAGAATTGCGTCATAGCTAATGTTCCATAGTTCAGGTCATAGGATGGATCCCTGTGCTGCTCCAGAGGTTATTTGCATACTTTTTTTCGCCTACTTTTGTGTGGTAAAACAATTTTCGGTTTTCGAGGTAGCTGCTTATTATCCGCATTAGGTATCCCGGGATTCTGAATCGCTCCTTAAGTGCATAAATCATATGCTCCCATTTAACGCTGTTGAACGCGTTTTTCACATCTAGCGTTGCAAGCAATATAATGGGTCGTGAGAAATGACTTCCCTGCTGACTTGCCTGCGCCGCCTGCACGACCTCCTGTATGGCTCCGCATGTAGATCTGCCTGGTCTAAAGCCGTACTGCTTCGGGGATAGGCCACCAGCGCTTTCAACTGCAGCTGCTAATCGGGGCTTGATCAGCTTTTCCAATAACTTTCCCGTTGTATTTAGCATACATAGTGGTCGATATGCAGATGGGGTGGTGGGGTCCCCTTTACCCTTGCTTATTAGTACCAGTCGTTGCTCTTTCCAGGGGTCTGGAAATATTCCATCCCGGATGCACGCGTTAAACATATTTAGCAAAGTATATGGTCGACTTTCAGTGATTGCCTTGAGAACCTCAGCTGGGATGCTGTCTGGTCCCGGTGCTTTCCTGTTTTTCAGGCTACTTGCCGCTCTAATAAGTTCGATCTCGGTAAAGGGTTGCACTTGCTCATCGGTTGAATGTTGCATTGCTGGTCTTATCTGATGAGGAGGAAACAGCGCTTTGACAATATTATCCATCTGTTGTTCATCTATATCTGGTAATGAGCTTTTAGCCCTGAGCTTTTTCATCACAATTTTATAGCCAAGACCCCATGGATCGGTATTTACGTCATTGCAGAGAGCTTTCCCTTTCTCTCGCTTACTGTTGCGGATAGCAATATTTAAGTCCTTCTTTGCGCTTCTATATTGTTCCTCCTGTACTGTGAAATCTTCCCTACGCCTTGCTCTAGTGAGAAGACGTCTCTTCCTAATACACGTTTCTCTCAGTGTTTTTATTTCCTCCGTCCACCAGTATACTTCTTGTCCATTTCTGCGTCTGTTCCCAGTTTTGGGCATTGCGGCATCACAAGCTTTTCTAATAGTGAGCATAGTGTTGGTGACTATACCCTCGGCGCCAACAGTGTCCTGTGTTTCCGTTGTTCTCCTGTCAATTTCGCTTATCAAAAGGCCTTTGTTCAAACGATTTATGTTCCACCTGTGTCTTCGAGGCGCTCCATTTGAACCCGCGTTGCTTGTCCTGTTTTCTTTTAGGATGTAGGAGATATACTCATGGTCGCTTCCATTGTAAGTATCTAATACTTTCCAGTCTGCGATCTTATGAGCCAGGTTTTCTGACACCAGAGTTATATCCGGAATCGTGCCAACGGTTCCCGTTCGCCTGAATGTCGCAGTGGCACCAACGTTCGCCACTGCCATCCCCAGTCTTGCGGCCATATCTAGGACTCTGCGACCTCTTGAGTCAGTTGATGGCATACCCCACTCTTCCGCCCTCGAACTGAAGTCACCCGCTACAATGAGGTTTCCCTTTATTTGCCTTGCGGTGTCTTCAATGTCATCGAGTTTGTCCTGAAATGTTTGTATATCGTCACTTGGTGTTAGGTAGCAGCTAAATATATTGCAGTCTCCAACTCGCGCGAATACGTAGCCCCTTCCTCGGTCGTCACTCAGATGCCGTACGCTGCTTACACATGGGATCCATATTGCTGCAGTTTTTGTTTCGTCTTCCAGCCAGACGCCATTTTCCTTTCGCTTATACTGCTCGCTCACTATTACCAAATCTGCATGCTCCTCCAGGATTATTTGTGAGAGAAGAGCATCCGCTGTTCTGCTTCTGTGTAAATTGGCTTGGAGAAACTTCATATTTTGTCCTTCCTTTTACTGGCAGCGCAGTTACTCGTACCTGGGAAGTGATTTACTTCTTTGTACTTCTCATGAGCGCATATACAGCACCTTGGTGGTTTCGTGCAGCTTTTCATTTTGTGGCCGCTATCTCCGCACCTAATGCATAGGTTCTTTCGGTCCGGTCCATTACAGTCCATCTGTAAGTGACCAACGCCAAAGCACTTGAAGCATCGCTTGATGTCGATGCTCCGTTTTACTCGGCAGCGCGTCCATCCTATCTTGATTCTTTGATCCTTCAGAATCTTTGCTGCGTCTTCAGTAGGCAGTATAACAAAGGCTCGCTTTTGCTCTGAGCTGTTTACATCAGTCAGTCGGACTTGGATGTCTTGACTAGGATCACCTAACGCTGCTCTTATTGCAGTCACAACTTCCTCCCCCTCTGTAAGGCTGTCTAAGTCCCGTATTTCCAGCTTAGTTGTTGGCTTAAGCACCTTGACTGACGCTCTCTCCTTGAGGGTGTCTTTGATGGTATCATAGAGCTTTTGGATTTCGCTCCCCTTCGCCAACTCCAGTAACATATCCCCTGATTTGGTTTTCCTGACCGAACGGATGGCGCTATCAGCTTCGTCTGGCTTCACGTTTTTCCGGAGGTCTCTTAGAACATCTGCGTAGCTCTTGCCTTCTGCTGGCTTAACTAAAACAGCGTCTGGGCGGCTTCGTGTCCTTGATCTAGCGGGTTTCTTCATACCCTTCTCGGCTTCTTGTTTCCTCTTGGTGCTGGCTTCAATCGCATTTTCGCTTGATTGTTTAGATTTGCCTCTTTTGCGGGACACAGTCTGGAATCCCTCATTAGGTTCCTTACTCTTCACCTTCTTTTTTGAGTCTTGCATAGCCGGACTGCTAGCGGTTCTCTTTGGATTTGACGTGACTGGTGTATCACTTATTTCTCTTTCTGGTTTTTTGCTTGGCAGCTTATTCAATTCCAGAGTTTTCTCCTTCTCGGCGGTTTTCCAACTCTTTCTATAGTTCCCGATTACATCAAAGAGCTCACTTAGCTCCGACGCACCATCTTTAACGTCCATGCTGATATTTCTCTGCTTTAGCATGGCATGCTTCATTTTCCGAAGCACCGTTCTGCACTTTGCCAGCGATTCTTCCTCTAGAGCTCTCATCTTATATATTAGCTCCTGTCGTGGTGAGCTATGCATAATCGTTGCACCTTGTAGTGAAGCTGGGTTTTGCATATCTACGGGTGTGACCGCCACGGGTAAAGAGGCTGCGCTGGGTGGTGGCCAAATTTCAGCTGCTTGCGCTTCCTTCGGGGTTTCCTGAACCGTGGGGTTCGGAGCCATCTCTTTATTTTTGTCCGTTTTTTGTAACGGCGATCTCATCATACGACTGCTTGTTTTAAAAGCGTCTCTCTCTTGATTTTTTTTTTTTTTTTTTTTTTTTTTTAATTTTTTAATTACCATTTACAGCTTCAATTACACAGTGCTACAGTGCGAAATAACCTGGGTATTGGCATAGCGTACGCCGTAGAGCAGGTCGCGTATAGCACTTCCTCATACTTGGTTTTCCTCGGGAACCAACCAAAATCTGAAGTTATGGCCCAAAAACCGCTTTTTTCTTTTTGACCTCACTTAAATAGATATAACTCGCGAATGGACCGTCTGATTGCTTATAACCTTATCAATTCCGATAGCCACGAGAGGGATCTAAAGCATTATAATCATTGGTTTGACTAATTTAACGCGATGGCTGAGAAATGCGGCTTACAGAGTTGGCATTTTCAACTTTTTTTGAGAAATTTGTACTTTGACCATCACTGGTTTAACTATTTTATTCTAAGCGATTTTTCCTTAAAGTTTGTAATAAAAGCCCATTTAATTCTCCGTAGAACGGTTGTTGTCCCAATGAATTTGGATACCGTTTGACGAAGTTATGCGCGATTTTCTGAGTACACATCGACAATCTAGTATTTTTTTTTTAGTGTGCTAACATATTTATTTCTGCTTTCACATAATTGCCCCTAAAAGTAAACTCAGTTTTGATTTGGCGCCAGATTCAAATAATATTTTTAAGTACTTAAAATGCAAATATATATAAACTTAAATGCTTTACGATTTCTGGGCCAAGATTAACGCTCTCCAATAATGTTACCTATTGCGGCGAGTTAAGCTATTTTGTAGAAACAGCACAAACCACCCTTATAAGCGAGTTAAGGTCGCCCATACTGCACATGCTGCGCTGTGTGCTTATGCGGGCTGACGTCGACACTCTTGGATTTATTTGTTTTAACTCACTTCAAATCGAGCCAATTACACTTGTTGCGACGTCAGCTTGTGCGGGTCCTCGCCTCAAAAGAAGGCAATATATGCTCTGAGTTTTTAGAGAGGATAACGGGCCTGGCGTCGCGGCCCAAGCAGGCTATGCATTACCCGTCGCTGCTTAAGTGCAAGCTGAGGTCACTTTCTTCTCATTTTTACTTGGCGTGGTCCACTTTGGTTTTTATTTGGTATTTAATGGTTCGTCCATCCTGTTATAGTGATTTTTATATTCTTCATCATTGGTCATCCATGGTATTTTATCGCGGTTCGCTACAATCGTGGTTAGACAGTTATCATTGGGCCTTGTTTGTGGACTTGAAAAGTAATTTCTTAGGTACCAAAGGGGTTCATCATTAAATAGAACCCGCAGTTAAATTCTCTGCATTAGACCACATATGTCCGTGCCTAACCGTGCCTACCTGTATACGATTCTTGCTGTGCACGGCTCTTTTGTTTAAAATGCCAATTTCAGCTCATTAAAAATAATAACAACCACTTGCAGCCCACATCTACTCACTATAGCTCAATTTATTTGTATGCTAGATAACAGTATTCAGAGACCGTTAATATTTGCGAAAAAATGTTGATACATGCATTTTAAGTATTTAAAAATATTATTTGAATCTGGCGCCAAATCAAAACTGAGTTTACTTTTAGGGGCAATTATGTGAAAGCAGAAATAAATATGTTAGCACACTAAAAAAAAATACTAGATTGTCGATGTGTACTCAGAAAATCGCGCATAACTTCGTCAAACGGTATCCAAATTCATTGGGACAACAACCGTTCTACGGAGAATTAAATGGGCTTTTATTACAAACTTTAAGGAAAAATCGCTTAGAATAAAATAGTTAAACCAGTGATGGTCAAAGTACAAATTTCTCAAAAAAAGTTGAAAATGCCAACTCTGTAAGCCGCATTTCTCAGCCATCGCGTTAAATTAGTCAAACCAATGATTATAATGCTTTAGATCCCTCTCGTGGCTATCGGAATTGATAAGGTTATAAGCAATCAGACGGTCCATTCGCGAGTTATATCTATTTAAGTGAGGTCAAAAAGCAAAAAGCGGTTTTTGGGCCATAAGTTCAGATTTTGGGGCGTCCCCGAGGAAAAAAAAAAAAAAAAGTGCTATACGCGACCTGCTCTACAGCGTACGCTATGCCAATACCCAGGTTATTACAATTTTTTTGGAAATTTGTATCACTGTGTTATCTAAGTAATTGTAAAAGAAATTAAATTTTGGAAAATTCCTTTAAAAATTTACAAAACAGTTACAATTACGATTATTAAAATATGATAATTAGGAATTTTTTTAATAATGTGAAAAATGGTAATGGTAATGGTAATTCAAATTTACAGCTCTGGTAGGAATTCGGTTAAATATTAAGGTACATATTTTGTGTGACTTGAGGTACTGAAATTTGGGTGAATTAATTCCTAAGTATTTACGTCCAGATCAGTCTTTAGTTTTGGTTAGAGCTTAACTATTCCTACTAAATACAAGTACTGAGAAAAACTAATCCGTCCGCTAGCGGAATTGACAGATGGTGAGTCAACGTCAGGGATCGCCTTTATTTAATTGCAGAACGTTCACTCATAAGTCACTCATATTGTTGGCACTCTGATTATGATCAGGTTTGTTTGGCTCAACGAGGATTAATTAGAACGAGCGAGAATAGCCTTGTATGAATCATAGTGGAACTAACAAGGTGAAGCCCTCAGTAAGATAGAAAGAGACGGCAGAAAATTTGTTTGTCACTGCTTGTGTATTGCCCTTTAACCCTACAACAGAAAGAGCGCTGTCTAGCTCGGATTCACCTTATTAATTCCACCATGGTATGATTAATGTCTTACAAAGACGCATAGGCATATAATTGTTCGATCAAAAAACTCCGCCTCAACCGCTCGCCATGAGCTTTCCGATGGACATTAACGGAAATTTTTGTAAGTCTGAGTTCGACCCAGCGTAGAGCCTGTCGAAATTTTACGAAAGCTTTTCGGTACTTCTGGTCTTACACCCCTCGGTGACAATCTTTAACTTTACTTCTTTTTTCTTTATGTATTTATTTATTCGCCAATTGAACAATGCTCTTTAGTGGCTACCCTAACATATCTTAAATTATATTACTTAACTTAATGCCTAAAAGTGGCAAAGTATTCTGCTAATAAAGTTTTTATTGCAGTTTTATTGGAGTCGAAATCAAATCGCATGCTGGCGGATAAGGAGTTGAAATTTTTATGGGCCCTAGATATGGGTTCGTTAAGAGAATAATTTGTTCGGGAAAATTGGTTGGAGAAGGGCTGAAAGTTTCGAAGATTTCTGCTTGGTACATTGAAATTTATCATGCCTAACAAGGTGGGACAGTCAATGCACCCTAAAACAAGGTCATTCAGAAATAGCAATGACGCAATAGTCCGTCTATCTTCAAGAGTCGAGAGATGCAGCAGTGCACATCTACCAAAATATGGCGGCAAAGGATCAGAAAAATTAAGCGGGAGGAGCGCAAATTTAAGAAATCTTTTCTGTACCCTTTCAAGCCTTTTAATATGAATTGCGCTAGAAGGATTCCAAATAAATGATGCATACTCCAACTTGGAACGCACGAAAGCTGAGAAAAGGCTCAAACGAGTATAAGGGTCCTTAAATTGGCTGGCATGGCGCTTGACAAATCCAAACATAGAATAGGCAAAATATAATTTATATGCTCATTGAACAAAAATTTTTTGTCAAATTTCACTCCCAAGGCCTCAACCCGACTCGATAAAGTTTGGTTGGAAATAGAATAAGTGGCCGTAATATTGTAGAAGCATTTGCTATATCTTACAATAAAGCATTTTTTGAGATTTAAAGGGAGTAAATTGATAGCACACCATGAACTGACCCTATCTAAATCAGATTGCAGCAGTCGACTATCACTAATGTATTTAATAGATCGAAAAATTTTAAGATCATCAGCATAAAGCAGAAACTCTGAATTAAGAAAATGCACGCAAATGTCATTAATAAAAATGATGAAAAGTAAAGGACCGAGAGCACTTCCCTGTGGAAGTCCCGAAGTAGCCACATATGGAATAGAAAGCGAGTTGTTTATTCTAACTCTGTAGGTCCGGCGGTCCAAGTAAGATTGAATCCAGGACAAAAAGGAGGAATGAAAACCTAGCCTAAAAAGCTTGGCGATTAGAGCATTATGGCAAACTTAATCAAATGCCTTAAAAATGACGTCAACTTGACAGCGTTTGTCAAAGGACCTGATGCAATAATTACAGAAGACAGCTAGATTAGAAGTTGTGGAGCGGCCTGGCATAAAACCATGTTGGTTTGGGTTAATGTACAACTTTACCAGAAAATACATCTGTTTGGCTACAATTCGTTCAAAGAGCTTAGATATATTGCTAAGCTTAGCAATGGGCCGGTAGTTAGGTACTTCCCTCTTGATACCAGACTTGAACACAGGTGTGACTGTTGCAATTTTCCATTTTTCAATAAATCGACCAGTTGTGAGTGACACATAACTTACCAATGCAATGCTTTAGGAAAAACGAAGAAATTCTATCACAATCTGGGTAATTAGAGTCATCGCAGCTCACTACAGCTTGGAAGATGCCATCCTCGGAAATGGATAAAGTGCCAAAGTTAAGCAAATGGGGAATTGAGTTTAAACTATTCAGATCATTCCAAGAAGCAGAGGGTTCAAAGTTAGAATTGAAAAATTTTGCGAACAAATTTGAAATACCGAGGTCTGACGTTGCAACTAAGTCATCCAGTGTCATAGATGAGGGTATTGGAGAATTTGCGTTTTTGGAGATAACAAATCGCCAAAACAATCTAGGGTTAAGTTTCAAGCCATTCTCAACATCCGCAATATATTGATTATAAAGAAATTTGTTTAGAAACTTCTGATGGCTAAAGGCGTTTTATAGTTTTATCTAGTGTGAATATTCAACTTTAATGCCTGCCGCCATTTCAACACTCTTCGAACTGAAATCAATTGTCAATTGACAAAGAACATGGCTCAAACAACGCCCTGCTCATTAAAAAAGCAGAATGTGTGACATTTTGTCAGGCATAATAATAAAATTACAATTGAAACTCAGGCGACAAGCAAATGGCAAAAATGTGCAAAATCAGCAGAGGCAAGAAAACAAAAAAAAAAGAAACTAAGAAGAAGTACTGTGTGAGTGCTGAAGGCGGGCTCTGGAGGAAATGTCAAATCAAATTTATTGACTTTCATTGTTAAGTGGGAGGCGACTGCAGCAGCAGCTTCGCGCTCATTCAAATGTGAAAAGCCAATGACAGTGGCGCAGTCTAACAAAGGACCTTTGGCAGGGCACCTTTTTGTCCTGCACTTTGGCGTACGAGAATTTGAGCGCGATTAAAGCAAAGCTTCATCTCAGAGACAATCAGCAGGCATCACCCGACTCCATTCTCTGCTCTGCACAATGCCTGCTGGCAGTGCTATAAAAATCATACGCTTCCTTTCATTGCAAGGGGTTGGCTTTAGTGCTGGTTCTCCTTTTTTTTTTTCGTTCTTCTTTCTTCTTTTGTGCCATGTTAAGTTTGACAATTATTTGCATTGTTCACTAAAAGTCGTTTGTTCAACATGCACATGAATCGGTAACTACAACTTGAGTGTCTACTTGTAGTTGGGTTAGTTAAAGGAGCAAATCTTTTGTGGAGTTGTCGATAAAAACGCTGTTTTGGGTTAATGAAGAGTCACATAAAAAATCAGCGAATAGAGTAAGCACTGCTTACCGATCTTTCAGACGGGATTTGAGCGCATTTATATCAAAACAATTGCTTAAGCTAATTGTATCAACATTTATTTCAATCTTCACACTTTACACTTATTCTATCCTCAAATTTATCCACCACCTTTAAACCCAACTTATTATTTGAAGGAACAAGCAATTTTCTGCACTTTTGTATGCAAAATAAATGTTCTCCGCTTGACCCGAAATCTGCTGCCACCGATTTAGTTCACAATTCAGGCCTGTGGCCAAAGGACACTTTGATACTATTTTTTTTTCAGCTGCCTCCCTTTTAAATGGCTGTATCCGTTTCCGCTTCCTTTACGTTTGACTTGTCTGCACGTAAATTTCTGTGCCATTTCTGTCACTGAATTTTGGCTAGAGTTTTTTTTTTTCCTGTCGGTTGTAGTTGCTCCTTTACTCCTCCACTGATGTTGGTACAATGCATATATAATCTTTTTCACTTATCTTTTGCATAGTTTCCTGTAAAAGTTATTTACGGTCTCTGAGGTTAAAAGTAGCGTCATACATTCTGAGAATCATCCCCCAGGCTCGGCACTTTGTAATGAATGAAAAGTTGGCGCGAGAGTGGCAAAAGGTTGGTGGCAAATGCTGTGGCAGCAAAAGGTGCAACACGCAATTTTTGCTGAATGGCTTAGTTTAGTTTAGTTTCTACTTCTACTTGTCGACAATCTTGTGACAGATTTATGGGTTAATTATGGTGGATAAACGGGGGATACAGAGGGAGAGAGAGAAAAGAAAATAACAAAATGTGCAATCTGACTAAATAATTTATTTATAAATAAATACTTATAAATACTATTAAAGTACTGAAACATTAGTTTAATTTTTTTAACAAAAGGATTAAGTTTATGTAAAACTTAATTTAATAATTGTAGTAAAAATGTATAGTTTAGGACCTAAACTTTAGGTACTTATCAACAACATGAACGAAATCCGTAGTAAGAGAACAGCTAATACCAAGCTCAGGAATATTAGTCGGCTCTCAAAATCTTGGTGCACTTGCATCTGGCTGAAAAGTCTAAAATAATATAAATCTAGGCCGATTTCTCTTTATGGACATTCTGCATGTGTCATATAAACTTAATAAAATCTGAAATCGGCCATAAGTTATATTGCCTTTCTATTTCTATCTCTTGTTAGCAGACAACAAAAATTTCACCACACGCGCATAGACAAATTCCTGCTGAACTCGACACATCTGAGTTGATTAGAGAAATGTATTTTAATGTTCCTGTTAGACTAACTCGTTACTTATCCTCTGATTTTTCAAACTTATGCCTAGCATGAAACGTGCCTTGTCCTCGGTTCTGATAATAATATTTAGTCGGCTCGAAGATTTTTCGCCTGGGACTGGCACTTCACAACGCATTCTGAAAAGTAAATGAAAACAACATTTTTTATTAGATTTTTTATTTAATTTAATTTTTATTAATTATGAAATTTGAAACTGCAGAACAGATTATGAAGTTAATGAAAGTGTGAAAAATTTTTGATAAAAGGGAAGTCAAAAAAAGCTTCAGTTTTATTCAGGCGATTATGCAGCTCGATGGTTTGGCTTTGGAACGGTCGTCAGGAGGGGCCAGCGTAAAAGCCACGCTATCATTTAAATCCGATTCTTCATTTTGATCCGAAATGACATCTTGGTCCGTGCGGATATTCGGTGTTCTTCCTGCCTGGGCCAACGCCGAGGTGGATGTCGGCTTCTCCTCTGAAATGGTGTGGACTTCGGTATAAAATACGTGACGTGTAATATTTTCTGTGGGCTTCTTGGGAAATGGTGCAGACATATTTAATGTGTATATTTCTGTACGTTCCTGATGAGATGTTGTAGGAGACACCAATGCCGAAGTTCCTGCGAGCCCACGAGCAGTCATTGGTATATCAAATTCTGCTACTTCATCATCAAGCGGAGTCTTGCATATGGCAGCAAAGGAACTCTTGGGAGAATGGATGGAGACACTTGCAGCCGACAACTCGGGAGCTCTGTTGGGCCTGGCAATTTGTCCCTTTGAAACATGTTGTGGCTCTTTCGGTATCTCCATATTCATATTGGCATTTTGTACTTCCGCCAATAAACGCCTGGCCCGGCTTCGAGTAGTGCAACCTGGTGTCGATGTTGCCACTGGCAACGCGTTGCTAATGGACGATCGATTCCCTACATCGCAAGATTTCTTAGCCGCAATTGTAGTTGCTGGCTGTTCCATTTTGAAGCGTTTCATTGTATTAAAATTAATAATATAACAAAAGTTGTTTTGAATTTTTTCCAACGAATCAATTAAGTCCGCACTGCGCTTGTAAAAATAAAGCCGATTAAATTCAGACTTTGTTCACCAAGAAAATTGTATTAGTCCTCCTACTTTTGATGTCGATGGCACAATGACTGAATACATCCCAGCAGTTTTACAAGTTAAATTTCAAAGCCTACTATGTTTTTTGTTTTTTTATTTTTAGCCTTCGCTAAGTACAGGGCAAATCAACTCGTTTGCGATCTGGACTCACACAACCCTATGTATTAGGTTGGCTCAATTTTTTCTCAACCAAGCGTATAGCGTTTGTATTTGTTTAGTATAGGGTCAGATAGGTCGTATTAGACTATTATCAATAAGCAACTAATACACGTAATATATGCTATTACCTTTAAGTGCAGATATTAATTGTTGTATTGTGTTAAATACATTTTGAAGTTTGCAAATTTTTCCATACAAAAATGAGTAATCGCGTATGTTGGGTGCAAGTATTCCTGCTCAAGTTTTTTAGTATGACCTCGTTGAGTGGATTGATTTCTTATGCTAACACAATGTCCTAGACTTCTCTGAGGAAGTTCAGCCCATCTATAATTGTGGGCGGGATGTGAATATTTGGTAGTGCACCAAAAGCGTATACATGAAATTTTCTTCTCTTGAAAAGGTGTCCATTTGAAAAGGTAATAAAATAGGTGCACTGCATACGAAGACAAACGTCGCGACGCGTCGGCTGTCTTGCGCAAAATACGCACCTTTTCCTATACCTCAAATTGGTGCGCCATTTTTATATTCGGAAAGCAAATAAAAAGTGAAATAATTTTTTTATTTGCTGATGCGTTCTATTGGGGTCTATAAACAACTGCAAAACTTTCAAGCAGATCCGACAAAAAGTTTTACAAAAATGAATGAAAGCAACTATTTTTCCCGAAACTCTTAAATTAAACAAGGAGAAAGTCGGTCAAGCCCGACTATAACATACTCTGTACCTGGCGTAGAAACTGAATGCAATGCTGGTTTTGCGCTCATTTCTTATTCTCTCTCTCTCTCTTTCTCTGTCTCTATCTCTCTCTTTATTTCTCTCGTTCTCTCTCTCTCTCTCTCTCTTTCTCTCTCTATAAGGGTGGGAGTGGGTGGGGGGAGAGTTGTTTACTTATTTGCTCATAACTTGAGAACCGCTCATCCGATCTTTATCATTTCTTTATTATTTTGCTAATTACTTACTGTCTCTAGAAGGAACAAATCGTCTATCTTCAAAACTGTAGGAGATATAACGTTTTTTCCAAATTGCGGGGGCGGGAGGGGGCGTGGCAAAAATTGAAAATAAACTTGATCTGCCTGCAAGTATAAGAAGCATTTGTCCCATACATGTCAAACCTCTATCTCTTACCATCTCTGAGATCTGTTTGTTCATACGGACGGACGGACAGACAGACGGACATGGCTATATCGACTCGGCTGTTGATGCTGATCAAGAATATATATCCTTTATATGGTTCTCCCTGTTACATATTTTTTGCACAAACTTAATATACTCTATGAACGGTAAAGAGTATAAAAATTATTGATCAACCCTCTTATTTTGAAAAATTCATGTTTTTTCTTAGTTTTAGTTTAAACAAGTGAGAAAGTCGGTCAAGCCCGACTATGTCATACTCTGTACCAAGAGCAGGAGCTGAATGCAACGTTTCTGCTGCGCTCATCTCTAAGTTTCTCTCTCTCTCCCTCTCTCTTTCACTCACACGTTGTTGAATAAAAATGCGGGGTTGGTTGTGAGCGTGTGGGAGGGGGTGGGGGAGGCGGGAATTTATTTTTGGTCATAACCAAACCGCTCAGAACCGCTTGAGAACCGCTCATCCGATCTTTATCATTTCTTCGGCAAAATTATACATTTTGCTAAATACTAACTATCTCTAAAAGGTTTGAATCATCTATCTTCAAAACTGTAGGAGATTTAACGTTTTTTCCAAATTGCGGGGGCGGGAGGGGGCGTGGCCAAAATTGAAAATAAACTTGATCTGCCTGCAGCTATAAGAAGCATTTGTCCCATACATGTCAAACCTCTATCTCTTACCATCTCCGAGATCTGTTTGTTCATACGGACGGACGGACGGACGGACAGACGGACAGACAGACGGACAGACGGACAGACGGACATGGCTATATCGACTCGGCTGTTGATGCTGATCAAGAATATATATACTTTATAGGGTCGGAAATGATTTCTTCTTCCTGTTACATACTTTTGCACAAACTTAATATACTCTATGTACCTTTGGTACAGAGTATAAAAAGAAGTTAGAAAATCATCAAAACTATTAAAAAATATTTAGAAAAAAAATTTTACTTGGAAATTTTTGGAAATTTTTTTTTCTTACCATGTCTTGACGAACTATTTAACAAAATCAAAATTTCGAACGTACTATCACTGCTCGACAAAATGAGAGTCGATTTTCCCCCATTGGACCAAACCAACTTTTTCTAAAGTAAATTGGCCCGCTGATCACGAAAATCGCCATGAAAACAAAATGTATCGACGCTTTATCGAGATATTATCGATAAATCGTTTTTTTGATTTTTCAAAAAGTTACCCCCACTTAAACTCTCAAAACTTTTTTGTTTTCAAACGATGTTAATGATCTAAACAAATTTCAAAAGACAAAACTTGACCAAACAGTTTGTTCTCGGACAAAAAAGAGCTGGGTCGTGTGCTTTTAACGCTATGGGCTCAAATGGAGAAAAAATAGTTATTTTTTTGCCAAATTTGAAAATTTATCGAAATAAAAACTCTTGTAGATTCATAATTGTACAAAATTGTTATGTTTTTTTGATTGGACAGTAAAAACTATTCAATTTACTTTTAAATAAGCCCTCAAATACAGAAATCGGACATAAAGTGGAGATTTCAAGAATTTTTGTGAAAATATACAAAAATTTAGTTTTCTTCAAATACCGCTGTGACTGATTTTTCTGACTTCAAGTGAGTGGTTTTGATAAGCTCAGGCATAGAATTATTCTAATATGTATAAAATATTGTTGCAAAATTAATAAAATTTTATTTTTAACACTTTCAATATATAGACCACCACTTTTTGGGGCTGTATGCGTTCCTTGTCGAGAGTCTACAAAAAAAAAAAAACATAACAATTTTGTATAATTATGAAACTACAAGCGTTTTAATATCGATAAATTTTCAAATTTGGCAAGAAAAATTAATTTTTTTCTCCATTTGAGCCCATAGCGTTAAAAGCACACGGCCCACGAGAACAAACTGTTTGATCAAGTTTTGTCTTTTTAAATTTGTTTAGATCATTAACATCGTTTGAAAAACAAAAAAGTTATGAGAGTTTAAGTGGGGGTAACTTTTTGAAAAATCGAAAAAACGATTTATCGATACTATCTCGATAACGCGTCGATAGTTTTTTTCATGGTGATTTTCGTGATCAGCGGGCCAATTCACTTTAGAAAAAGTTGGTTTGGTCCAATGGGGAAAAATGCTGTCGAGCAGTGTATTTAACCGATTTTAATCATTTTTTGTTCGGTAAAAGCTAACACCTAAATGCTCCTAATCAATGTTTGAAATCTATCAAAAATAATTTTCATATCATCGAAAAACTTGGAGAGACATTTTCCAGAATAGTTGCAAAAATTTAAACAGTAATTTTTGATAGATTTTTAAATTCTTTTTTTTAACATACTCTTAATACCCACCATTCTGGTGTGAACTAGGATATTTCTGATCGCCCTCGATATAACGGAGCTAGGACCAAAAGAGTGGCAAATCGTCACCCTATAACTCCGTTTGAAAGCCCATATGTTCACACCAGAATTACTTCAGTTCTTAACAAAACCCCGTATTCGTTTTCACATTCAGATAATCCGTTCTCAAAAATTTTTGTAACCATGTCCTATGTTTTACATTTTTAACCAACTTTGATCCGGAGAGGGTGGCATTGTCTGAAAGTCCTCGGCGGGGTGGGCAGTCAAGGTCAGTATTTGCTTGGGTCAATATCTCATAAACCATTAGACATATCAAGCAGGGCTCAATACCGAAACCGAAACCGGAACTGTTAACCGAAATAAACCGTTTCAAATCGAGTACCGGAACCGGAACCTGAACCGATCCAATTTTTTTTTGAGAACCGAATACCGTTTACCGTTATTATTGGAACCGATAAAACCGGAACGAAACCGAAACTTTGGTACCGGTACGGTTTCGGGTTTTCGTTCGCTGTACCCTTATTATTTTAAGAGTGTGCAAAAGTATGTAACTAAGAGGAATCATTTCCAACCTTATAAAGTTCTTAATCGGCATCAACAGCCGTGTCAATATAGCCAGTGCATGTATACAGCAAAAGCTAGTGCAACTGTTGATTTGTTTTTATACTTTGCACGAAAGTACACAGGGAATATAGTAAATTTGTGCATTTGCACTGCAAATATAAACACATTTACCCTCTCTAGCAAAATCGCTCTTAAACGTATTTGAAAACATTAAAACGGTTTTAACTAGTGGTCAGGTTCATCCAATAGGTGTTCTAGATCAAACGGTCAAACTAATAGTCAAAACTACAAAAATTTTTATAGGACCTAAGATTATTACGTATGTAGACAAAAAAACAAAAGATTGAACAGTCCAAATTATTGCGAAGTTTGGATGCAATGTAGACGGGTAAACAGGACTTGTAGATCAAACAATTAAACAGCAAAAAATAATTAAATGAATTCGAATGAAGATTTGATAGACTGCAATAGTAGTAGTAGTGTTCCAAAATCGGAAATGTGCAAAATTGCATGAGTTCAGATTATCACAGGGATATGATAGGTTCAAAAATATTAGAAATATGTTAAAATTTTATATGAGTAAATAAGACGTGTTGATCAAACGGACTAAAGAATCGCAAAATTTGCAAAGTTTTATTACGATTTTGATTCTCATGAAGGGTAAATAGACGGATTGGATTGATGGTAATTGTCAAGTTTGCTTCACTTCTTCGCTTTGTGAGCGGCGTAGCAACGCAAGTCGGGTACCTGCTAGTACAATATATGATATTTATTAGCATATAATGTAATCATTAGTTATTATACAAAGAATACGAAATATTGAGGCCATATTATTTTAAAAAGTGAAAACCATTCATTTTGTGTTGATTTTTGATTCGTTTTATTAAACAGGAATAAAAAGATTTAAATTTATCTCAGAATTTTGTTTTTTCTTTCAGTATTAAAATAAGTAGTACTTATATCGGTGAGTACCGGTACGTACCGGTATACCGAAATAAAAAATCCGAAACCGAAAACCGAAATTAATTGAAAACCGAAAAAGAACCTTTAACCGAAACATTAATTTCGGGACGTACCGGTACTGGAACCGGAACCGAAATTCGTTTCGGGATTAAGCGCTGATATCAAGACATATCAATTTTTCGGGGTAACGACATAGCTCCGACGTCATATCTCCGCCGCGTTTTCAAACCACATATCTCCGCGCGGAGATATGACGCTTTAAAACGACATAACTCCGCGCGGAGATATGACGCTTCAAAACGACATAACTCCGCGCGGAGATATGTCGTTTGCAACATGGCGGAGATATGTCGTTTGAAAACGACATAACCCGCGCGGAGATATGTCGTTTGAAATGCGGCGGAGATATGTCGTTTGAAGCGTCATATCTCCGCGCGGGAGATATGTCGTTTGTAACTCGGCGGAGATATGACGTTTTAAAACGACATAACTCCGCGCGGAGATATGTCGTTTTGTAGCGTCATATCTCCGCGCGGAGATATGTCGTTTGAAACGAGGCGCACAGTGGGGCGAAAAGGCCAAAATCGCGCCATAATTCAGCGGAGCGCTGTAGCAAAAAATGTTGATGCCATCTTTTTAAGAGGATTAAAGTATTAAAAAAAAATTAAAAGTTAGAAATATTTAGTGGAAAATTTTTTTTTAGCAATTAAAAAAAAATTTTAATGGTTTTTGCGAATAAAATTTTTTTTTCGATATTACGAATATATTACGATATTTGCTAATATTACTAACTTGCAATTATTTTTTCGCAGTCGAAAGAGTATATCCTATAGTTTTCGTTTGAATAATCGGGTATAATTTTTTAAAACTTTTTAGATTTTAGAGATATTATAAAAAAAACAACATAACCAATTTTGTATTACATTTAACAATTTTCTTTATTCCTTATCGCTACTTTCACTTGAATTAGAGTACTCCTCTTCAACATCAGGAATAGTTTCAAAAGATCTAAAGCTGATTTTGGCATTTAATGTATTTTTTTCCTGTTCTCTTGAAATGCCTCGATACTAGAGGATCCGAGGTAATGAACATTCTATTCAGAACATCGAGGTTGCACTTTTTCCGACTGCATTTTTTCGAAAAATGTTCTCTGTAAAGCTTGAAATCTTTGTTTCGTCCTTCCTGGGCCTCCTCGGTTAATTGACCAATTCGGAGCAATGCATAATTAATTATTACCGGGCCATGAATAAAAATTTATGCAAAATCAAGGTAAAAATGCTTTACATCCAAGACTATATTAATATCATAGTTGCATGAAACAACTATTAATATAGGGTGCATGCTTTGAAGCAAATCGATATCTATCTTAGTTATCTCTGCAGTCAATTCTGCGTTTTGAAAAAAATACCCTAGCAGTGTTACCATCGTTACTACTTACAAATCCAGGTTTCGGGACATCAATAAGTAAGCCTAGTTTTTCCTTGAATTTGTTCTGAATTTGATTTTATGTTTGGGCAACAATTTCTTTGTCCTCTTCCGATCTGTCTTATCACCTTCTTATAGGCATTTCACGTCAGCCAATAACATTACTAAATTAAACACTGCCTGCTTCATTTTCCATGGTTGTTTATAGAACAGAATTTTTAAATTTAATAAAAAAATATCAAGAAAGTAAACAAACAAAACAGATGCTAGAACAGCTAATTAATGACATTCAAACTTTATGTCCAAAATTGAAAAAAAGTAGTTTTTTGGACCTTTTTCCAAAAATTAAAAAAAAATATTTTGTATGAAAATTTTATTTATACTAATGAACTAAGAATAGTCAAAAGTAATACTTCCAATCGCCACATATCCGCATAAAAGTTTCATATTCATGAAAAACGATTGCGAACATACATTAAAATGCCAATTTTATGAATTCCTTAAAATCGAACGGTCAACTTTAAATGCGTGTTGTGGGAGAACCAAATATGCTAGACTAATTTTCTTTTTTGAAAAAATTGAATCATCTTTTAAGTTGCATTTAAACTTTTTTCAATAAAAATCAATTTTGGCCCGGAATTTGCTCTAGTCGCCCCAATGTGCGGCAGAGATATATCGTTTGTGACTCGGCGGAGATATGTCGTTTTGAGGCGTCATATCTCCGCGCGGAGTTATGTCGTTTTAAAGCGTCATATCTCCGCGCAGAGATATGTCGTTTGTAACGCGGCGGAGTTATGTCGTTTCAAAACGACATACCTCCGCGCGGAGATATGTCGTTTTTAACATGGCGGAGATATGACGTTTTAAAACGACATACCTCCGCGCGGAGATATGTCGTTTGTAACACGGCGGAGGTATGTCGTTTTAAAGCGACATATCTCCGCCAGAAAAAAAGCGACATATCTCCGCCGGCAAAATGTACTGGGCGGAGATATGTCGTCGGAGATATGTCGCTATGCCAATTTTTCTTTATTTATCTGTTGCTGTTATATACTATGCAAGAGTTGGGTTAAATCCAATTAAAAGATTTTTCCTATAATTATAAACCGAAAAAGTTAAAATATTTTGGACTATCAATATTCTTGGTTGCTTTTTAAATTATGTGCGTTAAGCTCAATCTTTTATGATCATTACGCTGAAAATTTCAGCTTCCTAGCTGTGCTGGTATAGAAATGCCAGAGTTTTGGCCAAAAAAAATGAAGTTAGCCGTTTTGGTATTTTTTGATAATAAAAATCAATATACTGCAAACGTTGTTCGTTCATAAGTCGATTCATTGCCAGTAACATTGCTAAAAAAACAACCTTTTGATGGTGAAGGTCCACAGAATCAGGAAATGTTATAAATTTTAATTGAGTTTCCGTTATTATAAAGATTTGAGGGATTGCAATTGTACAGTGTACAATGTACACTCAGGGTAAATCGGCCTTGTAAAAACTAATACAATCATATTTAATTTTACAATGTCATTTTTGTATTAAAATCAACTTGTTTTCTTTTTGATTTAAATATAAACACATTTAATGACCAAATTTTCTTTGCCCTATGAATAATCTGCGGAATTCGTACTTGAGAATTACAAGTGGTCTCATGTTTTTAGGCAGATGGTAAATTCAATTCTATACAAGTAGTGTTCTAGACGCTTTGCCACCAGCGCGTGGAATAGCTCAACCGGTAGAGAGAGACGGCATTCCAATTGTGTTCAGACCAAAGGCTCCGAGTTCGAATCCCACAGTAAGTAAACATTTTTAAATTTAATCTCTTTTATAAATCATTGCGTTTTAGGGCCCAATTGGTTGGTAGTGGCTCCAATCGCAATGGTAAATATTTCGAGCAAGGTACGGTTCCACTTTGTTTCCATTCGAGCTTTTTGATAGTACAATAATTTAAATGAGGTAGAATGCTATGATTAAACTGTGTACTTTCACAAAGTCTGAGCATTCATTTTTTAGTAATTTGTTGTATGAAAATTTTTAAAAAATTCCCAAAAAAAAAATATTACAAATTAAGTAAAATGTATATAAAATAAAAGGGATACTGTGTAACATCAGCTAATTTTTTCTTTACCTTGCCAGCAACTTCAAATGGAAGAGGAATTATCACCCTCATCATCTTTAACACTGAAGAATTCCTCCCCACGTTGTGAATTGCCTACATCCGACAAAATATTAATGGGTCTTGGTAAGCTTAGCGTTTCTCTAGGTAATCCTCAGCATGACGTGCAACGGTCTTTGGAAGTTTTGATACACACTAAGGAACCGGCTTACGATTCCTGTGAGCTGGTTTTACTCAACAATTTCCGCTTACGTTTCCAACACTTGACATGTGGCTCAGATCCACGGGAACGTGGTCTTAACGAGGCTCGCGAAACGCTGTTTATGCATTTGTACGGGGATTTGAAAAAAACTATACTCGATAAAAACAAGCGCTTTCAAGTTTTGCAATTTTCCTATTTTCTTTTTGACAATGGAACGCCGAAGCATATGAGTAGCGAGGAAAGCATAAGCTATCGCTTAAAACTCATAAATCGCATAAATGGACAGTTGCAAAAGATTTTAGGTCGTCTGGATCAAGAGAATGTGACACACAATATCCTGATGGATAAGGAAGAAAGAACACATCGTAACTCTAGCCTAGTTAATCTATGTCGTTCCAATATTGTACTCAGACCACGAAAAGTAATGGATGGTCTTAGGATAGAAGGGAACGCCATAATGGAATATTTAGAACAGAGAGACCGATACAAACTGGAAGAGGACGATTTGACGTTACGTCAAGTTAGCAATGAAAAGTCATTGGACGAAAGTAAAACTTCGCTAGAGGATGATAAATATATAATTGCACAATTTCAGGAAATTGGGGATATAATTTCAGATGTTAAACTAAAATTGGAAATAATTAATGAGAGTCATGTCGATCCATCACTAGAGAATGTGAATGAAATTTCCCAGTTATTAAAAGAAAGTGAGCAAAACCAGTTATTAATGGTGGATAATATGCAGCAAACTAATGTGGAAACAGAGAAGTCACTTTTGGAAAACGACGATAACAAATCAGATCTTGAATCAGTCGAGTCTCCATCGTGTAAAAGACCTTATGGTATACCAGAAGAAAATATTAAGAAATCTGCTAGAAATGAACAAGTTAAGCCAAATCAAACAAATAAATCTGCAAAGCCCAACAATTTTTATAAATCTCCATATAAATTTGAAAAATCATGTGGAAAAGCTGTTGCAGAATCGAAGGATCTATCAGATCAAGGCAAAAGAAGAACAAATCTAACAAAACCTTTTATAAAGCCCTTAAATCAATCAAAGGATTCAGAAAGTGTTCTGAATTCCCAAATCTCAATTGATCCAAAGAGAAACTTGGCAACCTCAAAGCCAGCTCAAAGTCCAACTAAGAAAGTTAGTTCAACTCAAGAGAAAAGCATTGGAGGAGTAACCAAGAATTCAAAAGTTCCTAAATTTCCCACACAAACTAGTTTGAAAATAAACTTCTTACACGATGATCAAAACAAAAGTTACCAGAAAATCTTTAAATGGTCTAAAAGCTTTATCGGTACAGAAACCACTTTAAAGGAAAAAAGTTTACGAGCTCAACAATATAAGAATTTTTTAAATAAAGAAGATCCATCGAAAGTAACTAAACTATCTCCAAAATCTTTAACCCGATCTCAAACTAAGGAAATTCCAAAGAAAGTTCAACAAGATCTTATGCTTGAATCACCCAAAAACTACAAAACTTCTTCAGATATAGTCAAAGACTTTTTAACCCCAAGAAAACCTCAGGTTAAGAAAGTATTACATAAAGTATCAGACCAATCTGAAGTTTCAATTTCTCCAAAGAATGTTTTGGCTACATTAGATCCAACTTCTCGATTGCAAGAGATCATAGGAAATGACGTGGAACTTCATCAAGTTAAGACAAATACATTTCAGTCTCAATTCCTGACGGAAATAGGACTTAGAGAACATGTTTCTTTAGATAATGCATATATCAAAAATTCAAAAGATCCTTTGGAAGAAACAACGGATTTTGCAACTCTTAAAGCTAATGAAAATAATCATCAAAGCCAATTACAGAGTTTTTATAAAATAAATCATCCAGCTGAGCCCAAACAATATTCAAAAGAGGTCAACGATACCGAGGATCTTTTATCGCCAATCAAGTTTGAAAATACAGAACTTTTGAAACAAGTACAACTCGAAAATACTGAAGTAGAGATTCCCTTTTTAAATCTGCCAAATATCAAGAAAGATCTCTTGAATCTCAAATCAAATCTCCTGACCCATACAGAACAGCAAATTGATGATGATTTATTCTACACTCCCTCAGAGGAACCTCTTGAACAACGATCCCTACTTTTATGGCAGCATCAGCGTTACATTATAGCCGGCTCTCGCAGTGTAATACAACTTTTTAAATGCAATCCTTCATATCAATGTCATCCCAGCGATCCCCTAGCTCCAGATTTCTTTGAGCAATTGGACCAGTTTTATGAAATATTGGCACAACCCAACAATTCGAAAACCTCATCGTTGCAAGCCACTGTCATACGCCAACGTTTGAGTCTGATGATTGAACGTTTTGTCAAAGATATTACCCATGCGAATGCTATGCGCTCCTTGGCCAAATTTCAATTGAATAAAATGCTTACCCGTGAGGAGCGAGTCACCCTATTGGCTTTACGTAGTCAACTAATTGATCGTGGAGGTCCCATATTATCGCTTATAGAACGTCAGCGTGATGCTCTGCCTGGCATGTTGGGCTACGAATGCCAACAATTGAAATATTCTTACCGAACGTCCCGTCTTATATTACGCTCACCGCAACATCAGCATAGCATCAGCGAATCTTACTTGCTTTTAAAATTGGGAGATTTGGGTTCCATGTATCGTATGCTGCAGGAGCAAGTGGGCAGTCTGAAGACTTTGGGATCAAGTGGAATCGCTTTGGCTGAAGCTTTATGCCAAGAACTTCGTTTATATTATCAGTTCTACCAGAAAAAACAATGCCAGTATGGTAGTTTATTGCGTCTCTGGAGCTCGACTAGACCTTATCAATTTCGTTTTCAGTGGTTAACTGGCCTAATGAAACGCATCTGGCGCAAAAAACCCATTTGGTTGGTGCTCTTTGAAGAGTTGTCTTTCAGAAGTGATACAAATGAAGTTTTTTTATTACAAAAATGGTTAAACTTAGTCAGTCAAACTTTTAGAGCGAACTTATGTCAATGGCTAATCAAAGGTCTGTTACCTGAGGCTAATTGTTTAGAGTTCTTTATTGAAGAAAAACGTGATGCTGATTTTTGGAGTGAAAGATTTAAGGTACTTACAGAAAGAACTTCAACATATTTGGACCAAGAAGTCATCAATTTAATCCTTAACGTGGGAAAAAGTCGTCAATTTGGTGTTCAATTATTGGGAGTTGAACTAGAACCTTTTATTACTGAACAGAAAATAGCAAACGCCTACCAACTGTTGTTTCAGGATGAACTTGGAGAAGCTTTCCATCTAATGATTTTCAAACTGCATGAACAGGTCTCAGGAGCTTTAATAAATCATTTGTGGCCCGGCAAGCTTTTTCATAAGCTTCATAAATATTTGTTATTACGCGATGAGAATTTTGTTATTAGGCTAATGGAACTATTAGAGCCTGTCCTAGAGAATGCCGGAAATTTTTTTGATCTAAAACAAATTAATTATATGATGGAGCAGATTATAACTCGCGATAATACCGAACTCTATGTGGCTGAGCTCTTAAATGAAGGTAAACAATGCTGGTCACGTTTTCTATTACACTGGAAGCTACCACCGCATTGGCAGGTTCTTTTGGGACAAAGCCTGGCACATTATTATGCCATATTTCCTGCCTTATGGCATTTCCATCATTTCAACTATGTGCTCTGTGAAAGAGTGCAAAGACAACAGCATCATTTTCATCAGCGATTTGCTTGGGAAGGTCGTCCCAATGTAAGGCAAGTGAAAAAACGCTTTGAGCAAGTTATCCAACTCTTCGTCGGCGTAATGCATACCTTAAAGAGTTATCTGATATCGAATGTCCTGGATGAGGCATATGAGCACCTGACACAGACATATCAAAAGGCTAAAACTCTGGAGGAAATACTTCAAGCTCACGATTGTTACTTAAAATCCATCAAGATAAATTTTTTTCAAACCAAACATTCCAGAAAATGTAAACTGAATTTGGAACAACTTTGTCAACTAATATTCCAGTTGGAGGCCCAACAACAACAGTTTGTGGGCTTATGTCAACTTATGAAGGAGTTTCTAAGTAGTCGTAAAAATTCTCGGTGCTTACAAGAACGTTTACTAGAATTTCGTTGGTCCTGCGAGAATACTTGTGATGCTCTCAATGATTTGGAAGATGAATTTCAAAATGCGTTGACCGAACTGTTAATAAGTTTACATATTCAAGGTGGACAGAAGTTTCGGATGCTGGCTAAAGAATTGGATGCCACGGGATTCTACGAAAAGCGTGATGAGAGATTAAGAGTGGCACAATGTTTTGAGTTTTGCAGGAAGATCAAAAAACGAGGAGTGAAAAAAGTGTAAGAAATATTTTGAGGTTTTCTTGGAATTTTAACTGATTTTTCATTTTTCATTACAGTTTAAATTAACACTTACACTGTTTATATATGTTGAATAATTTCCGTAAAATTTTATTATGAGAATAAATTGATTAAATTTGTTAAATACAATTAAAAGCGACCAAACAAATGTAGTGGGTAGAATTAGCAGAGTAACTTTTTTGACAGTGGTAACAGCTAAATTTAATTTAATTTAATTGACAAAAATTTATATTCCTATAGCTATTGAATACATTTCAAGATTTACGTATTTATTTGAGAACGTATTTTGTTGGTGCATTTAACAACTGTTATCTTATATGTACGAGATAACAGAAATACAGTACCATACAAACCAGGGCTGTAAACCGGTTCGGAGTTGAACCGCTCCGGAGTCTCCGGCATTTTTGGGTAGCCGGCATACATTTCTAATTAGGGTTGTCGAAAATATATCAAAATATCAATTGTGGTGTTCACTTTGTTGAGCACTTGAGCACTTGGGGAAAAGTGTAAACATTTCCAACAACAATTTACTTTGAACAAATTGTGCACAGCTTGCTCGACCCAGACCCTGACTACGAAAAGTCGGGCACTTGTACCTTAGTGCTATAAGTGTTATATGTACAAGCTAAAATCAAATGTGTGATCAAACATTCATATAAATTGTATGGAAAAAGCGCCAACTTTGAATGAACCATGGATTACTGCCGAATCATACCTCAAACGTAGTACTGCACACATTTCGTGCACAGAGAGCTGCTCACAATACTAATCAGGCAAAACTGCTCAAGTGCTCAACAAAGTGAATACCCTAAATATATCGATAATATTTTTTTATACTGATATATTTATATTGTGATTTTTTTTGACCAAATATCGAATATCGATTTTTTTTGGGATATTTTATGATATTTGTGCGTTGGTACCTCTTTGATTTGGGTAGCGAGCGCAAGCGCATTTAAGAGACAGAAAATGGATTCAAATTTGATAAAATCAAATTAGAGCGACATAAAAAAAGGCACAGCCAAGTGTAATTTGTGCGGAAAAGTATTTGAAGCAAGCGTTTGCACGACCAAATGTCCCGTGTGTTGACTTTATGCAAGCCCAAGAGTCGCAAAATAGCGGGCTGAAGTTATACTTTAGGTTGCCACAAACATCATGGGAAAGTTATCCCTTAATATTCTGGAATTCGAATAAGGCGGCCATAACGGGACTATCCAGACTAGCCGTAAGGTATCTTATTCCTCCAGTGCCTTCGGAGCGACTTGCTTCTGCTATAAAATGCGCCATATGCGTCAAAGCGACGCGTCTTTTTAAAGACTTTTAAAGCCCTCTTCTGGTCTAGAACTTTTTTTCCAAAATTTTTTTTTTTTTTTTTTAGCTTAGATATTCAAAAATATTGTCCCAAAAGGATTTTTAAAAATGCGAAGTACTTTAGATTATATAGCTTTTTTTGTCGACCAATTACTTCTGTAAAACAAGCAATTTTCGAATTACTTTAAACTCATTTATCTCGAAACCGAGTTTTTCGGACTGGTGCCCACATTTTCTCAAGTTCTACCGAACCGATTTTGATGATGTAGGGCTTTAAGGGAGCAGAATTAACGTGGCTATAGTCCCTACCAATGTATGTAAAAAAATATATGTTGGAACGACAAAATCCAAACTAAAGACAAGACTATCTGGACACAAGTCAGACATTAAAAAACGCAGCATCATCAATACACCAAAAACAGCGCATGCGGCCCATTGCACTGAGAGAGGCAATTCTCCAGACTTTAATGCCACAAGCATTTTACAACAGGAGAGCCACTACAACAAACGCTTTACTCTGGAGATGTTGAACATAATTAACTTGCCATCCGAGATCAGGCTGAATTTTAAGAGCGACACAGAGAATTGCGCTCACATATACAGACACCTACTTGACACAAACTCCGTGGCGAGCACTCTTGTCCCGTAAATATGTATGTATTTTTGTTTATGTTTTTTGTTTTATGAGTTTTTTGTTTTATCTTTCCGCCCTTATAACTCTACTCCAATAGCGA
Organism: Lordiphosa clarofinis; assembly: GCA_018904275.1. NCBI lineage: Eukaryota > Metazoa > Arthropoda > Insecta > Diptera > Drosophilidae > Lordiphosa > Lordiphosa clarofinis. The sequence continues at coordinate 253,211 of JAEIGQ010000086.1, forward strand.
TTAGAAGACTAAAAATTTAGGAGAGTGAGTTTCTCATTGATGGTAACAACATATTTAATTTTGGTGCTGATCGGAGTGGGGGCAGTTTTTGTATGCTTATTCTGCTATGCCCTTTAGCCCAAATATTGAAACTAAAAGTATTTAATATGTATAATACATAGAAAACTCGAGTCTCATGGAAAATATTGTAATGTTTGCTTAATATAGACTATATATTTTTATTTTGGGGCAGAGTATTTCCTCTTTTTGGTAAAAACAGGAAAAAAATTTAAATATCAATTATATCGATATATCGATGTTTTAAAAGTAATATATTTAATATCATTTGATATTTTTTCAAATCAGAGAATATCATCGATACGATATTTTGAAAATATTCGGCAACCCTATTTCTAAAACACGTTAACGCACTTTTGCAGGGTTTTGTAAGTTAAAATATTTGTATATTAGGGTACACAGAGGGAAAAAACGTGTTCAGAAAATAAGTTGCCATCAACTTAAAATGAGAACAGAACGTTCTCAAAATTTTTGAGAACAAATGTTCTAAATGCTCCTGGAATGAGTAAAGTTGTTCTCAAACGAATAATATTTACTTTAAACAACAACAACACCGGCTTTCAGCAGACAGAGATACAAGAGAGACATCGAGTTGGTTCTCTGCTTGCTCTCCCTCTCTTGTCTGCTCAGCAAAGCATAAGTAGCCCTCTTGACGTGCATCTGCAAAACTGTTCAATGGCTGAATTGTCAAGTCCGTCATTCCATACGTTGAGTGCATTAGGTACCGGGCTCAAATCCCAGTCAAGCCCGAACAAATTTTTCTGTGTTTTTCTGGAAACTTAAATGAAACGAGTCAGGTGAAGTAGGTCGTTGAAGCGATGTTTCTGGTTCCTAAGGCACAATGGGTGGGTGGAGAAGCAGCAGCGCCCATATCCAGAGTAGCCTTGCATCTCTTCACTTCCAATCAAAAGAGGTATGTCCCCGTTCCATCCAAATGTAAGTAATACGCCCACACCTGGTCCCAAGTGCAATCAAATTTTTTTCCAGGCGAGTTTAAAATGTTCTTGAAAACGGAACAATATAAACTCAAATCTTGTTCTCAAAATGGAACAATGTCAACTCAATTTGAGCTTTTGCGTTCTCAATAAATTGTTCTCGAAGTGAGAATATTGCACTACATGTGAGAAAAACCGTTCATGCATACTTTTTGATAATGTTTGTGCTCGTTTTGAGTTCAATGTTCTCGTTTTTTTCCCTCTGTGTAGACGCCGATAAAAAGTTAACTGATACCATCTTAAACGATTGCTTTTAGGGTGTACATTAGACTGAACATAATCGTATGGGAATTTTTTTTTTTGAAATGTTCCGTTCCTCAGGGCGCAAAAAATTCGGAAAAATTTCTAGTTACCGTTATCGAAAACCAAATTTCGAAATTTTAAGGTTTAATACTGGCGCCGTGGGCCTAAAGTTGCTAAATTAAATTTCTGTTTCCCCTTTTTAATTTTACTTTTTCGTAGAAGTAAACTTTGAGATGCAAAACATTTTTTGAACTAAATATATATTTGTAAAAATATTTTATTCAAAGCAAAATGCTGGATAGCATGGACTCGAGCATTTGATTAGCGCGTTGCGGGTAGTGCTGGATTCAGCAAGCTACCATCTAGAAAACCGGTTCTTCTGCATAACATAAGAGGATTCAAATACACATTGAGGGATTTCCTAAACCGCAAATTGATGGTGTATTGAAATCACTTGGGCTTACCATGAAACTAGGAAGAGCTTGAGGAATCTTTATGATCAATATGTGTTGCTGGTAGCGATAAAGACTTGTACCGCAACAGAGAAAGGAGTTTTATAAACCATTTAGAAGAAATTTTGGATGCTGTTTTAAAAAGTTCGATTGAATTAAGTCCTGATGCTGCTTTTAAAAGATAGAGGTCTGATGACGAGGAGTCCCCATCTAGTGGAAGTAGTCGCCATCCATATCAAATGGATTTTGAAGAAGAGGAAAATAGTACGCTTATCCACATAGCAAATAAAATACACTCTTATGAATAAATTTGAATAACTACTTTTAACTGCATTTTGCATTTTCGCTTTAAACCCTTACGAACATTAGAGTTTTTTCTAACAGCGAAATAATTTAAAACTGTTGTTATCTTTGTTGCCAGCCATTTTGTAAATTGTTAAGATGCAGATGATGAAGCAACACAATGAGGACAGGAATCTGCATTTTCAAAAATGATCTTTTCAAAATTTGCTTCAGTGTGGAAGCCATTTAAGTTTTGGTTTGGTATTCGGTTCAAATGCATACCAGATTAGTACAAAACCTTTAAAGCACAGCGCTTAATTTTGCTCAACACTTTTTTCATCTTGAACAATGGTAAACTATGAGAATCCACGAAAAGCTGCGGCTGGAATGTTTGGGTGAAATGCTTAGCCCGGACCACTCACTCACGGCCGATCGGTTTTAATCAGTCACAGAATGATTGTTTCTAGCACATCAACCGTTTTTAAGTTGAACCAAAACGTTTGGCATCCCAGGTTGCTTTAAGAAAACGTAAAAAGTAGCAACTTTAAACCCACGGCGCCAGCACAAACCTAAAAATTCAAGTTTTGTTTTTCATTACGTTAACTAGAAAATATCGCATTGAGGAACAAAACATTTCCAAAAAAAAATTTTTTTCATATAAGGGACGTTCAGTTGTATAATAAATTTAAAAATCTAAAAATTTTAGATCATTTTTTAACCTCTGCGAAAGCCTTCGAAGTTTTCAAAAATATTACTTATACGACACGGTCACCGAATCGAAATTTTGTGTACGAATTCTCCGTATCATTTTAAAAGATGTCAAATTTGAATTTAATCGAGCAACAAATAAAAATGGAGCAGGAATCGAATGTATTTTTGGTCGGTAAATTAAGACCTTATTTTGCCAAAGCCATTTTCTCCAATACGGGAATAAATGTTTATGATTGTCATAAAGTGCGACTAGTGTGGCTTGGAAGTTGGAGTCAGGGCCATGTCCGCATGTACGCACTGTCCTTCTAGTCAGATACTACAGACATAACAGTGAAAAACCTTTTCAAGTGTCTATTTGGGCTACCATGGGCAATTCGCTAAACTCTAGAGACCGCTCCGTGCCCGACACGAAGAAGGAATTAAAGACTATACCAGAAGAAGACTTTGCAGCATGTTTTTAAAATTGTCCTACAAACACAAACAAAATTGTAAAAAACGTTGGCACAAGTGTAATGCAGTTGGGGGAGGTTACTTTCAAGGGAATGAAATGAATTGACAATAATAAAGATTTATTGATTTATGAACAATTTCCCTGTATTTTTTGCCCATAGTAGTATAGTAATCCGCATTATTTTTCGATCCTGAAGACAGCACAGCAAAAATAGACTAGACTAAATAGGCTGCAACCGTGATGCGCAGCACTTCAGTTCAGTGTGGGACCTAACTTCAAAGAAATCCCGGTAGCCTCTTAATGTACGGCTTAAACTTGCTTTCATCTAAATATAAATTAAGTAAATAATATTTACCTACATATTGTCTTGGTCATATAAAAAAACAATTTTTTCAATGGTCATGGTACCTTTTTGTCAAATGTTATGACTTTAAGCCACATCTACGACAACTATTTAAAAATTAAACATAAAGGCAAGGGCAACAGTACGTATGAGTGATAAACTTTGAATCCAAGTCGCTGACACTCGGAGGTGCCACAGAAACCTCTTCCAACCGAATTCCAACCGAATTCCAATTCTTAGGTGCCACGGAAATTTCTTTTGGTTGGTTTCAAACCTCTCATGTTTTGTTAGGAGATTTTGAAAACTCTTTTCTCGCGGGAGGGCGCCACATCGACAGAGGGAGATGTGGCGCCCTCTACATGACAGCTAGCGTATTAAGGGATGGAAACATATTCCTCGTGGTTTGCGCAAAACAAATTATTAAATTTTTCATTATATTTATACAAATTATGACTTAAATTTGAATTATTATTTTAAAATGCATCATAAAACATAAAACACAATGAAAAAATTTCAGTAAATCATCAATTTAACCCACCACTAAAATAAGGGAAATTTTTCGGCGAGAGATTCAGCCCTGTTTTTAGAGATGGAACATGAATTGGAATATCTGGAACATCAACTAGATTAACTAATTAGAAAATGAAATCTCTAGAAGTTCTGTGGCACCAACGAATTTTTCGAGAGATTTACAAACCAACCGTCGGCCAAATCTCTAGAGATTTCTGTGGCAACCCCGACTAAAACTAATTTTTTCTCAAAAACTTTTTTGCTATGCCTTTTTTACACAAATATGCATCGTTTAAGGTGGTATCAGAATGGACTTACATTTTTTCATATATAAAATGTCCGACCTATTGTACATATTTAGAAATTGAAATTAGAAAATTCAATCCCAACTATCCCGACAATACTCGTCAAAAGGAACTAATAAATAAAAGCATCAATGATTCTGTACCATGTTCATCTTCTTTCTTTTTTCGGAATTTAAAGATTGTTTCAAATGTCTTATGTATTAAAGCTTTTGAAAAATGATCATTGTAAAGAACTTAAAATATCTTATTTCTTGTATGGATAAACTCTTCCAGAGGCACAAGAACCCAGCCAAAGAGCCAGAATTTATAAAAGTTCACTGAAGTACTCTATAATTATATAGAAAATTTTAAGCAAGGCTGCAAACCTCTAAAATTTTGCACAAAGTTCGGTTCGGGGGTTCGAATTCGTGGTAAAGTCTGGGGCTCGGTTCGCGGACCGGTTCCTGAAACCCCTGAACCCAAGGTTCTGGTTCGAACCTCGGTTCGCTTGAACATAAAAGCTAAGTTTCCATTTATTAATACTCATTTTTTTATTAACTAGATAAAATAGTTTTTAAATTCATTCCAGCACTGACAAAGTTAGTTTAGTTAATTAGCATTATCAGCCATGCTCCCATTTTCGCTTTCGCAAAATTTTCCGATTCCAAGTCCAAATTTGCTCTAAAAACCGGTTTGAAATAGCAAAAGATTTACGAAAGTGAAAATGGGAGCATGGCTGTATATCTTTTAAGAGCTGTTCATCTATACTAGCTTAATGATTAGAAAAATCAAACTTGAGTGTTGAAAAGGCACTGAGAATTTCAATATCCCTGGTTCTCAGGTACCATTCAGCTCCCGTAATGCGCCTAAGGATTTTTGCCTGGACCTCTCTAATCCTTGTCAGGTGAATCTTCGCGGCGATTCCATAAATTTATAGGCCGTGTCTCCATAATGGAGCCAGAATCGCCTTGCAAATTAAGACCTTATTTCTGAATGACAGCTTGTTCTTGGAGATCAGGAGCCACCCCATGAGACTTGCTTTGGCAGCCACTGCCTAAACTATTGCCTTAAGATATGGTGTCCAATAGTCAGGCTTCTCTGCAGTTTCATCCCAAGGTATTAATGGACTGCTTTATGCTCCATAAGCTGACCGTGCAACAGCATGTAGTCCTGGGCAGGTGACACGACGGGTGGAGTAAGTCACCGAAGCACACTTGTCCGTGTTATGGCAATGTTCCATCTAGCGGCCCAGTTGCTAAACTTATTCAGGTATTCTTGAAGGGAATCTGTGTTAAGAATACTGAGAACACGTAGTAATAAACCATAATTTGTTGAAGATTTTAGAACATTTTCTCGACATGAAAAGCAAGCGTAATAAAAATCAATTGGTTGCGAATCGTTCAGCTCTAAAGAAGTTCTATAAATTGGAACTTCGGTTCAATCAAATATTTTAGATGGAACTCGTTTAAGAAACTCTGAATGCAAAAACCTTTAGAAAGTAGTTTGCGTTTGCACATTTTGTAGATAGAGTTCCATCGAGCCACACAGCACTAGTTTTTTCAACATTTCTATAAGCAATAGTTTTCATATTGTGTGAGTAGAGAGTTTCTTACAAAACTCTACTAGTGTCGAACTGAACTTCCCTAAAAATATCTTAAACTACATCTTTCTTTTGGTTGGTTTCAAACCTCTCATGTTAAATAGTTTTTAAATTCATTCGCTAGCACTGACAAAGTTAGTTTAAGTTAATTAGCATTATCAGCCATGCTCCCATTTTCGCTTTCGCAAAAATTTTCCGATTCCAAGTCCAAATTTGCTCTAAAAACCGGTTTGAAATAGCAAAAGATTTACGAAAGTGAAAATGGGAGCATGGCTGTATATCTTTTAAGAGCTGTTCATCTATACTAGCTTAATGATTAGAAAAATCAAACTTGAGTGTTGAAAAGGCACTGAGAATTTCAATATCCCTGGTTCTCAGGTACCATTCAGCTCCCGTAATGCGCCTAAGGATTTTTGCCTGGACCTCTCTAATCCTTGTCAGGTGAATCTTCGCGGCGATTCCATAAATTTATAGGCCGTGTCTCCATAATGGAGCCAGAATCGCCTTGCAAATTAAGACCTTATTTCTGAATGACAGCTTGTTCTTGGAGATCAGGAGCCACCCCATGAGACTTGCTTTGGCAGCCACTGCCTAAACTATTGCCTTAAGATATGGTGTCCAATAGTCAGGCTTCTCTGCAGTTTCATCCCAAGGTATTAATGGACTGCTTTATGCTCCATAAGCTGACCGTGCAACAGCATGTAGTCCTGGGCAGGTGACACGACGGGTGGAGTAAGTCACCGAAGCACACTTGTCCGTGTTATGGCAATGTTCCATCTAGCGGCCCAGTTGCTAAACTTATTCAGGTATTCTTGAAGGGAATCTGTGTTAAGAATACTGAGAACACGTAGTAATAAACCATGAATTGTTGAAGATTTTAGAACATTTTCTCGACATGAAAAGCAAGCGTAATAAAAATCAATTGGTTGCGAATCGTTCAGCTCTAAAGAAGTTCTATAAATTGGAACTTCGGTTCAATCAAATATTTTAGATGGAACTCGTTTAAGAAACTCTGAATGTAAAAACCTTTAGAAGGTAGTTTGCGTTTGCACATTTTGTAGATAGAGTTCCATCGAGCCACACAGCACTAGTTTTTCAACATTTCTATAAGCAATAGTTTTCATATTGTGTGAGTAGAGAGTTTCTTACAAAACTCTACTAGTGTCGAACTGAACTTCCCTAAAAATATCTTAAACTACATAGAACTTTTTTTAAGCAGGCTCTAGGTCATTTAAGTTTAGGATATTGTCTAAAACTTGTCTAAAACAAGACTCGCATAACACCACAAAGGAGGCTGGTTGACAGTATAGCGCTTTTTCATGAATACCAATTCAATCTCTAGCTGTCTCTGCCTGTCCTTAGTGTGTTAGCAGAAGTTACCTCATGACAGAATTGCTATAACCGCGTGGGAATCCCAAAGGCAGGCTTGTAGCAAAATCCGGCATCAGCAACGAACGCCAAATACACAAAGGCCTTTGTGTGTGTGTGTGTATCCCGTGTAAACTACTTTAGAGTGTATGCACACAACGAACTGTAGTTATAAAGTCCTCTAGGGAATCTATTGAGGTAACTTGGTCATCGGCCAAATCAAGGAATGCATTTGCTTTACGTAGCAACCTTCATTTACATTATATTCTTCATAGTGGCATTTCTTTTAATCTGACATAGGATTGTACAACTTCTAGAATGAAAGCAGTCAGAATACAAGAAATTTCTGTACGAGTAGTTTGAAAAACTACTTGATTTTGTGAACCGAACCTAATTTTTCGAAAAAGTGGTCCGGTTCGGGTTCAGGTTCGAGGGCGCAAAATAATTCGGGGTTCGGTTCATGGTCCGGTTCGGCGAACCCAAAAACCCGAACCGAACCGAACCGGTTCTAAGGGGTTCGGGTTCGGACCGGTTTGCAGCCTTTATTTTAAGACTCTAAAATTCCATTGTGCAGGCGCACTCTTGGTTCTGAAAGATAAGCTGATAATTTTGTAGGTTGGTGCATTTCTAAAGGATATTTTTGGTAAGATTTTCTATTACAATAGCTATTTTAAAGAATTTCTGCCTTAAGTACTAATTACATGCTATGCGACTAATAGCCTATTTCCACTGGCTTCATTTCTTGTCATTTTCATTTCTAAAAATTTTGCCGTTTCCATTGACAAATTGTCATTTGTTTAACATTCACAACGATACGTTGTGAAAAACAGCTGAAAAGTTTGATTTAAATAACAGGCGCCACTTTCAAACTCACGTGGAATATTTAGCAAAAAATAACATACCCGTCGTGACAGCAATTTTCAGGGGCAAACGCATTGTTATCATCCTGAATTATCAACAGAAAGCTAAATACACAACTCTTATGGACAAATTTATATTTTAAACAAAATTGCGCCTACTATTTAAATTCAAATTAACAAATTACACAGGCCAACAAAATGACCATCTTTGTGAGGTGCAGCCCTGTGGCCTTAAAAATATGATACGTTTATGTTCACTGATTCCAAAACTGGTTTCGGTTATGTTCAATCAGCTCTTGTTTCCAAGATATAGCGGAAAAACGAAAATCTTGTATTTTTGGCACTATATGATTTATGGAGGCCACAATAGGCATAAATGTCTGAGTTTATGAGCTAATTATGATAAAGAACATATCATTGCAAATTAGAAAAATCATAGGGACCATCAAAGTCCAGCGGAAAGTGTCTAATTTGGCCTTTAAAGAGAGACATTTTCCGATTTATAGCATTTTTATCAAAATAAATCATCCCGTTTAAGGAAGCGCGGTAATTGGATTAATACATTCGCCATCTGAGCGTATAGCCAAACATATGATCTAATTTTGTGATTTTTATGGCATTTAAATAAGTTTATTTGGCAAAGATATCGCGCGTTTAAGACAAAAAATACATATTTAAATTTATGGGAGGAAAACTAGATTGTTACTCTAAATCTGTATAGGAACTGTTAAGGGGCTACTTGGTTCGGCATAAATTGTTATATGTTTACATGTTGATGATATATTATATTTGGAAACAAGTAGCCTTTTCACAGTTCCTATAAAAATTTGAGCTACAAATCTAGTTTTCCTCCCATAAATTTAAATATGTAATTTCGTCTTTAAGAGGCTATAACTTTGCCAAATAAATTGATTTAATCGCCATAAAAATCACAAAATTAGATCATATGTTTGTCTATAGGCTCAGATGGCGAAAATATTAATTCAATAACTGCGCTAGCTTTAACGGGCTATAAAAAATACTAAAAATGCTATAAATCGAAAAATGTCTGTCTTTAGAGGCCAATTTAGACACTTTCCGCTGTACTAACATAGCGGCTATGATTTTTTAAATTTGCATTGATATGTATTTTATCGCAATTAGTTCATAAATTCAGATAAATATGCCTAGTGTGGCCTCCATAAATCCTAGAGTGCCAAAAAGTCGACTTTTTGGTTTTTTCGCGATATCTTGGAAACAAGAGCTGATTGAACAAAACCAATGATACAGTTTTGTTCAGTGAAGTCTATATTAACATAATCTGTTAAAAATAGACCTGCACCAAAATCACTGTTGGGCTGTGTTATTGGTGATAACACTGTCCGTTTCCAGAGAGTAGCGAGTAATGCCAGAGAGTAGCTAGTATTTTTAAAAAAAATACCAGATTCCTTCGTAGAGAATGTCATCATTTTTCATCATTTTTCAGAAATGAAAGGCAAAATAAAGTGACAATTCGTATGGAAGAAATGATATCATTTTCTTCATTTCTTGTCATTTCATGAAATGAAGCTTCATTTGTTCAGTGGAAATAGGCTATAACTTTTAAACTCCCAAGTCTTTTTACTCATAAAAATGACGGTACTAAAGTATTCTGTAAGGGAAAACCTTAAAGTTTTCAGCAATTTTTTTTTGTTAAGCTGGAATCTGGGCCTGTGTTGAACTTTGTAACTTGATCCCTAAGTTTCTTCTCATTAAATACTAAGGAGGAATTTCAAGAATTGCAAACAAAAGCCTTTACTTCAAATATACGAATAATACGAACATAAAAATAAAACAATTTTCTATAAAATTAATTTTCCTAATCAGCAGCTGAGCAAGTCACTCACTTGACTCTTCCACTCACACACACATCATCAGCCTTTGTCCTGTCAACCTTGCTCCCTCGACTTTTATTAAATGCTCGGGCTCAATTATCTTCTTGACATTCTTTTTGAAGCTTTATAATTTATCCAACACACACACACACACACACACACACACGACTTTGCCAGCTGCCTTGCTCTGTCAGAGATAACAAAGAGCTCCTTCTCTTTCACTTTGTGCATTCCTTTTGGCCAAGATTTTGCTACTAAGATTGGCAGCTAAGTTATGCAGATGTGGAAAAGTCTGTTGGCACAAGTTGTTAACAAAAAAAAAATGAAAATACAATTTTTGATTTGATTTGCGCCAAGTAATTAAAATCGACACGAGTAGGAGAATAGCATACGCCAAACGCCTAAGCCAAAAAGTAAATTTCCATTTATTTACTTTAATTTAAACGAACGAATTCCCTGAATGTCTGTCGTTGTTCACACCACAAGGCAAAATTAGCATAACAAAAGGCAGTTTCGGTTGCAGCACAATGCAAACATGTCTAAGTCGATTCTTAATTTTCAATTAAAATCCAATTTACGAATAGACAAAAGCGGCAAAAGAGTTTTTTGTACCCACACCCAGCTGTTCAGAATTGAGGACAAGTGGGTAAGAAGATAAAAGTGTTTTGGAAAAATATGGTCAGAAAAATACGAAATTGAAATATGTAAAAAGGCATCACAAATTCTTAAGCTGTCTTTACGCTAGTTAAAACATGATACGATTGGGTTATAGGCAATCAAAGATATCCAAATATAAAAAAATACAAAATAACTAAACTAGAGATTCCACACGTTCATTAAAAAGAACTAAGCCCTCAAGTATATAAAATTCACTGTTCATCCTCGAAAGTAGGCAACAAAACTGCAGTTCTTCCAGGAATAAGTTTAGGCTTCATTTACATAAGGCAAGCTTCCAGTGTAAATACGTGGTGCAGAGGGTTGCTTACGAAAAAAAGAACTTTTTCTGCCTTAAGTACATAATTTGATTTTCACTTGTGGCTTCAACCGCACGCTCATTCATACTCCTACTTAGCTCTCCGCACATTTTTACTCATCTCATTACTTTCTCATTTGTTGTGACATAAATTTATGCTTATCCAATATCCATCTTCAGCAATTGTGTCATGTCAAATTAAACTATAAAATTTATTATTATGCCCATTGACATACTTGAACTGTGTTCTATGCTATAAATTTAATACGCCGCCGAATCGTTGTTCTCCACGATTGTTGGCTTTTGCAACATTTTGCTATTGTTATTGACAATTTGTTGTCAGTTTTTCTCTCGCGCACAATTGGAATTTATTGTTTTGGTCGATGGTACGAGTGTAGGGACGAAAGCTTTATGAAATACTTCTTCTCATTATTGCGCCCGAAACATATTTGAACTATTTTCATTTCAATTGCAAACTGTTTTGCCGCACAGAGAAATCAATTGAATTGCCATTTCACATATGAAATGGTCATTTGTCAATGAACAACAATTGCGCGCGTAGGGGCTATAGTATTGCGGCGGGGGCGTGGTTGGCTTTGCGGTCAGTCAAAATGGCCGCATAAATATGTCGTTCTCGTCCTACTGGGCTGTCTGGGTGAGCACTTCGTTGCTAAATTGTTGGTCGTTATTAAATTTCCGCTGCGTTGAGTTCTCATTTCCGTTTCAATGGCCAATGCAGCTGGTCATCGTTGAATGTGAATGCGAATGGTCAACGGATGTTGCCATAGGACATAGATATTGCTACACACTGCCGATGTTACTTAGTTGTAGAAACAAAAGGGTTGGCGACAGAGATGAGCATGTAAGTGAAAAGTTTGTTGTCAATTTTGAAGTACTTACATAGTTAATGGTAAGAGCTTAGACTAGAACTTTTGTCACAATTTTGCATGTATGGTCGGATGTCGTTGATATGAGGGAGTAAAAGTGTTATTGACTGGATATGGGTAATTCCACCAAAAGATTCACCAAGACCAAAAAATTAAAAGTGCTTAAAAACACTTAGGCTGTTCACTTTGTTAAGCACTTGAGCACTTGGGGAAAAGTGTAAACATTTCCAACAACAATTTACTCTAAACAAATTGTGCACTGCTTGCTCGACCCAGACCCTGACTACAAAAGTCGGGCACTTGTACCTTAGTGCCATAAGTGTTATATGTACAAGCTAAAATCAAATGTGTGATCAAACATTCATATAAATTGTATGGAAAAAGCGCCAATGAACCATGGATTACTGCCGAATCATATCTCAAACGTAGTTGTGCACAAATTTCGTGCACAGAGGGCTGCTCACAATACTAGTCAGGCAAAACTGCTCAAGTGCTCAACAAAGTGAATACCCCTACTATATTTATCATATTTTCAAGGGGAAACAAAATAAATTGAATTTTTGTGAACTAATCTTACATTTATTCACAACCCATTTTGAAATATTTGGATTTTCGACCACGCTAGAGTAACTTTTCTCATTTGGACATTATATTGCACGTTTCTTTTTATTAAAGTGCCTTTCGATTTCCTTTAATTTTGCTATCTAACATCTTTCTGAGGCAATAAAGGATTATAATCAAATGTATTAGAAATCATGACAAACTATGTGATTGCAATTAACTGTAAGCTTTTGCTTCGCATTATAAGAAAAACAACACAAATAAAATGATGGAAAAAGTGTCGCCTTCGCAATGTCGCGTATCGAATCCTATTTTATTTCGAAAAAAAAAATAATAAAGAAAATTTTCCGATCAATTAAATCCTAATAATACAGTAAAATTGTTAATTAATATTTTAAGAATATCCGCACTACATTGCATTGGCAGATTTCACAAAGTTTTGCTTTTATACTGATAGCCAAAATCTCCATTTCCATTTTATGGCGCTTTTAATTTGTCTTTATCTTGGAACCTGCTCTAGGTGTGCTCTCTACTTTAACACTAAATAAAGTGCTTGGAAAGAGTTATAAGTTAAAATAACAGAACAAAGAAAAAATATTTCAATTTGACTTTTATTCAACTTTATTGATTGGAATATAATGCGTTCAAAAATATATAAGAAAAGAAACCATTATTTGCTTTCTTTGTTTCAGACACTAAAATAACTAAGTGTAAAAAACTCACTGATTCCTGATGCATTATTTGGAATAGTTTGAGTTAAGGGGGGTAGTACAAGTATTAAACAAAAAAAAATCTATTATTAATTTTGGCATATTTTCATAGCTCAGATATTCAAAACTTCTTTTTTAAATCGAACGGTGTCAAAATTAAACTCAAAAAATTGTTTGTTCAATTTATAAACAATTTAAAATATCGTCAACAACAAAAATAAAAGTTTTTTTTGTAAACGTGAAAGGGCTCAAGTTGATACACCAGCATTTTACTGTATCTTCTCAAATTTTAATTTTGTTAATTGTTAAATTATTTAATTTTTAGTTATTGTTGCTAAATTTTATATATTATTTTTTTCTTAGAGTTAACCTCTAGGTTATAGCTTCTAATGACATACAATTTATTGTCCTAAATACAACTTAAATTACGGTGTTTAAAAAAAAAAAATTGATACTTATATAGTTTAAATAATATTAATTTTTGAAGTTATAAACAAATAAAAATATACCCTTAAAGAAAGCTGTGTGACTGAAACTTTTCAAATTGTTTCTCACTTTTCAAAAATGTCAATCACTCGCAGATCACTTTGAAAGCTCTGGTCACCAACAAAATTCAATTAATAATAACATTCCTGGTTTTGGACCTTTGCTCCCAAGGAAATACATGTAACCTAACGCGTTGTTGGAATTGCAAAATTTCTAGCATCTGCCATCTTCAATGAAGGATTTTTGTCAATTTAAAATACAGTGATAATATGGACCCCCAAGCTTATCCATATGCCGAACAGTGCAATGGCGAGCGAGTTAGTTAGCGGAGCCATCTTCTAAAGAAGCAAGAACCGCCCGCAGAGCACAAACATGAATGAACAATGTTTATTGAACATGGAAGTTTTTCATACTCACTTTCTTTTTTGCCTTTTTAATTTTCTTAAAATATTGATTGAAAACTTTGAAAACCTTGTTTTTCAAAATGGTTGCTACGATTTAGCCAAAACTACTGGACCGATTTTCTTCAACGAGGTGTCAAATGACACAAAATAGTCATGATTCTCCTCTGAACTAAGGTACAACAATTTTTAGAATTATTTTTTACACAAGACTACAAAAGAAAGTAAAAAAGAAACGTTTTCATTTTCGAACTATCGCAATTTTGTCAAATAGTTACTTTTATCCTGAGGTTCATACGAGAATTACATCGTTACTAAACAAGAATCTTTTTTTCTTTTTGCTGAAAAGAGAGTGTTCCCGGATCATGACAACCATTCAATACCACTTTTCGCTCGCCAGAAACTTTTCAGGTGACGTCACAGTTTCAAAATAAATTTTTTTTTTTGATTTTGTAACTTTCAATTAAAAAAAAAACGATTTAAAAAATTTCCTTTCGATTCCTTTCTTTCAATTAAAAAAAAAAAAAAATTTCACTCGCAACTTGTTCTACCCCTCTTAGGGCTGTATCGAGATATTCATATAGTATGTCTCGACATCTTCTCACAAAGCCATCCTTTTTTCCATCAATCTCGTCAATCGCTAGTATCAATATAATTTTTTTTAAGAGTTTTGCACTTTTTTCTGAAATATAACTTGGCATTTTGAATTTTTCCATATTTAGTAACGCAGTAAGGTCTTCTTAATCAATAGTAGTAGTAGTAGTATGTTTATTGTGGCTTATTGTAGGCTTGGCAATTTGCCGTCCGCCTAAAGCCGATTCGATCATTTTAACAAGTTTCTTAATAGTAATTCTATCTGAACATTTGAATTTTACATTTAAAAATTATTTCGTTGACATTAATACAATACAAGCAACATAACAATCATAGTAGTTAAAGTTAAGAAGTTTCTAAAATTAAATTTTGCCTATATTCCATAGTTAGTTTTATAAAGGTTGCGAGCCCAGGCCAGTTGCAGCCGTTTAATAGTGCGCGACATTCTTCTTCAGTAAGCCGTGTCTTCCCTAGAATGCCTGTCCTGATTTCCTTAAGAACCGGACATCTGGCCACAAATGCTCCGCATTCTCTCGTTCTCGTAAATTACATAGCCGCGGTTGAGGCTCCTCCTTACAGGATTTTTAAATGATTGTCTATTGGAGACCTTACAACGGACAATAAACACAGGGGCGCGCGGGTGGAAAATTTTTACACTTCATTTTTTATGAGAGATTTAGGTCATTTCGACCACTAAAAAGCGACGGTGTCGTGAGTTCGCCCGCGTCTGTCTGTTCAAGTTGAAACTTTCGAGCTGAAATTTAGCACAGAGTCCGTTTTTGACTACACGCTGCAAAAATGTCGGATCTGCAGGGATCGTAGCCTTTTCAAGTGTATTTAAACTTCGGCACAGACGAAGTTAGCTTTGCTTTCTCGTTTTTTTTTAACCTGTGCGCGCTGTGCGCCGGAATACGCTTGTGCGACTCGGAAAGGCGCCAGAGTAAATCTTCAGTTAGCCCGATAATGAACACAAAATCGGATGTAATATTTTTGCGGTATTTAATTCGGACCTTTTGAGGGACATATTGATTCTTGAATTTTTACGAATTCTTAAACAATTTTATTGCTCCAATTGTTTTTATCGTAACCAAAGCTCATTCTTGGAACAATCAGAATGAAATTCTCTATTTTTTAACCAAAGTTCATTTAGCCTCTAGGATTTGCAGCTCACATTGCCCTTGTTATTAGATCCAAGAAAAGGGTTTTTATTTGTTAAAAGTTGGAAGAATTCTTCCCTTAGTATTTCGATTCACGCTTTTCTTATCAAGGTTTTGCTTTTTTTCTGGTGAATCTACGTGTCACTTGTTCATCTCTAGCGAGTTTATCACTTAGTGGCCAATGCGAAATATTCGATTATTAGTATTACTATTATTATGTTTTAAGCGTCTAAACAATTACCCTTTTTAGTTTGGCCATCAAAAATCTATGTGACAATGAATATTTGCAGTTTTGTTGTTTTATGCTTTGCCTTTTAGCTAAATTGAAACTAATTGGAAAATATGAAACGGGATGCCAAAGGGAGAGGAGTTACAGGGCAGAAAAAAACTTGTGCCATAAATATCAATAAAAAGGCATTTGTGGTATTTCCCTTTGCTGTTGTTTTTAGCTTTTATTTTTAGAATTTTTTTGCTGTGATTGGTCTGTGACCTCCCTAGCTTTATGTTGATTTTTGGTGTACTTTAAATTTATGTACTTTTAATAGAATTTTAATAGCTGACAATTGAAATGTATATCATTCATTCAATACCAATGCCAAAAAGGTTTAATTACAAGAACATTGACAATTTGCAAATTCTAAGGACACTTTCTGAACAGGAAACAAAAGGTTACAGTGAAGCAGAAACTTACGTACGTTGTCACCTTTCTCCACATATTTCAGCTAATAAACTTTTCCATATAAATTTTTCCACCACACTCATTTAATTATACCTCCGTTTTTTATACATTCTTTTTTAACAGTTTGCTGCCTGCGAGAATATTATAAATTTTAATGAAAATATATTACATCCCATGCCCATCAAAGAAGCCTTCTGCCCATTTTATTGTGTTACTCTTGCCCTTTGTTGCCGGCCAGCTTGCTCCTTAAAAGAAGAAAAATAAATAAGAAAATTATTCAAAATTATGAACCAAGTCCCCAAGCTCTCTCTCTCTCTCTCTCTCGTGGCTATCTTAACCCTTGTTCCGTTTAATATTTAGCCAAGTTTTTATTATTATTAAAAAACAAAATGCATAAAAGACAGCCAAGTTAATATTAAAATTGTGTCAGGAACGGCTTAACCCATTTTTATGATTATGATTATTATTTTCTGAACTAAACAAAAGCATGTTTAATGGCCACGGACGCTAATGGACAGCGCATAAAATAAAGAAAGAGAAATACAAAATAATATTTATTAATATGATGATTACTTTTATGAAGCAGGAGAACAAAAGCGGCAATATTTATTCATTTTGTTTATTGATTTATGGACAAAACATTTTATCAATTTGAAACCTCCGCCCACATATATTTATGATGGTTTGTGTAAGGTTTTCAGAGCTTTGTTTTGGAAAATTTATGTGGCAAGTGACCACAAAAGATTCATCTTCATTTTAGATCCTTTACTCCCATACTCAAATGCTGTTTGATTAGTTGATGACATTTTGTTGAAGCACACACACATATATTTATATACATATAGCCTTCCTCTGTGGTGCTTGTGGTTAATTTGATAAATATGCTCGCGTTTATTCAAATCAATCAGCGTCAGTTGAAGGAGGAGTATTAGGGGAAGCCTCTTATCTGCTACAGTTCTCCATTTTATTCAATGTGCATCTTGTGGCATATAAATTTTCAGCAGTTATCTAACACATCTCCTTGGGAGATTTCATTAATGTGCGGTTAACTATAATGAGGCTTGGCAAGTGCACACCATGGGGAGTTACACAAATGACTAAGTGTTGAGTAAAATGGCAAGACAAGTGTGGCCTAATTAGATGAGCACAGGCAACAGGCTTTTTACCTTAAGGTTAAGAAAAATTGTAATCGGAATCATTGTCAATACCGGTACCTGTAAGCAAAATTTTAAGAACTGCAGTCCACAGAAAGTTTTTACTAAGAAAGTAATTTAAACTAGAATAAGAAATTTTGGTGAGCAAGTATTTTAGGTATTTTCGGATTTAAATTTACACACCATTTACAAGTGCTGTCTTTTTTACACACGGGTTTCTATTTGCCATGTTTCTATACGGTTTTGTTTTAATATGGGGTTGTATCTACTCTCGGGTTTGTTTACAGCGTCTGTCCACTACTCTATATTTACATCGCTTGTCTTTCACAACATCTATATACAGTGTGACCATCGTCTTAAAATACCTTAACATTAATATTTCGATAAATGCTATCGGCTATTTAAAAACGCTCTAAGGACTACACAAAATAATATTTTAAGATCTCTGCACTTTATTGACCACATCTTATCTTCTGTACTGGAACGATATGGCTTAAACAACCCTTATTACAACAATAGATCTTATAAAATAAGAAAATACTCAGGAATGAGATGGCACTTGCAGAATTATTTCGGTTCTTTTCTAACTTTTCGATGACCAAACTAAACATTTCGGTTTAATTAAAACATTTATTTTGGAACATACTCAATCCCAAATTCGATCTTGATTAATATCTATTAATTTTGTACACTTGAAGTCTGAAATCTCCTATAAAATGCCAGGTAAACACCTTGAAACAACCTTTCTCATCACTCCTTCTACCCTTACCTCTACCTCCTCTCCAGTCAAGTATAAAACTAAACTGCCAATGGGATATGCATTTCAACAGCATCTTCACACAAAAACTGTCCTCAGCTCTCACATATCCCCCACGTAGTCCAGCTAAGCGTTCAGCAAACACCACAAAATTGTAACTAAAACTTGAGAACACATTACAATTACAGTTCTGCGGACACCGTTTGCTACTTCTACTGCTTCTACTTGGAAATTGCAAAATTTATTGCGTATACGCCAAGGTGTTTGCTTGGTTGGTTCAAAGATATTTTCCTTAGAGGGTGCGAAACTAAACGTTGACAGCTGTGAAAATGTGGAAAATATCTGCATTTTACGTGGGATTTGTTAAGTTTACTTCCCCCATTTGTATTTGTATTTGCATTTGGCTTGCTTGGCACTTCTACCTAAATAAACATGAACATCAGTAAAATTATTGTTAAACTCATTAGGCGGAAGGCGCATAAATTTTCCCATTCCATTCGCCATATTTTGAGTTATGTGTGATTTTAAAGAGTCAAGAAGTTACTTTTGCCATTTTCAATTGAGATTTATAGCGCCAAGACCGCAGAAAATTTTATACAACATATGCGCTCCGCATCCCACAACCCCTCCCCATTTTGAAATGAAGTTGTAAATGTGAAGCAGTTAATTTACCTTGAAGATTGAGAGGGTTGATGGGGTCGAAGCAAAAAGTTTTCTTTGACTACATTGGATAGAGGAAGCCGTAAAAGGAAAGTTTAACAGAAGCTCAAATGAGGGCATATGCCAGCTGATGGTTGGCTGAAAAAGTTAAAAATTTGTTCTTTTAGAAATTATGGTAAATTTGTGGGAAACTCTAGTAAGGAGGTGTAAATTTTCACTGGATTAAAATAAATGAGAATAAATAATATAAAAAGGAACATTTTATTGTAATAAAAGTTAGATACTGGAACTATTTTGAATAATTGACAAACATTAACTTTGGAAAACAGCTTACAAATAAAAAAATATACCAATATATTTTCAAAATTTCAAATGTTTAATATTGAAACTGAGTCCCTGTTAAACAATACTCATAGCATATGATCAAACATTAAACAATTTACTCGCTCGACTGAGTTCATATACTTTTCCCATTTCTCTACTCCCACATTCCTTCCAACCCTCTACCTCAACCCCATTCGAATTGCCCAATAAATGTCAAAGATACAGAATTTGACATTAGGAATATCAAGTGGCGTTAATGATGGCGCTAAATGACATTCCTGGCGCTTGTCTGGCAGCATATTCATTAAAAAGGAAAAGACCAAAATATTTGCTTGCAAGTCATTAAATGGAGCACCCAAAGCCCAAGCAAAAAACAAAAAAAAGTAGCATAAAAAGTTTCAGTTTAATTTGACATGCCGAAATGTCAAATTACATTACGTTAATTTAAATTCTTTTTGAAGGCACCAATTTCTTCTATTTAACTGTCAACACTTTTTGCTGAAATGGTAAAACGATTTGAATTGTTAAAGAAAAAAAAAAAAATGACTCTCATCTGCATGTGTGAGTATAGGAGTAACATAATTTTTTGGTGAGCTTGGGAACTTATTTGAAATATGAAGACAAGCTTGGCCACTTCACAAGTTGTTATGTCCTTAATGATTTTTAAACCAGCTTAAGCAATTTATGCAGATGCATTGCTACTGGCCCTGATTAGTTTGTTTGAGTGAAATTGTAAAAACAGCTTGCTCAAGACTGGCTTCTTACAACTTAGGAAAGCAGAAAAATACATCAACGAAGCGATCGTTTCTCAGCTAAAAGAAAATTTTAATCAATCAATATCAACCTGCTCAGCCCGCAAAATCCGCAACCCAATTAGTGAACTGACAGTAAGTTGTTGCAAACTTTAACAGCTGTGGGCTTGTTAACATCAAGATACGAAAAAACATATTCGTATTCTGTTAAGATTTGAGAATTAAATAAACAAGCATGGACCGTAAATAATGATTATTTTGTATATTTTAAGTCAGAAAAGCATTTATAAAAGCCGTAGAAGAAAAAGTTTCAAACCTGAATTTTTCTATTTGGATTATCTTTGCAAATCTACCATTCATTTTAATTTGTAAGTCTTAAAAATAATGCTCATTGGTAATAATTAGTTTTAAGCAGGGCTGGTACCGGTACGTTCCGAAATGAATGTTTCGGTTAAAGGTTATATTTCGGTTTTCAATTAATTCCGGTTTTCGGTTTCGATACGGTACCCGAATTTTTATTTCGGTATAATAATAAGTAATAAGTACTCTTTTTTTAATATTGGAAAAAATATATTCTGAGACAAATCTAAATCATCAAAGTTGTGGCCACCTCAGTTGGTGTTAATATGAGTACAATTCTGCGAACTGAGTTCCATACTTTATGATGCAGAAGAAAATTGTTATTTGGAGCCGCAAAATTGGAGCAATTGATGTGGATAAAAAGTCCGAAACTGTTCCGGTGCCAAAGTTTCGGTTTCGTTCCGGTACTATCGGTTATAATAACGGTTACCGGTATTCGGTTTTCAAAAAAAAAAATTTGTTTCGGTTTCGGTTGCGGTTCCGGTACGGAACTTGAAACGGTTTATTTCGGTTAACGGTTCCGGTTTCGGTTACGGTATTGAGCTCTGGTTTTAAGCAATATTTTTTAAGTTCAACAATAATGATTATTTTTTATCAAAATAAATTAAACTCAAAAATAATGATTACACTAGTTTACAGCCAAAAAGACCCATTTCTACTGAAAATTTTTTTTAGTGTAGTTTGGAATGGTGATCTCAAAAATCAATTTCAAAAATTTTTTCATGGCTCCGTTTTTGAAATATAATTTTTTTATTTTTTGGTAGGGGCACTTACATTTTAAGCCATATCTCACTTTATAATCATGTCATGTCAGATAGAGTCAAGCAATATAAGAATCGAAAGGTTATTTCGCTGCCGGTAATCGAGTAAAACATTGTTTTTAAATCGGTTCATTAGTTTGACTACAATATCCAAAAATATTTCGAAAAAATCGATTTTTTGCTCGAAAATTAATTTTTGGTCGCCTGGGAAAAATATTTTTATGTTTTCTATATAAGAACCGCACTTCTACGAAGAAAAACAGATATCGATGATCAAAATCTGTGAACAAACACAGGAGCTGTAAGCAATTTAGTGCAAAAAAATGTGATATTTTCCTGAATATTTTAAAATAAATTTTCGTTTGCTTCGAATTTTGTTCCGTTCTTAACTTTTATTTTTGTTCTGGCTTTTCTTTCACTTCATAATTTGACCAAAAAACGAAGAAAAGTACAATGTTAATTTTTGGAAAC
Source organism: Lordiphosa clarofinis (assembly GCA_018904275.1). Classification (NCBI taxonomy): domain Eukaryota; kingdom Metazoa; phylum Arthropoda; class Insecta; order Diptera; family Drosophilidae; genus Lordiphosa; species Lordiphosa clarofinis. The sequence goes on from JAEIGQ010000086.1 coordinate 274,907, forward strand.
ACACAATATACTCAAATTTGACTGTTAGTTCCTCTACTCAATTTGATCCATCTATGGTACGTGTTACACGATTTTCCTCACAAATACCGTATTTTCTTCGTAAAAGTGCGATTCTTAAGTAGAACAAAGAAAAATAATTTTTTTGTATTTTTTTTTTTTTTTCTAGTCGTTTAAAAATGAAATTTCTTGGATTTTCGAGCAAAAAATCGATTTTTTTGAAATATTCTTGGTTGTTGAATTCAAACTACTGAACCGATTTAAAAACAATGCTCCACGAAATTATTGGCAGCTCCATTATCTTTCGATTTATTTCTTACTTGACTATATCTGACAATTATGAACTGAGATATGGCTTAAAATGTAAGAGTACCTACCAAAAAAATTTAAAAAATTAATATTTCAAAAACGGAGCCAAGAAAAAATTTTTGAAATCAATTTTTTAGATCACCAGTCCAAACTATACTAAGAAAAAATTTCAGCTGAAATGGGTAATTTTTTTTTTTTTTATTTTTGTAAACTAGTGTTATTGTTGAGTTTTATTTTTTTTTTTGGTTAAAAATAAAACTCAACAAGAAATTACGTCTTTACCATAGGGAGTTTTGGAAATATTGATGAATATTTTTAATAAATGTAATTAAATTTTTGTGTTTATTTGTTTAGTTTAACAAAGAGTAATTTTTGGAGAAACTCAGCTGTGATGTTGCTTCTTAGATCCGTCAACACCAATTTGATGGCTAAATACAACCGTTCTGATTATAATTTTCGATTTCTCGACAAGCTTTTTTATTTTTTTTCATTTATCCCGTCATCTTCCTCTTTGTTTCTCGTAGCAAACTCATTAGAATTAAGGAAGCCGTTAAAGAGGAATACAGAATTTTGGGAAAGGAACATTGAACATTAACAGAAAGGAGCCGAAACCAGTAATTTAATTTTTTGGTGCTGTTCAGCATTTTTTTAAAAACATCCATTTGGCTTAAGATTGAAAAAAAAACTGTTCGGTTCGGTTTAGAACCAATTTGCTTTCAAAAAAAATACCTTTACACACCTTTGGCCTTTGAAAGTGGCACTTTTAAAAATTAGCCGAGCCCGAATGTATTTACATCAAATAATAGTTACATAATTGTTATTGTTATAGACGCAACAAAAAGGTCACCAGCCCCAACTAATAATCAAATAATTTTATTTAAACCGTACTAACAAAAATTTTTAATTGTAGAGTAAAACGGAAATTTACCCATAAATTTGTTTCTTTTTTGCAACTTTTAACAGATTATGATAGTAAATACAACGGGGTTAGATGAAACATTTTTTCCGAATACTGTTACGGTCTCACTTACAAATTTCAAGTTCAAGAATACGGCTTCGGTAGCTATCTTAAACTCTGATGAAAAATATTTTATGAGAAATAAAACAATTTAACAAACTTTATTATACACTTGAAAAGTGTATTATAATTTTGCCCAGAAGTTTGCAACGCATAGAAGGAATCATCTCCGACCACATAAAGTATATGGGTGATTCCATGAAAAATCGCCCACTGGGATTTTTTTTGGATCGAAATAATTTTTTTCGTATTCCTTGTGGTAAAATAGTATATACGTATTTTCAGCATTTTGGCGAAATACACTTAATTCGCGGACAAAGTCGATTTGAAAATTTACATATTTAAAAAATTTAATTATTTTCAATTGCTTGCTATCCAAAGCCATTGGTAATAAAAATATTTAAAAAATCTGAAAATTAACATCTGAATCCAAACTTTCAAATAACGCACACTTAAAAATTTTTAAAATTTTCTTTGGTCTTCAAATCGCGAAAATAAGTAAACAAAAATTAATTGCCGCTAACGGGATTTTTTTTTTGTCTTCATTTTTTTCTCAAAATTTGGTCTTGTATCCAGTAATTTACTGTATGAAGCTGTAAATGGGCAATCCAATAGTTCCGGAGTTATGGCCATTTTTCATTTATTAAAATTCACTTTTTTTAGGAACTAACAATATCAGATGTTTCGGAATGTGAAAATGTTTTGGTTTTAAGAAGATAGTTATTTTGTGGTTGAATAGAGTGTCCCATGTATAGTTTTGCATTTCGAAAATCGTAATTTCAATAATTCTGTGGCCCTAGTTTAGTGATTTATGTTTCTGTATCTTACTGTGATGTTTGGTAAAAATTCGTTGACCTATTCATAAAGTTCCAGGGCTGGGGTAATTTGTTTATCGGTAATCATTTGAAGGCTTGCCCTTCTAGCCATTCTTTTTAGTGTTTATCCAGCTCCATCGCAAGCCCCTTTACCGTGGGCTGTTGCATGGAAAAGCCACTCCGCCGATCTGTTAAAATAATTTTTATGATGATAGACTTCACTATATTCGACCACAAAAATATTACCCTCTTAAAATTAAACATACTAAATCTGATATTGTTACAGAAAATTAATTTAAATAAATGAAAAATGGCCATAACTCCGGAACTATTGGATTGCCCATTTACAGCTTAATACAGTAAATTACTGCATACAAGACCAAGTTTTGAGAAAAAAATGAAGACAAAAAAAAAATCCCTTTCGCGGCAATTAATTTTTGTTTACTTATTTTCGAGATTTGAAGACCAAAGAAAATTTTAAAAATTTTTAAGTGTGCGTTATTTGAAAGTTTGGATTCAGATGTTAATTTTCAGATTTTTTAAATATTTTTATTACCAATGGCTTTGGATAGCAAGCAATTGAAAATAATTAAATTTTTTAAATATGTAAATTTTCAAATCGACTTTGTCCGCGAATTAAGTGTATTTCGCCAAAATGCTGAAAATACGTATATACTATTTTACCACAAGGAATACGAAAAAAATTATTTCGATCCAAAAAAAATCCCAGTGGGCGATTTTTCATGGAATCACCCATATATATTCTTGATCAGCGTGACGAGCTGAGTCGATTAAGCTTTGTCCGTCCGTCTGTCCGTCTGTCTGTTTCTACGCGAACTAGTCCCCCAGTTTTGAAGCTAGCGAGCTGAAATTTTGCACAGAGTCTTCTTTTGTCTGCACGCTGCTAATATGTCGGAAGCGACCAGATCGAATGACTACTTCTTGTAGCTGCCATACAAATGATCGGTCGAAAAATGGATTTTAATGAGAAAAACTGTTTTTTTCTCAATATTACCGCTCTCAATCACGGTCATGGGTGATATTAAATGTTTTTAAGCTGATCTGCGAAGTTTGGTCGAAGTCGCTAACCGTTGAAACAAGCGTTTTCAAGTGTATCAAAACTTCGGCACAGACGAAGTTAGCTTTGCCTTTCTCGTTTTTAATTCTTAGTTGCATTTTATGTATTCGTCTTGGTTCATTTATTAAGAACTAGTTCTTACCCCGGCGTGCGTTGCTACGCCCCTTTGGAATTTTGAACCCAAAAAGAAGAAGTGAAATCTCGGATTTTTGACATTTCGATCTTCACCACCCTTCCATTTTCCTGACTTCAAGCCAATCAGGACCAAGGCTCAATACCGGAACCGAAACCGGAACCGTTAACCGAAATAAACCGTTTTAAATCGAGTACCGGAACCGGAACCTGAACCGATACAAATTTTTTTTTAAGAACCGAATACCGTTTACCGTTATTATTGGAACCGATAAAACCGGAACGAAACCGAAACTTTGGTACCGGTACTGTTTCGATTTTTCGTTCATTCGCTGTACCTAATTATTTTAAGAGTGTGCAAAAGTATGTAACTAAGAGGAATCATTTCCAACCTTATAAAGTTCTTGATCGGCTTCAACAGCCGTGTCAATATAGCCAGTGCATATATACAGCAAAAGCTAGTACAACTGTTGATTTGTTTTTATACTTTGCACAAAAGTACACAGGGAATATAGTAAATTTGTGCATTTGCACTGCAAATATAAACACATTTACCCTCTCTAGCAAAATCGCACTTAAACGTATTTGAAAACATTAGAACGTTCTTAACTGCTGGTCAGATTCATCCAATAGGAGTTGTAGATCAAACGGTCAAACTAATAGTCAAAATTCCAAAAATGTTCATAGGACCTAAGATTATTACGTATGTAGACAAGAAATCAAAAGATTGAACAGTCCAAATTATTGCGAAGCTTGGAAATCGCAATGTAGACGGGTAAACAGGATTTGTAGATCAAACAATTAAACAGCAAAAAATAATTATGCAAGTTTTATAACGATTTTTATTCTCACGAAGACGGGTAAATAGACGGATGGTAAATTTTGCTAGATAAATATTTGATTGATGGTAATTGTCAAGTTTGCTTCACTTCTTCGCTTTGTGAGCAGCATAGCAACGCACGTCGGGTACCTGCTAGTACATTATTTGATTTAATTAGCATATAATGTAATCATTAGTTATTACATACAAAGAATACGAAATATTAAGGCCATATAATTTTTTAAAGTGAAACCATTCATTATCTCTTTTATCTCTGAATTTTGTTTTTTTTTTTAAGTATTAAAAATAAGTAGTACTTATATCGGTGAGTGCCGGTACGTACCGGTATACCGAAATAAAAATCCGGATACCGGAACCGAAACCGAAACTAATTGAAAACCAAAATATAACCTTTACCCGAAACATTAAGTTCGGGACGTACCGGTACTGGGACCGGAACCGAAACTCGTTTCGGGATTAAGCCCGGATCAGAACTCATATACTCATATTAGCAAAATTCTAGTATTTTAAACCGATTGACCGACTCATCCTATTTACCCGTCTTCGATTGCCAACCATAAAATCTTATTATATATTATCAAATTTTGCTAATTCCCATTAGCATCTGCAATTGCGATCTATCAAATCTTAATAAACTTAATCTTATAAAAAGTTGTAATTTTCGCGAGTTTTTGGGCCAAGCTGGGACACTACTGCTATCCATAAAATCTTTATGGTCATCTGAACTCACTATGCAAGTCCCTGAAAACAAGGCTTTTTTTATTCTAAAAATAAAATAGATATCAATGAAAAACAAGCGAGTATGTCCCCAATTCGACACACCCGATACTAAAAGGATTAAATGTTTAATAGCCTTTCCAGAGCGTTAAAATTAATGTTAACATGTGAACAAGCAGACTCCAAATGTATAACAAAAGTTCCCTAAGGAAAATTCAAAAAGAAATCATAACTTCTCTATTTGTTATTCCATTTTGATGAATTCATCATTATGAATTTCAGAAAAATGTTTCTTCAAAATTTATATCGAGAAGTTATTCTATTTATATAATGCAACAGGAAGAACAATACAACAATCGGTTCACTCTAAAAATGTTATGCGCACTCCATAACACACATAAGATTAAACAACAAAACGGACACCGAAAATTGAGTGAAATAGTTTTGTACTTAACTGAATAATATTTTGCTCGCACGCTAGCTAATCACAACCAAATTCGACAAAGTAACCGTACTAATATTTTTTGCACTTTTCGTCGCACTTTTGAAAATAAATTATTTACCAGTTTTATTGATAGAAATAAAGGTATGAAACGAAGTTACTCACTCGATAGCACAATTGTTTTGTTTGTCATTTCGTTTTAAATTTCCTGGCATTTTTCAGTTTATTAAATTTAATATGTGTTGACTATTTAATTGCTATTTTATTTTATGTACGAACATTGTGACATTTGCAAATGCAAAAAACGGCAAGAGAGCGAACTGTGTGTTCAAAATGAACAAAGCATTTGTTTATCCAAAAAAAAAAATGAACAATAAAATGTTTAATCCACAGTTCAAAAGGCGTAATCTGGCTGATATTAATGGGAAATTAATATTTAATTTAATTCTTTCAAGTTGAGCAATCAATTTCCAACATTCTACTTCAAACTAGGCAACAAACATGTACAATCATAAAATTTCGTTTTATATGGAACTCTCAAATAACCTTTGCCTGACTAATTTTCGCTAATGCAAAAAGCTAGAGCGAGATGAAAAAAAAAACTAATAAAATTTACGTTTATCCTTGAAAAGGCACTCGAAAATGCGCGCCTAATGCGCTCGCTCTTCAGCATGATGATGCCGATGACGAAGGCAGCCCAAGCTGAGACCTTAATAAAGACAAGACAAGACATGAGAAGACCTCACCCCAGTTCCACCCATCCACAGGCATCCACCTAAAGTGCCATCGAATTTCAATTCAATTTAGCGAAGCCAGCGCTAAGGGTGCGAAAAATTTCTATAGCATATTTCTTGGAAGCCGCTTTGACTTGATTTGCGATGAGTTATATAGTAGTATTTGTGCTTGGGCAAAGGGTTGGGTGGTGGGGATGATATTGATAGGCAGAGAGGGATTTTCGTATTTTTGAGAATTTTTTCAGACTGTTTATTATATCACGTTTTGGGCATAAATGCGTTAAGCACAAGCGCGCTTTTAGTTGTGAATTTCTTCGTTTCTTTTTTTTTGCGCCACGACAGGCATTGAATTACAAGCCAAAGTCCTTAGGCACATATCCTCATGTGCGGCTGTGTGTGTGTTCGGCTTAAAGCTATATGAGCTGCTCTCAGAAGGATTTTCTATTGAAAGTTGCCCTTGGCAGCAAATTTGATGGCATTTGCTTTAAGTGGTAGGTTCATGAGGCATGGTTGATCCTTTAGTTTATATTATTAGCTTGTAATGTGTGGGCATAATTGAAGGGATTTGAAGAGTGGGAGTGTATTGAAAAAGTGTCCAAAGGTAAGCCACTTTTATGACAGAAAGGTGCCAACACGAAGACTAATGAGATTTTGGGAATTAGCAAGCTTATTGAATTTAGGTTGATGGAAAGTAATAAAGTACTTAACAGAGAAACTTGAAAAGAGGTATGTAGATCGAATTAAGTTCCGATGAGTTCGTCACATTTACTCAATACTTTCGCGATGGCTGTTTTGGGGCGACACATTGAAAATTAAAATGTTGGTTGTGAATCTCTTTAAAAATAAGTGAAGTAGAGTGGAGACCTGTAATTCTGACTCGCATTTACTCTCTCCGCTCACGCTGTACCATATCACTTTAAAAAACACATTCGCCCTTATGTTTATGCATTTTCGATTACAGTCACAGCCTTTTAATCGTTGGAGGCGAAGAAATCTGTGCTGGAAGCTAAAATCAAATTGTTTCGGTTACGAATTTTTTATTTCAACCCGATTGCTATTCGCTTATAAACTAATGGTTTCGGTTAGCATTCTAAAGCCGGTTAACTTCACATTAAAATTTTAAACAAAATGTACAAAAAGTTTGTTTAAATTTTTACCGCAGGTCAGGTTTAAGAGAAATTTGCAAAATCGGGTGTTCGTCGAGGTTTCTTTACATTGTTGGTCTGTCAGAAAAAATCATCGGAAATACATGTGGATGGTTCTTTGTTTCCACTAATTAATCATATTTTCAATTTTTAAGTGTATATAATATGCAAAAAAGTATTACATTTGAATAGTTTTATATAAAAAACGCGCTGATATCGAAAAATTAAAAAGAGGGAGTTGTTGGTTAGCGACCTTTCTAATTGTAGAAATTTGATGCTTGCTGGCTCGAGGTCAAGAAGAAAACTCAGTTTGTATTTGTTTCCAATATATTTCAGAAGCGCATCGGCCTCCGTCTTCAGGGACACTACAAAAACAATATGCCAAATTATCACAATACATAACTTTACATACAATTTTATGACACGTCTGTTCCGCTTGACGTGGAGTTCAATACTAAATTATAGTTAAGAGAGTAAATGTCTGTATAGGTGCGCGCAGTTGTCAGTATCAGTCTTGTAATTCAATCTCTTCTCTGTTTCTGTGGAACTGATGTGTAACATTTCAAGAGTAAACCGTTTCCTATAGTTACTCTCCTGTTGCAAAATTGTTGTTCCTTCAAAATTCGGTGAATGTCCGCTCTCCATACAGTGTGTCGCTAGTGCTGTTTTTTGTATTGTCGTTTGGTTTCGAAGCTTGTAATCCGATTTATGTTGTGAAATCCTTGTTTTGAGTTTAGACTTGGTTGTTCCAACGTATAGTTTATTGCACTTGGTTTCCGAATCTCCATTGCATGGTATTCTGTATATCACATTGCTTTTGTCGTCTTTGTCTATTTTGGATTTCGTCTTGTTGTAAAAGTTCCTCATTGTGTTTGTGGGCTTGTGGGCTATTTGTATGGTGTGTTTGTTAAAACACTCAGATTTCGCGAAACGCTCTGAGAGTTGTGGAACGTATGTAAGGCTCCTAAAGGATTTCGGTTGTTTATCGACTTTTGGTTTTTGGATCCTATTTCTACTAATTGATACTGACAACTGCGCGCACCTATACAGACATTTACTCTCTTAACTATAATTTAGTATTGAACTCCACGTCAAGTGGAACAGACGTGTCATAAAATTGTATGTAAAATAATGTTTTTTCAATGTATTGTGATAATTTGGCATATTGTTTTTGTAGTGTCCCTGAAGACGGAGGCCGATGCGCTTCTGAAATATATTGGAAACAAATACAAACTGAGTTTTCTTCTTGACCTCGAGCCAGCAAGCATCAAATTTGAAAAATTAAAAATATAGAAAATTAGAGTAGACAAAAGACTATCATCAAATAATTTCATAGAATTTTGGTTATAGCAGAACATTTTTCAGAATTAATGAATCTTTGAAACAAATCGAGTTTATCAAAAAATTCCCACTTTTTCCATATTAAAATCAAAAAATTTGAATCTTTTAAGAAAAATACAAGCTTCGCTTACTTTAAAACTATTTTGGTAGGAATTGGACCCTTAATGTGGCCACAGGACCAACAAATGTGCAGAAACACCCGTTTGCAGCGGTCAAAAATACATAATACAAAACGATTGCTACCTTCTGTGTTGCAAAAAAAAAGTCTGTACTATATCTGAATTTTTATTTAGAAGGTTTCTAAACTGAAGCAATATCATTTTTGCATGTGATAGGCAGTATCGTGGCCTATCACGCGTGAGCTGGCTGGTGTACACCAAGTTTTCGAGTCATTTCTGAGATATGAATTCCAACAGATCGAACTTAGAAACGAGGTCAGGCCTGACAATTCTGTGCGAGTTACATGTCACCCATGTATGTATTGAAAGAACATACATAATTGTTACACAAGCAAAGCAAGAAACTTTTGCATGCTTACCGGAAATTCTTTATTACATAGAGCCAGTGTTCAATTTGGTTCCTATGTAACAGCAGTAGCAAGCAAAAATATGCTTCGCTCTTGCTACAGCTCGGAATCTGAAAAGAGCAGAGCAGTAGCATAGTACTATTGCTCTGCTACTATCAAAATACTCGGAGCACTCGGAGCAAATCAGGCACAGAGCTTCTAGAGCTGCTCAATCTGCTTTAATAGTGCTCCGTGCAGCTGCTCCCGTAAATGTAAATGTTGGCTATACAGCTCCTACAACGGGGCCAAGCCAAGCTTCTCTCGATCTCTTGGCTAGATACTTCACAGCTGGCGCCAATAGCTGATGAAGGTGACCGTAAGTGTAAAAGCTATTTTCTAAAGAAAGAAAAAAACTTGTATTATTAGATGTTCCCAGGCGGGATCGAACCCACGACCTCCCGCCCAGCAGTCCAGCACACTAACCACTGGGCCACATACGGCCACAGCTGCTCCCGTAGTTCCTCCAAATCGTCTGCTAAGAATTCTCAAGGGTGATCTCAGGACTTAAATTGTCCTTCCATGGCCCCTAAGAATTCGTGATTTTAATTTTCATTGATTTAAGGAAAAGGTTTGCTAGAGCACCAAAATTAACTGCCATGTTGCGGTTTTCACTAAAGTGAACTCGATTTTTTTCATGTTCTCATCTCAAGGAAATCCGTATCAAACCTACAGTTTCTACTTACTCTTTACACGACGGATACAAGTTAAAACGTTTTATTCTGATTAGCCAAATCAATTTCATGCAACAGCATATTTAACGAATTCGAATTTGACAATTATTGGGAGCTTGCAGAGCTCACGATTTTTAAAGGGTAATTCACCATGTGCAAATTTTTTTGTCGATTTTTGCATTTTTTTATAGTTTGGATATTTGATAATGTCGTTCCAAAAGGATTTATTGAAACTCAAAATACTTTAGAAGATATACCCTTTTTGTCGACCAATGCCATCGATAAAACAAGCAATTTTCAAATTTCTTCAAATTTTTAACGCATTTTTCTCGAAACCACGTTTTTCGAACTGGCGGCCATGATATTTAGATACACTGAACTGACTTTGATGATTCAAACTGTCACCATAACATCCTGGAGACGTGGAATCGTGGCCGCCAGCATATTTTTTTTTTTTAAAGTTCAAGCATGTTTAAATGATTGTATATTTGGTCCTTAAGGGAGTCTAAGCCGCTGAACCCATCTTCACGATATTTTCACAGTATGGCGATCAAATTTTGTGTTTAAGATATATTAAGTTCGGAAGAGGAAGACGCAATAATGAGGAGCATGAGTATGCCCTGGCAGAGGAATAAAAGCCGGTCGATTGAATTTGGTAAATTCATTTACTGAAATTGTGTCAACGTCTCTGCTGCTGCTGCCGACTGTTAATGGACACTTTCCCAAACGATGAAAGTGTCATTTGGCGCAGAGGTAAGATTAGTGTAAATGAACTTTCGTGACTTGGCTCTAACCGACTTCGCTATACCCGTTACTCATGAAAAAATATGTTTAACAGTGTTCCTGCGTTCCTTAGGGTGAACATCTTAAAAGTATGCAACACTTTTTTAACTCGGCTATTTTTCACATTTTTGCTCATAACTTGAGAACCGCTCATCCGATCCTTATCATTTCTTAGGCAAATTTTTTCATTTTGATAATTACGAATCGTCTAACTTGAAAACTGTAGGAGATATAACGTTTTTTTCTGAATTGCGGGGGCGGAAGGGGCGTGGCCAAAATTTGAAATAAACTTGATCTGCCTGCAAGTATAAGAAGCATTTGTCTCATACAAGTCAAACCTCTATCTCTTACCATCTCTGATATCTAGGTGTTCATACAGACGGACGGACAGACGGTCAGACGGACGGTTATGGTTAACCAAAAGTAAAATCAATTTCGGTTACGTTCATTTAAAAAAAATTTCAGTTTTGTTTTGATGCGGTTAAAGCGGTTAAAAATAACGGTTGTTTTTTAGGTTGCATACTTTGATTAAAACACATTATGTGTTCAGGAATTTGTTTGTAGGAAAATATAAATATTCATAAGTTTAATGCCAGAATTTGCGAATATTTTATTTTTGGCTTAGAAATTGATTTTCATATGTAATATAAATTCAAATAATTTATCTAATTTTTTTTTGCAATTCCAATTGAAATTTAGTTTTGACTTCTGACCACCTCCTACAACTATGATTTATGTGGCGGCCTAGATTCCTCCCCTTATGCGGTACACCAATTGTCCCCTTCTTCCTTATGTCACACAGCAAAAAACGAAAAAAAAAGAACAACCAGTCACCACATATTTTGCGAACATAAATTTCTGGCACCAAAAGCTAGGAAAAACCCTACCCATTTTTACCATTCTGCAAACTGTTTTTCATAACGAAAAGACTTTGGAGCCTCCCTTTCGAGCTTTATGTATTTTTCCAACATGCTAATGCCAAGCCACTAAAACACACATTTCGTAGCAAAAATCGCCAAGCCAAATTGAAAAGTGCGCAAGTTTTTCGTATAAATCTGAAACAGCTGGCGCAAGTAGCAAAAAAAACAGAGGAAAAGAAATTGAAAAGTATGCTCCAGAGAAAGGTAGAAAAATTGTTGGCCTACACAAGCACAAAGTGCTTAAAATGCAAGCAAACTGCAAAAAAAAAAAGGTTTAAATAAATTCTTCGAAGTCAAGTTGGAAATGAAAATATTTTTGTGGTTTAAGTACAAATGGAATGAAATGTTAGGAAGCTACAAAAGGAAGGTGAAAAGAAGGCAAATAAATAATAATTTTTAGAAATTTATTTAGTTTAATTGGCGAATATGCTTGCTGCATATCTGATAATAGTATATTAGCAATTTAATTACACTTTTCAATAATCCGTGTTCAAAACCAAGAACATAGCATAAATTGAGTTTGAGCAAAATGTTCTTTCAATTTTGTCGACACACACACTCACACAAATCTCAAGTATCTATTGTATCAAAAGTCATTTCGTCATTTCTCCATTGTCCGATATTAACAATCGTCTCGGGCTCATCAATAAACTTGGCCGCTACACGTGCTTAAACATCCACAAATTGTCAATGCTTTGTGACTTAGAGAACAAAGACATTCAATTGGAATGGGTGGAAAATGGAAAGCATCAAAATGTAGCATCGCTGTAGGGCCTTTCAAATCAAACACAATGCATTAGAGAATATTATTTATTATTACTGGATACTTGTTGTTGTGCCTTTTCAATTTCTATTTCAAATGGAGGCGTTGATTGATGGTTTATGCCTCATACCTTTTCTATCATGATTAACAATTAAAGTGAGAACTTTTTTTTTAGCTCTTGTGTAATAAAACCAACTTGTTTATGGGTGCAGCACATTACTTCACTTATCCCTCTGCCATTATCGTCTCATTTTTCTTAGTTTCTTCTCTGCACGAGAAAACTCTTTTCGCGCTTCGCCACTTCGACATTTGTTTCGCTTAGTGCGTAAAGTTGACCAAAACAAAAACCACTCGGCCAGCTCAAGTTTATAGCCAAAACTTTTTCACACTCACAAACACACACACATGACTTTGCTGGACATTTTCCTAGCTCATATATATTGGAAAGTTTTCTTTGCACGGCAAAGTTTTGTAAATTTTGCTAATGTTTTGGCGGTGGAAGCTATTAGAAAAATGTACGATTTAAAAGGCTTCAATTGAAAAAAATGATCCCCTTTTTTGTGATATTAATTAAGGAGTTTCTTTTCATAAAAAGAAAGGTCCGCCACTTGCTCTAATTTGACACGTTGGACTTCCATTCACCTGTACAACTTTTTTCTTTTTCTTTTCGGTTGCCAGATATTTCCACTTGAGTGAATTTGCGCTTCAAAAAACAAATTCAATTTGCATAAAAGAGAGAAATGAGCCTGGGCCTGTCGCTAATTACGAAAATTTATTGAAATCAAAAGTGTCGACTTACGGGATAAGGACAAAAAGAGGTTGACCAATCGGCTTAGGTCTGGTGGGCCGACCCTTAGGTTCCACTTATTGACACTTGACCAAACGACGACGACGACCAAAGCTAACAAAATGGTAATTTCTATTAAAAACTTTACGAACAAATTTTTTGTTCAAAACAATTTTTTTTTTGTGCGAGTGTTTTTTTTTTTTCGTTCGGTCATTTTGTTTGAAGTAATGAAAGTTTCGTGGGGGGTTGAACAAAAGTTTTCGATTTCAGCGTCCTTACAAATTGGCATTAATTAATTTTCAATGTTTTTTTTGTTTTGCTTTTGGTTAGGAGGGCATTTTTATCGGGTGAAAATTGCATTTTTTGTTTGTAATGAAAAATATTTTGCAATTTGTAGAAGAGCCCGGCCAAATGTTAGTCGAATGGTTGAGAGGAGAACAGTTTTGACACATTCGATCAAATTTATTTAAGGGTACTGTATACCTTCAGGTGTCATTTTTTAAAGGTTTACAAAAAATTAGATTACTCAAAAACTATAAGTGGTATTAAGAAGCGGATTTTTTCATTGGATAGGTAATCGGTTAAACTAAATTTAGTCATTTTTGTTGTTGTTGTTGTACCTAGGGTTGTTGTTGTATTTCTGTTCAAAGTTAACCAAAAATTTAAAACATAGGCCCATGGTTGCAAAAATTTTTTGAGAACGGATGATCTGAATTGAAAACTGAAGACAGGTTAAGAAATAATGTAATTCTGGTGTGAACTAGGATATTTTGGATCGGTCAATAATCGGCGGAGTTATGGGGTTTCAAAGTCAAAATTTCGAAAATCGACTATTTTTTCCCACTGTATTGGTCCTAGCTCCGTTATTTGTTGACCTATCAAAAATATCCTAGTTCACACCAGACTGGTGCGTATTAGGAGTAATTTAAGGGAAAGAATTTGAAAATTGGTCAACAGGTACTCTTTAAATCTTTGCAACCATTTTGGAAAAAGTGGTTCCGAGATAATCGCATTTAAAGATTCGACATCTGTTTTCGATGAAATAAAAATCGTTTTTAATAAATGTATAAATCGGATTTGGTGCATTTGGCTGTTAACTTTCACCGAAAAAAAAGATTATCAAAATCGGTTAAGCAGTTCTCCAGAAATTTGAGTCAAAGTGCGTCAAGACATGGTAAACAATAAAATCTCCAAAATTTTCCAAGTAAAATTTTTTTTTTAAATAATATCGAACATTTTATAAATATTTATAAAGTTTTTGACCAAAAAAGGGGAAAAAATACGAATTTCTAAAATTACGAGGGTCGATTAAAACAATTTTCATATAAAAGGGTCGAAAAAAATAATTGTTTTTGTTTATATCTTTAAAACTGAGTTTCGGATCAGCTTTAAAGTTTTGCAGGATGTTTATAAGATCCTAATAGATCGTTTAAGCAAATAAAAATAAATAAAAAAAAATTTTTTTCTGAAGGTATACAGTACCCTTAAACGTTTTGATTGTTACTTTTTCAATTAAATTTTTTAATACAAAATCTAATTATAATTGGATAATAATTATAATGGAATAAATTAATTAAATAAATAGCTATAATTAAATAAACAAAACAAAATTAATTTAATAAAAATTTGAAAATATCTTCTTTTAACATAATGCTGATTAGGAAACAAGTGAGAAAGTCGGTCAAACCCGACTATAATATAGTCTTTTGCAAGGAGTCACGAGGGCATAATGGAGTATTTATGTTGTTTTTGGTATACGCTCACCTCTAAGTTTCTCTCTCTATATCTTTTAGATTTTTTTTGTTAACCAAAATGGAAATAAACTTGATCGGCCTACAAGTATGAGAAGTTTATGTTCCATACTTCTTCTTACCATTTCTGAAATCTGTTTGTTCATACAGACGGACGGACAGCCGGACAGAGCTATATCGACTCGGCTGCTAATGCTGAACAAGAAAAAAATATACATTATGGGTTCAGAGATGATTACGTACTCTTGCACAAACTTAATATACTCTGTGCATCTTTGGTACAGAGTATGATTATGTCAGACGGTTCGGAATCGAACACCGTAATATGGTTGTCGGTTCGGTTTTTTTAGTGTCCATCGATCTGGACCAGGGACCAAATCTCCAAAATCTTTTTCCTTGCTAACCTAACCCTGAATCGCACCATTTATGATTGGAAAAAGGTTCAGTTCCGAAAATTATTAAGGTCGATCTAATAAAGTCACGTTTTATAAGTTTAACGGAAATTATGATTTAGTCAAATTGTGACATGGCAAAACAAGCTTATAATTTCTATGTATGTACGAGTACATTTTCGAAGGACCAAGGACTTTTGGAAGGGGACGAATGATTAATAGCATTACACTGAGTAAAATCAGTCTAAAACAGTGATGCCCACATTTCATTTTCCCTATCACCTGTGATAGGAAGTCATAATTCTGCCAGCGTCGCAGTCGACACACGCATAAGAGAGAGAATACGTGTGCTCTATAAATAGCACGCACACACATATATGTGTGTTTGTTTGTAGCCTATATTTGACATAACGACGCGTCGTTTCCCTGCAAACATTTTGTAGGGTTTCTTATCTCCCTCGTCAATATGTGAGTTTGGCAATAGTTTGAGTTCAGAGTCTGGTGATAGTTGGGCGATTTACTTAAACAAAACACATAAGGTACCGCATTTTTAACATAAAAGGGAGACATTTGCGATATGTGGTTTCAATTTTAACTGCGCCATTTAAATCGATTGAATGTGGAATAAAGACTTGAGAATTACAAGCAACCATTTATGGGTGAATGCTTTCAAACAGAATCATTACAAATGACCCTTTTAATGCCCGGGCTGAGATGCACAGAGTAGCACAGTCGTCTAAAACGTCAGTCCCCCATTGTGTTTTCGGTCCAAAGTAAGTAAAAGTTTTTCATGTAATAAAATATATGTTTGTTTAATTCGTTGTTTTTCGGGATAATAAAACAATTGCGGGAACCAGCAGCTAGCTAGCAGGGCAGCAGCAAGCACAAATTTGAATTTTTTTTGTGCGAAACGCTTTTTTATCCCTGAGAAGAGACTTTCTCGTAACTCCCAGAAGAAACGATTTCTCTCCTCCAAGAAGTGTCGCAGAGTGGCACATTTCTTCCCGATGGGAGATGAGAATGCGATTCATATGCGATATCGACATATCGAGTGAAGCGACACCTACTGGAAGAATCGCTTTCTTATCTTCAGCGATAAAAAATGTTTGCTGGGTTACTTCGTGTTGCTCTGCTACACACACAATCTCAAAGCTTGAAAATGTGTGTTTGGGCACCACTGGTCTAAAATAAAAATTGATAATCTCTTTAATCATAATCATAACATCAAGATTAAAAACTAAAAATAGGCTTAAAAATTAAAAAAAAAACGAGAAGGCAGCTAACTTCGTCTTTGCCGAAGTTTTAATACCCTTGCAAATGTTTTAATACAACAGAGTTTACGGACGTCAGCATTAAAACAAACCATTTTTCTGATAAAAGCCACTTTTCGGCCGATAGTTCCTATGGCAGCTATAAGATATAGTCATCCGATTTTGACAAAAACTTCCAAATCTGTGTAAAAGCGTTTAAAACTAATAATTGTCGAAGCGGAAGGCGTTTACATTAAAAACAAAAAAGTTTTCTCACAAAAACCCACTTTTCGACCGATAGTTCCTATGGCAGCTATAAGATATAGTCATCCGATTTTGACAAAAACTTCCAAATCTGTGTAAAAGCGTATAAAACTAATAATTGTCGAAGCGGAAGGCGTTTACATTAAAAACAAAAAAGTTTTCTCACGAAAACCCACTTTTCGACCGATAGTTCCTATGGCAGCTATAAGATATAGTCATCCGATCCGGTCGGTTCCGACATATTAGCAGTGTGCAGTAAAAAGAAGACTCTGTGCAAAATTTCAGCTCGATAGCTTTAAAACTGAGAGACTAGTTTGCGTAGAAACAGACAGACGGACAGACAGACGGACAGACAGACGGACGGACAAAGCTCAATCGACTCAGCTCGTCGCCCTGATCAAGAATATATATAGTTTATAGGGTCGGAAATGAATATTTCTATGCGTTGCAAACTTCTGGGCAAAATTATAATACCCTTTGCATGGGTATAAAAATCTTTTGGCAGCTTATCAACCCTCATTCAGTAGTGTGCAAAAATTCAGTTGAAAAATCATAAAATATATTATAAAAATAATCAAAACTAAAAAACTTAGAAAGAAGCAGCTAAAAAGAAATTAGTAAATGTGCAGGATATGACCATACTTAACAACATTTGGATATGGAGCTGAATAGATCAAACATTGCAAAACAGTGAGAACATTATCGCTAGGAGGGCAATAGAGTGGATGGAGCTGGAAGGATTCGGCCCGACACCGGGCAGACCCAAAGAAACTTGCAGGAGATAAGAAAACGATTTCAGTTAAGGTCAAGGCTTTTATATTGCTTTTTCTACTGGTACAACACTCGGACCCATTCCCGTTTTCAATAAATATAACCATAATCGAAATCGGATGAGTAGACACCGCAACCGATTCATTGACAAAATTTTGTTGGACTTTTGTTAATTCTTGTTGGTCTTTCTACCTCAGGAACACTTGTAATGTGCAGGGTGTGGGTGTTTATTTGGTTTTCCTGTACTAGATATTACTGACAGGTACTAAGAGTTTTACTAGAGAAAACGTCTGAGTATAACACTCTATGGCGGAATTTCGAATTGTGCACCTCTAGCTTTGCTCTTAGCTAGCTCGCCGGATTGTCGGGGTTCTTCCTACTCTTCCTATCATGCCATACACACACATTCAAAAAGATTTTTAGGTGCACTTTTCTGCAATGTCCAGAAGGACCTACTAATCAAATTAATCTCATAAAAGTCTTCTTATTAATGCACCGATACACAGTCACTACAAGAGTCTATCAGACATAGGGAATTAAGATGTTGTATTTTCCCTTTTCTCGACCCACCCTACCTAGGTAATACAACCAAGAGTTGCATTAGCCCCTTTTAAAATTTAGACCGTGTTCATATTACCTCTCATCTTCTCCAGGCTCTACTAAGGACGAATTATGATTCACTTAGAACATGTTTTTAAATTCAACAAAATTGGTTTAATAATTCAATATAAAAATTCTTCATTTTTGAGACCTTGTCTTTGCTTAACAATAATATTATAGAATATGGATATATGTTTAGATAGAACTACAACTAGAGGTATATGTTCGTTTGGATATGTGTAGGTGTCTTAACAATTAAGGTTTATAAAGAGTGAAAGAGACTGATATTGGTAAGATGTTTGTAAATCTCGAATTTAGGCAATATAAAATTTAAAGGATTGACATATATGTACCATTTCAAAATAATACCTTTTTACATTGTTTACAATCCATTACTCACTCCGTTATCCTTGAGCTCAATGATGACGAGTTGCTGGTAGCTGTAGGGACCAAAAATAATTATAAGTATATACATGCCAACAACAAAATTAAGATTAAAACTTCATATTTTCATTCATATCTTACCAACACAAGTCCGATCAATGCTTAACAAATAAATTTCTGATACTTCTAACTTATCTCTAATTATATTGATATATATTCAAAAGAAAAAAACTAACATCAACTTCCTTCTGCATACTTTAAAAAAAAAAACTAAACTTCACTCGATTCTGTTGAGTATAACTAAACACAGTTTGAAAAGCACTGCTATCAATAGGTTTTGGGACAATGACGGTTAGCAGAGAGACCAAGAGAGCATGGTTGTCAGTGCGTTAACCTTGAACTTGAAATTTGAACATCAGCTGTTGAGCTCTCGCAAGAAAATGTGCTCTACACTTTAAATAGGGCCTTGTCAACTCCAGATGCAGCTGGGACACTGAGTTCCAAAATATGAGTGACTTCGGAATTTAAGCTTGGCGGACGACTAAAAGTTAACACACATGCTGATGGCTTAGTAGCACTTCAAACAAAAACTATAACTCCGAATTAATAAACTTGGGTGGCGCTTTCCATATTTTGCTCTATCGCGTGAGGTGGAGCATTTATTTAAGCTGCATGATGTACTCGATCTCTTTTTGCTGGCGGTCTTCCTTCTTTCGTCTTTCTGGTCTGAGGTTAGGTTTAAGAGTTACGTAATCTGGGAAGCTCCGAGACTCTTCCCGACACGTGCACCGGTTCTAGCCGCAGAAGAAATAAAATATAGTCTTCTTTCTTTCCTATGGCCGGAACCAGAAGAGGAAGGGTTATTTGTATTTCCCTTTAACCACACTTGACTTGTGCTTTCCAGATTTCGGTACTATGTAGGAAAATATAAAACACATTACCATTACGTAATTTTCCGTTTCGCAAATCCTTTTGTACCTTTTATTTTAATTTTCACTTTTAAATTCACTAGGAGCGTTGATTCCAGCCAGAAATAGGACACCACTGTGTATCTTTGTGAATTCGGCTATTTTGGTCACCCGAAGCCAAGGTTAGTAAAAAAAATATATTTAATGTATTTTAATACGTAAAAGGAATGTACATCAACCTGTACTCGCTGTGGACTGAATAGCACTGATTTGTGGGAGATCGCGTCTGGGTTAATTAACCCATCCACGCAATGCAAGCTTTTAGAAAAGCTTATGCTTACGCATGCGTATGGTCTCTTTCCTTCTTGCAGCTAGACATAACCAGCGCGTGGGTGGCGTCAGCACCTAACTGCATTATGGCATGATCTGAGTCCAAAACCACGTTGCTTTGAGTGAAAGCTCACCTTCAGAGAAGGCTATCTACTTAGGGAGAGAGCTTCCTACGAGGTCTAAGAATAGCTTTGTTTTGCGGCTGTATAGACTCCTACTACTATTTTAAAAAGCTTATATTCTTAGTAGTAGAATTCTTAGTATATTCTCAAACTGCTTTTTTGTTAATTCAAAACGGCCACTACACACTTTGAAATAATTTTATAAGTCAACTTTTTTTTACTATCACTAAGACAGCTGCATTTGGCTGCATTAAAAAATGGAGACGTTGTTAATATACATATGCTGCAATTCATTTTTAACAAATAATTGTTTGAAAATTATGCAGGAAATGAAGGCCGAAATTCAATATTTTGACTGTTATTGTGAAATCATTTTAATTCAAAAAATCGTTATCCTTGTCCCTTGGACCACATACATCTATTTGTATTTTGGAAATGCAGTGTTAATGCAGTTGAATTCTAGAGATAAGCCAAAAATTGTTCAAAAAAAAATTCCCAAACAATTTGTTAATAATCCTGAGAACGGTTTTATTATTTTTGTTTTTCGAAAATCGAACTTTTTATAAGATACTTAAAATTACTTTTTTCCTTTACTTCCCCCACAACGACTAAATATTAAGTCCCCCACTACTTTTACTTCCCTTAGTCTTCTCGGTGTACGATTAGTAAATATATCAAATAGTTTGGTACATGCAAAAAATTCTTTTCAACAATTAATAGCCGTTTTTTAGTACTCACTATTTACACGGTGCTCTATATACTCACGGATTACAATTTACAATGACAATGCGTGTTTGTTATGCCCATTCTAGTATTAATTAAAGGCATAAATATTTCAAATATTTAAATGTTATATACCAAGGTTGGAAACACAACCTCATGTTGGATAAGTTGACAAACCGGTCCTCGAACCTTTGACCCATCAGCAGATATATATTCCAGCTATATTAGCAATAAGATAACACATTGTTATGCGGAATCAAGTGCCGCAATTTTGTTAAGACTTTAGATTAAATTAAGCACCGCAGTAAACTCAATTAAGCACCTTTGCCAGCAAGCACTTAAGTTATAAATACACATATATACAACGTGTTGGGCTTACATTTTCAATTAAACCCCAAAATCCTAACCCTTCCAAAAAATACAACGAGTTGCAGGCATTTCTGTATAATCTTTTATTTCTCTGACGCTGCTCATATAAATAATTCCTTTTCATTATGTATTTGTACAAAATTTCGCGCGTGTTGGTTATTTTTTTATTTTTTTATTTTCAACTTTGTATCTTCGCTGTGCAACTGCGGCCTTGTGCCTAATATGAATTTTATGCGAATAAGAGGGAGGCTGGGCTTTGGTCATAATACTTTCAGGTTGTAGCACCCTTTTTTTTGAGGTGGCGTGTGGCATTAAAAAAATTTAATTTGGTTATTAAGTGAGTAAGGGCGGGAAATATGCGTGAGAATTTGTTCAGAAATTGAATCAAATTTAATATGATTTTCTTAAAAGTGGGGGAAAAAAAATAGATATAAAAAGAAAAGAGACTACCTTGAGAAATTGCTTATTTTGAAATAATGAAAGTAATTATTTTATAATTGTTATTAATATTAAAAAACTAAAATATATTAATTCGTTTAATACTATAGGAATGTACTTAAGTGAGGTTAGTCAAGAGCCAAATTTCATACTGCTAGACTGTTTCAACAAAAAAATTATCTACACTTTAGAAGAAAGAGTTTCGAACGTTTTGTTCCCAAATAAGAGGTCTATCTTAGTATTATCCAATTTTTTAAGTAAAAACTTTGTGTAGCAAGGCTTAGAGTGCGATGAGTTTGGTGTTGAGTGAGAGAAACAAAATCGGTTGTTCCCTTAACCGAACAAGTAAACAAGTTCTGTCTTAGTTGTTTATTTTTGTTCAGTCATTCTGACTCAGTAGCTTGTTCTTGCTCTCTAACTTGTTCAGTGACTGTTTACTAAGCTCCGTTACTCTCTTATTAGTTTCGTTTCAGCTGTTATTTTCTTAGCGATTCGGTTTGTACTAGAAGCATTGTAACAATATTTTTGCAACGTGCTGATACTGCCACAAGTCTCAATCGTTTGTCGGAAAATTTCGTCATTGCGACAGATTTTTCTGACCGGTGGGCTATCTGCGTGAATGCAGAATTGAGTAGTTAGTAGGTTAAGAGTAATGAGTAATAAGAAATGAGTAACGAGTACTGACTAATGAGTATTGAGTGATGAGTGATGAGTGATAAGTAATGAGTTATGACCTATGAGTAATTAGTAATTAGTTACAAGTCATGAGTCATGATTAATGAATCATGATAAATGAGTAATGATTTATGTTTAGAAAAGAGTACCAAGTAATGTGTACTAAGTAATGAGTACCAAGTAATGCATACCAAGTAACGAGTATTGCGTACCAAGTACTGAGTATCGAGTGCTAAGTATTGCGCACTGAGTGTTGATTACTGATAATTTCGAGCGGAGTATCGATATTAAGTATTGAGCACTACGTATCGTATGTGGCCCACTGGTTAGTGTGCTGGACTGCTAGGCGGGAGGTCGTGGGTTCGATCCCGCCTCTGAACATCTAATAATAAAAGTTTTTTTCTTTCTTTAGAAAATAGCTTTTACACATACGGTCACCTTCACCAGATATTGGCGCCAGCTGTGAAGTAACTAGCCGTGAAAAAGCAAATTCTCAAACTTTGCCGTTCAGATCCGGCGTTAAAGTGTAGGTCCCTTTCTCTTGTACGAAAAATTTAAAGCACGTACGCTAAGAGATCGTGAGAAGCTTGGCTTGGCCCCGTTGTAGGAGCTGTATAGCCAACATTTACATTTTACTACGTATCGACTGCTGAGTATTAAGTACAGAATACTGAGCATCGAGAACAGAGTACGCATTCTTAAACTTAGAACCCGTGTACACGAATTCTCAATTAAAGCATGTAAAGTGCTTGTACAAAACTATTTTCGTAGTCTTCACCAATAAAAACATTAAACACACTGTTACACAAAGCTACAAATAAAAACCGCAATCAAATTTGTTTAACCCTACTTAGCCCTTAAGGATATTCAGTTTTTCTTTCAACATCTACAAAAGCTCTCTTTTTTCTCATTTCTTAAACATCAAAAAAGAAAGAAATCACAGTCGACACAATGACATAAATGGACAACAACAAGGAAAATTTAACATAACATGCTAAACAGACAAACAACACAACACAGTGTGCTGTCAACCCTTTAGCCCCTGTCCTTTTAGCCCAAGTCAACTTGCTGTAAGAATTCCTTAGCATAAAAGACTGAAGGGAAAATTATGCTCAGGGCTGTTTTTTTTTTTTTTTTTTTTTTACATTTGCAAGGCGATTTGTTGCCGCTTTTCCATTTTATCGTGCCCTATTACTCACATATTTGTAACCATTCATTGTTTATTTTTCATTTGAAGACAGAACATGCTATGCATATGAGAGCCTGAGCTCTCTGGCGCTCTGTTTACGCGCAGCGGAAATGTACTGAAATGAGAAATTTCCGTTTCTGGTTCCGCCGTCAGTCGGAAGTAAAACAAACGCCGATAAAACAGGCCGCACGACGGTTAAGTGTTTGAGAATATGTAACAAAAAAATAAAAAAAGAACAAACAGAGGCACAAGTTCAATTTATTGAAAAACCAGTTGCATTCGTTTATTTATGGGCGCTTTAGTGTTTCTGGGTGGAAGGCATAAATCGAGACGAGACTGTACCCCACCCGAACGCTCTAAGAGTCAGCTTGCTTTTCGCTCGCTAATGGGCTTATAAATTACAACTACTAACTAACTAAACAGTGACAAACAGAACCTCTCTACCAGCTCACGTTTGGACTTTTGCTTTTTACGATTTTGGGAGTGAGCAAGGAGATGCCAATTGTAGGCCCATTTGCTGTTGACTCTGGACCTGGTAGAGAGCCTAACTAGAAAAGGCTGTTTACATTTTTTAATGACGTTGGTTTAACAAAATCAGAAACCTCTGGCGTCTTTGTTGTTAAAGGATGTACATTGTACAGCTCGAGCCTCTTAATTATCACACTCTGTATGCTCTTAATGTAGAGAAAATTTTAAACTTTCTTTCCTCTTATGAAGAGGCATTAGTGTCTAAAGTATCCAAATATCAAAGAAGCATAAGAACATAACAATACGATTTGTATGTAAGCCAACCAGTTTTATAACTTACATTAAGTGCATTCAACAAGTCTAAACAATTACTTGATAGCAAGGCTGCAAACCTTTTTCATTCTGCAGAAGGCTAGGACCGGGGAAAGTCTAAGGTTTTGTTTTCGAACACATACCTTTACTTATTGAAGGCTTACGGCTTACAAAAGTACATGGAAAATGGAAAGCTAGCCTTACCTTCTTTTTCAATATACGGACAACTTGACTTATGCTTTATTTGTCATCTCAAAGTTATAATACTCCGATTTTGGATATGATTTTTAACTTATGCTGTTCCTATTCCTATACACTATAAAACAAGTAAGAAAGTCAGTCAAGCACAATTATAATATATTCTTTATCTGCCAAAGTAGACAAAGAAGCAATAAAGTTTGTGAAGCGCTGCCGGTATAATTTTTTGTCCTCCTTATAACCCGACTGTCATTAATCCGATCTTTACCATTTGTAAGGCTAAGAGATAAATTGTCATTTCCAGATGACGGAACAAAAGGGGCATGGAAAAAATTTAAAATAAACTTGAGCTGCCTGCAAGAATACACAGAATAAAAAGATCAAATAAATGCCGATATTCAATATATTTAAATGAACTTTACACAAATATCAATATTTTCATTTTATTTTAAAAAGAAAATAATATCTTTCTGATATTGTAAATTGATATTAAATAATTTCCGAATGATACTAAAAATGTTATTTTGATATGTTAAATAATATCGATTCAAAGTTTTTAACACATCAATTTGAAATATTTTCATATCGGCTTAAAATTGATATGAAAAATATCATATTTCTGTGTACGAATGTCGTATACTTGTCAAACCTCCATCTCTGAGATCTTTTAGTTTATACCGTCAGACGGACATGGCTATATCAATTCTGTTGCCTCTGGTCATGAATATATGTATATACCTTATAAGGTCGGAGAAGATTTCTTTTGGCTGTTACATACTTTTGCACAAATTAAATATACTTTATTCCATCAAAAGATTCTAGAACCCATTTTGAAGTAAAGCGGGTCGAAATTCGGAAGAGTAAAAACCTAGAAAGTTTAGACTTGGGTCCGTTTTGATGCTCCCAAAAATCAGAGCCGAACCAGTTTTCCGGTGCTCGGTTCAGGATGGCTTTGCAGCCCTTGTTGAAAGAATTAGTAAGAGCGTCGGAAACGAATCGAATATGAATAAAATAAATATGACCGCATATGAATAGAATTAGAAACTTTATCGGTGAATTAAGTTTATATTTGAAGGGAACTAGTTTTAGCTCCTAGAGCTAATTTTTTTTTAATTGTGTAAATTTACGCGACGCAGCTATTGAGCGCCCCTAAAGGGTTTATCCTCGTAATTTTTGGCGTAAATCAGCTGTTTTTGACAAGCTGTGAGTTTTTCTGTTACTTGTGTGTGTCAAAGTTTAATTCGTATTTTTAAAGCATTGATTGGTTGGTGTATAAATCAAGCTAAATGAAGAAATATGAATATATAAAAAATCTTGAGATACAACTATGATGCTGTCGATGAAGTGGTAGACGACTTTATGGAGGTTCTAACTGCAGTTGCATACTGGTGGCGAGGATCCAAGTTCTGTGTGCACAAATGTGTCAACTGGCGAACCAATGTGCTTCCATTTTTCAATGACCAATGCGGCCCCATGCTTTTTGTCGAATGCATTTCGACCCCAAGTGGAACTTAAGTTACAGGGCTGTGTTGTTTATTGTTGTGTTTTATTGTTGTGGCGAAAACTTTTGGAGTTTACGCTTTTTTCTTTGCGCTTTTACGTATTGACTTTTACATGTATTTGTTTTAACTAGTATTTGCAATTGTTTTAGTACACGGTTCTATGGTCATAAAATAATAACGAATGTTTGTATCTATTAGAAAATTTAAGCCTAAGTTAAGTAAGGTAGGTAGGTATTACCGGCTGGCCCCATGTAGGGGGGGGCCACACATAGACCTTACGGTCCTTAGTGAGGCCGGGTGTTTTATGGTACCATTTCCTTTAGAAATCCTGTAGGATTCTTGACGTTTTGGCAAATGCCAATAGTTGTTTGGGGGAGCTCTTGGCTGCCTCTTCCAGAGTGGTGAAGCTTGGGGAGTGCAGATGTTTTAATCTTGTCGTGGCGATTGCTGGGCAGCTGCAGATGAGGTGTTCTAGAGTTTCTGCTACTCCAGGTTCCTTGCATTTCCTGCAGGTGTCTGCTGTCGTGATGCCTAGCTTTATCGCGTGAGCGGCTGCTAGGCAGTGACCAGTTAATATGCCTATAAGCAGTCTGCAGTCTCTTCTTTGGAGCTGCAGCGTATAGTGCGTGAGTTTTTTTTCTCTCTTATTGCACATAATTTTAGAGATTCTACAGCCGGTCGTGTTCTTCCACTTTTCCTCTGCTTCTTTCTCCGCTATCTCCTCCATCTTGCTGTATAGCGTCTGTAGGGAGATAGGTATATTTAGTGTTGCTTCTCGGCTTAGTGCGACCCCGGCTTTTGCAAGAGTGTCCGCCATTTCGTTTCCATCGATGCCCTGGTGGCTGGGAATCCAGTAGATTTGCACCTTGCTGGAGGTGCTGAGGGAATCTAATGCTTCTCTGCTTGCCAGAACATTTTTGGAGTTGATGGCGTGACTCTGCATTGCTTTGATTGCCGCTTGACTGTCTACGTATATGTTGATTTGATCGTTTGGTGCGTGTAATTCTGCCAATTCGGCTGCTTTCCTTATGGCGAAAACTTCCGCCTGGAATATAGTGCAGTGGTTTGGCAGTTTGTAGGAGAGTTTCAATTCCGGTTCCTTGCAGTACACGGCGGCTCCGACTCCTGAGGCCATCTTTGAGCCGTCCGTGAAAAGGTGCATTGCTTCCTGAGCCAGCCCTGTACGCCAGTCTTCTGGTCCCAGTAATGCTGATGCGCCTGTAAAGTTGGTTTTTGGGATCATGTAGTCCGTGCTACTGTTGATCTCTCTGCCCACTGTGCTGTGTCCATAGCTTTGTAGAGCCATGGTGCCAGCCGCGCAAAGACGTTGGGCCGTCCTGTGTGCAGTGAGGCGTGCTTGGATGTCCAGGGGGTTGACACCTAGGATGTGTTCCAGTGCTTTTGTTGGAGTAGACCGTAGCGCCCCCGTTATGCAGACCAGTGCCTGCCGCTGGGCCTTTTCCATCAGCTTTAGATATGTGGACTTCTCTGTGGCTTGCCACCATACCAATATACCGTGTAGTAGTATCGGTCGTATAACTGATATGAAGAGCCAGTGTGTTAGTCTTGGTGATAGGCCCCAAGTGCTGCTTAGCATCTTCTGGGATGCATATAGCGCATTGGTTGCCTTTTTCACCCTTTCCTCCACATTGAGTCTCCAGGATAGTTTACTATCGATTACTACTCCAAGGTATTTTACGTTGTTTTTTGGCGTTAGCGGTGTTCCATTTATCGTGGGTGGAGTCCATTGCGGTACCTTGTATCTCTTGGTGAAGAGAATGAGGTCCGTCTTCTCCGCATTGATGCTAAGTCCGGCTTCTGTGGCCCACTTTAGTATCTCTCTGA
This sequence comes from Lordiphosa clarofinis, assembly GCA_018904275.1. Classification (NCBI taxonomy): domain Eukaryota; kingdom Metazoa; phylum Arthropoda; class Insecta; order Diptera; family Drosophilidae; genus Lordiphosa; species Lordiphosa clarofinis. Next base: position 302,456 of record JAEIGQ010000086.1, read on the forward strand.
GAGTAGAGTCCATGATTGAGCTGACAGTCGATGGACATTTTCCCATAATAATTATGCTTATGTCGTCGGCATATGCGGTTATCTTGGGTGCTTTCCTGCGAAATTTTTTAAGTAATTCGTTGACCACAAGGTTCCATAGAAGAGGTGACAGGACTCCGCCCTGGGGCGTTCCGCCGTGTGCCTCTCTTGTAATGGTTGTGGTACCCCACTCGGCTTGTACTCTTCTGCAGCTCAGCAGGTTATATATCCAGGAGTCCAATGCCGTGTGTATTGCTAGGGCTCTTAGGCTTCGCATTATTGCTTCTGTAGTGACGTTGTTGAATGCACCCGAAATGTCAAGGAATGCTCCCAGGGCAAATTCTTGATGGTACAGTGCCTTCTCGATGGTGGCTACTAGGGAGTGTAGCGCTGTTTCCACCGATTTCCCTTTCGTGTAGGCGTGCTGGTTTCCCTCCAAGGTCAGGTTCATGCCTTCTCTTATGTGAAGGTCCAGTAGCTTCTCCATTGTTTTGAGCAGGAATGATGTGAGGCTGATGGGCCTGTAGTCTTTTGGTTGCACGTGACTGCATTTCCCTGCTTTGGGCAGGAATACAACGCGTGCTGTCCTCCAGGCCACAGGTACATAGCTCCACCTCAAGCATGCTATAAAAATGGATCGTAGCCATGGGACGATTGCGCATTTGATCGTTTTTAGCATGGCTGGGAATATTCCATCTAGCCCTGGGGATTTATAACTCGCGAACGAGTCGATCGCCCATCGGATCTTTTCTGGAGTGATGATATTGTCTGGGATGCTGACTTGTTGCGTGTGTAGGTCTTGAGGCGTATCTGCCTCAGTGACTGGAGTGCAGCCTGGAAAGTGCGCATCAAGTAGAGCACATGTCGCTTCCCTGCTGCTTTCTGTCCAGTGTCCGTCGTTCGTTTTTAGCTGACTCTGCATGGGTGGCTGCTTTGAAAGCAGTTTCCTGAGTCTAGCTGTTTCGGAGACCTTCTCTATGCTGGAGCAGAAGTTTCTCCAAGAGTTCTGTTTTGCCTTCCGTACTTCTTTTTTGAAGACGCGAAGTCTAATCTTGTATTCCTCCCAGATTATTTGCTCATCCGCTTGTTTGGCGAGTTTGAAGCATTCTTGCACGTCCTTCCTCTGCTCTTTCAGCGCTGGGGTCCACCAGGGGGGTCTGGTTCTCCTTTTGCTAACTGTGAGTTTGCAGGAGGTTTTGTATGCTTCGGTTAGGTTGGCTGTGAGCGTCTCCACGGACCTCTCAATGTCGCCTACCGAGCAGATACTCGTTGGCTTTGGTAGTTTTGATTCTACCGTTCTAAGGTACTTCACCCAGTCTGTGTTCCGGGGGTTCCTATAGGCGTTTCTGGTTTGGTTGTGGTTGAACTCGATCTTAAATTGGATGTACTTGTGGTCTGAGAAGGAGTTTCTATCAAGGACTCTCCATTCTGATGCCTGTGTACTATTCCCTAAGGTCAGAGTTAGGTCTAGGACATTGGCCGATGTTGGTCCCACATATGTGGGCACATCTCCAACGTTTTCTATTTTAAGGTTAGTTTGTAGGATAAAGCTTAAGAGTGACTCACCTCTGTCATTGATGTCTGGACTACCCCACACGGTGTGATGTGCGTTGGCGTCCGTTCCGACGACGAGTGGTTGTTTTCTCCTGCTCGCCTCAGCCGTTAAGTGTTCGAGCTCGGGCGGTGGCGACTCTCGCTCGTGTGCCATATAGCAGGATGCCAATAGTATTGGCTCATCATCGCGACCTTCCAGGGCCACAACTGTGAGGTCATCCGTGCTGTAATTAGACATAAGGTAAGCATAGATGCCTTTTCTTACCAGAATGGCCGTCCTTGCCTTACTTACTGCGGTGGGATAGAAAACGTTGTAGTTTTGTGACCTTAGCCCTGAGACCTTGTTCCCTGCCGCAATCCAAGGTTCCTGAACTAAGGCCACTTCGGCGGGCCCTGTCTCAAGGGTTAATAGGAGCTCCGCCGACGCAAGCTTGCTTTTATGCAAGTTGACCTGGAGGACCTTCAACTGCATGGTCGTTGTCGGCGTCCCCAGGCCTGGATGGGTCAACTACCATGGTTGCGTCCACATCCTCATCGTCCTCCATACTGGGTGGGTCAGCTGCTGTGGCTGATTCCTCATCCCTTTCGGTCTCTACCTCCGTTATATCGAGGCTGCTGGCTTTATCGACCATCTCGTCGATGCCCAGGTCTTTCTCGACCTCTCCAGCCTCTAGCGTGTGCTCGTTCTTGTCTTCGGGATGGCGCTTTTTGAGTCGTAGGTGCACGCTTCCTACTCCCCACGCCATCTTCCCGAATTTAGGGTAGAGCAAATCATCGGCCTCCTTGTTGATCTGGAGGACCATGTGCTGCCCGTTCTTGTCGGGCTTAGCAACATGCAGTACCTTCCAGTCAGCTGTTGGCACGTCTGGGTTTTGCCACCTTAATAGTTTCAGCGCCTGCTCCTTTGGTACAACCCTTGGGAAGAGTACTTTCGCTTTCGGCACTGACGGAATACAAGTTCTGTCAACTACTTCCAGCTGGGCACCCTCCCATGGGCTTCCCATGTCTGCAACGACGCTGGTGACCCACTTGAGGGTGAGGTCGTCCTTACATTTAAGGATTTTGACTCCAAACAGCCAGCCTGCTCCGTCAAACGTGACAGGTTGCGCTGCTGGGTCGTCCATCCTTTTAAAAATCTCCTCGAACAGCTTCCCCTCCACTAGCTTCCACTGTTCCAGGGTCATTTTGCCGAAAGGGTCGCTTTTGTCGACGAGGGCTACGGTCAGATGCCGTTTCGCCACGTCACTGGCTGACTCCTTTCCCGGCGTTTTTCCCTTTGGAGTAGAGCTTGGTGGAGCCTTGCTCTGCGGTCTTGGGCGTGGCCTTTTGCTCGCTGGGGCCTCCGCCTTCGCTGGCTCAGTTGAGCGCTGCCGCTTGACAGCCAAGCTCTCCTCCACTTTGTTGGCGTATAATGCGGAGGTGGCTTGCATCGCCTATCTCTCCGCAAAGTGTTTGCGACCCTCCTTGATCTTTTTGCTCGGCCCACGCCAGCTTGTTGCTCTCCTCTAGGGTGAGCTTACCGCTGCCATCGAGCCTCGCTTTAATCTTGAGGGCCGCCTTATATTGGGCCTTCGCTCGCATGCCTTCCTTCGTCCTTTTGGGCCTTACCTTACAAGAGGTGCTAGAACCCGACAGGACTGGGGAAAGCAGCAGCTTTTCCTCGGCCTCCGTATTTATAGAGCCGCCGTGCGACTCGCAGTCCGAGTCTGTATCGACTGCGGTACCACGCCACACTTTGGCTTTTGACGTTGTGGCAGTAGCTGTACAACTGTCTTGGCCTGCTCCAACCGCGACAAAGGTGTGACCGCTGGCGACACGAAGAGGGGATTTCTCCCCACCGTGCCCGCCGGTGGTAGCAGTCACGCCTTCCACTGACGTTTGGGCTGATATCCCAGCCCGAGTTTGGTCCTTTATGTTGTGCATTTGGAAATGACCATGGTGGTTGCATTTTGTTCTTGGGTACCACCCCATAGCATTTTATGCCTACTGCCAGGCACCTCGTAACCATGGCTCTTGCTCAACTCTGCCCAGCTAAAGCTGGACAGAACTGGCCGTCACCTTAGCTAGACACTGCATTTCCTGGGTGTAAGACGCGCAAGTGACACTAGGTATATAGCTCGCTTTAAGCCGAGGTACATACAGTGTCCATTGCCCAGCCGACACCCTCGGGGAGGGTTCAGTTAGAGGATTTCCGTCAGCCTAAGTTAAGTAAAAGGTGAAGAATTTAAGAGAACCCGCTGCCTAATGTGTTCTTTTGACATTCTGCTGCGATTGTCACCTGATGCCTCTAGGGGACGAAGACATTTCGCTATTTACTCATAGACAAGTTAAACGTTTGCCGAAGCTGAGGAATCTCTAGAAATTTGTATATAAACGATTGTACCTCAAACTAAGCATGGACTTTTTTATTAACGCTGTGACATGAATAAGACCGTCTACTGGATTATGTGGAAGAAGCACCATACGCATCAAATCTACTGGGCTTTTAATGGGCGTTCTTATAATTTCCTTGCCAGAGCAAACTCGCAGTCCCGCAAACAAAATTGGCCGTGGGTATTCTCACTAAGCAAATTTTTCCTTCAAATTATTTGTGCACAAATAAAGACAAAGACTACTGCACAAATGTTTGCGAGCAAACTATTTCATGTTCCCGCTTAAGGCAAACAAAATGGTAAAATATGTTGAAATGTTAGAGCAAATTATTTGTCTGTGTGTATTCAACATTTCGCCTAATCTAATATTGATAAATCAATTTGCTTATTACAGCAAACACGCTCCGTTTTTGAAATACAATATTTTTAAATTTTTTGGAAGGTGCACTTACAATTTAAGCCATATATCACTTCATAACTGTCAGATAGAGTGAAGCAAGATATGGATCGAAAGGGATTTGAGCTGTCTGTAATTGCGTCGAACATTGTTTTTAAATCAGCGTAATAGTTTGAATACAATAACCAAATATATTTTTACAATATCGACTTTTTGTTCGAAAATGCGCGTAATTTAATTTTTGTTCGCCTGAAAAAAATCTAACAAAATTCTAAAATAAATAGCTTTTATTTTTTTGACTTAAGAATTGCAGTGTTATCATGATGATCATCAATTGAATTTAAATGGGGATTGTAAATTATTCCACAACCAAATTCAGCATTTTAATGGTCTATATCAGTGGTGCCCACATTTCATTTTCCCTATCCCCTGTGATAGGAAGTCATAATTCTGCCAGCGTCGCAGCCGACACACGCATAGAGAGAGAATACACGTATTCTGTTCTCTATAAATATCACGCTCACACATATGTGTGTTTGTTTGTAGCTTATATTTGACATAACGACGTTTCCCTGCAAACATTTTGTCTGGTTCTTACCTCCCTCGTCAATATGTGATTTTGGCGATAGTTTGAGCTCAGATTCTGCTGATAGTTTGGCGATTTACAAAAACAAAACACAAATGGAATCGCATTTTAAACATAAAAGGGAGACAATTGCGATATGTGGTTTCAATTTTAACTGCGCTATTTAAATCGATTGAATGCGGAATAAAGACTTGAGAATTCTTATCTTCAGCGATAAAAAATGTTTGCTGGGTTACTTCGTGTTGCTCTGCTACTCACACAATCTCAAAGCTTGAAAGTGTGTGTTTGGGCACCACTGGTCTATGTGATATAGACGTCCAATCTGCGTGAATTTTAAAAGCTTGATAAATACGAAATACACGTGCCCAGTCTGAACTACATAGCTTTGAAACTGACTACGCGGCAAAGTTTTCTTTAAGGGTATATTTTTATTGGATTATAACAAAAAATTAAAATTATAAATAAATTGAATACCCCTCCATATTGAACTCACACATTCATAATACTTGTTTAAGTTACAGTTAGTAATAAATGCACTTGATCCCTATTATTTGCCAGAAAGAGTATCCCCGTTTCCCTGTATCACATTTTTATGCATTCTGCTTTGTTTTATGTCAGTTGTTTAGGTTTGTTTTTGGTCGCTGCCTGCCACGCACATTAAAATTATGTTCTGAGTAATGTAGTTTTATGCCGCTTTTCTACGCGCTTCTGTATCACCTCCCCATCCACCCCGCCGCCAAAGTACATACATAAATATAAAAAAAGGCAACAACGCTTCCAAATGGCTAACCAGGATTGCTGGTGCGGCTGCTGTTGGGCGTCCTCCTCCTTGAATTCTAGTGGACATTGGCAATTACCGTCGCCGCAGTTGTCACAGTCACAGCTTCCGCAGTTTGCGTTTCTCGTTCGTATTTCGACTTGGCCTGCGGTCGTGTTTCATAACTTGTTTGCCTCGCCGTACCCCAAACGAAACTCTCTGTGCGTGTCCTGTTTATATGTTATTTGTGGCGGATTTTGGTTGGGTTCTCCTTCCTTCGCATTGCGTATACGCCGCATGTGACAATAATTGTAAATGTGTGTAGATGGGTGTTAATGTGTGCCTGCAATAAACAATCAATTTGTTAGAGGGCCTGTCATTTTTGTTGTTGTTGTTGTTGTTTGGCTTATGTTAATTAAATAATAAATAAAATGTTGTGAGTTTGTGGGTGTCAGATATTTATGTGCTTTGATATGCATGTGTCAATTAGTTCAATAAGTTACTGTAAAAGAAAGGGGAGGCGAGCTAACATATTCTTTAAAGACATTCTTGAAAGTTTTTGAATATGCAAATTTAAATATTCTTTATAATGGAAAAGGTGTGTCGTATCTCCTTTTGTTCTGTATAGATTTTTCAAAGTCTTCAAAGCTTCATCATTTTCAGGCCATTTCATTGAGTTTGGAATTGACTCCATACTCCCATTATTAATTTTCCATTATACTATAACCCTTTTCTTTGGCTAAATTTTGTATTTTTTGTATTTATTTTTAATAAGCAAATATTTCAATCCTTTAAATCTCGAACCGCCTCCTATGGGGTGGCTAATTTAATACACATTTCAGCTGATTTTAATTAAATGCATAAATTAAAAGACTTTCACACAGATTTTCATGAGTGTGTTGTGTGCGCCTGGAGTCGTAATTAAATGCCTCATTGCTCTGTCTCTTCCCCTGTGCCTGGCACTCAATCACTTTCGCTTAATCAGCCAGAATGTCAGACCAGCTCCCTAAAAAAAAAAAACAAATTCAAACCACAATTGAGGAGGCAACCCAGAACGAAGCCGGGCCCAACAGAAGTTGATTGCTTAATAATATTTTGTGATGATGTGAATTTACTTTTATTTCTCATTTGGGGAAAGTCAGACCCAAGAAAAAAGGCAGAACCAGCAGGTGACAGTATTTTGTGCGGCACCAAAACAAGTGTAAATATTCACAAGTGTGAGTGTGTGCGTGTGCGAACGTGTGTTGAATTGTTTTTTTTTTATATTTGCTACCACCATTTGTTTGCCCCAGCGATAAAAATGTAAATTTATGAACTTTTAATCAATTTGGGGAATTCGCGCTGTTCACAATTTTTTTCTGTTAGTCCTTTCGCATTGGTTGGTCCCTCAAAAGGCAAACACATACACAGACAAACAAATACATATTTTCGGCGAAACATTTAAAACATATTCCAGTTTTTCTTTGTGAGTTTGTTGTTGTTATTTGGCAGCCGTGTAAAGCGACGCACAATAAAGACCCTAATAAAATTTTAATTTAGTGTTATTTGTCACCAGAGGGCGAAGTGGGCATATAAATGTGTATGTGAGTTTGTATAAAGAAGGAAAGTTTCTTTGTTTTTTTTCTTTTTTTGTGATTGGGGAATGGAAATTGTGTTTTGTATTGGGTGCCCAATGTTGGTGTTAAGTTGTCCAAGTTAGAGGCGCAATTTCGAATGGTGAATGGCCGGGTGAAAAAGTTCTACGATGTAGTTGGGAGTTATTTGTTTAAAGGGAAGTGATGTGTCGATATTCAATTTCGTGCTTATTCGTGCATACAGAGAGGGGCAAAACATGTTCAGAATTAAGTTGGCTACAGATGTCAAAATATTTGAATACAAAAAGAGTAAAGGTGTACTCAACTCAACCACCACACAGAAAAGCATAAGTATCAGCTTAGACACTTAGCTACAGAAATAGTCAATAGCGGAATGTACCAGCACGCCATTACTTAAGTTGGTTTTTTGCTGAAAGTCCAGAGTTCAATTCCAGTCAAGCCAGAAATGTTTTTTGGTGTTTCTTTGAAAGACTTAAGTGAACCATGTCGGGTGGAGATTAGTAGTAGTTAGGCTTGTTGTACAGCAATGTTTCAGATCCTTTGGAATATGGGCACAGCAGCAGCTTTCTCATATCGAGCGCTTGTTAACAATGGTACCTGCCTTCCAATCCAAAAAGGTTTGTTCCCTTTTCCTTCGGAGGCCCACAATGTGAGGCTCCGCTTATAACCACCAGTCTTATTTAAACTCAATCAAATTTTTTTTTACAGTTGAGTTAAAATTTTTTAACTAAAAAGGGAACAAAATTAACTCAAATTAATTTTGTAGCTGAATTATGCTTAAATTTATTTAATTTAAGAATTATTATCAATAATTGCTCTGCATCAGCTTCCGAAAGAGGTCTCTAAGAGAAATGAGTTTTCATCAAAGTGCATCCAAATGAAAGGAAAGCCACTGAATAGCCTTCTATCCACTCTTGGAAAGATCCTCGAGCATTGTATCCTTCGAAGAATGCCCGATTTATAATCTGTTTGAAAAGCCATTCTCGAATTACGTTTCGGGTTCCGTCATGGAACTCTTGAGCTTTGGTCCACAGATCTATGGTCCGGGCCAAAGTCCTAACACGTATTACCAGAGTCGCATGGTACCTTAGATCAAGGGACGCCAGTTAAGGATCTTGCATTTCCTATGATCGGAGATCTCAGTACTAAGCAGGCAGCCCCACATCCTCGACAAGTTATTGCATCACCCAAACAAACTAGCTAACTCTCTACGAAAATGTAGAATCCCTGAAATATTTCAAAGAATTAGAATACAAAGAGTCCGGAGAACTCAACTCCCAGCGTCTTTATCAGAACATTCTATCCAACACCCCAGCAGTATCTATTGCTTAAGTATGAAAATAAAATACACCCAAGACTATTCTTATTAATCCAATTGATACGCATTGTTTTAAATTGAAAATAAGACCAATATCCGGTTTTTGGTATCAAAATAATAATTGAAATTGTCAAATTGATATTTTGGGTATCAATTTGATCCTTAGTCAACTTGATACGAAAAGTATTAATTTTGGACTAAACATTTTATTAGTGAAATACTTTGATCGGACACTCCCCCAGACGATGGTTTAATGGTACCACACATATATTTAATTAAAGGCACAAGAGAATTTGTAAGAGAGAGCACATATACCACGTACCAAGCAACAAGGCGCTATGTATAAACAAGGAGTAAATAGTGTGAGTGGGAGCAAAACCTTCTAGCAGCTTGTTAGACTTTTAAATGGACAACCGATTAGGCCCAACAGTAAAAAAATAACGACAGCATACTATCAGCTCATTTTCGACACATATTATACTTCTAACAATCCGGAACAACTAAGCATTTCGATCCTACAGACACTTAAAAATGCAAAAACAAAATGGTAAAGATTATCCAAAGCTTGTACTCTAAAAACCGAATTGCTAACTTTATCGGATTGGTTCAAAACTAATAACGGGGTAAAACAAGGCTGCCCACTAAGTTCGCTTTTGCTTGCACTATATGTTGGCGACATAGTTATGGCATTGCCAGGCGGAGTCGAGTTTGGAGATCAAACAATAAAAATCTTGATGTATGGACGACATTAGCCGAAGATGCGGGAACACTTCAAAAAATGATAAATGCGGCACAACGTTATTGCAACACCTGGGGACTTCAAATAGATATTCAACAATCAAGGGTGATGTTAATAAAGGAGCGAGGAGGAACAGCATAAAATGAGCAGTGGATGCCAAATGGGGAGAAACTCGGGAAACTCTATGAATCTCTCAAAACATGCTGCCGAAAAACTCGCAGTTGCAAAAAAGGGGGCTGAACAGCACCTGGAAATCTTTTCTCGGAAAATTAAATTGAATTTTTAAAGCAACCGCCAAAGCGATAATGTGCTATGCAGGACAAGTCTGGGGTTACCAGTACTACGATGAGGTGGACCAATTGCTGCTGTTCTACATAAGAAAAATAACTCGCTTACCTAACAACACCCTAACATACGCCATTTACCTTGAAACAGGGCTCCCCCCACTCTACATTCAAACCCTGAAACTGCACTTTCTAATGAATTAACTACTCCGTTCTAAATCGTAATTCTTTTGCTAGCACTAGCTGAAAAGCATAGTGTGAATTGGAATAAAAGTGAAGCCTACAACTGGCTCAAGATGCAACAGAAAATAGGTGATGAAATAGAAGCCAGAGCAAGCTGTGAGCAGAAACCGATCCAAAGTATCACCACAACTTAAATGAAAAAAATATTTTAACGACATTTAGGCTAAATGATTTAGCATATGGGTAATATTTAAGGCAGGAGACGCTGAGAAACTGGCGAAATATTATGATCTAGTTTATCTGAAGGGAACCAGCACTGCCACTAGAGCCAGTCTGGAGTGATTAGAAATGCAACTCCAGCTAGAACATAGATTGTAAAGTGTGAAAGAGCAATGTTTTTTTATGTATTGTAAAGTAAATATGAAGAGTTTTTTAATAGTTCAAAATAAATTTATTAAATTTTAAGAATTTTATGGTTTAATTCTTAGGTAAATTTTATAAGAAAAAATATAAAATTGATTAAATCTACTATCAAAATTAAAGCTTATCAATTAAAATATTAAATTGACAAAAGCTTTAAGTTTAATATATAAGAGTCTTCCGACAAGGTTTAAAGCAGAATTTTTGTGTTTGTTGCCTTGAGTTTTGAATCATCTAAATTGCAATTATTTATTAGTTATGTTTCTATGACTTAATTTAACTTTAATAACACAGTACAACACTAAAAATTATGATAAAAGACATCTTTGCAAGCATTATAATATCTCATCCAATGATTCTCATTAAAACAGCCCCACCCTTCACCGCTTAACTCTCTCTGACGCCAGCAAGCGGCTTTTAAAACTCCATTGCATACTTTTTGGCAGCTTGACATGTTGTTGATAATACCACTGAACACTTAGCTTCTCTCTTCCCTACCCCACCGAAGGAAAGACAAAAAAACTGCAGCTTAAGTAATGTTATTTTTAACTGTGCATAAAACTTTTTGCCTTCTCTCTGGCCAGTCAGTTGAAATTTTAATGCAAATGCTGTTCGAAAAATTATTGGACTAAGTTAGTGAGGGTAAAACTGAAAACTGCTAAAATACTGGCTAAAGCCAGAGCATTTCAGGTGCTCGGTAAATTGAATTAAAAGTCAAAGTAATTAAGAGACAAGTTTGTTATTAAGTTGATGAAGGAAAAAGCTTTTTATGAACTTGCTCTTTAATTAGTCACTTTTAGAGCATACAAAAAGGCTTAAAATTTGTAGAAACTTTTTTTTTTTTTGATTAGCAGCTTAAGTTGGCAGAACAAAAGACAACAATTAGTTTGCACTTGCAGAGAAAATACTATTATTGTCAGTTAAGTTTTTTTTTTACCAAATTGGTAATTCTGTTTATAAATTCATTAAGATGGTAAAATGTTTTATTGAAAAATAAATACGATAATAAAATGCGCTGCAAAAATGGTATGCTCCATACGGAGCTTCGTATGGAGCGGAGGCTTGAAATTTTTAAAATCTAATTTGCGGATTTTGAAGTTGAGTGTTAGTAGCCTTCAAAGACTAATATAGACTCATCGAAATTTAATTAAAGCCACCTATTACTACCTTTATACACACAAAATTTATTGTGATAAATGCCTTTAAAAGTATGCTATGCTTATAAAAAGACTTATTTGAGAATAATATTTATTCTTTTTTGGCTAAACACTAAATTACGTTTTATACCTTTAACTGGTCCGACAGTTTGGTTGAAAATTCCGTGTAAATTCTGGTTGACGCTGCCATATCTTACAGCAATCGTTAAAATTGATGATTATAATATAAAGTTTGCATACTAGAAAGGGCATTACTTACAATAAATTTTGTGTGTATAAAAATTTAATTAAAGCCTGTCTTGAAAAAAAATTAAAGTAATGCAGAAAAATGTAAATAAAAAAATCAATTAATAATGGATTTAACCTCCAGGTTTATTTATGAGCTAGAAAATACCTAACCGAGTGGCGCTAATCATGATTTTGAGCTCCGAATGCGGTATTTTGGCCCATTGTTCAGTTACAGCTTTTTGAAGCTCTTCAGTCGAGTTGAACTTTCGTCCGCCAGCATAAACACGACGTGCAAGCTTACCCCACATGTTCTCAATTGGATTCATGTCTGGAGAACGGAAGCTTTGACCACGTGATCACTCTACCGTAAGCGCGCGAGAGTGTGGCCTCGGAGCTCGCAGACATCGCACATCCATTTATTACCAACGAACTTTAAATCAAGCCATCATCGCTTCGGTCATCTGATCCCACGGTATCCCCACATTAAAGCCTACTTTCATAATAAAACTGTCAAATTACAAAACAAAAATGGAAAATATTTCTAATAAAGAGTCATAATCTTGAATGAGAATACAGAGAGTTCTTATGATACTGGTGTTCCATTGCAGCAGCTAAAAATATGTCTATTCGCTTATACCCTTTACTGTCAAGGGTATTCCAACGATAGGCCAACATAGACAAAATGCAGAGCAAAAAATTGTCGGGCAACGAGACTGCGTTTTGCAGAAAGGTTTAATTCTTGTTTTTTTGGATGGGAGTGGCCAACAAGCTGCAAAACAAATATGCAGTCTATATCCCGATGCCTGGGAAAAACAATAACATTGCGCAATGACCCAAAACTAAACACCGACGACGATGGGAACAGAAACGCCGAAAATACAGTTTGGCCGAGTTTTCAGTTTTGTTTTTATGGCTTCACTAGGAACAGGGAACCAGAGAGCCATATGACGACAAGGGTAGCCAGTGTCTGTGCCCAGCATCATCCACAATATTTTGAGTGCTTTTTGTGTGAAGTTTTGTGATTTTTTCCGCGAGTCCTTCTGTGGAGGTTGTTTGGCTTTTTTATTTTGGGAGAGCAAAGGGCTTTTTTTGGCATTGTCTGATGACTGACATTGTTTTATTTCTTTTTTGTTTTTGATTTTTTTCAATGAGTTCCGATTGGGTTTTTGTTAATTTTTGAAGCACACTTTTAGGCGGCAGGTTTGAAAGAGTGTGAAAGAGGAATATTGGGTTGGGGTAAATTGAGTCTTTTTTGTAGAGTTTTTTGTGCGAAATATTTGTGGTTAACAGCTGCGAGAGTGTTATGTGTGGGCTCTACATTTTTTTGTATGAGATCATTAAATATTATGAGAATTGGGAATCTATTCGGATGGGGTAATATAAATACTGTTAATTTGCTTAGTGAAGTAAGATAAATTGAAATGTGTCGATTATAAAAGGCTGCAAATTTCGGAAATTTAAAAATATAATTAGGGCCAGTATTTTGCAACATTTTCCAAAAACCCCGACTGTTAAAGGCATTTTATCATTTTGTATCAGATGAAGAATGTAAAGAATTGCCCTTAAACCTTTTTTAAAAGTCACCTCGCCGCCAATTGTTTTCAACCTAAAGTTTAGTACATAAATTTGTATGCAGAATACCATAGATTTAACGGAATTAGCTTAAACACCTTTCAACATATTTTTGTTTCCAATCTCTATTCCCTGTTCATTTCAGGCTCTCTTACACCGGCATTCTTTTTAACTGCCATTTTCCGCCTTCTGATTTTTTTTCTTATATTTTTTTTCGCTTTGAAAAACTTTTGGCCACAGTTTTTCATGCTGGTGCGTGTTATCTTGTTAAAGCAAAACTTTAACTTTGCCAACTTGTCTTTACATACACACAGATACTTAATTCTACAGCTGTATGTGTGTGTGTGTTTGTGTGCAGCGGGTGCATCAACAAATGGCTTCGACTTGGACTTCAAGCTTCGGTCGCTTGTCTAAAACATATCAAATGCAACATTTTGCACCCATAACCACCGACCGAGTTAAGAATCGCGGAAAGCAAAACGGGCAATAGGAAAAACAACATAAATTTATACTTAAGTAAGTGTTTAAAAGAAGGACGCAGCGAAGCGAAGGCAGCAGGCAAGCGCAATTCTGAACCCTAAATGCGGGTGTGGAGGTAAATGCAAGCGAATCGTGGCAGCAGAAATTTTTTTGACCTGGCTTGATACCATGCTAGTTGGTGTAAGCCGCTCAAGGGTATTATGATTTTCTAAAGATGTTTGTATAGTGTCAATGTCAGTTCGATGGGAAGGTTTGTAAATGGTATTATTTACTAATGCAATTGCTTTGATGATTTAAGGCTCCTGCTAGATGTTTTTTGATTTTGATAACAACTCGTAGATTTGAACGAAAATATTGAATTACTGCTGCTGATAGTTTTGCATCGTTGTGGTCAAACCTCTGGCATTTTTTAACTAGAAAAAAAAACTTTAAACTAAAAAAATCCAGATATATACTGGTCATCGTATGTCAATTGGTTTATTGGATATTCCTCTAAAAAGGTTTTAAACTGGACTGCCCGCTACGTCGAGGATTTTCAGACAAATGGACCACTCTCACCGATTTTTCTATTTATGTTAGATTTTTATCTAGCAGGAACCAGTTCTGAACCGTAGTCCGTACCGGTGTGATTTAAAAATGTTTAACCAAACCAAATACCGAAAAATAAAAGAATTCGTTTCGGTTAACTTCAGCTAGACATTGAGTTACTGGGGAATAATGAGCCAAATCTCAACAATTTGCTTAAATGAATAACGAAAATAGGTGTAAGAGCATGAGTTTTTGAAAAAAAGCAAAGAACCCCAACTTTATTTATTCCGCTTAGGACCCTCAAATTTGAAAAGCCTATAGTTGATTGTGTTAATCGTCGAGGGTAAAATTCCTTAAAATTTAAACGATTCCGTTAATTAATTTTTATCATGGCATGAAATCATGTAATCAAACCGAATCGAATTTCGGTTCAGGTTTTGTACGTAGCGAAACTTTTGGCCGATAGGGACCGGAAAATTTAACAGACATTTTAAAACTAAAGTTAAGCAGCTGTACAGTGTACACATGGATGTGTACATAAATGATTAATTATTTTTTAACTGTGTTTGCCATAAAAAAATTCATATGATGAATAAAATTATATTTCATAAACAATGTCTTCACCATACCTAACGTTACTCAAACTAAAAAAAAAATTGAGTTTCATAGAAAGTTAATTAATGACTATTTCTTAGAACCATAATAGTGGTAAATTTCCGCCCATCGGATTTCTATCAGGGATATAATAAACTTCACACCGACAAATTGAAGATAAGCGTTCCGTACAATTCACAAGTGGGTAAGCAGCTGTTCGAGGTCGTTCATCAAGCAAACGGCCTTCTTTCAACCGAGCAGAGAGAAACACACATATCGAATAGTCTGTTTGTAAATTGCAGCAGTTTTCTTTGTGCTTTTTATACCCACTTGTATACCAATTGTTTAAATGTGCTTTTTATACCCGTTACTTGTAGAGTTAAAAGGGTATACTAAAGTCGTGCAAATGTATGTAACAGGCAGAAGAAATCATTTCCGACCATATAAAGTATATATATACTTGATCAGCATCAACAGTCAATATAGACATGTCCGTCTGTCCGTCTGACCGTCCGTCTGTATGAACACCCAGATCTCAGAGAAAGTAAGAGATAGAGGTTTGACATGTATGGGACAAATGCTTCTTTTATCTGCACGCAGATCAAGTTTGTTTCAAATTTTGGCCACGACCCCCTCCTGCCCCCGCAATTTGGATAAAACGTTATTCTCCTACAGTTTTGAATATAGACGATTTGTATCTACTAGAGATTGTTAGTAATTGGCAAAATGAATCGATTTGCCGAAGAAATGAAAATGGAGCAGGAATCGAATGTATTTTTGGTTGGTAGACTAGGACCAAATTTTGACGAAGCAAGCCCATTTCCAACGAAGAGATGCGTTTTTTCCACGCTTTTATTCGGGACTAAATTCTTAAGACTGCCCATTTCAGAAAGTGCGACTAGTGTGGCTCGCAAGTTGAAGTCAGCATGGTCCACGAGCGGGGTTTCAACAAAACATGAACGCACTGTCCTTCTAGTCAGATACTACAGACATAACAGTGAAAACCATTTTGAGTGTCTATTTTGGCTACTATAAGGAATTTGCTAAACTGAAGAGATCGCTCCATGGACACCGTTTTGAATCGATAAAGAGACAGAGCCCCGAACGAAGAAGAAATTAAAGACTATACCAGAAGAAGACTTTGCAGCATGTTTTTAAAATTGTCCTACAAACACAAACAAAATTGTAAACGAGAGCGCAAGTTAAAGTCGGCTCTAACCGACTTCGATATACCTGTTACTCATGAAAAAATATTTTTAACAGTGTTCCTGCGTTCCTTAGGGTGAACATCTGAAAAGTATGCAACACTTTTTTAACTCGACTATTTTTCACGTTTTTGCTTATAACTTGAGAACCACTCATCTGAGCCATATTATTTCTTCGGCAAATTTATTTGTTTTGCTAATTACTAACTATCTCTAGAAGGTACGAGTCGTCTATCTTTAAAACTGTAGGAGATATAACGTTTTTTACGAATTGCGGGGGCGGGAGGGGGCGTGGCCAAAATTGGAAATAAACTTGATCTGCCTCCAAGTATAAGAAGCATTTGTCTCATACATGTCAAACCTCTATCTCTTACCATCTCTGAGATCTAGGTGTTCATACAGACGGACGGACAGACGGACAGACGGACATGTCTATATCGACTCGGCTCTTGATGCTGATCAAGAATATATACTTTATAAGGTCGGAAATGATTCCTTCTGCCTGTTACATACATTTGCACGACTTTAGTATCCCCTTTTTACTCTACGAGTAACGCGTATAAAAATGTAGGCTGGGCAACAGTACGTATGAGTGATAAACTGTAAGTCCAAGACGCAGACCCTAAACCTTATTTTTTCTCAAAAAAATTTTTTGCAGTGCGTTTTATACACAAATATGCATCGTTTAAGCGGGTATCAGTATGACGTTACATGTACATAAGTGCGCCTGCCCACTGAACCGAACCAGTTTCATCCAAGTATGCTTTTTAAAAATAAAGTTTATATATATATTAATTTTTATAAAAAATCTTTACAAAGTTTTTTTCCGGGAAATCTGGAAAATCTTAAAGAAAATTTCATACAGTATAAAAATGCACAACATTTGGAACTCGATTTCATGAAAACCAAAGCAAACTTGCGCAAAAGCGAATACCTCTAGTCAGGCTTGTTGCAAGTGAATTGCATGGGGCACTTTTGAGCACTCCTAACGCAAAGTTTCCGAATGTGAAAATACCCGCAAAATGTAACATTTAGTTTGGGTAATGGCCACTCTTTTACATATTTCTACTGAAATCTAGTTCGTAGTCGAAAATAGAAAATCAAATTCCGGAAGCTGTTGCATTCCTAGATTTGACTATTAATTTGTTATTTTTTGCTTCATTTTATAGAAATAATAAACTTTGAGCGGGTGCCATTCAAAAATGTGAAATGGTTTTAAAATTTGGCATAAAATAGCTATTTGTATTTTAAATCTTTTTCGCAAGCCCTTTTATCCAGTTTCTGAAAGCGAAGATGAGGTCTTGTTGGTCAAAATTTGAGCTCGCTGGCCCAGTGTGTCAGCGCTGGTTGGTTTCAGTTGTTTACATCAAGCTTGACAAATCGCGACAGAATATGACGTGAGTTTAAAAAATCTATAAAAAGTATTCTGTGCTTAAAATGTAGAAAAACAAAATGAATATTCGAATTTCCAAAACCGTAAAAGAGTATTTCACTTTTCCCATATAAAAGCTTTCAGTTTTTTCTCTGTCTTTTTCTATCTTCCTTTTCGATTCCTCGGTGAAATATGCAAAAGTGCAAAGTTTTGACGCCGTTTTCTGGTCAAAATTTTGACTTGCTTCGTTTGCTCCGTCGCTGCTGCCGCTGCTGCTGAAGCGGCAGTTGAAGTTTTGTTGATGGCTGAAGTTCTTGTACGCTTTGCGTGGAAAACAAATAAAGTACTATGGGTCTGGGCCCTGGGGTTACTTTCCTCGAGGTCGTCATGTAATGAGAGCCAAAAGCTTAAATGCTTTGCAACTACTGACCAACGACAAATCCGCAAGTAATCCCAGCGAGCGCAGTTCGATAAGCAAAATGGAGATGGAGAAGCCCGCAGGCAGCCAAAAGACCAGAAAATGTTTTCGACTGCAACTCAAACAGTCAGTGGGGCGTTGGGGTTGTGGGGGAAGTGAAAAATCAAATGAAAAACTTTCTTGCAGTCAGGTAAAAATGGCAGAGCTCAACGGCTGCATTTGAACTTTTTAGCCTTTTCTGCTGAAATGGCTGGAAAAGCGTAGCACAAGACCAAGATGCAGAAGTAGACGAACATTCCTTGACTTTGGCTTTGTTTGGTTTGGGGGTTTCCAACGAAAATTCCTCGATGTATTTCTACTTCTTTGGGGGATTGCGAGGCGTGCAAACACATGCGTCAAATGGGCGGCCATTTTGAAAATGGGAGTAGGTGTGGGTGTGTGTGTGTGTTCACCATCGTTACTCAGGCTAAGCTCCTTCCGGTTGCAAGGAAGAGAATATGAAGTTTCCCGCCGCTGCAACATTTACCTGCGAGGCAATACACAAAAAAAAGTTGAGCCATTAAAAAGCTTTTAATCAAATTAGTGCAAATATTAGCGGGCCTTGGGGGAGTTCACAAAAAATTAAAAGGCTGAAAAAAATTCGCTGTTAATTGAGCTTAGGCTATTGATAACAAAACAGAGTAAAAACTCTGACATATTAATAGCTGCTTTCATACACATATGAGCACCGTGCTTCACTTAGTCTAAAGAGTCTGTCAAATGATTGGCATAAGAAATTAATTTTTTTTTAAATGGAATACGATCAGAGTGGGCCTCAATCGGTTAAAATTTTTAGTTAGTTGATTAGTCAACATCGTATTATACGAGAACAAGTGTCGATGAATCTATAGTTTTGTTTGACAATATTCAATATTTCAACCCAGAATTAAGTGTGCCGATATAGTCGATCAAGGATATTAATCGACTTCCGTTTGGCTTCTTAGAATCGGAATATCATTATCTATTTGCTAAAGGAGCGATCGGTTCTAGATAAGTAAGCCAAATCAGAAGGATTATTAATGGGGTTGACCCGTGTGATGGTTTGAATTCTAAAAAAATTTGTTCATAAGTAGATCGCACTTGTAAATTTTGTAGAATATGCGGTTAAAGTGATTTTTCGATATCTTATAACGTTAGAAAGATTCAGCGGTAAGAATATACAATATTTAGTGAAACTTTCAAACGCGTTTTTCTCGAAACCACTTTTTTCCAAGTGGTCAACATGATATCTCACAAACGACTTGACCGTTGAAAAGACCTTGAAATTTTGAAGGTATGTTTAGCACATGTGGAACTACAAGTTGAACTAGAATATTTAAAAAAGATCGTTTTTTGAGCAATAAAATTTCAAAGTCACGTAATATATTTGTTTTTCAACATTTTCAAATTACACTGCTCGACAGCATTTTTCCCCAAAGCGCCAAACCAACTTTTTCTGAAGTAAATTGTCTATCTGATCAGGAAAATCGAATTTGAAAAAAATTTCTATGGACGCGTTATCGAGATATTATCAAGAATAGTTTTTAAAGATTTTTTTTTAAAGTCCCATTACTTTTTTGTTCTTCACCCGATTCAAAAGCTCTAATCGAATTTAAATATAAAAAACTTGGCCCAATGTTTTGTTCTCGGACAAAAATAAGATGGGGTGTGTGCTGCTATGGATATGGACTCAAATAAAGAAAAACAATATATTTTTTTTTTTGCTAAATTTTAAAATTTTTCGTAGTTTAGATGCTTGTAGATGCATAACACAGGCCAACAAAATGACCACTTTTGTGAGGTCCAGCCGTATATGTATTAAATTCTGATCCCGTTTTGTGCACTGATTCCAAAACTGGTCTCGGTTTTTCTCCATCAGCTCTTGTTTTCAAGATATCGCGGAAAAACCATTTTGCAGCATTTTTCGATTTTAAAAAATTATGGAGGTTACACCGAGCAGCAATATCTGTATTTATGAGCTCTATGCGAGAGTATACATATTAAGGTCGCCTAAAAAAATCAATGGAGCATCATCAGCAAACCCAAAAGCGCCTAAATTGGCCATTGAAGAGAAATATTCATCAAATTATAGCAAATTTTTTCAAACTTAATCGCCGTTTACCAGCCATTTGGGGTGCTTGCATTTTAATGAAAACCACTTTAGCGTGTAGACCAATGGATCTTCTAGTTTCACAAATTTTGTTGCATTTAAATCTTCTTGATGGACAAAGTTACAAGCGTTTAATCCCGAAAAAATGAATTAAAATTTATGGCAGGATAACTAGATTGATACACAAAATCTGTATAGGAAATGTTAAAAGACTACTTGATCTTACATAGTCCTTACATTAATTGTCAGGCAAATGTACAATAACATTCAATCAGTACTAGATTCAAACAATTTTCCCAAAATCCATATTTGCTTAACCTGCGAGAATAACATTAAAATTAAATGAATTGGGCTACAAATGAGCCAAATGTGTTCCGCACTCACCATAATCTACGGATTAAGCCCCATGAGACTATTATTATTTTACAAGTTTCAACAAATGCCTGGCGGAAGGAGATTGTAGTAAAGACTCTATCTGTGAAGCGAATGTATATGTCGAGGAAGTTGACCATTCTTATTATTTGGAGAAATGCTCATTCATGCAAGGTAGTCCAAAAACTTGGAATTCGTACTAAATTTTAAAAAATTTTTGATGCCATATGAGCATTAAAATGCATTTCTTATACAGTCACATAAATAAATTTCCTGAGAGTTTTTGAGATCTAAGTGAGGAGCACGGAGAAAAAACATTTTCCAACAACTTGTTTTTTATTCATTGCCAAGAAACATCGGCATAAGAACTGCATATTGTGTTTTTTGAATTTGGTTGCACAATTCATTAAAAATATACAAAATAAAAATTGGGTTAGTGCGTGGGGTGTTGAAAAAATTATTTTGGAAAATGGTGTATTGATGGTTCGCAGATTTCCGGGAGTCACCGTTATGTCAAGGGCAAACGTAAGAAGAAAAATTGGTTAGTTTAAATGCCTTAATGTACCGAAGCAGAATCATGGAAAAATTCAATTTACCATTGAAAACAAAAAATTACCTTAATTTGTGGAAATTTTTTTACATAATTTAATTTAGAGGTCTTCCTATGAAAAACTCGTCAAATGACGTGACAGATTCACAAAGTTATTCGCTTGCGAAATGGAACGAGTTTTTGCACTACCTTGCGTGAATGAGCATTTCTCCAAATAATAAGAATGGTCAACTTCCTCGACATATACATTCGCTTCACAGATAGAGTCTTTACTACAATCTCCTTCCGCCAGGCATTTGTTGAAACTTGTAAAATAATAATAGTCACATGGGGTTTAATCCGTAGATTATGGTGAGTGCGGAACACATTTGGCTCATTTGCATCCCAATTCATTTAATTTTAATGTTATTCTCGCAGGTTAAGCAAATATGGATTTGGGGAAAATTGTTTGAATCTAGTACTGATTGAATGTTATTGTACATTTGCTTGACAATTTATGTAAAGACTATGTAAGATCAGGTAGTCTTTTAATATTTCCTATACAGATTTTGTGTATCAATCTAGTTATCCTGCCATAAATTTTAATTCATTTTTTTCGGGATTAAACGCTTGTATCTTTGTCCATCAAGAAGATTTAAATGCAACAAAATTTGTGAAACTAGAAGATCCATTGGTCTACACGCTAAAGTGGTTTTCATTAAAATGCAAGCACCCCAAATGGCTGGTAAACGGCGATTAAGTTTGGAAAATTTGCTATAATTTGATGAATATTTCTCTTCAATGGCCAATTTAGGCGCTTTTGGGTTTGCTGATGATGCTCCATTGATTTTTTTAGGCGACCTTAATATGTATACTCTCGCATAGAGCTCATAAATACAGATATTGCTGCTCGGTGTAACCTCCATAATTTTTTAAAATCGAAAATGCTGCAAAATGGTTTTTCCGCGATATCTTGAAAACAAGAGATGATGGAGAAAAACCGAGACCAGTTTTGGAATCAGTGCACAAAACGGGATCAGAATTTGTCATCAATAGGGCTGGACCAAAATGGCTGTTGGCCAGTGTAATTAAACAATATTGTTATGTTTATTAATTTGGATAGTAAAAACTATTTAATTTAATTAAAAATAATCTTTTAAAAGCAGCTTAGGTTGAAGAATCTGGGACTTGAACTTCTAGCTCGTTCAAAGGCACAGATAAAGCACTTACACCGTCGATATTTCTGCCAGCTAAATTCCTATATTGCGACTGGTAGCGCCTAAAAAATGACGGTCACACCGAGATGAAAATTGATATGAAAAGGCAGTAAAGTCGACATTTTTTTTGCACCATACCAGACCATGTTACTCTATACAGCTAAAATCAGGGCTGCAAACCGGTCCGGAGTCGAACCGCTCCGGAGTCGGAGACTCCGGGATTTTTGGGAGTCCCGAACCGAACCTGAACCGGAGCTAAAAAAAAATTCGCGACCGAACCTGAACCCGAACCGGAGCAAAAAAAAAATAAAAATGGGTTCGGTTCAAAAAAAAAAAAAATTTATTTAACGATACTTTCGAGCTGCTATTGATGTAAACATACATGTGTCTGCTGTGTGTGTGCGAAATCTGACAATTAAATTGAAGTCTTCAAATTTGCACAAACATAACGCACACATGTAATGCCTTAAGTCACCCCCATGACATTCTTATATTGCCGTCACTTATCTTAGTGACTAGACTAGACTCTAGAATCTAGAGTCTTTACATGTGCATATCACTCACATTATTCATACATGTGACAGCTGCGTACACATTAATAAGAAACATAAACGCCAAAAACACTATTTTTTCAATAATTCGCACACTCCCAAATATAGATGAGCATGCAATGCTAATAAATGCAAAAAAAAAGAATACGAAAACAAATGCCCTACAAATTTCGTCATATACTTGACGTTGAAAGTCATGTCAAGTCTCATGACAAAACCAATATGCCTTGTCAATTGTGCGTATGCAGAGAAACCCGAAGAATTTACCGATCGTTCTCCTCTGTTTTGTTTTACCGCAGCGATTTGCAATTTAAGGCGCTTAGTCGCGCTTCATTCGGTCATTGTCTGCAGAAGGAGAACATGTAAATTTTTCGTGATGGATAAAAATCCAGTGTTTGATTATTTTAAATATGATTCGTCGAAAAACAAAAGTATGTGCATCGAGTGCAACCAAACCATGACTGGGCGACATGGCTCAAACTTGTTAAGACATATACAACGTAAACACCCAGATGCTGCCGTTAAAATTGAGTCAAAAAAAAAACCAGCGGTGAAAACTGATCTCAGTCATCAACCAAAAATTGATAATTTTATTGACAAATGCTCAATAAAGGTGCAATTAAATAAAGAAGACATACAAAACGCGTGTGTTGAGATGGTTACCAAAAATGGAAGACCTCTCAAAATTGTTGAAGACTCTGGTTTTCGTAAAATTCTTGACCCTTTGTGTAACGCGTTTGCAAAGCCATTGATTATAAATAGGCAAAATTTGCAAAGCCTTATTAAAGCAAAAGCAGCAGCTATACGTGCAGAATTAAGCCAGCATTTGGAAAATCGGTAAGTTTATTTCGTTTAAAAATAAATCGTTGAAATGCAAATATACAAAATATATGTGAAAATATGTACAATGTACTCATGTATGTATGTAAGTATTTACTTGTATACATGCATAAGCAAACATACATTTACATACATACATGTATGTATATTAGTTTGCGCGCCGTTTTTAGTAAGAGAGAATGAAGAGAGCGCAAAATGTGCATGTTTTGGTTTGTTCTTGTTGAAAAAGAAAATCGACAGCGATCACCAATATACGAAAACGGGTCTCGCTTGCGGAATGCATGTCTCGGTTAATATTAAGAAAAGGCTTTGCTACTTTTTCAGTTCTAAGCGAATATTGTTCGAAATTTTTTCTGGACTTAATCGAAACTGCAAAACACTGCAAAGCTGAGTCCCGTATTCATTTATGACGTCACTGCTCTTCTCTCTTTCCGAATAGCAGAACTGTGCAATGAATGTATGCTCATATGTATGTATGTATGTATGTTTGGAAGCCTTGAAAAATTTTGTTACTTTAAAAATTTTGCATAATTTCACTTAGCGTACACTTGCTGAAGCTTATATAATTATTTTATTCAATTTTTTTTGCAGAATAATTTCTCTAAAAATTGATTGTGTGAGCCGCTTGGAGCGTGCCATTATTGGCATAAACTGCCAAACCAAATATACAACAACAACTCTCTTCATATTTATACGTTGGCAATGAAAGAGATTTACTGTCAACACACGAGCATTAACTTGACAGAAATTATTCGGGAAGTTCTTGATGTTTACAACATATCGCTACGGCAAGTGTACACCATTACAGTGGACAACGGCGCAAATATGGTTCGTGCTGCTGAGATTTTGGACGAGCAGTGTCAGGCAGAAGCTGATTTAGATGTAGATGATATCAATAACCGAAACGAATGTAAATGTAACCAACAGGTACCTATTGATTTAAAAGACATTAACATAGATTATAATCTAATAATCTATAATAATCTAATTATTATAATTATATGCATCACTCAATTATAACCATTCGTTGTGCTGCGCACACTTTGAATTTGGTTGCCAATGACTTTTTAAAGGAAGTTAAATTTGATATTTCAAAGATTCGTACTCTGTGTAAGAAGTTGCGAACTCCCACAATTTTAAATCTACTTCGATTAGAAAATCTTAACAAACCAGTGCTTGACTGCGTCACGCGCTGGAACTCGACTTACAAAATGTGCGAGCGTTTACTGACTTTGAAAGAGTTCTGTATTAAAAGCTCTTCAGATATAAAAGAGTTACACTTAAAATCATCAGAGTGGGATTCGGTTGAAAACTTGTGCAAGTTGTTGAATCCAATTTACAAAACATCTGTAAAATTACAAGAAGCGCAACTCCTTCCTAGTGATTTCTACTCAGCTTGGTTCACTTGTCGCACACAAGTTGTAAAGTCCTCTGCAAAATACAGCAGTACTCTATTAAAGTGTATAGAAAAAACGCTCTCACATTTTAAATTCAATCCCAATTCTAACTTCTATTTTTTGGATCCCAGAAACCAAATATTTTTGCCCTTAGAACAAAGGCAACTTGCAAAAAAACATATTGCCGAATTGTATAATCGTCAAAAGGAATTAATGAACGAAATCATTAATGATTCCGTACCATCAGAAGATGAAGGTGAAGATGAAATGGAAACTTTGGCCAGGGAGATGGAAAATAATGAAAAAGTGACTAACATAAAATCGGTAAACGACTTCATTGCTCCTTTTGATGGAATTAAAAGATTAACTCAAAGTTCTAATATTTTAAAGTTTTGGGAAAACTATCATTGTAAAGAACTTAAAAAATGTCGCTTTTGTTGTGTTAGCTGTTCCAGCAACACAAGTATCAGTCGAGCGCTCCTTTTATACTCTTAAATTTGTTTTATCCAGCCAAAGAGCCAGTATAAATGAACAATTACTGGAAGACATATTATTGATCAACTTAAATTAAGCTAAAATATTGTATTAAAAACATTAAGCCTTTAAACTTTTATGAACAAGTGTTTAATTTTCATACCATAAATAAAGTGTTTAATTTTGTTTGAATTTATACACAAGTTTCTCGTTTTTCGAAAATACAAAAATATCCGAACCCAGGTTCGAACCCGAACCTAGGTTCAAGGACCTTCCGAACCCGCTCCGCGAACCCGAACCCAAAATTTTTCGCGGGTTCGAACCCCGGAGTGAACCCTCCCGAATTTTTGAAGGTTTGCAGCCCTGGCTAAAATAGACATGCCGTCGCTTTCCGTTTTTTGAATTTTAATTAATATAAAAGTCATATTATTTTAATAGTAGGGGAGAATGGGGGGTTCTGAGCCACAGGGGCAGTGAGCCACTCGAATATTGGCCACAAAAAAAAAAAAAAATTACAGCTTTTTGTTTATGTCAAGTGCCTCCCTTCTTATTACCTAACTTTTGGCAAGCAACCTATCAGTCAACACGTTCTTTATGTTTGTCCACCAAAAAAGTTTTTTATTTTAATTTTTGACTTCAATCGACTTGTAAATTTAAAAACAAACTTTCTTCGTAATGCCAAAAGTAAGTATGAAGGAAATATCTTTGGTCAATTGTCTTTATGATAGAAATATAAATAAAAAAATAGAGGGAAGCTAACTTCGGCTCGACCGAAGTTTATATACCCTTGGAGCTTGATATATGCCTGACAGTTTGTATGGCAGCTATACTATATAGTGGCTCAATTTCGACAAATCTTGTTGAAATTATGTAAAATCATTGAAAACTTATAAATACGAGCGTTGGGAGCGATAACATTGAAAACAAAAAAGTTTTTCTCACTAGGACTATTTTTCAGACCTAACTTTTGTATGGCAGCTATACTATATAGTTGTCCGATTTTGACAAGGCTTGGTGAAATAATGTGAAATCATTAAAAACTTATAAATACGAGCGTTGGGAGCGATACCATTGAAAACAAAAAGTTTTTTCACAAAAACTAGTTTTACAACCGATCGTTCCTATGGCAGCTATATGCTATAGTCATCCGATCCGGCCGGTTCCGACAAATGTGCAGCGTATTTGTACCAAAAGACTTCGTGCAAAGTTTGGTTACGATAGCTTTAAAACTGACGGAGGAGATAGCATAGAAACAGACGGACGGACAGACGGACAGACGGACATGGCTATATCAACTCAGCTCGTCATGCTGATCAATAATATATATACTTTATGTGGTCGGAGATGCTTCCTTCTATGCGTTACAAACATCCGGACAATTTTAATATACCCTCTCCAAGGGTATAAAAAATGATCTTTTGGTTATGTGACATCAACTAAAAAAGTGAGATATGGAGGGCTCTGAGCCACTTTGCCATAAAGTCGGTTTGCAATGATGAGCAAAAAAACAGAAGAAAAACGTTTAAAAAAAAAAAACAAAACAAAACATTAAAAAGGCAAACAATGTAACAGAATTTTAACATTTTAAAAGGGGCGCTCACAGCCCCCACAAATTTTTGAAATGTCAAAAAAACACATATTTTTAATATGAAATAAAAACACCAAAAAATTTGTTTTTTAAAACTAATGATAAGGATAGTTACATGCAACTTTTAACTAAAGTACAAAATTTACAGAACGAAAAAATATTTATTTTTGGCGAAGTTATGTTATGCAACCCCTTCTCCCCTATAAAATGTAATATTGACATGAACAATTGTTATTTATGTATTTAACTTGTGAATATCAATATAAACTTTAATTTTTTTTTGGTCTGCGCGATGGTCAGCGAGTTAAGAGTAGGGTTGTCGATATTTCTCAAAAAATCAATATCGATAATATAAAAAATCAAAATTTTCAATATCGATATTTCATACATCGGTTCCAAAAAACATAGATATATAAAAAAGTGAATTCTTGGTCGGTGCAAATCAATCTAAAATATTAAAGATATTTAAGGACTTTGTCTTTTTTAATATATTTTACTTACCAATCGCACGAAGAAAATAAAACCATGGGTCTAAAATAAACTCCTTGCCCGCGCAAATCGATTAATATTAAAGACAACTAAAGATTTTGTCTTTTCTACCCGGTGCACCATCCCCGGCCACACTATGTTACTCTCTCACAGATAAAATGAGCATGCCATCGCTTTCCGTTGTTCGAACTCTAATTGATATGAAAGTCTCATTTGCCTCCCCCAAATTGATATGAAATATATGATATTCTTGAATGTTCATTTTTACCATTAAATCTAGCTTTTTTGTACCTGTTTAAAAATTAAATTGAGAATATAAGCATGAGTTGAGATTATCACATCTCTGTCAACTTTTGAATCCGTTTCTCTTGGTTTTAGGAACATTGACATTAGATTGATTTTGTTCTTGTTTTACAACTAGTCTCACAGACAGATGAACAATCGGACAAGGCTATATCAAATCGGATTTGGAAGCTGACCCAGAATATATGTATACTTTCCGAGTTTAGAAACTCTTCCTTCATTAAGATGTGAGAAATTCGGTCAAGCCCAACAGTAATATTCTCGGTACCTGACAAAGTTTGCAATGAACTCATAACTGTGTAAAGTGCTGCCCAGCGATTTTATTTGACTCTCTTATAAATTGACTGTTAAACTTTAAATCTGTTCCAAAACTTCTGTTGATCAATAAATAATTCTGATTACTAAATATGTCTAGTAGGTATGAAACAAGTTTCTAAGCAACTGTGGGAGACATGCATTTCATTTCCAAATACCGTGATACCCCTGGCGTAGCGAAAAATGAAAGTGGGTTAGATCTGCCTGTAAATACATGCTGTTACCATCTCTGAGATTTTGCGTTTATATGGACAGACAGGCCTTGCTATATCGACTTGGCTGACAATGCTAATCAAGAATATACTTACTTTATAGAACCGGGAGTCTCTTTTTTCTGGCTGTTACCTGCATTTGCACAATCCCAGTATACTCTTTGTACCTGTGAACCTTTATTTAACAACAAATTGGAAAATTTGTTTATATTCTGCTAATAACAGTTCCTTCACTGCAAACTCTGCTTAAAATTTCCCGTCTTTCTCTCTGCTCAACTAATTTTGGGACAAATCCCTTGCTGTTAAAAATTACCCGAATGGTGCAATTTCGAAAAATGTCCTGAAAGCTTTTAACGCTGACTCTCTCGTTGGTTATTTTGTTATTATTATGCTCTCTTTGCCTGGTAGAATATTTCCCATATGTTACTCTCTCTTTGAGGACATTTCCTACTGACCTATTACGGGTTTCGGAATAACAGGCAAGGCTCGTTCTGCTGTTACTTCAGCAAATGTTGTGATAGGTTGCGGTCTCTTTTGTTCTACATGCTTCAACTCTTTAGGTTTAAGTTGATAATAGTTTTCTTTTTGTTCTTAGTGTGGGGATATGTGGGTTCTTCAATGAGTTTGCCAAAGTCA
The DNA here is from genome assembly GCA_018904275.1 of Lordiphosa clarofinis. Classification (NCBI taxonomy): domain Eukaryota; kingdom Metazoa; phylum Arthropoda; class Insecta; order Diptera; family Drosophilidae; genus Lordiphosa; species Lordiphosa clarofinis. Next base: position 331,284 of record JAEIGQ010000086.1, read on the forward strand.
TTGTAATCAAAGTATACATTTATGGGTTTTCTTTCATTTGGGGCAATTCTTTATCATTGCTGTGGCTAATCGGACTTAGGGGTAGAGAAAGGGAAAACTAGGGTGCGGCTTAGATACTCATATGTCGATAACATGTGATATGTGCTGCGACTTAGTTATATTAATTAAATAGCAGAGTTACAATAATTACTCATAGATTGTATACCAAAAATTCTGGTTTTCTGTAATTCTGTTTTGCTTCGCCTGCGCCAAAATTCTGTTTAATTTTCCCTGAATTTAAAGTTCGAGATTTTTGTGCAGTATTTGCGGTACAGGAGTGGGGTAATGATATGTCAAAAGGGATTTAAAAATTTGTCTCTGCAAATGGAAAAATATGGGGTAGCTGATTGTTGTTTCTTTGCTTAAAGTATGACCAAGATGACTGTCTGTATAACTATAGATTGAGCTCAGTACTGCGTTTCTAGGGTAAATAAAGCAAATGTCATGTATTCCTCTGCCCTGTCTGTGTTCATGGCTGAAACTCATTTCAGTGATGCCATGAATTCACTACCAGCCCGGAAGACTGTATTGAAGAGTAATATTTCTTATGAAAAAATCTGAAAAACGATAACTAGTTTAACTAAGGTCTTAACAGAAAATTAAATTTAGTTACAAAATTAGTTAATTATGCTTTTTTTACCAGCACAAATCGTAGAAATTATTTCTAAAAAATGTTTTGTTTTGCTGTTGAAAATAAAAAAAATTTTTGCAGTCCTTCGGTTTTGATGCCAGACACCAATGGCTGACGCAAAGGTTAACCCCCAAATAGTGGGTAAGCTTGGTGACAGATTTTATCTGTGCGTTAAATACCTGTTCTCCTGGGTTAGATTGGCGGATTCAGAAAGTTTTTGAACCAAGTCTTAAATTCGAATTCTGCTTCAGGTGACAATTTTAATGCTAATAATATTAAATTGTGAATAATGTTGAGTGTCAAATTGAGCATAAATAAAAATTTTTACTTAATCAAAGTTTTTTTGCTTTTCAGATGCGCTGGTCAACGGTCAATTATAATTTAGTAAAGTCAACAGAAGTAGCTCACAACAGCTGTTGGAATAGCAATGGTATGTCTGGATAGGCTGTTGTTTCCGGAATTGTGTCCAATTTACTCATCAGCAGACTTAGAAGCTTTTCACACCTTAATCTGGAGCGCTTTAAAAAGCAAGGGTTACTGAAACCCTTATATGCTTAAAATAATAGACGACACCCCATTATTATTTGTCATGAAAACCTAAACGGTATCCTTGTTAAAAACATACAAACCGAAATACTTTGTGTACTTCTCGTCTTGGTACAGCTAGAATGATCACTGAACTGTGTCCAGAATCTGGCAGGAGCCAAAGATATAAAAGCAGTTTCTACTCACAACATAAATTGGGAATATCTTTAAACCCATAGCTTAATTTCAGGCTGAAATTTCATAACAGAAACTTACGGCTTGATTAATACACAAGTGAAATTTCCAAGTCTTTATTCGCCCATTTTGGCTAATAAATAGAGAAATATGCAAGTTGGCATTAAGAAATTGATAATCCAAATTAAAGTTGAAAATTATATTAACTTCTTAGTTCTTTAATTATAGAAAAACGAGAGCGTATGTTAAAGTCGGCTCTAACCGACTTCGATATACCCGTTACTCATGAGAAAACATGCTCAAGAGTGTTCCTGCGTTCCCTAGGGTGACCATCCAAAAAAGTATGCAACATTTTTTAGGGTGGGAGGGGGGGTTCACTTTTTTGCTCATAACTTGAGAACCGTTCATCCGATCTTTATCACTTCTTCGGCAAATTGATTCATCTTGCTAATTGCTTACTATCTGTAGAAGGTTTGAAACGTCCATCTTCAAAACTGTAGGAGATATAACGTTTTTTTCAAATTTAAACTTGATCTGCGTGCAGATAAAAGAAGCATTTGTTCCATACATGTCAAACCTCTATCTCTTACCATCTCTGAGATCTAGGTGTTCATACAGACGGATGGACGGACGGACGGACGGACAGACGGACAGACGGACAGACGGACATGTCTATATCGACTCGGCTGTTGATGCTGATCAAGAATATATATACTTTATATGGTCGGAAATGATTCCTTCTGCCTGTTACATACATTTGCACGACTTTAGTATACCCTTTTTACTCTACGAGTAATGGGTATAAAAACTTGTGACTGGATGTGAACCAATTCTTGTTTAGAAGAATATATAAGTACCAGGTAACAAACAAAATTGATTTGTCATGATATATCTAATGGTTTACAAGATATTAACCCAAAGAGTTACTGACTTTGACTGCCCACACTGTCAAGGATTTTTATTCAATCTGAATAACATTTCTTATTAAAATCAAATTTTTTAAAATATTACAACTTACATTCAGGGCCTTTAAAAGTATGCTACACAGTTTAGCACATTCGATTTGGATTCGCATGAAAATAGTTTACCTCAGAGGGCTAAATTCCGAAATTATGAAAAAAATCATTCTTTTCGGCGGACTGTTTAGAAGATCATGCTCGATTTTTAATGGTACAATTATATTAAAAGGGATTATATAAATATTCGAAGCAAAACCGCGCAAAACGCATACTTCCAGCTATTTATTCAAAAGAAAATAATAAGCAATATTGCAAGACAATTAGTAGAGGTTCTTTTGGGCACTCATAACGCAAATTTGCCAACTGTAAAAAACCCCACAAAATTTAAGATATTTTTAATTTATTATGCAAAAGCTCACAAATGGAAACCTTTTCTTATTTTTTCATGGCAATCTGGACCGAAGTCAAAAATACGAAATCAAATTCCGTCAGCTGTAGCTTTTCTAAGTTTGACTATAGTTTTGTTATTTTCTCCATTCGCCATTCAAAAATCTATTTAGTAAAACGCATTTAAAATTTTAAATAAAAAAGCTATATGTATTCCAAATTAGTTTCGACAGTCTTTTTATCCAGTTTTCTAATCAAAAATTTTGGACTTTTGGACAAAATTTCGGCCAGTGAGAAATGGGAGAGTTTTTACCTGAAATGTTTTGTTCCAAAAAGACTTCAAATCACACAATTTATGCGAAAGTAGAGTGAGAGCAAGACTGAAATACCAACACTTTTGTTAAAGTTGGATCTTCAAATCGCGAAAATGGGACCACGGCTCTACAGCTTCATTCCTATCTCACAAAAGTCATCTTCCTCAATTTCGTTGTTCCCTCATTTTTTTTTGTTGATTTAATATTGTTATTTTAAAGCTTAATTAAAATTTAATGAAACGAAAATAATTCATATTTTAATTGTAATATAATTTTTAAAAATCCAAAAGCAGGACAAACGGACTCACACACACAACGAAATACTGCCTGTGGCTTGCGTTCAGGTCATCATCCAATGCCCATAACAAAAGCAAAGTTAATGAAGTCTTTAATTAAGTTTTTATCTGGCTGGGTGAGAGGTGAGAGTTGGTTTTTGAGCAGGCCACAACTATGAACAGCACTTTCAGCGGGAATTAATGACAGGGAAAAAAGAATTCCGACTTCAGTTAACCTCGGCATAGCATCGAGGCTAATTTAATATGTGTGTCAGGATTGAAGCAAGGACATTTCTCGAACCCTACTGTTTGACCTTTTTCTGCTCTATCTCCTCGCAACTTTTTTATGTTGTTATCTCTTGCTGAGATTTGTAAATTTGTGAAGCATTTTTTAATGTGCTTAATTTTATTTCAGTTTCTGTTTTCACCCTCGACATGTGTTGCCTGGCAGAAAAGTTTTGTTGCTGCTGTTGTACATCACACACAAGCGGCTTTATTGGTCAGCAGGGGTTAGCACAGTTTGTTAGTTTGTCAGAACCCAACATTAAATACACTTCCTCACTTCCTTCCCCCCTTGGCTCGCTCTGTCCGTCTCATTTCCATCTCCTTGTGTATCGTTGAACGCTGGTTTCGCCGCGGGTTATTTGCTGGGTTCAAAGTTCTGAGGGTCATACACAGTAGTTCGGGAATTGGGTTTTAGGTTGCAGCTTTTGTTAGGGTTTAGCCATTTTGCGCTTATTTAGTGCTCTAATGGGGCATAAGTGTGATTTGGCAAGTGTTTAATGAGCTTTTTACGTTTATGGGCGAGAATATGTGGCAATTATTTAGTGAAAAAGTGTTGAGTTGGTGGAAAAAAGGGATCGAGAGTTCTTCCTTTTCTTTTTTTTATTTCTTTCTTTCATTTATCTTTCCCTTAGATTCATTCTTTCTTCCATCATTTTTCTTCATTCTTCTTGCTTTTTGCTCTTTCTTTCTTCTTCTTTCTTCCTTGGTTAATGTTTTGTTCATTTTTCTCAATTTCTTCCTCCTTGCTTCTTTCTTTGTATTTTCATTCGTTCTTTGTTCTTTATTTATTTGCTTTATCTCGTCTTCTACCTTCTCTCTCCTTTCTCTCTTGCTCTTTCTTGCTTTGTTTCTCCTAGGTTCCTGTATGTTGGCTTCTTTATTTCTTCCTCGTTTCTTATTCCTTTTTATCCTTTATTCTTTCTTATTTCATTCTTGCTTCCTTCTTTCTTTTTATTTGCTTCCGTCTATTTCCTTCTTCCTCTCTTGATCCTTTTAATTTTTTTTTTACTTTTGGTTACTTCTTCGTTGCATCTTTGTTCCTTCCTTGTTGCATCTTTGTTCTTCGTTACTTATAGCTTTCTCCTTCTTAGTTAGTTCATTCTCCCTTTCGCTTTTACTTTTCGTTATTTCTTTCTCTTTCGCGGTTCACTCCTGGTTTTTCTTCCATCTTTCTTCGATCTTTATGGTTTTTATAAGGATCATGAAGATGTGCAAATGTATGTAACAGGGAGAAGGAAGCACCTCCGACCCCGTAAAGTATATATATTCTTGATCAGCATCAACAGCCGAGTCGATTTAGCCATGTCCGTCTGTCCGTCTGTATGAACGCGTCGATCTCAGAGACTGTAATAGATAGAGTCACAAGTTTTGGCATGTATATAGGTGTATGCTGTACCCACATCGAGTTTGTTTCAGATTTGGAATATTCCTCCTCCTCCATCTTTAAACAGCGAAAATCTGTCTTTTTATCTGTATAAACGCGTAAATCTCACAGACTATAAGAAGTAGAGCCACAAATTCTTGCATGTATGTAGGTGTATACTGTACCCACATCGAGTTTGTTTCAGATTTGGAATATTCCTCTTCCTCCATCTTTAAACAGCGAAAATCTGTCTTTTTATCTGTATAAACGCGTAAATCTCACAGACTATAAGAAGTAGAGCCACAAATTTTTGCATGTATGTAGGTGTACACAGTACCCAGATAAAGTTTGCTCCAGGTTTGTCAAATTCCTCCTCCATCTTCTTCTAACCGCGAAAAACTGTCAGAGCTACAATTTTTAAGTTAGAACCTAGTGCCTTAATATATATTCAGTGAGGCCCAACATCTATCTATTCTGTGTACCACAATGAGATCCGAGCAAAAACACCGAAGATATGTACATAAGTGCGCTTGACCATTTATTGAAATTAATTTTAAAATAAATGGAATTCAAAGCTATAGGAACCACATTACTTGGGACAGGGTATTTTGCTGTCGGGGCACTCGACCGCAACACTCTTACTTGTTGCTCCTAACTTTCTTTCTATTATCTTCAAGACCTCAAAGTACTTTAGAGCTTACTTTATCTAATTCCATTTAATTGTATTGATCTAAAATTTAAGATTTCTTAAGCCTAAACAAATGTTATACTTTACTTCCTTACGCTTCCACTTCCACTCACTGCTGTGGCACAAATTGCGCCTCATCCGGTCCAAATCTTATTGCCCTTCTCCCTCATCTGCTGTTACACAAATTACGCGTAATAATTTTATTTGCATGTTTTATTTAATTTTTCATGCCACTCTGATTACAAAATTGAATTGGCAGCTTAGTTTTATGCGCGTCAGCAGAGCAACGACCCCACCAACTACCAGGTGAAGATTCCCCCGATGCCGCACAATTAGCAGGCATGGCCAGCCTCTCCCTCGTTGGTGTTTTCTAATGATGTTCGTCCGAGTTGAGAATTTTCCTCTTGTCTTGTTGTTGTCAGTTTCATTTGCTTTGACGTTGAATTTGTTTTTGTTTTTGGGCCCCTGCTTTTGCTTGGGCTCCTGCTGCCAACCTCTTGTCACCAGAAATTTCCGGCTGAATCATTACCCAAAAGAGGAGGAGTTGGGCAGCAACTTAAATGCGCTTAAAATTAAATCTGATTTCATGAATATTGATTGATTGCTTTCACCTTGAATGAAAATCCGCTTTTGTGCTTCCTTCTTGGTTTCTTGTGCTCTTTATTCTTACCTGGCCGCACCACTTCCTGCCGCCTCCCTTGGGGGTTTCTATCTTTGCTGTTGCCTTGAATTTTTAAGTTAAATTAATGAGCTTGAGGCGTCTTCTTCGTCTTCTGTTTGCGGGTAGCGGTAGGGTGTTGTGTGGGTATTATGTAAAATTATTTGACCAAAAATAAGTTGATTTAATTGAGTGTGAGGTGTGGGTGGGTTGATTTGCTGGGTTATATCAGGATGTATACGGAAAATATAGGCAGGAAGTTGAATGATTTAACGATGAGACACACATTTTCATTCGAAAAACAGTTAATCATTTTGAGATCAACCACAAATAAAAAAAATTGAAACCTCGAAGAAAGAGAAATGAATTGGTAGATATCTATCTCTTTATTCAAACAAAAAGCGGTTGAAAAATATTTATATACTAGAGTTTTTAACTTCTGGGTATTAAATTTAATAAATTTTAAATTACAAAATATTCTATGAATTTATTTTCAACAAAATTAATTTAATAAATAAAAGGATATCCCGCATAAATTCACTTTTAATGCAACATTTAACTGCCGCGCTAACCCACTCACGCAAACGCTCCCCCTCAGACAAAAAACAAAATACACCGCAAAAGACCAATTGGTGCAAAAAGGGTAGCCAAAAAAAGGCAAAAGCGGCTTTGATGTTATTGCCGCAAATTAGCTAGAAATCTTTTTTTGCCTCCCTCATTTCCCATTTGTACCTTTTTCCCAGCTTATTTTGCCCAGTTTTATTCTTCTTCTCCGAACATTTTTGTACCTTGCATCTGTGCGTAGCAAAATAGAAATTGCCAAAAAATAATTTAACTTAAATTGAGTGCGAGCATGTGTAGAATTTCAAATAAATTTTTGGTTCCTGCAGATAGAAACAGAAATATAGCAGAAAAAAGTTTAGCTCAAGTCCGAGTCTGTAAGTGAATTTTTTATTCTGTTTTTTCAGCTTCTTAATATTTTTCTTCCAGGCAACTTTAGGGAGCAAATTTTTGCTGGTTCAATAGCTCAAATACTATTTTATGCTTAGTTGATTATTGACTGCAAGTGGAAATTTACTGTTTAAGACAGAGGGAGCGAGGGAGAAATGGATGTTAAAAATTGGCAGTCGTTGCGTTTGTTTGTTTTTCAACTTAGCACGGAAATTGTATTTTTGCGCAGTAAAAAAAATTTGTAAACAAATTGCCAGTGTGGACGAGTGGAGAAAGCGAAGAAAGAGAAGGGAAACAAAAAATTGAACGAAGTACATATTTTTGTTATGTCAAATAGAGCGGGCTTGGTCAGTTCTTTTATTCGTGTGTATTTTTTTTTGTAGTAGAGGGATATTGTTAGGTATGATTAATAATTAGTTGTCCTTGTTACTTGTTGGAAAACAATAATATATTTTATTAAAAAAGTTTTCAAATGTTCAACAGCCTAAATGGCAAACGTTATAGTAATAACTAGATTGCAAATGTTTAGAGCAGTTGAGAAGGGAAGTGTTTGGTTCAGTGGGTGACTTCTGGAATAGAATTTATTTTATTGGAAAAAGAACGTTTTATTCACTAACAATGTCTTCATTCAGCTCGAAGCTTTAAGTCTTAAGATGGGATATGGATCTCAGCCATGGCGACTAACAAGCTACATCCCGGCATTGACTTGATTCAATTGCACGTATTTCTGCCCAATATATTATAATTTTTACTCCCCCAACAGAGTAACAGAGTTGTATTTAAATCAACTATGTAGAGAACAATGAATTGTAGGAAAGCTTAAAAGTAAAATTATATAATGTGGTTTTATCAGAAACCAAAACTAATAGTAATTTTATCAGGGATGCAAACCGGTTCTGAACCGAACCGGTTTTGAACCAAACCGAACCGCTTTTTTCGCTCGTAAACCGAACCGTAAACCGAACCGGTGTGTTTCCAAAAATGCTGAACCGAACCAAAAACCGAAAAATAAAATGGTTCGGTTCGGTTCACTTCAGCTAAGTTTTGAGATACTGGCGGATATTGGAAAAGCAGAGTTGTTGAAAAAAAGCCAAGAACATCACCTTATTAAATTTGCTAAGGACCCAAAATTGTAATAAGCCAAGTCTTGGTTGTATTATTCGTGGGGGGGTCAAACCTACTTAAACGTTAACTTTTTATCTTCAATTGAGATTGGCTTGAAAAAGGAAAGGAGTATTTCTATGGCTGGCAGGCCTGCAAAAATTCATGTTGAACAAAAAAGGGAGGACGACATAGCTCAGTAATTGCGAACTCTTTGCAAAAAGAGCTCCGCCTGTTTTTGAATTCGATTTCTTAGTTTCCAGTAATCAAGCTTGCTATCAGAAGAAGAAAAAAAAGGTAACTAAATCTCATTTAATGTTAATAAACAACAAAATTCAAAACGTTAATAAAAACATAACGGATAATTTCTTTAAACTCGATAAGTAAAGACGAGTTGGTAATGCTTCCCAAACAACTCAATAACAGGGATTCAATTCCATGAAAAAGTAAAATATCGATTGTTTACCTAAAGATTATTAAATGTTGAATTATTTATCAGAAAAATCAACTTAAGCATATCTTGAATAGTGTTAGCAGTTTCACCCACACAAGTGACAGTAGAATGAACATTTTCCACATTGGAGTTTTGACCAAATATGTTGTCGTCACTTGATATGTAAAGTTGTAGGATTTCAAAGCGAAATAAGAACGTTGATACGGAAATTGCCGTTGAAATTTTGTACAAATCCGATTAACTGAAACCCTCTTTGTTAATGATTAATCCGAATACTTGTTCTTTAGTTATTGAAATGAAAAAAAAAAACAAACCGAACCGAACCGAACCGTAACCGCGGTTCAGTAAGCCCAAAAAACCATGCAATGAACCGAACCGGCGGTTCAATAACTGTGTGAACCACTGAACCGAACCAGTCCTTATTTCCAAGTGGTTTGCATCCCTGAATTTTATACTAAAAATATCGAAATATGAATTGATTTTTAATATAAGAAAGTAGTAATTAATTTATATTGGCAATATTTTTATTTAAAATTTACATATAAATTGAAATGAACATTTTTTATTTTAAAAATTGAAATAACAATTACTTAAGAGTTCCTCCGTGCGGAACATCGAAGCAGAAATGCATAAATGTATCATTGATCTGTGGGTCCATTTGTTTCCATTCCAGTGGTAGAAGGGCTTATACGATGTTTCGCACGAAGGATATATTAAAGTAAACATAGAAAGCAGATATCAGTTGACCATACGCACTGTTTGCCTGTTCATTTAACAGTGAAACATTTGTTTGTTATTGCACATAAAGTTTTCACAAATCAATATTTTGGAATTTAAAATAGCCAAAATAATAAATGAAAATCGGACCAAAAAGTTGCAATTAAAATTTGGAGAACAAGTTGAAATTCAAAACGCTGAACTGTCAAATGGAATGACCGCCTACTGCTCCACGTATTTAACTGTTATTAATTTGATCAGAAAAAAACAAAATTGTAGCTTTCAGCGCCTTCTGTTAAGCATTTTCATTTTATTTTTCCTAAATCTTCGCGTTGAAATTACGACTGAACCCGCTGAAGTGTCCAATTAGGTCCAGTCATTTTAATCATCAAAACAAACCACCAACCCTTTTTTTTTTTTTTTCCCCTCCCTCCCTTAAAAAAATATCGTTAGTTGTTGATTAGCGACCTTTCTTATTATTTAAGAAATGTTTGTTGCAGGCTCAATCTTTATTAAAACACGTTTACTGAATTATTTAAAATTAAATTAATCTTAATAAACCTGTCAATCAAATCCATATTTATGTTTCATAAACCTAAAAACTTTGTATTGTTTATTGCCAAATTTCTCAAACATGTTGATGAATTGTGGTCTTTTTTGTGTGAACCATTTTAATAGCGCGACAAATTTTCATATAACATTTTCCATTGGCATTCACAAAAACCAATAAATACAAAAGCTTCAATTTCAAACGAATTTTTTTGAAACATTTAGAAAATAAATTACATACATCTTGGACAAAAATGTGCAAAAAACCGTTGCAAAAACTTTTCGCATTGACCATGAGCCATATAAATATTACAATTTAAAAAACTATAGCTTTTTTTCGCTATGTATGTAAAGTGGTGGATAAAAACAACTTTTTATGTTGACTGTGAAAAATATATATTTTTTTGTGTGCGCTTTTGATATATTTAAATTCATTTGGAGGACGGCTTTAAGAACGAAATATTTGTGGCCATTGTTTGTGTTACCAACCAAATTTTAGGCTCTCATAAAAGTATGCTATACTTTTGCGCTTCACATGCATGCTCATACTTTGCCTGTGCCCCACTTGAAACTTTCGCTTTCAAAGCGTCTTTTCATAGAAAAACCAGAAAACTGGGTTAACGAAGCTGCCTTACAAATGCGTTTTTATGCGTTAGGTTGGGCAAGTCACAGAAAATTATTGGAAAAACATGCGGTGACCTTGTTAAGCAAAAAGAGGGAAAAATATTAATCAACCTTTAAGAGACAGGAGACAAACAAACAAATATATAGATGTATACATATAGAGGCAGTTCTCACAGCAGCTGTTGCCCACTGACAGGAAGTCAAAAGTTGGCAGGCCAAAACGGAAACTGAAGCTGACAGCCACCACGCCGCCGCAATGACAATCGTTCAAAATGGTAAAAAAAAGGGACCCAAGAAGAGGAATTTGATTTCCAAACAGCCAACTAAAATACATATATACACAAGGCGGCAGCTGCCCGAAAAAGAAATCAAATTTTAATATAAGAAGACAAAAAAAGTAGAAGCTCGAACAAGTGAAGGTCCCTTCGAGTGCGCTTTCCAGCTGTTTTCCTTTTTCTCATCTCTTTCAAGTTTTTTCCTTCTTCCAGAACTTGTTTGCATGTGTTTCGGGGTTTCTTTGTTTCTTGTGCATGTCACTGCGGTCCTTCTTGGTATTTTTTTTAAGGAACAGGAAATATTTTTCCTGTATTTTTGGTTACAATGTTTTTGCTTTGTTGTCTGCCGCTGAATTGGCAAATTGCTTGCCTTTTTCTACAGATAAAATAATTCTGATTTCATAGTTCACAATGTGAAAAAAAAAAAACCAATAGCTATTTTAAATGCATTTTAGACATGTTTGACTATTTTACAAATTAAATATTATAAGCAAGGTTTAATTTCAAAATATGTAAGCAGCTTTTGAGTCATTAAATTTGAACAATTAAGTGGGAATATAGGTTTGAAATAAATAATATTTAATTATGGTATAATTAGAATTAAACACCTTAAATAATCACAGCTGTAATTTTGAACTTTTACAAACCCAAATTTGCGAGCGAATATCTCAATCGTAATTATAAAATCGAGTGGTTTCCACTTGATTGTTGTTACAAAACTGACATGTTTATGGATTAGGTTTTTTTTTCTGAATTTAATATTTATTTAATGCTATTTGTGTATTGTGGTGGAGTCTCCTGTTCTTGTTTGAGCAGACAATATTCCAGAGACACATAAGACAACAATCTTTTAATTTGTATTGTTTAATTGGCGGAACGGTTACTTTTTCTGAGCGCCTCCATTGCACACATATTCCTTAGTTTGTTCTTTGGTAACAAGCCCAATTTAAATAAAAATAAATACATTGAATTATTTTACAAATTATAATTATAGCGAATTATATTTTCTAATTAGCATCGAATTTACACCCCCTGCGTACTTCTTTTTATAGAACTTTTAAATTACTCATACGCCTCATGTTGCTCTGTGTCTGTGTGTCTAAGCAGCATTTAATTGTTATGTCTCCTCCCTTTTCCCTAACCAAACACAATTTACATACTTATATAAACTCAAATTTCAGTTGAAATAATAAACGCGTCTGCCCTCTTTTTGTGTGCGTCTGTGAAACTCACTTTCAATTGGGGAACTTTTCCGTTTTCCTGCCTTTGATAAGAACTCAAAGGGAGAAGCCATTTAAACACACACACGCATACACATAAGCTTGGCAAACATGGCTTGTCGATTAGCTTACGTTTAATAGCTAAAAGGCACAAAAAATTAAAGCTAAGCGTGGGAGAAATGGTTTGAGAGAAGGGGATGCCTTTTATTTGGAATAGAGGTTCTTTGAAATGCTTCAAATTTATGAATAGAAAAGCTTAGGGTGATTTGCAGAAACAAAATTTCTAGAAAGTAAAATAAAAATATTTCAAGGGAATTCTGAAATGAACATTAGATAGAGAGAGATGGAGAGCTAAATTTAATTAAATAACTGGACGAAAAATAACTTAACTTTACAGTTCAATTCAGAAATCCAATTGATGAACTGTGGAAACTACTTAAGTCTGAGTGTCCCAAGACTATCTAGTACCTGATAGTAAAACAAAGTAAAAACCTATAAAGCGGTGTTAACGATATTAAAAGTTGTACTATCCGTTGCTGAGCTATTCAACATAAAGGTAAATGGTATTAAAGATACTAATCAGGGACAGCATAAAAAGCAGTATAAGAGGATTTAAAAAATATATTTAAATTGATAGAAGTCCGTTTTGAAATGTCTACGGTGTTTCAAGTACAATAAACAGAAATTGGAAGTTGCAAGATACTAAAATGATAAATTATGCAATGTGAAAGATTCTAATATTTTGATATTGAAATTCACTAAATGATGGTATGTAAATATTTTAGATGTAAAGACGACCACGCAGATACCACTAATGGTTTATTAATAGTTTTTGAGATACTTAGAAACTTAAAAGGTGCTGTTCAGATCTCACGGTTGAAAACAAGAAACAAGCAGCCCTCTTAAGGGGTTATTTGTAGTGTTGCTCAGAACTAAAGCTGTAACTTCACTTGTCTGAGGTCTCATAAGGGAAGATTTAACATGCACAGTAAAAAAACGAGAGCGTAAGTTAAAGTCGGCTCTAACCGACTTCGATATACCCGTTACTCTACTTACTAAAATTTGAAATAAACTTGATCTGCGTGCAGATAAAAGAAGCATTTGTCCCATACATGTCAAACCTCTATCTCTTACCATCTCTGAGATCTAGGTGTTCATACAGACGGACGGACAGACGGACAGACAGACATGGCTATATCGACTCGGCTGTTGATGCTGATCAAGAATATATATACTTTATATGGTCGGAGATGATTCCTTCTGCCTGTTACATACATTTACACGACTTTAGTATACCCTTTTTACTCTACGAGTAACGGGTATAAAAAACTGTTCAGAAAATGAGTTAATGCCAATAAAGCGAAAATGCTTTTAAAGTTCTTGAAATGATGAAAGCTTAAGCTGATTGTAGAAAATTTTTGTGCTCATTTTGAGTATTTGAATTCTTCCTTCTTATAACAATTATTCTATTATATACAATTTAACCAAAGTATTTTTCAGTTGGGTATTTTTTGGTCCAAGTCCAGTGATTCAGCGATCTCGGTGACATGTCGATTAATGATCACACAGCTCTTTTTCTAAAGTGGAGATAGTTTTCTGTCGTTGCAGTATATTTTTTAAGCATTTCATAATTTTCCTTAAAATGAAAAATAACGATTTAAAATTTCTGAATTAATAAAATTTCTGTATGTTGACGTTGGGACGAATGGCCGCATTTCTGATAGAGGAGTTTTCCGTCAAACTTTCTTGGATAGGGACCTGGTCTCTAACTGCATCCTATCCGACAGCGTGAGATTGCTGTTTAATACGTGATGTTGATTGATGATGCTTTTGCTATTAGCCAAAGACTTCTTAAAGCAATTGCCTGAAGAAATACATCTTAGGTCGAAAGCGTATTTAATAATTGACCCAGCAGAACTCTACGAATTATGATAACACCATTACTTCAGCACGATCTCGCCAGATGTGCAACTGAAATGTGGATTTATGTAGGAAATCTCTACTAGGCATGCTATTTTCTTGGTACCGATGACATCACAACCACAATCTATCTATACTTATAAGTCTGTAGGCCCGACTGGCTTACATATTATCAACCCACAGCAAAAAATTGTTTATCCTACAGATCTAAGATTGGGCATAGACTCTCGATTAAAAGAAAGAAAATTTTGAAAATTTGTCCGGAAAGTGAGTCAAAAAGCCAAAGAAAGTTTGTGTGGAGCACTTAACGTGATAAGCTGTTTTAAGAAGAGCGCAAGACAGAGAACGACTGTCTGAGTGACAGTTAGTGCTGTGTGCATGAATGTGTATTGGGTGGTTTTTTTAGCAAAAAATCTGAAACAAACTTGATCTGCGTCGGTATATACTTATGTACATGCAAAAATTTGTATCACTATCTCTTTTAGTCTCTGAGATCGACGCGTTCATACAGACAGACGGAAAGACGGACATGGCTAAATCGACTTGGCTGTTTATGCTGATCAAGAATAAATATACTTTATGGGGTCGTAAATGCTTCCTTCTCCCTGTTACATACATTAAATGATCCTCTTTTACCAATTTTTTATGGGTACAGGGTTTAACAAATAGCGAATTAAATCTTATGGCACATACTAAACACACCGACGGCTTTAAAAATATGTTGACTGTACTTCAAAATAAAAATAGCAGCCAAAAATGTAAAAAAAAATGGCGCTCAGATAATATTTTGGACTAAACAGTTTTTCTAAGTGCGCTAGAGAGAGTGAGCATGAGAGGGATCATACTCACAAATATTCCATGGTTCTCTGAGACAGATGACAGCTGAAACATGTGTGAAAGTGCGGGGGGCGGGGAAAGGGTGGAGAGCGGTGGAAGATGGAAAGTAGGGTGGGGAAAGAGTGGAGAGCGGGTGAAGTAGGGTTGGGGAAAAAACGCCAGTTGGAATTGAATTTATATAATATCGCTAGACCCGAAATTCACTATGTAGTCGTGCGGCAGAAGTATGTCTGCATCCACTTGACTGCCAGGGACTAACATATAACTCCGTAATTTTCAAGCGCAGAAGTCACAGACGAGATAACTTTGCGCTAAGGCAACTACAAAAGTGAATAATTTTTTAATTGTGTATTTTTATCGTGGTCTAGTCGCTTATTTTAAATCTATTTGCGGAAAAAATTTTTTTTCATTATTTTGCTTGTTGGCTTTTACAATTTGATTGCAGGAGCAAATTCACAAAACAGCAACTACGTATTCCCACTAGGCAAATATTTGCTTTTAAAATTTTGGTGCACAAATATAAGCAAAGGCAATTGTTTGCTCGCAAACTGTTAATTGATTACCTTTGGTACCCCTTTAGTGACATGTATAAACATCACTCAAGCTAATTGTGACGTAAGAAATACGGAGGTTAGATTAAAACGGACCTAATCAAAAAAGAACTCAGAGCGCGAAAACGACAGCTAGCAGCTGATTTATGTATGAGTGAAAAGTTATAGAAACAGCAATTTGCGTTTCCATGTTAAATCTTCTTCGGTTTCTTTTATATGTTGACCAGATAGTGTGATAGACTAAGAATTTCAAGAGTTTGAGTCTCTCATGTGAGTTTTTTGACAGCCAGTTTATAACATCCCGAGGTTATTAAAAGCAGGGTTTGTCAACAAGAGCGAGGCCAAAATGAAAGAGACGCAAAACAGTTCAGTTCAACTTCATCGACTGCAACGCCGTTTGCTCTCTTGTCGGTGTGAATAGCGAAACGTGTTAAGTTTATAGCTAACTCATTTGAAAACTTAGACAAGTGAAATGACAGCTTTAATAGTTAATTGAAAACAAAATTGACACAAAAATCCAAACAAACTTCAAAGAGTAAATTAAAAATATTCAGCCAATCTGAAGACTCAATTGCTTGAAATTATTCAAAGTTTGTTTAAGATAGATTAATTTCAACATTTTGGTATAGCAATACGTAGTATGTTCTTAAGATACAGCTTCGAGGATCACGACAATCCTCTCATCAGCAGACTTGTTGCTATTTACGCTTTAACAACTTGCAAATTTTTGTTCAATTTCAATGGTGTAAAATCCCAGCCTGAAATTATGTTTTAGTTAGTTTTTTTTTTTACCAATTAGCGTAAATAGATCTCATTGTTGTTGCATGGCTGCTGCTTGTGCCAGGAGAAATAATTTCTTTTCATTTCTACAGAATCTTATTTACCAATTTAAAATAATTTGTTTCCATCCTCCACTAATGCAATTCCATTCACATATCTATCGTTCAATGTGCTTCGCCTCTCCCCCATTCATTTAGTTACAGTTATTTGCTGCTGCTTAAGCCCATAAACCAGAACGAGAAGGATACTAGTAGAACCAGTAGCCGGGACCACCTGTAAGCCGCATGCCAATCGCTGACAGGCAACGCTTAACGTGAAAATCCCTTAAATCGCTTCAGCTACAAACAAGGTTGGCCTAGACTCGGAAGCTGTATGGACAAGCCCCAACCTCAGCTTTGTGCACTTGAGGCTGGCCTGTAAATGAAAATGTTTTCATGAAGATAAAACAAAGGCAAGAAAAAAAACAAAAGCAGAAAAGGGGGTTTCACTTCTCTCCGGGGTATCATTAGCGTTTGAGGTAGTTATAAATCTATTTCGGGAAGATGTATGTGTATGAGATTGTGTGTGGTGTGGATTTTTTATTACATTTGGTTTTTTAGTGGTTGGATGAGGATTTATAACTATGCGGTGGCCTTTAGAATTGAAAGGCAAAGTAAGAGTTTAAAAATGTTGCCTTCATATGTCCACACTAACTACTGATATTATTCAACAAAATGCACATCGTTTTAAAAACCCAACAACTAAAATGACATCAAATTAATAACAAGCTTGAAGACCCATTCAACTCTAAAAACAAAAACATAGTTCTGATTACACCAAACTTGAATCGCCACACTAAAGCTGAACCCGAAATCGTAAACAAATGCATAATTCAATTTTACGCGCCGTTGATCTTTCTAATGAATTATCACTCGCACACACACACCCACACATGCAGCTCCGTTCTAGTTCAATTATAGGGAATAGTCACGGGCTCTGCATCTGCCATGCGCATTTTCATGTTTTTATTGCATTTCCATTACATTTCATTGCATTTTGAATTTGATGCTGCGCGAAAATTTGGAGGTTTTGTTTTTTTGGTATTTCGGTGGGTTCAATTAATGAGCAATTTGGTTGCCGAACTGCAAAAATATTTGGGCAAAAACAAATTTTCTTCTAAAAGAAAAAAGCAAAACAATTATACGCACCATATGCCATAGCCATGTTGGCTGTCCTTTGACGTTGGAACTTTTCTGTCGACGCATATTTAAAAATGCAAAAGTGATTGAAGCAACAGAAGAAGAAGAAGAAGCCAAAACAACAGCAACGTCTGTCAAACAAAAGAAACGACAAAGTTATAAACAAGTAATTGAAGTTGAGACAGACTTTGAGACAAGTGCGTGGACGAGTGATAAGCAGCTGGCAAATAAGCAAAAGCAGATGGAGAGCACAAACAGAAGGCGTAAAGCGTATGGGAGGAGATAAAGTACAATTTTAGCGGATTTTTTTTAGGAATATTTTATTAAGCTGAACAATTTCTTTGTCTCGTTTATAGAAAAGACTTTAAAATTTAAAATTGTCTTCTTAAAATTACTCATTGTATAGCGACTTGGTAGTCAAAATTTTTACTATTACACCTATCTGAGCAACTTATTGGAGAAGTCTTATCACAAAAGTATAAATACGGCTTCAACAAAGGACAATGCCAAAACTAATGTTTCACAGACGATGGCATATAAGAGTGATCCTTTCGGATGGCAATTTTGCTATCAGGGCTGTAGGATGTTTTTTAAACTTCGAATTCTGTCTTGCTTTCACTGTAAACCTTTTGAAATGATAGCTGAACCCGAACCTTTATGGAACCAAAATTTTCGGATCTGCTGAAAAATAATAGAAAGTCAAAATTCTGATCCGCTGCATAGCGATATTTGCTGTTATGTAGCTTCCAATTTTCAAATATTAATTTTGTGAAAAAGTATATAACAGTGAGAAGAAATCATTTCCTATCATATAAAGTATATATATATATTTGATCAGCATCAACAGACGTGTCGTCCGTCCGTCCGTAAGAACAAACAGATCTGAGAGATGTTAAGAGATAGAGGTTTCTTATGTATTTGACATAAACTTCTTGTACTTGCTGGCAGTTCAGGTTTATTTTCAATTTTTGCAACGACAACCGCAGTTTTGTTGATAGATGGTATGAACCTTCGAGAGAAAGTAAGTAATTAGAAATATTTTTGGATTTGTCGAATAAATGATAATGATCGGATGCAAGATTCTTCAATTATGAGCGCAAAAAGTTCATTCAAGAAAAAGGATTTGAAGAATTTGTTGAGTTACTGAATAATCAATAAGTTTAAGAACAAATAAGGTCGCTACAGGCGAGTTCCCCGACTGCAAAAAAACCTGTAATGTGGTTTTGATTTAATATTGAGACTGACAACTGAATTTATTTTTATGTAGCTTTACACACTTCTCATGACATTGAATTTCCTGCTTCTCATTTTAAAATTATATAAATATCAGGGACCGTAACGATTATAAGGTCTATTTTAAAAATCTGTCTTTAATGCTTAATTTTTAATTATGCTTGATTTTCTAATATAAAACTCAGAAAATTATGAAACGGGGGCCAATAAATTCGATTAGCGAATAGCGATTTACGATTTGCAATTGCTGATGAGTCCCTGCTGAATAGATTTGATTGCAGACTTTAGTACTTTTTATCAATAAAAAACACATTCACAAAATCTCGAATATTTATAGATTTGTAAAATTGAAAATTTTATATGTATGTCTGATCAAACGTAGGCTGATCCAGCAATCTTTAAACAATCATTCGTTTTTTCGATTTCTATTCAACAAACATGATTGTCAAATTTTCCAATCCCAATCGGCAATCACTGTATTCAGCAGGTTAAGTCGGCAATCATAAATCACAAATCATTAATAGGAGTTATCTGCTGAATACGCCCATTATGACTTGAGTAAAGTAAACAAAAATCGAAAATAATGATGATTGTCGGAGTTTAATTTTTATTGTTTTAAAACAGTGGTGCACAAACTCACATTATCATGATTTGCGCTGGTGTGCGTAGCAGAGCAACACAAAGTAAACGTCGTTATGTCAAATATAAGCTACATACAAACACACATATGTGTGTGCGTGCTATTTATAGAGCACACGTATTCTCTCTTTCTATGCGTGTGTCGGCTGCGACGAATTATTACTTCTTATCCCAGGGGATACGGTAGTTTGACCTTGTGCACCACTGAACTAAACATTTTACTAATTACCTACACATTGCTACAGATTTCGCAAAATTTTAATAATCTGGAAGCAAGTCGCGTATAGCGCTTTCACAGACTTGGTTTTCCTCTGGGAAATCTAAAGACATGGCCAAAAAACAGTTTGTTGCTTATTTTGCTCTCCTAACTTGAATTAACTCACGAATGGACCATTTGATTTTGTATAAATTGGCTAATGATTGCGACGAGAAAATGTTTGTATATTTAATGATATTAGAGATCTAACAATGGGCGTATTCAGCAGATAATTCCGATTTACGATTTGTGATTTATGATTGCCGATTTTACCTGCTGAATAGAGTGATTGCCGATTGGGATTGGAAAATCTGACAATCATGTTTTTACTGAATAGAAATCGAACAAAATGTATGATTGGTTAACGATTGCTAGGTCAGCCTACCCTTGTTCAGACATTCATGTAAAAATTTCAACTTCACTAACCAATAAATATTGGAGAATTTGTGTGAGTGAATCCATTGATAAAAAATACTACAGCCAGCGGAAATCTTAAAGACTGCAATCAAATCTATTCAGCAGAGACTCATCAGCAATCGCAAATCGTAAATCGGTAATCGCTAATCGGAATTATCTGCTGAATACGCCCATTAACTGGAAAATGCGGGTAACAGATCTGGTATCTTAAACTTTTATTTGTAGTACTTCTACCTTTTGCACATTTGTCAGCTGTCAGTCTACATTTGTCTGCTACAGCGTTAATACCAACATGAACTTAATAGAATACTGGGAAGGAAAAAAGTTTGACAGTCCCAATTTATACCAGCTGGTCAAAATTGAACACTGCGTGCCATTTCAGCAACGCAAGTAAGTGTTCTGCCCACAATCACTCATCGGACTCGCTGCAAAATCCAATTATTTGTTAAGTTAAATAATTAAAAAATGTTTATTTTTAAAAAAGGTAACTTTTTTAAAACCGCAATTTAGGGAAAACTTGAATATGGGTTCCATTCGATTTGGTTCACTTACTAAGCACATCTACCACACAAAAATGCACTAGCCGAAATCGACGTTTGAGTAATATATTTGTGCAAAAAAGAAATAAAACTCGGACAATAACCATTATTTTTGATTTTTATTTAGTTTACTCAAGTCATAACCAGGGATGCAAACCATTTGGAAATAAGGACTGGTTTGGTTCAGTGGTTCACACAGTTTTTAAGCCGCCGGTTCGGTTCATTGCATCGTTTTTTGGGTTTACTGAACCGCGGTTACGGTTTGCTCTTTTTTCATTTAAATAACTAAAGAACAAATATTCGGATTATTTAATAACAAAGACTTAGGTTTTCAGTTAATCGGGTTTGTACAAAATTTCAAAGAAATTATCCGTTAGGTCTTATTAACGTTTTGAATTTTGTTGTATATTAACATTAAATGAGATTTAGTTACCTTTTTCCTTCTTCTGATAGCAAGATTGATTCCTGGAATCTAAGAAATCGAATTCAAAAACAGGCGAAGCTCTTTTTTGCAAAGAGTTGACAATTACTGAGCTACGTCATCCTCCCTTTTCTTCAACATGAATTTTGCAGGCCTGCCAGCCATAGAATTACTCATTTTCTTTTTCAAGCCCATCTCAATTGAAGATAAAAAGTTCATCTTCATCTTTGAGTTTTAAGTAACGGATACTACAATCAAGACTTGGCTTATTACAATTTTGGGTCCCTAGCAAATTGAATTAGGTTGATGTTCTTAGCTTTTTTTTCAACAACTCTGCTTTTCCAAGTATTTTCGCAATATTTTAAATCTTTGCTGATTTTGCTCAATAATAATCAAAAAAATTTAACTTATTGCAGAAATTAATCGATTATCGAAATATAATCATATTTAATTATACTCCAAGTCGATTAGTTTTTACTAAAAACTTTTTAGATGAAAAATTTAAAAACAATCATTATTTAAGCTGACAAATATATTTCAAATATATGGGCCGGCGAACTTGCTTAATTTAGGGGTTTTCTAGATTAGATTAGATTCTAGATGTGGTTTCTAGAATATAGAAATATTGGGCATTACTTTATATATATTAAGTTACAAGGTTTTAACTCAAAACTCGTCCGTATGTAAACAACTTCATGTGAATTTTTCCGTTTTTATAAACTCAGCAGTCTCATAAAATTATTTTGAGAAAGTTGCTGAGGACCTTCGAGCGTGACCATCTTTGAATGATCCGTGCGCGTTTCGTAAGAGATCCAAAGTCAAACATCGTGCATATTAAATATAAGTAATGCAATTCAAAATTGCATAAACTTTTTTGTAGAGATTGTATATGGAATTTTGGAGTAATATATCGTGCTCTACATATTTTTGAAGAAATTAGAACACGGCTATTAAGCGGAAATGTTGATAAATGAAAGATCATATTATCCCTTGATTTTTTAAATGATTATGTAGGAATAAAAAACACCTTATTTAATTTTTAGTAGATACATCTTAAACGTGCGTGATCATTCGTGACGCCTTTCTATATCGTGCGTGAATCGTGCTTACAGCAATATTTATTTCGTTAATCGCCCGCACCTCTAATAGACCTTACTGCCCTTGTTGGAATATCGAAAAAATCGGTGAAAATACATTTGAGTGACGAAAAAGTGAACTCTGGACTAAAGCCAAAAGCGCTGAATTTAATGAAACAACAGAAACTGTAATTCGGGAACATTTCGCCAAAAAGCCGACCAAGTCGTTCCGCAATCGCCCTTTTCGCCTGACATAGCACCATAAGACAGTTCTAGCTTTTCGCTAATCTCAAAAGACCGCTCCGTGGACACCGCTTTAAGTCGATAGAAGAGATGAAACCGAAACGAAAATATTTTCAATATTTGAAATAAAAGTTGGCGTAAGTGCATTGCATACGGGTGATCTATTTTGAGGTGGATGAAATTAATGTTCCAAAATAAATAAAGATATTTTGATTTGTGAAGAAATTCCTGGTTGCCTACATAGGTATGCCTCAAACCTGTCTGGCTTGGTTTTTCTGTGTACTTAAAGTAAATAACAATTCTGATTTATATTTCGAATTTTAATAAAAATTGGGTTAAGCATGGGCTGAGCTAAGTCCAGAACCAATAACTTCTTCCCTCAAATTTCTGATTGCATCTGCGAATTCGCATAGTTTCTTAACCATTTCAGGTTTCCGGTTGATTGTTTTTACTACAGCTGAAATATATTATATCATCTTAGCACTCTGTTTCGTATACATACACTTTCTTATACTTCTTTTTAATGTAAAACTCCATATGTGCTCTCATTATAAATCTACCTTCGTACCTTTTATTACCAAAAGCTTTATACTGCTCTTGACCCTGCCTTAGCAATCGTGATTGGCAAAAACTAATCTATCAGTGGATTAAGCAGTTAAAATCTCTTATCATTGACAACACAAACCTATAGTTTGATCTTAAGATTATAAATGAACTCCTTTGAGAATATTCTTCACAGAGAAAATGGATTTTCGTATCCATTTTACAATCAATCAAATTTTATATCAAATTGATATGTTAAAAATTTTAAATTGATATTTTTAAACATATCATTATTACATTTTTAGTATCATTCTGAAACTATTTAACATTATTATTTTGGATCAAAAAGAATTTATTTTCTTGCTAAATGAAATGAAAAACAGTTTATTTTTGAAAGTGAAAATCTTTTTTCTCTGTATATTCTAAATTGAAAAATATTGTGGCTTGAAGCTGTAAATTAATGTTATTAGCTAGTTACACTTAACACCTTAGGTAATTTCCCGGTTACATCCTCAATTTCTTTTATTTCTTTCTTTATTTAACCCTTAACCCTTCCGCACATCCAGTTCAAGCTTTCAATTTTCGTTTGAAAATTTATTATACTCTTCCTCTCAACCACAATAAACTAAAAATGCCTTAAAGGCTTTTCGCTTTTTATCAACACAAACTCATCTCATCTCCATTCGAAATATTGAAAACTGCCGCCTCAAGGGTGCAAAATGTCAATCAATTTTGTCGTTAAAAGGAATAAAAATATATGTATATGATATACAACTGGAACAAAATGCCAACTGACCTTCAGCCAAATGTTAACCCTTTTGCCAAATTTGCATATAAAAAGGCAGGCAAGTGGTCGGGGCTGTTAAAAGTCGCTTTATGTTGTAAAAATGCTTCATCCCGTTGATGTCATCTGTTGGCCATCGGGGGGTCCTACACGCACATTTATCAAGCATTATCTGTTTGCTCTTGCCTCATCTTTGTTCATTTTCTTTTCGCTGTTGTTGTTGTCTTTTTATTTTTTTTCCTGTGTGTGATAACAGCTGCACTCAATTTGCATAACACACGCAGAAGTGTGAAAGTGAAAATGTGGAAAATTTCGGCTTTCTTTTTTTTTCTTCTTGTTATCGTCAGAAAATTTATATACTTGAGTTGGGAAGCCCATACAAAGCAATATAAATTATGAAAGTTTACTTTGTGAATTGCCACAGATTGTGTCTGTCTGCTGCGAAAAAGATGTCAACTTTTTGTAGAAATATTGGCAAAAAATTGAAAATATGAAAAGAGCATCAAAGTTGAAAAGATATTAGTGGGTGTGGGAACGAGCTTTAAAGGTAAATTTTTTTTTACCAAATTATTGATATACTTTTGGGTTTTAATATTTATGTTAGGTAAGTGCATCATATTCACTCAGGATTTCTTTTCGCATGCAAAGTTATTTTGGTTCAAGTCCCCAAAAAAATTCGCCAGAAAGTGATTCACTTTAACCAACAGATTATCCCAACAAATGGATGGCTGGGTGGATTAACTGAGCGATTTGTTGATGCTGCTTTTAAAAGTCTGTAAAGGAAGGAAATGCCCTTCAAATTGCACAGTTGTGTATAAAGTTTATAATGCCTTTTTTCAAATCGATTCGAATTTGAATTTTATATTATTCAACTTTTTGAAACAGATTTTAGTCGTTTTTTCCCGTAACCCATTGCAAATTGAAAATGCATTTCCTTTTCACCCTCCCATACCTAAAAACTAAGTTAATTTTTGCCTCAATTTTCACATTTTCCAACTTTGTGTCAATCTCGGGGCCATCCTCCCTCCACTTCCCTTTTCTGAGGCATAAAGTTTTAACTTTTTCATTGGTTGTGCATTTGGGTTTCTGTTTTCCCATCTGCTGGTCCAATATGTGTAAAGTTCCCCGCCTTCCCCGCTCTCCTTCACCATCTTGCTGTTTGAGTTTCTTTGTTGACATAAAAGTTTCCTTTTTGCTGGTTTTGAACTTGCTTTTCATAGTGGACTTATATATATCCCACGAATTTGTTGCGGCTACAAATTACAAATTGATTATACGTTCAACAAATGTGTTAATGTGGCATTGTTTGCACAACTTTTGTGGGGAATGGTGATGCCTGCCCGTTTCAACGCCAGCCAACACCAACTGACCATAATATATTGCAACACACACACACACACATGTGATATGTCTGAATGGAAAAAGTTTTTTCTGGTTTAGCGAGTTGCGAAATTTTTTTGCTAAAACTCAAACTTCAACTCTCTATAGTCGCACACATTTTGTAAGCTTCGCTGACAAGCGTAAACTTTTTCCTCAGAGCACACAATTTATTACGAGCTGTTGGAATGGTGGGGGCGACTGTTATCAAGGTCCAAAGTAGTTAAAATTTGAGTTGCCATATTAGATTTGTTGGTTAAAAACTTTATGGCATTTGCAAAATTTATACTTTTTGTATTTATAAATATTTAATTTTCACTTTGTTTGATTAGCTTTGAGTTAGGGTATTAATTTTAATGAAAAATGAAGTTGGGAACATGTTTAATAATTTGTAGAATAGGGGTGACCAGGCTATATTTGCACCCCGAGCATTCATTGCATAGCTTAGAGCTTAGCGTAGTACAACAAAAAAAGCACAAAAAAATTTAGTAGGTAGAATTTACTACGCTGCGATTTTCATGAAATTTTAGCTGTATGTTTTTAGGCAATATCAATACTACTAATATCTTAGCCGTGCTGCTGTTCGTCATACCAATTGAGTTCAGACCGAGATTCCCCCATAATACGTTAAAAATAAACAAAATTTAGTTCATGTTTTAACCTTTGCGAAATAGATTTTTAAAAAAATACGTATACGACACGTTCGCCGAATCGAATCTATTTTTGGTCGGTAAAATAAGGTGAGGCGCTCTTATAGGTGACTAAATTTTTAAGCCTGTTCATTTCGAAGAGTGCGACTAGTTTGACTTACAGGTTGGAGCGAGCGGGGTTCCAATGGCCATTTCCGCATAAACCGACGGACTTTCCGGACAGATATAATAGTGAAAACCATTTTGAGTGACCGTTTGCGCTGCCATTGGCAATTCGCTAAACTCAAGAGACCTCTTCGTAGACACCGTTTTGAATTTATAAAAGAGAAAGAAACGGAATCGATAAAGAAATTTAAGACTATGTTGCAAATAACGTTGGCACAATTAAAAATTGTAGTAATCGGAATTATTTTTAGATCCTGAAAGAATTGGAATTATTAAATGGACGATAGTCTATTTATAAGCAGCACAGTAAAAATAGACTTTTCGCAGGAACGGCTGCAACCGTGATGTGCAGGACTTCTGTTCAGTTCGTGTGTTCCTGATAGCCTCATAGTGTAAGGCTATTACTTGCTTTCTCCTTACTGCTTCCCTTGAGCTCACTGCTGTAAAAGTAAATCAAAAATGTTGCTTTGTAAATGCAGTAGCTTATACCAAAGACACTACATAATTAGAAAC
Organism: Lordiphosa clarofinis; assembly: GCA_018904275.1. NCBI lineage: Eukaryota > Metazoa > Arthropoda > Insecta > Diptera > Drosophilidae > Lordiphosa > Lordiphosa clarofinis. The sequence goes on from JAEIGQ010000086.1 coordinate 357,616, forward strand.
CGCATCTCACTCAGACTTTTTTTTTGGGATCCAATGTCAGCTCCCAAGAAATGTCGTTTTTTTCCACACATGTGTCTGTGTATAATATCTATAAATTTTTGGTTTTTTTTTTTTGCCGTTTAGCTAAATAAGAAAACGGAAAGCTAAATTTAAAAAATGTATCCTCGTAAAGGCGCCGAGAACCAAAAATTGGGATCCAATGTCAGCTCCCAAATCTATGTCTTTTTTTCTTGGCGCTCGAAATTTCCGGAATAATTTATTTATCCCTTGCTGTCAAGTGGATGCTGAAAACATACCTCTCTTGAAAGAACACCTCGTCAATTTCGGGTCTAGACAAATTTCCGTCCGGCGACCATTTCTAGTGAATATATGAAGATTGTGCATTTCATAGCAGCGTCAGCACTGCAAGCCCATAAGATTCCTAAGTCTTTCCCAAAAATTTAAGAGGCAATCAGGCTGTTCCGAATTCCGAATGTTTTAAAAATAAACGAAATTTAATATTTTACTATTTGCTGTTACCAATTCCGTACGCTTTGGTTACGTTTTGACTTTTCGAACTGGGAACAGCAATCAACCGACTTGCGACAAATTCAATTTTTCATATTCGGAACAGGCCCGAGTATTTTTTGATCAAATATCGACATAAGTCCCGTCCCGTTGAACAAATAATTACGAACTAAATATCAAAACAAATTGACCTTAAGGCAGACATTCTTCAATTATATTTCAAATCAAACTGGCTATCCTCTATTTCCCCCCCTTCTCCACAGCTCTCGTTTCTTTCCTCTTGCCTCCACTCCCTCTTTTTGCGCTCTCCACTTTTTTACATCTCCCCTCAACACCCTCCCAACCCTCCTACTTCCTATCCTCCTCTCTCTTGTAAGTTGCTATGGCTTTCTAACACATGTCTCTCATTGCAGCTATCATTTGTCTCAGAGAGCCGAGACACATACATACATCAAGAGTGCACGTCGTTCTCGCTCATGCTCACTCTCTCACGCGCTCTTAGCAAAACAGCATTGTCCACAATATTGATTAAAAGCCACAGCCATTTATGTGGCCCATACAAATTTTTTTTTCTTTTTCCAAATTTTCATTCTTAGTGCGCTCTTGCATACTTAACGAAGGCTCTTGGATAAGCAATTTTGGTTTTGGGTTGATTATATGTCAGTCAGTCAGTCGGGCCTACAGATTTATATTATAAGCCCCGTACGTATAACGACAGAAAATTATTTTCGTCACAGTATTTCACATAACTAGAAACACATTGGCTGTGATTTGATGCTCAATTGCTGTTGAAAGTGTTTCTATTTATGTGAAATACTGCGACAAGAGGAATTTTCTATCGTTCTCCGTACAAGGCTTAAAGATGTATAAAAAACGAGAGAGCAAAGCTTTGTAGATTTAATGTAGATTTTGTTGTTTGGGGGACGAATAATTTTATGTGTATCAGACAGTCAAGAGCTGACACACAAATCAGCAATAATCGGATTTCTGTTTCTATTTCTTGAGGTTGGAGTTACTTGAGAAATATTTTCTTCATTTGTACTGGTGTCTAAGCGGCCGTTAGCTGGCTCTGGTCCGATGTGAGTCTGTTAGTCTCTATTCTTTCTTCTATTTATTCTTTCTTGTTTTCTTTTCAATTTAGTCGTTTAACAACAGTTTTTTAGCTATTTTTCATTCGCATTTGATAAACTTTTACAGCACAAATGCATTTTTAAATAACGGTGATAAAACGTCAAACGAAATGTTTGCAATCATATTTTTTTTATTTGATATTTATAAAGCTTGTTAAACAAGCTACAGAAAACAACAACAGCACACACTCACACAGAAATGTCAACCCAAAAGCTGTGTAACAAAAATGTTGCGTATTCGCCGCGTAGACACCAAAGACAGCAGCAAAGTCAGTTCACGACAAAGTCGAAGGCTCTACTGTCAGTTTTTGGCTTATCTAAGAAAACTAATTTGTTAAAATGTTGCCTGGCTTATTTGTCGTCGTCGTCGCCATCCTCCTAGCTGCAGGAAAATCTGTAGCATCCATCATCCTACTGCCGACTGCGAGGACTTTTGGTGTCTGCATTCGGAGCTGCTTCTCTCTTCAATGACATTTTTGTGATGAAAAATAACTGAGCCAAGGACGAGGCAGGATATCAACTTGACTCCCAAGTCAAGTAAACTGCAAGTAAAATGCTTTGTGCGCTTTTTACTTTTGCCAGCCGACTGTCTTTCCGCTCCTGTTTAGGTTTTGTGAGCTCGTTAAGGGGAAAACGCATTTCATTTTAATGCCAAAGCAATCGGCCCGTTACATATTAAATTTTTAAGTGGCTTCCGGTTGTCTCTTTATGGTGTTTTCTTGCTGGTTTTTGGTAAGCAAAACAAAGCAGGACAATTCTCATTTACATCGACATTTGGGCTTCGTTAATGGCTCGTGGTACATTGCACTCGAGGTCAGGTCACGGTGGTTTAAGCTCAATGAGGTGTTGCCATGATTTAGCTGGCAATTGTTTGTTAGTGTTTCAGCATTTTGAGCTTCAATTGAATAAATGTGGCACAGGAAGGTTGGCAAAAGAATATATTTAGTATTCTTTATTTGCCTTCAATAAGTGTGTGTTTTAATTGTAATTTATTCATTCAAAATACTAATCAATGATTTCCTTTATTAATCAACAAATTATTTCATGCCATTTAGCAATTATTAATTTTTTCGTTTTGTGCTAGGACAAGGCATTTATTGTTCTCCGCCTCCACACCAATTTGTTCATGACATCCGCCTTTTAGTTTTCCAGATTTCACTAAATAGCGTTTTAATAAAACTGCAACCAGACAAACTTGCTTGGCCAACAACAGAGACCAAAAGAAATCTGCAACTCAAAAAGTAACTAAAAACCGAGCCAAAAGCTAAACTAAATGCAGACATAAATATTTTATGCTTAAAGCAAGAAACTTTTGCAATTTGACTGCTGCAGCAGTTGCCAAAAACCTCGGTACACACACTCGCAAACACACACACGTACCGAGAGTGAAGAGTAAACAATGTGGGGACCCGGCTTAGTTCTTAGATTCTCTCTTTCTCCTTTACTTTTTGGGGGCTCTAAGCATAAGTTAGCATTCAAGTTGGCGCAGGGCGCAAAAGCATAAAACACGCACAGCTACACACATGTGCAGACCGCAGTGTAACCGCCCCCTCTGCCCTCAACACCAGCTCCGTTTGGGAGATAAGAAATTTACTTGGTCTAGTTGGGGCTTCCGGTAGTGCGGACTCCAAGGTGCACAAAACATTTCAACATGTGGAGCAGCAAGTCAATTAAAAGTTGCCGTTTCCCCCTGTTTACAGGTTTTGTGGGCTTAAGTTTGGAAATTTTGTTATTAGATGGATAAATTGAAACTATGCTCTTGTCTTAATCTGCCAGCCAATAGCCAACTCCACTTTTTTTCTCTTGTCATGACAAATCACTCTTCGTCTGCTTCACCCAATCATCAGCTCCTTCCCACTTGCCTTTATTATTCCAACAGAAAGAGAGCACAAAAAAAATCCATTACAATGACCGTAGAACTACGTGGCATTGAATAATTTATAGCTCCGACTAACTAATTAAAATTGCATGAACACGTCTCGAATGAAATTTAATGAAAACATTTGATTCCACTGCTGTGGCGAGGGCTAGACTGAGAGCATGCTGGTCATGTGGGCTCTGGGATGAAGCTCGCTCGTTGGACTCATTAAGTTTGACCGGCGACATGATCTTTTAATTTCATTTGGATAAATATTTACTTTCTATTGTCGACTGACTGAATTTTGTAGGCGATTCCGATACTGAAAGGAAATTTTGTCTTGGCTTAACTAATTGGAATAAGTAAAAGAGGTGCAGAAAACTGTCAGCAGACTGAGGGCTCGTCAACGCTATCCTGATATAATTTTAATTCGCCAATCCTAACCAAAAGTAGCATAACACCATTTAATCCAACCTTTCCCAACATATCCTTAGTTAAACTAACCTAAGCTAAGCTAACCTAACCCAACCTAACTTAAACGAACCAAACCTAAGCTAGATAATGCAACCTAACCTTACTTTACGCAACCCTACCTTACCTAACTTATTCAAAGTAAAGCTAAACATTATTTTGTCTTACCTTGTCAAACCTTACTGAACTTACCCTAACCTAAGCTAAGTGAAGCTAACCTTACCCAGTCGGACTTTGCAGCATGTGCTTACCAAAATAGGTGGCATGAAATTTCACGAAAATAGTCACAACATAATTTTTTGGCATGAAATAAGTCAATTTTTCAACATGAAAAAGTCACACACTAAATATCGGCTTATCGTGAAATGGTTCAAGTTCTATTAGTATTGGAGATTGAACACGAAGAGAAAAACGAAGTCAGTCCCGAACGCTTGGTGAACGTTGACTAAACGAAAGAGAGAAAAGCGAAAAAATTATTAAGTCAGTGAGACTTTGGCTTTTGCAGAAAAAAGACCTATTCCCCGTGAATATTAATAATAATATAAAAGCGCAATTTATTGATGGTGAGAATCGAATTTAATTACATCTAGGGAATCAATAGCACTAAATTATTATTACTATCGTTAATTTGACATTCTTTATAAATTTTGTGCTTAAACAGGTCACTCCTGCAAACACTATAAGCAACAACAAATCAGTGTTGCCAAAACTGCTTATTTTTCAAATTAGCTTTTTGCAGATGAAAAATCAGAGGCCGGCGGGAATTGTGACCTATATAAAAAAAAAATACTTATTTTTTCCGCTTTTAAAAAAAAAGTTAAGTTAGCTTCTTTTTTTCAATTTTTAAGAAATGAATTTTCCCTTTTTTGATTGCCGCGTACATGGGTGCGCACATATAAATAAAGTGTCCCTTGACCCTAAATACACTACATACTCCTTCGCAAGAGAATATACTATAGTCTATTCACAAGACAGGAAGAGAATAATTTTTCATTCTGGAATTTCGGGATAGAATGTAATATACGTACAGGCCACTGCATTTTCCACGCCTTACTTAATTCTCTTTTCCCAAATTGATTTATTTAAATCATCCGTAAGCTCGAAACAGTCAAAAATTTAAGCAAATGTAGCCAATGATATTAAAAAGAATTTGATTTTTAACAAATAGATTAAAAACAAACATAGTGTTCAAAGACTATTAAACTTTTTCTACTTATTACGATATCTTCAAAACTTGACGTGGACGAGTACTAGTTAACATATGTTAATTAAATTTGCAATGACTCAAACGTAAATTCTTATGGGAATACATTTTATTTTAGGCCTGCAAATTCAGGGGTTCGTAAGCTTGTGGTTCAGGTCTTAATCCCTACGATATACAAAGTCGGTGCATTTGAAGGACTGAGTTCGTCAGAAAAAACCCAGAACCCGAAGACTGCCGCGTGACGTCACCCAAATGGTTAACGGTTGCAACCTGAACTCCAGAGTTCCTCAGCGTTTCTTAAGACTTTTGACATCCAAGTCTGACTGGGTTATTAACTTAACCTCATCTAACCTAACCTAACCTAACATTGTCACAACCCAACCTAACCTTACCTAATCTTTCTTAACCCGCCCTTACCTCATTTAACCCTCTTTAACCTAATCCAAACTAACCAAACCTAACCTTGTACCACAAAACCTACCCCAACCTTAACTTACCAAAAATACCAAACCGTAATTTACTTAACCATACTTAACATTACCTTAATTTATTTAACCTTCCCTTATCTAAACTAACCTAACCTTACTTAACCTTACATAACCTTACCTATCCTTACCGAACCTTACCTAACATTGCCTAATCTTACCTAAACTAACCTTACTTTACCTAACCCAACCTAACATAACCTAACCCAACTAACCTAATCAATATCAACCCAACATAATAACTTACTTTTAATTATTTTTAAGAGTTTTTTTAGGAACAATACATCGATATTACTTGGATTTAATATAATGAAAGTTTGATTCTACTAATTTAGATATTTAAAATGATAAATTTCAGGAAAACCCTAGAGCTACAACTGGTAACATTCAGGTAAAACTTACCTGAATTTATACAAAACTTCAAAAAAGCTATTCCACACTATCTACATCCATCCAGGAAAGCTTCTCACAAACCCACCTACAAGCTAGCCAATCAATTTCAATGCCCGCAATTTGTCTGGCATTGTCATAAATTGCACTAATGCCGCCTGGCTAGGTCCCTTCAGGCTCTGCTCGGCTTCCCCACAAAAGCTGCTCTCATCCCGCTGGTCTCGGTCACCTGTCAATTATTTTAACAAGACAAAACGCATCAATGGAGCACCGGACTTTGGGCCAGGCTCAGACAGATGATTTTGTTGAGTGGCGCGGTGGGTAAATTTTGCACAATGTGTTCGGCATTTTTGCTTTATCTACATGAAGTCGACTATATTGATATATTGTATACTCAACTCAACAAAAAAAAATAAAATGAAAAAACGTGGTATAAGAGTAAAGAAAGAGCGCTCAGTAAATCCCCTTTGCGTTTGCGTTGAAATGGCTTAATGTCACTTTGTTTCATGTGGTCTTGTCACGTCTGTCTGCTCTTTTTATGCTTGTACTCCACTCATTCCAGCTGGACCAACGCATTGTCCATCAGTCAAATGTGTGTACATATATATCGATTGCCCCTTCCGCTCCCCGCACTCACTCTTTTGGCATTAGTTTTTGCCAATCAACACGCCCCAAATGGCTTGTCAATTATTTGCCAATTTCGTTGGTGGGTGACAATGGGATTTAGCTGCGTTTCATTTAATATTTCTGCCGGGGATTCCGAGTACTCGGGCAGCTGTTATAAATAAAGATTTTCGTCAGGCCATTTAATTCATTCCGAAAATAGTCATTTCCGTGAGCTTTGGGTCCCCCCGTCCAGGCCCAGCCGCGATTTTCAATTAACATACCGACTTATATCAGTTCGCTCAATTTAAATGCCGTCATGGGGATCAACATCAACTGCCTATCAATTGCAATTGAAAATTAGCACCAACCCAATACCCGGAATGGGCACGAGAACTAATTGCTATGCTGGCCCACGTGCTTTGGACTATGGAGAAGGCTTGACATTTTGTTTTGTTGTTCTGTTGTTGTTTTTAGAAATCAGCGGAGACAGTTGATTTATTGAGTTGTTGAAGGATGTTTCGCTGGGCTAATGAAAATTGTTTTTCAACCAGAGACAGGCTAAGTCACGAATGTTTATGGAAAAGCTTACTGTATATATTATTGCATGTAAAACGCGCTGCCGGAGGCCCATCATCAACTTTTTTGATACGTCACTAGAAGATTTATCAATTAAATTTATTCAACATTTGGGCAATAATATTTCTCTGTCGCTACTTAATTTTAAATATTTCCAACTCATTTTTAAATGTAAATGTAATAAATATATTCTATAAAAAATAAAAAAATCATAAAATCAATGGATTAGGCTTCGTTTACGGATTTTGGTTTTATTTTGGTATGGTTATTATCAAAACACAACAACAAAACGGAACAGATAAAGTATACATATTAGATACTAGAGCTGGCAATAAAATCGATTCTATCGTAAGAAATAAAGGTTGTAAATTATTTTCATGACACAATTTAATTTTGCTTTGATCAAGGTTAGTTGAGTGATTTCTCAAGCTCAAAAATAAATGGCGCCTCTTTCGCGTGGACATTGTCCTGTTGGAAAATGAATTTTTATCGCCTTCGACCGCAAAGAAAATTCTATAAATTCACGTCCACGTAATCCCTGGAGTTCATATGAGGGTATTTTAACGCGCTCTACATAGAAACAAAATTAAACCATCTAAATTTGGATAATCCAAATGATCTCAATTAAACCCAATCATTCAATATTTACTAAAAAAATATTATTAAAAAAAATATATTATATAGCTAATATATATATTATTTAGCTAACTTCACTGACACCTGCAATATACTTTTAGATGTCTTCTATGTAAATGACCTTGACGGAGCTCAACTCTATGACCAAATTTATTTGCCTGTTTTTTCCAAACATAACGTTTTTTTTTATGTAAGGAGTACAATGTCCAGATACGCTTAAGTATTGACCATGGTTTGTTGAGTGCCGATCTATTTTTGTGTGCTTGGATTCATATTTATTACCTTCCGACTGAAGACTCTCAACTTGAATTTCTTACTGATAACACAGTACAACACTAAAAAAAAGTAATTGATTATATAGTATTTGTACCTCAATGACGGCTATAATAATAATTACGAAAGATATTCTTTCACAGGTTGACAATGGTAATGTAACATTTCAGACCCTATCACGCAGCATTTATTACGGTTAACCACAAAATTCTGTGAACATTCTGAGTATCGGCGACAATCGGTAGTCACACATAAAGAATGTTCATTATTCTTGGCTGTTAAGTATGGTGTCCCCCAGGGCTCGGGTCTTTGACCTCTTTTATTTTCAATATGACCGGCCAAGTAAATTGTCAAAATGTAGTATTCATATGTACGCAGACGAAGTTCAGTTATATGTTAGTAGACGTATGTGTAAAATTAATGAATGTGAACAAGTGTGCAACAGCGATTTAGATAAAACACGTGATTGGGCTGAAAAAAACGGGCTTGCACTAAACCCATGCAAATTTAAATATTCTAACAATTAATAACACCCAAATAGTGTAAGACGAGCGAGCTAGCAATTTATGTTTTACATTTAATTCATCTCTAACATGGAAAGACCATATAATCACATCCACTTCCGAAATGTACGTAATCCTTAGAAATCAATTTTCGATCATTAACTTTCTCCCTGACAGAATTCGGTTGCTGATAGCCAAGACTTTGCTAACTTCTGTAATTTTTTATGGAGTCACAGCATATATATATCAGGGCTGCAAACCGAATCGGAGTCGAACTGCTCCGGAGTCGGAGACTCCGGAATTTTAGGGAAGTCTGAACCGAACCTGAACCGGAGCAGAACAATTTTTTTCTTCCCGAACCCGAACCTGAACCGAAGCAAAAAAAAGGAGAAAAGGGTTCGGTTCAAAACACATGTTTTATTAAATTTTTTCTAGATGCTATTAATGTTCCTGCATCACAAGTATCAGTCCAGCGCACTTTTCCTACTCCATATTTGATTTATCCAGTTATAGAGTCAGTAATAATGAAAGATTGTTGAAGACACACTACAATTAATCTATAGTATAGATTCTATACCTATTGTGTTAACTGGGCCGATAGAATTTCCTCCACTAATACAGAAGGGCCGCAATGGGGACACACATACAAAAAGACTACTTCTTTCACTTGTTTAACCTTTGCAATTCCCAAACAGTTATTGCAACGGGCTGTGCCAACTTGCAGAAGATAGGCAAACCCTGCTAATAGTAAAACCGGGAGGTTCTTAAAGCAGTTGTACAGTCGACCATCATTCTTGGTGTGTCTCGTTTTAAAAGGTATAAGCAAACATATATATACAGGCCTTGTTGAGAGGCGAACCGAAAAGTGAATTTCGGTCCCAATTTTCCACTGTGTAATATTTGCGTGGTTGGCAAGGCCAACCAAAAACTGTATTTGTATGTAACTTAAATTGCAGCATTTGCTATGTTATTGTTGCTTCCCTTTTGCTTATTGGAAATGTACCGCTTCTTCTGCCTGCTTATCTCGCCTATAGCTATGCGCTGGCCGATCGAAGCCGGCTGCATAATTTGTCTTTGCTTTGCCAATTAGTTTTAGTTCACATTTGAAGCTGAGCAGAAGTAAGAAAATATAGAATTTGGACTATTAGCGTGTGTGGAGCACGAATGTAAGTTAAGTTACACCTAAAGTGAATTGTAATGGAGTTAATGGAAAAAATTAAAGATTTCAGCATACACAGTGTGCATACGCACATACACGATCACATCAATCAATATAAATCAAAGGAGCGTTTTTATTTTGGTTGGTGGCTCGAAGTACCTGCCTTTAACACGCAACCGGCACAGGTCCAGTGCCAACATTCTGAAATATTCTCCATTCGGAAATATCTCCGGCTTAGCAGCGTAAAATATTCACGTCAGTTGGTTTTTTGGAATATTTTCCGCTGGGCTGTGTGATATAATAGGCGGAGAGATCTGCAAAGCATAGGAACTCGGAAACTCGAAAGAGAAAGTAAAACGTGGTCCGACGTGCTGGACTCACAGTTATACGCAGTCGCCATAACCTCAATCGATATTAGACTTGGGGCTGCAGCAAGATGACTGATGATGAGGAATTGAACGCAAGTGCGAAAGAGACGACAATAGGTGCACACCCCGGTGGAACTGTAAGCTCGCTTGTGACAGCATGGTCAACCGGACAGGTTAACGGATCGCCTGCTCCCGTTGTAGCACAAGGTGAAGTCTCCGGTAATGAAACGAAGAAAACAAATGGTCATAGTCTTCCGCCTACGTCGTCTATTGGTGGTAGCACTGGAGCTACCTCAACGCCGATTCATCAGCGAAGCGTGCCAGGGGCACATTTTGATAGATCTGTGTGCGACACAGTAATTGGCATACACACTGCGGGTGCATCCACATCCGGAGCACCACTAAGCTTGCCATTTTATGCAAACACGGCGGTGTTTAATCACGGAGCGGTAACGCTCACAACTACAAGTGCTGGCATGGCTCACAGTGCCACTGGAGCTGGCACTTTAACTGGATCGATATCGATGGGACAGGTGCCCTTACAACAATTCGTAGGCGCGCACTCCCATAACACCCAGCCAGGGGCAAGGGCACTGACAACTGCTCAAATCAGTGCCAGGCATGTCATCAACAGGGATCTACCCGTCTTCACGGGTAAACCAGAGGAGTGGTTGCTATTTATTAGCAACTACGAGCAGTCTACAGAGCGATGCGGGTTCAGTAATGAGGAGAACCTCATCAGATTGCAGAAGTGCTTAAAGGGACAGGCGCTAGATGCGGTGCGAGGAAAGCTCATGATTCCAGCTACCGTACCGTATGCAATTGGCACTTTGCGTATGCTCTATGGCCGCTCTGAAATTGTGCATGCGTCATTACAGAGAAAGCTCAGAGAAGAGCCGCCGATCAAGGCCGATAATTTGGATACAGTTATCCGGCTGGCCCTGGCAGTCCAGAATTATTGCGCAACAATGGCGGCCATTGGTCTGAACGACTACCTTCACGATCCAGTGCTCTTAAACGAACTCGTTGCTAAGATGCCCAGCAACATAAAATTGGACAGGGGCCGGCATCGATTGTCAAACGATGGCGTCAATTTGGCCACCTTTGACAACTGGTTGTTCAATGTCGCGATGTGCGCAAGTATGGTCACACCGTACGAGACAGCAAGAGATGACAGCGAGAAGAAGAGTTCGGCCAGAAACACAAAATAACGAGTTTTTTGTACACGAAGCAATCAATGGCCATAAGGATTCTCGCAAGCAAAGTCAACAAGAACCAGACATTTCATGCCCAAAGTGTGCTGGCACACACCCACTGTCAGAATGCGACACAGTGGTCGCCCTCATAGGCCAAAAATAAAAAAAATCAAAGTCTCTATTTTAGCTAGAAATGTGTCAGCACTGTCTCATAACACCCTCAAAATTTTTTACTCTGCTGTTATTTTTGTTTTGCTCCATCTGTCCTCTTCAAGAATAACTGTAAAACATAGAGCAAAACATTTTATTGTGCTGCAGTGTGAGCGACGCGTCGCGACGTTTCAAGTGAGCTTGTGAAACAATAAATAAAAACAATTAAAAAAAGATTTGATGAACAATGGAAGTATTTAATATTTTAAATACAGGTATTAACTATTATTTTTAATTATATTCATGTACTAAGGTTGCTGTGTCTATTTTTAATAATTAAGGTAATATTTGTCCACTTTTATGTAAAATTTGTATGTAAGTTAAAGTTTCACTCAGACTTTTAGATGTGAAGATAATCGAAGTTAATGATCAAACTTATAATAAAATATAAACGAATATTTACAGATTACACAGCCCAACAGTGATTTTGGTGCAGGTCTATTTTTAACAGATTATGTTAATATAGACTTTACTGAACAAAACTGTATCATTGGTTTTGTTCAATCAGCTCTTGTTTCCAAGATATCGCGAAAAAACCAAAAAAGTCGACTTTTTGGCACTCTAGGATTTATGGAGGCCACACTGGGCATATTTATCTGAATTTATGAACTAATTGCGATAAAGTACATATCAATGCAAATTTAAAAAATCATAGCCGCTATGTTAGTACAGCGGAAAGTGTCTAAATTGGCCTCTAAAGACAGACATTTTTCGATTTATAGCATTTTTAGCATTTTTTATAGCCCGTTAAAGCTAGCGCAGTTATTGAATTAATATTTTCGCCATCTGAGCCTATAGACAAACATATGATCTAATTTTGTGATTTTTATGGCGATTAAATCAATTTATTTGGCAAAGTTATAGCCTCTTAAACACGAAATTACATATTTAAATTTATGGGAGGAAAACTAGATTTGTAACTCAAATTTTTATAGGAACTGTGAAAAGGCTACTTGTTTCCAAATATAATTTATCATCTACATGTAAACATATAACAATTTATGCCGAACCAAGTAGGCCCTTTACAGTTCCTATACAGATTTAGAGTAACAATCTAGTTTTCCTCCCATAAATTTAAATATGTATTTTCGTCTTAAACACGCCATATCTTTGCCAAATAAACTTATTTAAATGCCATAAAAATCACAAAATTAGATCATATGTTTGGCTATAAGCTCAGATGGCAAAATTAATTATTCAATAACTGCACTAGCTTAAACGGGATGGTTTATATTGCTAAAAATGCTATAAATCGAAAAATGTCTGTCTTTAGAGGCCAATTTAGACCCTTTCCGCTGTACTAACATAGCGCCTATGATTTTTTAAATCTGCATTGATATGTCCTTTGCCGTAATTAGCTCATAAACTCAGACATTTATTCCTAGTGTGGCCTCCATAAATCCTAGAGTGCCAAAAATTCAAGATTTTCGTTTTTCCGCTATATCTTGGAAACAAGAGCTGATTGAACATAACCGAAACCAGTTTTGGAATCAGTAAACATAAACTTATCATATTTTTAAGGCCACAGGGCTGCACCTCACAAAGATGGTCATTTTGTTGGCCTGTGTTATTTAGAGAAAATTTCAGCTGCTAGTTTTTGCTAGCCGCTGCGTAAGCTTGAAAAGAACAACGTGGTCTCGCCGTTTTCAAGCATTTTTTTCGTTTGTGTAACTGTGCTTTTTGTGGCGTCTATCTCTGGCTCTGTCTTCGTCGTCTTCTTCATGCGTTTTGTTGTGTTGTTTTGTGATTGTCATTTGAGTTCAAATGTTATACAAATTTATAATTTAAATTTATATTATTGTACTTTATTTATTTTATAGGAGCTTTTCACGAATGCCAGGTTAGCCGGATTTTTATATTTAATAAGTGGTGTTCCGAGACAGGTACAAATCCAGTCAAGATTCGAAGTATATATCAATCTTTGAAATTGAAAATAGAGAATGATGGCTACATAATGGGAGCTGAATATTTGGATCAATTGGAAAAACGCGTTAATTACTGCTGCAAGAGAATTGCAATATTTTGGCGTGACGGCAAACGAAATAAAACGTTCGTTTTAGACAAGCATTCCGATTGGCTTTCAAAAACTGAATCGTTTTCATTTAAATCTGATGTAAACACTACACCTAAAAATAATATTAAACGTGGTCGTCCCAAAATTAATTTCTCTGAGTGTTCAAGCCGAACAAAGAGAAGACGGATTCGCAAGATTGCTGATTTGGATGAGTCTCCTGCTGACTGTTTGCGTTCTGCTGCTGTTGAAGAAAAAATATCACCTGCAAGTGCTAATGAGATTATTTCGCTTATCGTGGAAGCGAGCTTAACAAAGCACCAGTATATGCTCATTAGGGAGTTTGTAAACAGTAAAATTTCTACACAGCTTTTTTGCAGCTATGATAATGTTGTAAAAGAAAAAAGAAATGTTATCCAAAAAATATTACTGTTAGTGAGGCACATGCAGAAGTGGAGCTTCAAAGTTTATTGAACCACACAGCAAAGCGCATTATCGAGTTGCAGGATAATGTAATACATAATGTTGTCGCCGATCCTGTTTGCAACCTAAAACTTATAGGGAAATGGGGTTTTGACGGAAGCGCAGGGTACAGCGAATACAAACAGAAAGTGAAGGACAATAATTTGGCAGACAGCCACTTGTTTGTGACGTCGTATGTTCCGCTTGTCTTACTAGCAGCTGAAGATTGTTCAAAAAATTATATGGAAAAATCCACGACCAGCATCCACACGATATTGTAGACCTGTGCGATTTCAATTTATAAAGGAATCATCTAAATTAAGTATTGAGGAGGAAAAATATTTTAAAGAAAAAATTACGAATCTTGTCAAGACTGAGATAATTGTTGGCGATAAAACTATATATGTTCAGCATATTTTGCAACTCACAATGGTTGATGGCAAAATTTGTAATGCGCTAACACAAACATCATCATCAAAATGCTATATATGCAACGCGAAGCCCACACAGATGAACAATATTGAGAAAAGCCTAGAAAGCGAAGTTCATAAGGATCGATATGAATTCGGATTGTCACCACTTCATGCATATATAAGATTTTTTGAATATTTTATTCATTTGTCATACAGACTTGACATACAAGTCTGGCAAGTTCGAGGCTGCGAAGAAAAAACAAAATTTATTGAAAGAAAAACAAAAATGCAAACAGAATTTCGATCGAAAATGGGATTGATCGTCGATAAGCCGAAGGTTGGTGGATGTGGAACATCGAATGATGGAAACACTGCCAGAAAATTCTTCAATAATCCTGAGCTATCTTCAAAAATTACAGGCCTGGATGAGGACCTTATTGAACGATGTGCAGCAATATTGCCAGCACTAAGTTCTGGATATAAAATTAATGTTGAGAAATTTAGGACATTTGCACTCCAAATAGCCGTTGATTTGACAAGGACATATTCGTGGTACTACCTTCCGCCTACCGTTCATAAGATTTTAATTCATGGACCATCCATAATTGAAAACGCTCTGGTGTCGATTGGGGAATTGTCGGAGGAAGCTGCTGAGGCAAGAAATAAGGACATAAAAAAATTTCGTCTGCAGCATGCAAGAAAAACGTCCCGAGAAGCAACAAATGAAGCCCTACTCAATCGTCTACTCCTTTCATCGGATCCGTTTATAACAGGACACCGAAAGTTACCACCTAAAACGAAGTCACTTTTTAATAAATATGTTTTTGATCTTTTAGAATAATACAATAATAGCAAAATTATTATTCTGTCTAAAGTTTTGATTTGCTGATTTATAGCAAGGGGTGTATCTTAAATAGTTGGTTGAATATGAACGTTTTGTTTTTTTGTTTTATTTATTACACAGAGGAACAAAATTCAACTTTTTTTTTGCCTGGGACTGGGACCAATAAATTATGAAACTAGAGGCATTAGGTAGCAACACCTCATACCCAGTTTTTCTGGAGCACGTCAAGTTTGCGTTTAATGGGCACTTTTATACTAGCAACACAAAGCTACAACCTCTGTTGCTGGTTAAAAGAAGATGAAAGCTAAAATTTTGAAAAATTCACCAAAGCTGAAAGGAATCACCAGTATTCTAATATAAAATTCCCGCCTTCAACGGATAAACGGTTAGGACCATGCCCATAGAGGTCTAACTTAGAATATGGAATTAATGGAAAACCACTCGATAGAATTGTATAAGATTTTAACTATATTGAGATACGGACTAATAAAATGTGTACTTAAGAGATGGTAGCATGCATCGAAAAACCGCGATGGTGGGTACCACATTTGACAGCACCCATTATCGAGGCAATATAGGCCATAAACTAGAGATCAAAATAGACCGAACTGCGTTTTTAGATTCACCATCGGACCCTTAAGTCACGGGCTATGGCTGTCTTTGTACAAGCAATTGCCTCAGAGCAACATTGACCATATGGGTATCAAGAGCGTCTCCAAAATTATGCAATAAATCCAATAAATAGAAGTCGTCATTTCCATTAAGAAAATCAAAAATTTAGTTTAAAAATGTCTTTGGTGGACAAACCGCGATACGCTAATATGCCTTGAACTGATGTATTTAAATGATCCGATCTGTTTTTCTGCTGGTATTGAAGCACTTTACTCATAAGATTAATTCCATAATTTTGGTGAAACTGGGTTCACCTAAATGGTCAATGTTGTTCGAAGGCAATTGCTAGTATATAAATGCCTAAGAACCGCGAACCAAGCTTTGATTGGTAAAACTGAAAACGCGATTCAGTCTATTTTTATCTCTAGATTATGGCCTATATTGCCTCGATGATGGGTGCTGTCAAATGTGGTACCCATCATCGCGGTTTTTCGATGCATGCTACCATCTCTTAAGTACACATTTTATTAGTCCGTATCTTAATATAGTTAAAATCTTATACAATTCTATCGAGTGGTTTTCCATTAATTCCACTTTCTGAGTTAGACCTCTATGGGCGGGGTACTAACCGCTTGTCCATTGGAGGCGGGAATTTTGTATAACAATGGTGGTGACCCCCACTAACTTTGGTGAATTTTCCAAAATTTTAGCTCTCATATTTTTTTAACCAGCAATAGAGGTTGTAACTTTGTGTTGCTAGTATAAAAGTGCCCATTAAACGCGAACTTGACGTGCTCCAGAAAAACTGGGTATGAGGTGTTGCTACCTAATGCCTCTAGTTTCACAATTTATTGGTCCCAGTCCCAGGCAATTTCGAGTGTTCCACAGTGTTATATTTTTATAGAATTTTGGAAAAAAAATTAAATTTTTATCTACACTAGAAGTATTTTTGCGCACCATCGCCTTATACGCCTTTCTACGGTGCTATGGGAGCTATAAGATATAGTCGTCCGATGCAGCCAATTTTTTTACTATATGTTCAAAATATTTCTTTAGATTTTTGGAGAAAATTTCATAACGATATCTCAACGGGAAATATTTATGGCCGCGGCTCCATACAAGCCCGACCACTGTGCGGCGGTGGGACTTTATAAAGGAGCAGCGACTCTGCTTCTGCTGTTTTAGGCGACATCTGGTGAGGCAATGCAGATCAAAGAAAATCTGCAGCGTGGATGGATGCAAAGCGACACACAACGCCCTGCTACACACGGCTACCACACAGAGTGGCAACGCCGAGTATTCGCGTCAGGGTAGCAACGCCGAGGCCAAAAGAGAGGAGTCTTCTATTTTGTATCATTGCAGATCCACAACAAATCGCTGTTTAGATATGTGCCGATTGTGCTCCATGGCAAATCAAAAAGCGTGCTGGCGTACGCATTGATCGATGAAGGAGCTGCGTGTACGCTCATGGAGAGCGCTCTGGCAGAGGAGCTGGAATTGGATGGACCGACAACAGAGCTGTGCCTTAAATGGACGGGCGAGGTAACCAAAACCGAGTCCAAATCGTTGTCTGTAGCTGTTGGCATTTCACCTATTGGTCATACGACTCAGCAGTACACTCTGAGAAATGTGAGGACTTTGGCAAACTTCGACTTGCCAGAGCAAAGTGTTGGGCCACAGCTTCTACAGTCCAAAAAACATTTGTGTGCACTCCCGATTAAACCATACAACAATCAGAGGGCTCAGCTTATTATTGGTTTAGATAACATCAAGCTAACGGTGCCTCTGGAGCTACATGAAGCAGAGGGTGACGAGGTCATTGCAACGCGTTGCAGACTTGGATGGGCAGCATATGTGCGCGCTGCCACAAGAGATGGTACTAACCCGCGGCTGCTACATATTTGTCAGTGCAGCGAGTCACGGGGTATGGACGAGGCCCTAAAGAATTACTTTTCGCTGGAGTCGATGGGCGTTAGCATCCCGAAAAGTCCATTGAGATCAAAAGAGGATGAGCGTTCCATGCAAATAATGGAGGCTACAACAAGCTACCTGGAAAACGAAAAGCGATGGCAGACGGGCTTGCTATGGAAATTTGATCGAGTAGAGTTGCCGGACTCGTATCAAATGGCGCTCAAGCGCCTCAAATGCTTAGAGGCAAAAATGTCGAGAGACCCGCACTTGAATGAGTTCATGGTGAACACGTTGCGGGACTACAAGCGGAAAGGATACATCCGCCGGCTGGAGGATAGTGAGTTGGCGTTTAACGCAAGATCATGGTTTGTTCCTATTTTTACAGTCACGAATCCTAACAAGAAGAAGACGCGTTTGGTGTGGGACGCGGCCGCCAATGCTAATGGCGTGTCGCTAAACGATTGTTTACTCAAGGGTCCCGACAATCTGGCGTCATTGATGGGCGTGCTCATAAGGTTCCGAGAGCGCCCTGTAGCCATTTCTGGAGACATCCGGGAAATGTTTCACCAAGTCAAGGTGCGCCCAGAGGATCAGGCTGCACAAAAGTTCCTATGGCGAGATGGTGATCAGTCGCGCCCTCCCGAGGTGTATGTCATGCAGGTTATGACATTTGGAGCATCATGTTCGCCAGCCTTGGCGAGCTATATATTGAATCGCAACGCTCTGCGGTATGAAGCGGATTACCCGGGTGCCGTAAGAGCGATTAACGGAAATACGTTTGTGGATGATTGGCTGCAGTCAGTGGATTCCGAAGCCCAATTAATACAGTTGGCCAAAACTGTAAAGATGATTCATGCAAGCGGCGGTTTCGAAATGCGGCATTGGACTTCAAATTCTATGCAAGTGGTGAAGGCGCTTGAGGATGACTGCGAAGTTCTGGACAAACGTATAAGTGCGCATGACGAAGCGCAAGAAAAGGTCCTGGGCATGTGGTGGCTGCCTGGGAAAGATTTGCTGACGTTTGTGGTGAAGCCCGACTTGGTATTGAAAGCAGCTAGTGATCGTCAAACCAAAAGACGAGTCCTGAGTGTGATCATGTCAATATTTGATCCACTTGGACTGCTGGGGTTCTTCAACATACGCGCCAAAATCATACTTCAAAACGTGTGGAGATCTGGCATTGGATGGGATGAATCACTGACCAACGAAGACGAATCCGATTGGAGGCACTGGCTGGAAATGGTTCCAAAATTGAATGGCGTTCGAGTCCCCCGCTGTATGACATGGGTGAGTTCTGCTCAAGCTGTGCAAATGCACACATTTGTCGACGCCAGTATAAATGCCTATGCCGCAGTCGTATTCCTGCGAGCTGAAGTAGATGGTCAAGTTTTTTGCAGTTTGGTTGCCTCCAAAACACGAGTTGCACCCCTGAAGCCTGTCTCGATACCCAGATTGGAATTAATGGCTGCCGTTTTGGGTCTGAGACTAGCAAATACCATTGAAAAGGAAATGTCTGTTCATATTGCCAGACGCGTATTTTGGACAGACTCAAAGGATGTTCTGTACTGGATCCGATCCGATGCGCGCAAATTCCAACAGTTTGTGGCGCTGCGTATCGGAGAGATTTTGGAAGGATCTGATGTGGACAGTTGGCGCTGGGTCCCATCAGCACACAACGTAGCAGACGATGGCACCAAATGGACCAAGACTCCCGAGGTTCATGGTTCGACACGGTGGTTCAAGGGACCACAATTTTTGTATATGGATGAAGACCAGTGGCCACTCATGAATTTTGATAGTGGCCACAATGGATCCAGTATGCTGCACCACGCCGAAGAGGAGCCGAAGCATACGTCTTCCTTGGGGTGCATTTTGCCCGACCTGCAGCGGTTCAGCAAATTAGAGAAGCTAAGAGCCGTGCAGCTTCGCGTACTGGATTTCATGCGAATCGTCTTCAAGAGGACCTGCGGGTCAGACCTGCAGAAAATGCTGCAACTAAAGCGCAGCAACGAAATGGATTTAATTTGTATTCGAGTCTGCCAAGAGGAGGAGTTTTTTGATGAGATCAGCAGTCTGAAGTCGGGGCGCCATATCACCGACCGTAAAAGTTTGCTGTTCAAGTGCTCCCCTTACCTGGACGATTGGGGCATTTTACGCATCAGAGGAAGGATCGACCTAATAGAAGGCGTCGAAGCCAGCGTAAAACGCCCGATAATTTTGCCGACACGACATCGATTGACATATCTGTTGGTGGAATATTATCACCGCCGATATCATCATCTGCATAGAGAAGTTGTTGTCAACGAGTTGCGCCAGCGGTACTGGGTTTGTGGTCTTAGAGCTTTAGTGAGAAGAGTTTCTAATGACTGCCCAGTGTGCCGCATACGACGTGCGAGGCCGAGCCCACCACAGATGAGCGGCCTGCCCATTGAACGATTGACGCCACACACTCCGCCATTCACCTACACCGGGGTGGATTATTTTGGGCCAATCAATATTGTAGTTGGACGGCGCCACGAGAAGCGCTGGGGCGTTCTATTCACTTGCCTAACAGTTCGCGCCGTACACCTGGACATAGCCACATCACTCTCGACAGATTCGTTTCTATGTGTTCTAAAGTCATTTGTCGCTAGACGCGGCTGCCCCCGCCGCATGATGTCTGATAACGGGACGAATTTTCGAGGCGCTAGCAGAGTCTTGACTGCCGAAATTGAGCGCATTTCATCGAAACTTATTGAACAAAAATTTCCCGAATTGGAGTTTACGTTTATCCCGCCTGGTGCGCCCCACATGGGAGGGGCCTGGGAGCGAATGGTTCGCTCCACGAAGTCTGTATTGTCCGAGATCCTGCCACAAAATGGACTTAAAGAGGAGGTGCTGCGTGCAGCTTTGGCCGATGTTGAGAGCGTGCTTAACTCTAGGCCGCTAACATACGTTCCATTGGAGGCGGCCGAGTCAGAGGCACTAACACCTAACCATTTTCTTGTAGGTCATTCAAGCGGATTGCGGGAACGAGCTCCAGTTGATCAGGGTGGAGTAGGACTGGCAAGAGGATTTCGAATTGCTAGTCAGCTGGCCGACCAATTCTGGAAGAGATGGCTGCGTGAGTATCTGCCGACGCTCACTAGACGAACCAAGTGGTTCCAGCCGCCAGTCAGCCCGATTGCTGTCAATGACGTCGTCATAATAGTGGACGACGGATGCAAGAGAAACTGCTGGTCAAAGGGTGTCGTATTGGATGTGCACCGAGCGAAAGATGGCCAGGTCCGAAGCGCCGTGGTGCGAACTGCTGAGGGACTCATAACTCGACCTGCCGTCAAGTTAGCCAAGTTGGATATTAGAGTTGGTAATACACAGCGCGTGCGCTAGTGAATTACGGGGTGGGGAATGTTGAGAGGCGAACCGAAAAGTGAATTTCGGTCCCAATTTTCCACTGTGTAATATTTGCGTGGTTGGCAAGGCCAACCAAAAACTGTATTTGTATGTAACTTAAATTGCAGCATTTGCTATGTTATTGTTGCTTCCCTTTTGCTTATTGGAAATGTACCGCTTCTTCTGCCTGCTTATCTCGCCTATAGCTATGCGCTGGCCGATCGAAGCCGGCTGCATAATTTGTCTTTGCTTTGCCAATTAGTTTTAGTTCACATTTGAAGCTGAGCAGAAGTAAGAAAATATAGAATTTGGACTATTGGCGTGTGTGGAGCACGAATGTAAGTTAAGTTAAACCTAAAGAGAATTGTAATGGAGTTAATGGAAAAAATTAAAGATTTCAGCATACACAGTGTGCATACGCACATACACGATCACATCAATCAATATAAATCAAAGGAGCGTTTTTATTTTGGTTGGTGGCTCGAAGTACCTGCCTTTAACACGCAACCGGCACAGGTCCAGTGCCAACAGGCCTAGATCTTCTTGATAGCCAACTTATACGGTCAAGTTCTTTAATAAGTTTTTAGAAATCACAACCCTTACCAATTCTGACCAATCGTATTCAGAAACGGGAACAGGCCTGACACCAGGTCCAAGCTCGAATATTATATTATCAAGCCTCTTAACTTCCACCTATGAATAAATTGCTTAAGGTCCAATTTCTCATCTAATGTTTCTCATAGATCTATATGTCACATAACCTTGCTAAGAGCAGCTTAAATTGTGAGCTGATCTGACACATAGCAGATATCTGTAAAAAGAGAAATCGGCATTAAGTTTGTTTCAATTTACTTACAAAGAACAAAATTATTCCTGAACCCCGGTTCAAACCCAAACCAAGGTTCAGCGCCCTTCTGAACCTGCTCCTTGCACCCGAACCCAAAAAGTTTCGCGGGCTCGAACCCCGGAGCGAACCCCTCCCGACTTTTAGGAGGTTTGCAGCCCTGATATATATTTAATTTTCCCCTGCAGTCGTGGACGGACGTGAGAAGTTTTGTTCTGTTACATAAAATAGTTTGAACTCATGAACCTTCATACTTGTACCAGAAACTTAATTTTAGTATTTCAAGAAGAATAATAAATATTGTATGTAAAAGACTTGGGCTAGCATTATCAGAAAATCGCTTCTTTGCCTATGCTGTTCGCTGCTGGAACAGACTATCACATGAAATTAAGACTATAAGAAACTACATGCAATTCTTATTAAGACTCATTTTCTGCTCTATTGTAGCTGTAATATATATAGTCATCCGATATTTACTAAAATGTTCAATTCTGTGCGAAAGCATAAAATATTAGTGTTGGCGGAGTTTGGGGACACTAACATTAAAACCAGAAAAGTTTTTCTCCCTAAGACCCATTTTCCAACCCATGGTTCCTATGGCAGCTTCAAGATATAGTCATTCGATTTGAGCCAAAATCTGCGAATCTATATGACAGCATAAGAACAATAATAAGATTAGATGAGTTTGGAGCCATTAACATTAAATAGAAACAAAATTTTTCACTAAAACCCATTTTTCGACCGATCATTCCATTCATGAGATCCGGTCGGTCCAGTAAAAAATAGGGCTCAATGCAAAGTTTCAGCTCGATAGCTTTAAAACTGAGAGGCAGACGAACAGACAGACGGACGGACAAAGCTAAATCGGCTCAGCTCGTCGCCCTGATGAAGAACATATATATTTTATAGGGCCGGAAATGAATATTTTTATGCGTTGCAAACTTCAGGGAGAAATTTTAATACACTTTGTTTGGGTAAAAATATAACTAATAAAGTGATTTAATTAAATGAAAATAAAAAATGAATATATTCATTATTTTAGAGCTCTGTACTGGACCTAAGAATCTTGAATTGTGTGAATATCCTGGAAGTCGAGATTGAATTTTGAAGCTCATGTCGGGCTTACTCCAAGATTAGACATGCTGCAACAGCCGATTGGGATGGTGGAGTGCGACCTGATGCCGTTCCATTCTTGTTCAGAGCGAACGGTCGTGGGTTCAAATCCCAGAAGAGTCCAAACATTTTTAAATTTCTTTGTCAGAAGTCTTAAATAAACCAAAACTGGTGTGGTCTTTGAAGTGTAAAAGAATGTCCTATGGCATGGCGGAGGAAAGGAAGAAAAGTTATCTTTCCTGGGATCGAAACATTATTACATATCAAATTCAAATTAATCTCGACAACGCTTATAATGTTGCAGCTTTGGGATTAATTTGTGCACGATTTTTTTGCTTATTCAATCTTTTATAGGATTTCCCCGGGATAAATGTGATTCTTCTTAGGATTGAAAAAGTCGGATTAACTCAATCTTTTTCGGATTGGCTAAAGACGTTGTTTTCATTACCGCTTGAGATTGATATGATCACGTATGGATTGATTTTTTTTGAGAGTGCTATCTGTAGTTCGAGAGATTCATCAAATCAAAGCTGAATCGGTTTCTCTTTGAGTTAAAAGCCGGTCCATAAAAAATGATAGCGCACTTATCGTTACTACCTACTACCGATTTTATCTTTGCCCATCAAAACTTCTTTAGTTGATAAATTAATTCTTCACTTTTTTTTATTGGAAAAACTTCTACGCTTCTCAGCAGCATCTGTCAAATTAATGTTGCTAGTTTCATACTTTTCTAATTCTTATCCTTAACAAATGATATTTTGTTTACACACTCATTTCTCAACATGTTACCTATTTAAACTTTTGTGGACAGGAAAATTTAATTAAAACCAAAACACAGCTGCTCCTCTCAAGGATAGACCAACCCAAACCAAAGCAACTACAACAATTCCACAACAATATTTTCAATTATAACTCAAGTTTATAACGGAAGAAAACTTGTGTGAGCCAATGGGAGAGAGACAGAGAAAGAGAGCGGAAAGCTTTAAGCACAATAGAAAAGGGAAACCGGAAAACAAAACAAATATGGGAACAGAACACCAAAAACAATAAACTGGAAAATGTGAAAACTGAGAAAATATAAAAAATAGCAACAACAACAACTGAGCCGTGAACTTCAATTTCAGTTAATTCGAAGAGGGAAAATAAATTTACTTAACAAATCAAAAAAGTTTTCACATAACTTTTGCATCAATTTTCGGCCAAGTAAATCAAAACAAATTGTAGGATTGTGGATTTACAATAGCTTACCCACCCCCGTTTCATCCCTTCGCTTAATATTTCAAGCTGAAGTTTGTCAATGTTTTGTTTTTGTTTTGTTATTTATCAGGTGACTTGACGGTTTATGCTTAACATTGGAAATTTTTTTGTGTGTGGGTGTGGCAACTCTACGGTTTTGTGTTGATGACGTGTCAACTCTAGAGCTGCAAACTTTACTCAAAATAAAGCGACAAAGGGAAACCTTGACAAGAGGCAAGGGAAAAAAACAGCACGATCAAGTTTTTCCTTTTTTCTTTAAATTGAATTAACTTGAGAGCGTGGCCGGCATCCGAAGAGGGAGGGAGGCTGCCCTTTGCACCGGCTGAAAACTTAAGATGATTTATTTGCTTCACATGGCAAAGTTGTGTGTCATTTTTTTTACAAGTTTCGAGAGAAGAGCGGTAAAAGATAGCGCTGACCAATGCGAAATGAATTGAACGATTTATAAACTCCAATCCCTCATTGTCCTGCTATCGTAGCTGTCAGGAAATCATTTTTAATAATTAGTCAACTTATTTTAATCTTCTCCATTGACAATTTTTGCGTCTATTCATTAAAATTTTGCCAATTTGTTTATTCATTTTTGATGTTTAATGTCAATTCAGCATTTCATTATTTTTTTCATCAGTCTATGACAAATTGATTAATTCGTATCCGCACACAAACATACACGCGATTTGCTCATGCATAAATTTATATAATTTTTGTGCACAAAGAATTGGCTAATTCCCATGCAAAGCAAAAAAAAAAAAAAGAATAAAAAAATAAGCCATTATCGTGCATTCATGGCTCTGACAGTCCGTAAGTTACACAATTAGTTATTAATTAACAAACCGCATTTGTTTCAATTAATTTGCAATGGCCAAGTAATATTTAATATTCTGCACGCATAACTAGAAACGTGAAGGCACAAAATATGTATTAATATATATTATTCTTTATGAATTGTATATGCTGTTATGGACGTTGTAATTAATTAATAAAGAAATTAATATTAAAGGTCACAAATGTGTGAAAGACTGGAGAGCTTCTCACGAAAAAGTATGTAAAATACATTTAAAAAATTCTAAACCTTTTTGGGTCTCGTTAGATGTATGTACGTTTGTGAGTTACTCAGAGTCATCCAAAAAACTAAGCTGACATTTATTTAATACGTCCCAATTTGGTTCATTTGATTCAATCAAACATGTGCTAGCAAATTTTTGAGCTTAGAACTTGAAATATGGCAAGTAGGTTCTTAGAAAATCAATTTATTTTATAAGCATACAATATAATATTCAAAACTTATTCTTATTCTCGTTTAACTTAGAATCGACTCGATGACGTCCTAGAAAATCCGAATGCTAAAATAATATAGATAATGAACATAAAGTTATGCTATCTCGTTTAAATGAATCATGTGTTAAAGGCAACAGTATCAATGCTCACTCTGCCAAAGCGAGAAATTTAACTAAACTATGTTAACAAAGCAAGTGTGAGTGCTAGCATTAGCAAAGGAATTTTATCTGTATGAAAGGAGGTTCTAAAGAGGTTCTAAAATATTAATAATGCCAAACAAACTTCGCACCCAAGAGGAAAATTATGCAAGACTAATGGCAAAGAATATAGTCAAGATCATAAAGAATGTTTTAAGCCACTTTCCGCAGCTGACTAATCAGTTAATCCTTAAATAATACCAAGGAGAATAAGAAATATAAATATTGTGATTCTTATTAGATGTCATTCTTTTGAATATCATGTTTGATCCACGATCTGTAACTATTATCGCATCATCTAGCTGCAAGTCGGAAGCATCTAACAGCCGCTTTTTCATTGTACATTTACATATACACTAATGGGCATACGTATTTTGATAAGTATATAGGCCTTATTGGAAAAAAAATATCTGAAGTGATTGCATATCCGCAAGAATTCGTGACACCGTTTTTGGAGGCGGAAGCAGTTGGTCCACGTCGATTTCCCAATTGAAGGACAAGTGGTATGAAGTCTTTAATATCAGAATCGCCTATGCTACTGAATGGCCGACAATTTTGAGCGGCCCTCTCCGTCTCAGTTGACCGTTGTGACCGATGATTTCGTTTCCGCATCTACGTATACAGAAGGTTCATGGCCGTTACCAATCACTTTAATTTTGAAGATTCTATTGCATTTATGTCCAACTGAATTCGACATTGACCCACCCATTGGCACGCAAACTCATTTGGAATTAAATTTTTCGTCTCCCCAAGTACATGACCAAACAAGTCCCACACCTTGCTTCTACCGTGTATATAGACAACTACTTGCGAGAATTGTTTTCCGTTTTTATACCCTTGTAAAGGGTATTATAATTTTGCCCAGAAGTTTGCAACGCATTGAAATATTCATTTCCGACCCCATAAACTATATATATTCTTGATCAGGGCGACGAGCTGGGTCGATTGAGCTTTGTCCGTCCGTCTGTCTGTCTGTCCGTCTGTCTGTTTCTACGCAAACTAGTCTCTCACTTTTAAAGCTATCGAGCTGAAACTTTGCTCAGAGACTTCTTTTTACTGCACACTGCTAATATGTCGGAACCGGCCGGATCGGATGACTATATCTTATAGCTGCCATAGGAACTACCGGTCAAAAAGTGAGTCTTTGCGATAAAAACTTTTTTGTTTTTAATGTTAACGTACCTCACTTCAGAGATTATTAATATTATACGCTCTTACAAAGATTTGGAAGTTTTGGTCAAAATCGGATGACTATATCTTATAGCTGCCATAGGAACTATCGGTCAAAAAGTGAGTCTTTTTGAGAAATTTTTGTTTTGTTTTTAATGTTAACGCGTTCCACTTCAGCGATTATTAATATAATACGCTAGAGTTGTTGGTTAGCGGCCTTTCTAATTTTAGAATTTGATGCTTGCTGGCTCGAGGTCAAGAAGAAAAACTCAGTCAGGAAACAAACACAAACTGAGTTTTTCTTCTTGACCTCGAGCAAGCAAGCATCAAATTCTAATATAATACGCTTTTAAACAGGCTTGGAAGTTTTGGTCAAAACCGGATGACTATATCTTATAGCTGCCGCAGGAACTATCGGTCGAAAAGTGGATTATTTGATTTGATTTTTCTTAATCGCTGATGTATTAAAACATTTGCAAGGGTATATAAACTTCGGCAAAGACAAAGTTAGCTTGGCCTTCTCGTTTTAAAATAACAAAACTAGTAGTAGCCATATATAACGAAATCAGCAACACGAACTGAACTAGTGTGAGACCGAGAAATACGAGATGACAAATTTCACATTGCAGTTTAACTTTGATTCAATCAATCCTTGAATTAAAATGAAACTAAAAATTCAATAAAATAGCATTTCGTTGATTTTCCAAAATGTCATATTTAAGCTTTCTTTATAGAAGCCGTGTTCACAGCCTATGTGCACGACCTGGATTTTTTGTTTCAAATTATTTAACTTTTTCACCAAACTCATAATTATAAAAATTTCAACAACCAGCCAGGAAGCGGTGAAGTGGGTATGGGTCAGTTTTAAGAAAGGCCAGAGTTATTTCCTTACAAAAAAAAATTACTCGGCCGGTCATATCCTGGGCAGCTATAAGTTAAGTAGCCATTAAATTGCGTTAAAATGAGATTGAACTGAGATCAGCATGGGTTCTTTTGTCCTTTGGGCCAGTTCAAGCCCAGTGTTATTGTGTTATAATTTTAAAAAATTTTCCATTGTCCCTTCTTTTCAAATGTTTAATTTCCGACATTTGCCAATCAAAACTTTTCACAAAACAAATCACAACACCTTAGCCGCCTAATCGACCTCCATTTTCACTTTAACCCTCTGCCTTCCACTCTCTCACGATTTCTCAACAATGCTAGTAATTGAAAAAATATATACACAGCGTCCTTTAAATGGAGCAAGGACATGTCGAAATGTTCTCACCAAACGGGAAAAAGGGGAGAAGCGAGGCAATCCGTTGGTCACTTTTGCTGTTTGAGAAATTGACATTTAAACATGAAATTCCCGGCAAAATCCAAGTCGAAACGACAATGGCCCCAGCCACTTTTTGGAGAAGTCCTGTCCCGTCTATTTCCCCATCCCTCTTGCCCCACTTGTTGTCCAGGACTTGCAATCTCAGCAGTGCCAGGCAAACTTTATATGCATTTTGCTTGAAGAAAAAAATGGGTGTATGTTTGAGGAATTTTCCCATATGACTGTCTATCTGAGTGTCGCTCCTCAGAAACCCCTCTGCCTGTGTGCACTTATCGATTGCTCAGACGCGGACAAAAGTGTTTTAGAAAAATATGTGAGAAAACTTGAATCAAATACCAAAAAAGAAATCACACATTTCCACACAGAGAGAGAAACCCATTAACACTAATCGCTTCCCCACAGACACATAAACAATTTATCCGACACACACACAGAGACGCACATGAGTGAGGTCCTTTTCCGCCGCATAGATCGAAGCCAGACTTGAATTTTTTTTGGTATTTTGCTTACGCTGCCGGAAATTTATCACGTTAACCTTTGGGAAATGCTCATATAATTTATCTTCAAGAAAGTAAATTTTCCAAAAAAAAACCTGAGAAAACTGCAAAAGCATTTGGGCTCTTGTTCTGAATGAAAATTTTTCGACCAAAACTTTTCAAACTTGGAGGCGGCTGCTGCGGCTGCTGTTTTCACAAAAATACTCTGGAGGGTTGATGTTCTATACGTAAAGAGGTGCGGGGAATGTCTGAGCAAAGGTAAAAAATGGCACCCACATGTGTGTGTGTGAGCATTTGTTTGTAGGGGTTTGTGTTTCTGGGTGAGATGGAGTAAAAAATTAGGTTAATTTGGTTGGGCGATGGATTGATGGCGAACCATCGAAAAGCACTTGGCAAATAATTAATATAATTTTCAGTTGGATTCAAAGCCGGTCAGTGGTAATTCACATAAATTAGCCAAAAAAAAAATGGTTGAAGCAAGTTTGAAAACTTAAGGTAAATGTTTATTTGCTTAAGCTAGGTATTGACTACGAACGAAATAGCTGCAAATTTAAAGGGCAAACAGTTTCCGAGGGGTTTCTACTACTTTAATAGTTTGTCTTGGTAAGTAGCATAATATTATTTCCTTACATCTGCCTATTTTAATTTCATAAGCCAACTTGGAACTTTAACTTAATTTAAACATAAATAACCATTAATTAAATTTTGAATCACCCAAACTAATGGTAATTGTAATGAAAATATCTACTTACGCCCCGATAGATATAATGTGTGATCTGCTTGCTAAAATTGATCGGTATCAGGTTTAATGGCCTTCTTCCACTGGCAAACATTCAATCAAATTTTTGAAAAGTGGATTTGTACGATATATCTAGATTTCGGGATTCTTACATAAGACACATTTAAGAAAGAATGTAGCACTTGCCGCTTGCCTTAGCCAGGCACATTTTCCGTTTTCAATAATGGAGGTCTAGAGAACTGCAACGAGCTGACATGTGAAAGCCCGTTTATTCTCTCTACAAATGCTTACCAAGTAAACTTAAGGCTCGAAGCCCGCTGAGCTCGTTCAAGAGGTATACACAAAAAATTAAAAGCACTCTTGTATTTAGGGACCATGGTACATCTGAGCTCGTGTATTGCAAAGTACAACAACTCGCGTTGACTTGCAGCTTCGGCCACAAGTCACTACAAGCTCTTTTTGGCGAAATAAAAGATCTGCTGCCTGCTGTTGCGATTCACAGCTTAACACGAGTAACACCAGCATGCCAAAACAGCAACATCGAGCACAGAAAGAGGAGTAAAATGCGCGAGTATGATACAAAATTAAGTGCTCCTTGCTGGTCTCTGGTCCATACCCTTCACCAACTGTGATAAGTCCCCACCCAATGATATAAAACCATATCCGCAATTATATTAAAACAGCAGTTGCTCCTATCGCTGACACTTTTGAATTCGATAGCATATCGATAGAAAATCTAGCCTCAATGAAAGTGACTTGATCATCAGTCGCGGATGATCTAGCGCAGCTTTGGGCAACAAGAGCAAGGCCGAAAAGTGAGATACACTCACTCACTAAAATAAAATGCCGTGAATTTGCTTCGACCAAACAGCATCAAAGGCTATCGGAAAGGCTGTTTTCTCCCTTCTCATCTAGCAAATGACAATTTATATACTATGGAGAAATACACAGAAAGAATGATTTCATCAAGATCATTCAACGAAAGAGCTCTAAAGCGTGCCATTCTAACAAGGGTATAAAATTCATCGATTTAAAATGGTCCTGAAACAGTTCTACAGGTTTCAGTTCCGAAACGGTTTGCAGACTTGGGCGGGATATTCCGAATCGGAAAATAATTCTTCTGAAGTAAATCCGTGTAAATAATGCAACTAGAAGTCAAAAACCCAAGAAAACCACCCTATATGACCTCGATAATGAGTGCTGTCAAATGTGGTATTCACTATCGCGGTTTTTCGATGCATGTTACCATCTCTTAAGTACACATTTTATTATTCAGAATCTCAACATAGTTGAAATCTTGGTGAATTCTATAGAGTGGTCTTCCATTAATTCCATTTTCTAAGTTAGACCTCTACGGGCGGGATACTAACCACTGTCCATAGGAGGCGGGAATTTAGTATTCACAATTTATTGGTCCCAATCCCAGGCTATTTTGAGAGTTCCACTGTGGGATATGAAGCAAAATCGAAAAAAATCCTCTTCTACAAATTAGGTGTGGAGTGAATCCCAAGTCGTTTGACCAATTCTTTATGCAGAATAAGTAAAGCTGACGATACAGTTAATTCAAATTGCTGGCGTTCCCTGCCTAAAGACACGTTGCCGATTCCGCTGACTTATACGTATATTAACTCCGTCCTTGTCTGAAATCGTAGTGCAGTTCGTTGGACACGGAAATGATCCTGTTGGACACCGTGAAGACCTATTGACGTTGAATTATGTACACTTTCGTGCGTGAGCAGCAGAATGGAGCCCGTGAGAATTCGAATTGGCTGAGTTAAAGCAAACAATGGAAGCAGCACCTGGTGATCAACTCATTAAACTGAGTAACGTTGCAGCAATGAAGCCCGTATTTTATAAAGTCTGCTGTTCTTCCGTATTATATAGCTGCGTCAAAAATTGTGGGTATTCAATCAGTACGCCCCTAACGTGATCGCAAATTGTCCGCAGCCAGCATAGTTCAGTTAAATCTCTCGCTAAACCTGCTGGGCAGCCGAGATCTGTCCCTCCATAACGCCAGAGACAGCCGAAGGGACGCCTTCATAGTTGCTTCAATTGCATGGAAGGAGGACATCAGTAACGACAGAGTCTGAAGCGACCTGTTGGAATGACCCAAGCTGAAGACTTAGATGCATCCTCCATAGATGCATCGTTTGTGGACTCGTACAGCGCGAATGTATCAGTCGAGCTCTTGAACTGAATGAAACCGGTCTAAGAAGGATCGCTTAGTAGATGCGTGTGTAAATAGGAAACCGTGCAAATGCCGTATAAACAAAAAAAGCCCTAAAGGTGTGTTCACAATCAATAACATGTTGCCATTTTTAAGTGAATTTACTGTTTAATTAAATAACTCTTCTAGACGCTTTAAAAAATCAAATTAATCATACGCCCTGCATGCGAGCAGTCAAAACAAGAGTCAAAATGTCCAATCATTAGACTGCATTTAACATATCAAAACACGTTCACCACTCAACTCACCTAAATCATTGAACCGCACATGCAATGTCAAGCAATTTGATGCTGGCGGAAATCTTTCAAAGTTAATTTTCAACAGGAAGAGAGGAAAGGGCGTGAGGAGGCAAAGGCTACTCAATAGTGCTCCAATTCAACAGACATCAAAGCGTCAATAAGCAGACAAATATAGACAGCTGGGCGTGGCATAGGTGTGGGCGGGGCCAATGGGCCATTCCAACGGCCTGTCTGGCAAACAAGCTTGACTGATAACGGAAGCAGGCAATGCACGTGTTTACCTTGGTATATGGGGAAAATGCTTCTACTGTCTGCTCACCAGCCGATGATGATAATGATGATGCTGATGATAATCATGGAAAGGAGCCACTGCTGATGTCACACATTCATGGTCATTTTGCTGAGTCAATCGTTTGAAAAATTTATGTTGCCTTCAAAAGCAAAATTTGCCATCGCCAACTGCCGGTTTGAACGTTTGTGGGTTCGAGGTAGCTGAGGCGGGAACAGGAGCGT
This sequence comes from Lordiphosa clarofinis, assembly GCA_018904275.1. Lineage (NCBI taxonomy): Eukaryota > Metazoa > Arthropoda > Insecta > Diptera > Drosophilidae > Lordiphosa > Lordiphosa clarofinis. The sequence goes on from JAEIGQ010000086.1 coordinate 390,205, forward strand.
TCAGTTAGATAGTCAATCGATGCGGTTCATTTAACTTGACTGAATGTGCAACGTTTGCTGACCTGGTCGGCTTGCCTGGGTCGGCTGGCCTCTTCCTTCTCATGTTTATGAAGTGTTGATGTGTGTCTGATTTAATTGAAATTTGATGCACTTTTCCATGTTTGACCGGAGTCAGCAGCTTTGCCCTGAGCACTTGGAAAATATGCCATGTTCATTTAAAGCGAAAGCCCTAAAAAAACTACATATGACTGAGTAATTTAGCCCGTGTGGGCAGTTCTCCGACTGTTGGTTGACGATTTATAAAAAAACCAATGCTGATGCGCAGATCCGGTAATTGCTTATATCATTATCAGAAATACTTAAGACTGTGTCGCTCAACCTGATTGTACTCAACTTTTTAAAACAATTAAGCTGTCACCTTTTCAACCCATTGCATTTTTGTAAACTTTGTGGTCGAGTGTAATTATATTTCCAAAGTTCCCTGGCACTTGGCAACATTTTTAATGCCATTTACCGACCACATCCTACTTTCACTCCATCTCCAAGGACAAGGAGTAGCATTTTAATGTGCTTAAAGATGACTTAAAAAAAATAGTGTCAACGGCAGACGCAGGGGTGCCGCCAGTGCCCCACACCTCCCACACTCACACCCGAACACACATAATAAAAGACGGCGGCAAATGACAACAACAAAAGCGACCAACAGAAAGAGACCGAAAGCAAAACTTAACAAGTTCACTTAGAAGAAATTAAGTTTTCAGCATTTATGTAACAAAAACTATAAAGAAAAACTTTCTTAATGAAGCGACGACGACAATGCGGTGGAGCAATGAAGAAATGTTAGAAAAATTGTGAAGAAAAGGCGAGCGAAAAGTGGAGAAGAGAAAGATGACAATGAAAGCATATTAAATGCATTTAGTCCAAGTCCAGAAAAAAAGAGTCTGGCATGGTAGTGGAGACTTCGTTAAATAAGAAACTATAGAGAAGTATTCAGTTCAATTAATTGACCGCGGTCTCGGTAAAACTTAAATTTTTTCTTGCACAAAACGTTACGGCTTTATTAAACTAACAAGTTTTAGTACACTCGCAGGAGGTTCCCAAGTACTTAGAGCAATTTTGACATAAGACAAAGAATAGAACTGGGAGTGTGGAAGGGTGGTTAACTAACATGACCTCAAGCCGGCTCTAAATTGATTATTTCATTATTTCACAGGATTGTTAAAAATATCAAATTACTTGATTAACTGATAGTATCATAAAATTGCTTCTATAAGATTTTGAAAACTATGAATAAGACCTGAATTGTCGGCAGAGCAAAGCAGTTAAATTATTTTGTTGAGTCCCTCAAAGTGGAATATCAGTTAAATGATTCCAAAAATGTGCCTCTTTAAGCCAACAATACGTACAATACAAATAGATAAAAGGGAAAGAAAAGGTTATCAACTATCTGTGTAAAAGTTTCATCATATTGCTTTCAGCCACTTATTCGTGAAAACGCTTTCATAAATTCTCTTACAATAATTTAGTAAATTTCGTGTTTTTTTTTAGACTATTGACAGACTTGAGATATAGCCTATGACTTTTCCCAGCCTTAAACTGTGAAAATTTCGTAAGGATCGGTAAAGCGGCTTAGACGCCAAAAAGGACTTAAGTTATGCTATATGCTATAAAGCTTTTATTTCAACGGTCCCAAAAAACCGCGAAATTGGCTATACAGCTCCAAAGGGGCCAAGCCAAGCTTCTCTCAATCTCTTGGCGTGTGTGCCTCAAATTTTTCGCACAAGAGAAAGGGACCTACAGTTTAACGGCGAATCCGAAACGGCAAAGTTTGAGAATTTGCTATTTCATGGCTAGCTACTTCACAGCTGGCGCCAATAGCTCGTGAAGGTGACCGGATGTGTAATAGCTTTTTTCCAAAGAAAGAAAAAACTTATATAATTAGATGATCCGAGGCGGGATCAAACCCACGACCTTCCGACCAGCACACTAACCGCTGTGCCACTCACGGCCACTTATTGTAAGACTATTTATAAAAGAGCTTTTCATGTTTAGATGACAATGCAGGAGTTGGTAAGTTAGAGGTGTAGATCAAATGATCAAAAAAATCGCTATAATCGAAAAAATTCTCATAGAACCTAAGATTATAATGAATATTTTATAAATGTTAATGTTACACAGAGGAACCAAATTCAACTTTTTTTTGCCTGGGACTGGGACCAATAAATTGTGAATCTAGAGGCATTAGGTAGCAACACCTCATACCCAGTTTTTCTGGAGCACGTCAAGTTCGCGTTTAATGGGCACTTTTATACTAGCAACACAAAGCTACAATCTCTGTTGCTGGTTAAAAGAAGATGAAAGCTAAAATTTTGAAAAATTTACCAAAGCTGAAAGGAATCACCAGTATTCTAATATAAAATTCCCGCCTTCAAGGGATAAGCGGTTAGTACCATGCCCATAGAGGTCTAACTTAGAATATGGAATTAATGGAAAACCACTCGATAGAATTGTGTAAGATTTTAACTATATTGAGATACGGACTAATAAAATGTGTACTTAAGAGATGGTAGCATGCATCGAAAAACCGCGATGATGGGTACCACATTTGACAGCACCCATCATCGAGGCAATATAGGTCATAAACTAGAGATCAAAATAGACCGAACTGCGTTTTTAGATTCACCATCGGACCCTTAAGTCACGGGCTATGGCTGTCTTTGTACAAGCAATTGCCTCAGAGCAACATTGACCATATGGGTATCAAGAGCGTCTCCAAAATTATGCAATAAATCCTATAAATAAAAGTCGTCATTTCCATTAAGAAAATCACAAATTTAGTTTAAAAATGTCTTTGGTGGACAAACCGCGATACGCTAAGATGCCTTGAACTGATGTCTTTATTTTTTTTTATCGTATAAAATACGTGCGTTTTTAAAGATGGTTTTTGACACTTCCAATAATGACTGACTTTAGCTCATCCAACACGAATACTTACCTTACTACGAATACTACCAAACTAAGGCCTAAATATATTCACATTAATCCGAGTCTTACCAAAGATCGAGATTTCGTTTTTTTTTGATTCAAATGTGATTCGTTTTGTATCGGCGTGGTTTTGCAAGCTTATTGATCAATTGTCTTGTGACAGTTACGTTGTACCGCTCTGATCTGGGTCTGCTGGGTTGCAATTTACGTTAATAAAAGACAACTCTGTTATTTAAGCAACCAATCGGAGTACATTGGTTTTGTTCGATATGTAATAACACACACCATGAGACACTGATTCTTTACCGTCCACACCGAAATTTACCAGTTAGTCTTGTTTCCCACTCTCGCTTATTATACTGACATTATATACAGGGGACAAACAGCAACCTTTTAGTTGACAAAAGCTTAATGACTGATTCACTCGACAGTTAGTAAACTCCAATTGCCACATTACACCCAGCATCTTTGTTAGATGTATTTTTGTGAATAACCCTGTGAAAGTAAGTATCCAATTGTTGTACCTGTCTTCTCCAAACATGATTTAATCTTCTTGACCTTATCACAACTGACTATAATGACCACAAATATAGGACTTTAGGAATTAGACATTTCTCTTTACATGCCTTTAACTTGTGTAATTGGGATTTTTTATACGTTGCCCTTGTTGTCATCAGTTAGTCACTCAACTAAAAATATCTATATGCTTTTGTTCCACTTCGACAAAAAGGATCACCACAAAAACCGTGAAAATAGGACATAAAGTTGGCTTTTCTTCACGTGATATAATGTTTAAGTGGAAGCGTTACGAACACATATCTCTGGACAAATTAAAACAAGAAAACTGTTAGAAAAAAAACTCGAAATCGAGAAAATTTGGTGTGTGTTGTACAGGAAATCTGGAATCAACCAAAAGTCTGGGGGGAACCAAACGATATTAGTGCGATCTCAATAAAAATTTGTAAAAAGTACAAGTCTTATAAATTCGTCTAAATCATGTACTGACACTGACAACGACTGTGATAATGTTTTAGTTTTTCGTGTGTACGAAGATGTCCTAATCGTTCTTAAGATTAAACAAATGCTACTGGTCTGGATGAAATAAACCCAAATTTAAAATAATATTACCAGTAGCTCTCTGTTATATTACCCACATTATAAATACTCCTTACCACAAGTTCATTCCCTAATCCTGAAATACTATGCCGTTTCAAAACCGCGGTAGTTTAGGCCTTATCGATTTTACCATTTCTGTCCAAAGTTTGTGACATCTGATGCAGCCAAAAACAATTATGCTTCGAGTCTAATGACAAGCAATCGGGGTTTAGAAAAAACAAGCTTACCACAGCTATAATAAACACCTGACACCGTGACAATACATAGTAACCTTTCTAACGCTTCTTGTTTTGCAAGGCGTTTGACACGTAACATGGATTCTCTGTACCAAGTAAGAAGTATCGATTTTCACCAGCACAAGTTTTTTCATACCTCTGCAATGGCCAGGCTGTGGTTACCCCTCTTCCTATCGTTCTGTACTCACGTGGTGTCCCAGGACGTCTTGGCATTCTGTTCCTTTATGTTTGATCTGCTAGTATTTTGTAAATTATATACCACATATGTAAGCCGTCCTCTAAGTCGTATCTGTGAATGTGAGTGCTTGTAATGACGATCTGATAGTGGTTAAAAACTGGGCTGTGAAAACGACTAGGGCTGAACCCAACAAAGTCAAGTGCTTAGTTGTTTTCAAAAAAGAGATTGACACACAGTTTACCAAAAGACAATACTACGAACGGTTCCTGGTTTCTTACAAAACCTTTGGACTGATCACATTAATTTGCCATTGGCACCTTGGCGTTAGGCAATATTACCATATCAACTAAACTCGAATGAAAGCAAAACCTGCCTTATTCCTACATTTTTTATGGGGTCGAGGCTTTTTGACTGTGATTCTGCTCCGTACAAACTCGGTGTAACAACACCAGTACTCAACAAAACGACTAACACATTCCCCTTCGCAAAATATTGATGCCCCTAACTTTGAACGCTGTTTTCCGCAATAAGGAACCTTCGTACCTTTTCGAAAAACTCACTTTGCGACGCAAATTTCTAACTTTTTGGCTCTTGTCTCTGAAAAACACTTTTTCACACGTCGTGTACAACCTACACTAAAATCTATGAACGCACCGATTTTTCGTAAAACTCTATCACACACCACAAACAAATTAATGTTCTAAATATTTTAATTAAAAAAAAAAAAAAAAAAAAAAAAAAAAATAATATAATAATAATAAAAATTGTCTTAATATAAACTTGTAATAATGTTAGCAATGTCAAACTCTATATTGTATCTTTAATCTTAGTAGTTAGCAAAAACATGAATTAATGTACTTTTGTATTTTGTGACTTGCACAATAATATAAGCTCTCTAGAACTTAGTGCAAGGATGAGGAACATAATAAAATTAAAATTAATGTCTTTACTCATAAGATTAATTCCCTAATTTTGGTGAAACTGGTATAACAATGGTGGTGACCCCCTCTAACTTTGGTGAATTTTCCAAAATTTTAGCTCTCATATTTTTTTAACCAGCAATAGAGGTTGTAACTTTGTGTTGCTAGTATAAAAGTGCCCATTAAACGCGAACTTGACGTGCTCCAGAAAAACTGGGTATGAGGTGTTGCTACCTAATGCCTCTAGATTCACAATTTATTGGTCCCAGTCCGAGGCAATTTTGAGTGTTCCACAGTGTTATATATTATACTAGCAAATATTCCGTCGCGCTTCGCTGCGCCTTCAACAGTATAGAACCAATGCACACCCTAATGCCACCAATTTTCCACCCAGTTTCCATTTACATCCCACCCAATTCATGTCCACTTTCCGCCTGTCTCCCCATCCACATTGCACCCACTTGCCAACCACATACCACCCACCTCCCGCCCACTTCCCGCCCACATCCCACCCACTTCCAAAACAACTTACCACCCACATCCCATTCACCTCCCATCCTCTTCCCAGTGGGCATCCCGGCGGTATTTCCAGCATCGGAAAATGAAAACACAAATGAATTATCATTTTGATCTTACAAACCGAGTTTCAAGTCAATCGGGTAAAAAATAGTTACTTTGCATGCAGAATTTTTCGGGCATTTTCCTCGTGGGTGGATTTCTCGACAATTATAATTCACATTTCAAATTATTTTGTATTCTGTCCTTACAAACCGAATTTCAAGCCAATCGAATGAAAAATAGTTTATTTCATGTTGAATTTTCCGGGAATTTTCCGACCGTCAGGTAAAATTTTCTAACTTCGGAATATCTCATTTCAAATTGCTTCGTATTTTATCCTTACAAACCGAGTTTGAAGACAATCGTATGAAAAATAGTTTTTTGCATGCATAATTTTCCGGCCATTTTCCTCGTGGGCGGATTTTCCAAAATCGGGAAAACACGTGTCAAATTATTTCGCGTACTATGCTTACAAACTAAGTTTCAAGTCAATCGGATGAAAAATAACATTTTTCCCATACCAACTTTTCCCACGCTTTTCCGACTTTTCCGGGTGGAATTTTCCAAAACCCCGTCTTAGTATGCACTTTCACCACCAACAGAAACTCCTGTCCAAATTACAGCTTCCTATCTCTTACAGTTTAGGCTGTGCGATAGTTGCCAATCAGTCAGTCAGTGAATCAGGACACTCTCTTTTATATTTATAAAGATAATGGTCCAAAAAAGAACAAGAAGAAACATTTTTTTGAAATTATTTAATACGATGAAAATTTGTTATAGAACTTTTAATTAGGGGGTGCAAAGACCCAAGGCGCACGCCACGCAATCGTTATTGTTTTCCGCAAAGGGATAGATGCACACAAAGATCATTGCTGCGTGAAGAGCAACAAGAACTTTATTTGTGTTTACTCTTCTCTTTCTCTTGGATCGAAGGTGTATCAGAAAGCTCCGTAAACACACACACAAAACCAGTTATCTCTTTCTGGTTTTTGTGGTTCTTGTTGTTTTACAAATACATATTTTCTTCACTTGAAAGCCGTAAGCTCATTATGGTTACTTTGCTCTAAACAATTTTCAAGAACAATGGGTTTTGTCATTATATTAAAATTCAGACTATCAGGTTTGTTGTCGTTTTCAATTTCGATCAAATCATGCGGAATCGGAATTGTCAAATGTTCTCGCTTCCAAAAACCGACTGTGCTATTCGACATTTATCTTCAAAGTCCCAGTTACCTTCAATCGATCCTCTGGATGGCAAAAAGATTCGACCGAATTCTTGAATCGTTTCTTGGAAATCACAACTCCGACCAATTCCGATTAATCGGATTCGGGAACGGGAACAGGCCTGTATATTAAAAAAAATTAAAAGTGCTGTTAAAGCTTCAACTATTTTATAGTATATTCAAAAAAGGTTGGACTTGAGTGCGAAGAATAAATTTTAGAACAAAGTCTTCAAAATTACACTTAATTTTATTTTTTATATTATAAATCAAGCCTTACATTGCTTTTGGCGACGCAAGCCTATCAGCTTTACTTCAATGGTCCCTATCCTTTTCTTTCCGCCAAAGCAAAGACCTAGGGATTGACTTTTTTAACCTGGATAAACATTCATTCACCGAACACAAACCACTTACACAGTGAGTCTTAACTCTTTAAAAACTTTAATTTAAATTTCTTGATATATGAGTCTAATCCCTAAAGTAGACCTTACAAAAAATACTTTCATTCCAAATTGGTTCATTTTCTTTTCTTCTGTGCTGTTCACACTACGCCCACAATTTGTACTTCAAACATGATTATATTATCTGCGCATTTGCAGACAATAAACTTCTTTTTGTGCACTTCTGTAAGCCTGAGAAATTTACAGAAAATTTTATTATCACGTTTGCACACAGCTAATTTGCAGGAGAGAGAAATGCTAAGCGAAAGAGCGAGACAAAACGGTACAAAAAGAAGACTTCACTGAATTATATTTTCACAATAAACTTGGCAGACGCCGTTCTCTATTTGTGCATTTGTATCTTTGCATCTGCAGCTCTGCGGGCAATAATAAGATGCAAACAAAAATCCTACCCCGGCCCCTTCCATTGCACTCTGCAGTGCAGTGTACGTGTGCCATAAAAATCCAGCAGATAAGTGGGAAGAGAGTAAAGTTGTGGGAGCATATAAAGAAATTTCCATGGATTTTTAAACGTAATAAGCGAAAATGTGACTGCAAAATACAATTTGTAATGAGAAAACTAATGCGAACTGCGAGCCTAGAAAATATTGCGGCATATTTCTAGGCGTACTTATGGCGGGCGCTTTCAGAGAGAAAGAGAAGGAGAGAGAGAGAAGCGCGTGCTAAAATTATGCAATACAATTATGCGAACAGGCCTGCACTTTGTATGTCTTTCTGTGCATGTATAAGTGAGTGTGCTTGTGTGTGTGTGTGTTTTGTGGCTCGAAACGTGACTTGTTTTTGTGAGGCTTAGGCTGTGGGATCTGGAAATTTGTTTGCATTTGTTTTCGGGGGATTTCCACAAAGTAAACTATTCAAAAAAGTTTTCCTTTTTGAGGTTATGCCTGAAAACAGTTGGAAACTAGGCTTATGTGCTTGCAAAACGAGAAAGTGAAGCTATAAGAACTACAATATTTGTAGGAATTAGGAAAACAGATGAGCAGGCATTCCAAGTGAACGTACACAATGGAAAATAACAAATTTATTATGCACAAAGCTGCACTTGGCAAATCAAATCCAAATATATACATATGTGGCCCATTTTCGGTTGGCTTAAAATGTAGTTTTCCCTTTTGGATTAGAATTAGTATAAAGGCTCATAATATGATTTTAGGTATACAGAATTCAAGGTATCCATATTTCACCTAGCACAATGCCGCCAAAATCTATTGATATGGCATAATTAGAAAGGCCTAAAACCAATTTTATTGAGCACGTCGTTTCATTTGTGTCAAGATATTGTCAAACTCTATTGGCAAAGTTTAAAGCAGGGACCGTAAAGGTTATAGTTTTTAAAATAAAAATAATAAAATAAAAATTATTTTTTGATTTTTTTCAAAAAATTAAAAATTAACTCTTGTTTTTCGATCAAAATAAAAAAAAATTGTGATCCAAAAATAAAATTTCAATTTTTATTTAAAAATCATAAGTAACCATTACTTTCATTTTTTACTATTTATTATAAAAATTGAAAAATAGCTTTTATTTTTCGATTTTTTAATAAAAGTTGAATAATAACTTTTAAAATAAAAAATAAGGGTTATATTAATGATTTTTAAATAATAATTGAAATTTATTATCATATCATAATTTTTTTTTAATTTTGATCGAAAAATATGAGTTAAAATTATTAATATTAATTAATATTAATAAATATTAATTAACAGGATACTGTATCCCGAATAAGTATATCTAAAATTTTCTCATTATTGTAGATAATTTTTTTCAGGTTCAATTTTTTCAAACTAATAACTCTTATTTACGATCCCTGATTTAAAGGCAATTAGGGAAAAATGTGAAAAATTTTATTTAATTGCGTTCGAGATTTCATTTACAGGTTCGCAAACAGTATAAAAATCAACAGGGGTCACTTCGGAGTTCGATCCCGCAAAATATTTTGTGTTCTGGTTCACGGAGCGGGCTCAGAAGTTCGCTGAAGTTAGGTTCAGGCTAGGGTTGTCGACATTTTTTAAAATATCAATATCGATAATATCAAAAATCAACATTTTCAATATCGATATTTGATATATCGGGTGCATAAAACATCGATATATCGATATATCGTTGTTTTCTAAAGCTTAATAAAAGTGAAAAGTTTTTAAGGAACGTCCTTACCGCCAAATGACCATATCTAGTAGTCGTTATAGCTTATTTTTCCTATGGGATAACTTAATGATTTAGGTGACTTAATTTTCTGAAACAAGATTATTAAAGCTAGAGATTATAGCGGATAGCAAAACGGAATCTACGAAAAATTCTAAGAAAATTTCACCAAGATCCCATGGATCCAAAATGAATTCCTAATCGGGGCAAATCGATCTCAAATATTATAGATATTTAAGGAGTTCGTCTTTTTAAACGGGTTTGGAAAAAGAATTTTTATACATTTTATTTAGAAATCGTACTTCTAAGAAGAAAAAAAGGGTATAAGTGGAGAAAATCTGACCAAGAAACCATGGGTCTAAAATGAGTTCCTTGCCCTCGCATATCCACCTTAAGTATTAAAGGCAAAGATTTTGTCATTTCCATCAGGACTGAAAACCACTATTTTTATTTATTCAACTTATAAATCGCACTTCTACGAAGAAAAACGTAAAACAGATAAAATATATGCCGAAATACCGTACCTGGATCAAGTTGAATGGAGGAATTCGTTTAAGTCCCATGATTTTTTGACGAAATTTTCCGAAGATTTCGTTTTTTTTTGTAAGCTTTGGGCAGAACAAAATCGACAGTCTTGTAATGACAATTTGCTCCTGCAATTACCATAGTAATTTTTTCGGATATATCGTTTATAAAAATATCGATAATCGCCTATATAAGTACAAAAAATATTCTATCATATCGGAATAGCCCTTATCGTTCAACCAAAATGTCGATATATCAATATATCGATAAAATATTGACAACCCCAGTTTAGGCTCGAACCAAAGTCAGAAATCATGTTTGTTAACTTGATCTTTTCATTCGAATTCGAAGCGTTGAGCTTAGTTAATCTTAGTTAATCATTAGTATGTCTTCGAGTCAACTTTCATAGAAAGCACTAAACTGATACAACAAAGCAACATTACCTATACTTTAAAACAGTGGTGTCCAAACTCACACAATAAAGCCTTACGCTTGTGTGCGTACCAGTAAACATCATGGCGTCAAACATCAGCAACAAGCAAATAAACAAATGCCTTGTGAAAAAAATCCGAAAGCACGCTTCGTGAGAGAGCAATCCGCCGAGCGTGCTATTTATCCCAGCAAATATGCAATACACCTGTCGAAAATGTAAGCGAGGAAAATGAGGAATGCCATATCGATATGGTTCTCCTTGGACGATCTGCATAATATCATGAAATGTTCACAAAACCATAAAAAAGTAAAATTAAAACGTACCTTTTTAAAGCTGCATAAACTCCAAAGTTATATACTACGCGAGTAATCTATTTTTGATTGTTTCTATCTGAAGTTAACACTTCTTAACACTTTTCTATGACATTTTCCGGCCCTGCCCTGGCACCACTCCACTATTGGCTTACACCAAAAATCAAATTTAGAGACTGGCTAGCCTAATTTAAAACGAGAAGGCCAAGCTAACTTCGTCTTTGCCGAAGTATGTATACCCTTGCAAATGTTTTAATACATCATAGTTTACGAACGTTAGCAGTAAAACAAACAATTTTTCTAAATAAAACCCACCTTTCGACGCCTGTTCCCGTTTCCGAATCCGATTAATCGGAATTGACAAGACTTGTGATTTCTAAGAAACGCTTAAAGAATTCCGTCGAATCCTTTTGCCATGCGGAGGATCGAATGAAGGTAATTGGGATTACAAAGATAAAGTTCGAATATGACAGTCGGTTTTTGGAAGCGAGAACATTTAACAATTCCGATTCCGCATGATTTGATCGAAATCGAAAACGGGAACAGGCCTGATTGTCATCCGATTTTGACCAAAACCTTCAAATCTTTGTAAAAGCGTATAAAACTAATAATTGCTGAAGCGGGAGGCGTTTACATTATAAATAAAAAGTTTTTCTCACGAAGACCCACTTTTCGACCGATAGTTCCTATGGCAGCTATAAGATATAGTCATCCGATTTTGACTAAAACTTCCAAATCTGTTTAAAAGCGTAAAAAACTAATAATTGCTGAAGCGGGAGGCGTTTACATTAAAAACAAAAAGTTTTTCTCACAAAGACCCACTTTTCGACATATAGTTCCCATGGCAGCTATAAGATATAGTCATCCGATCCGGTCGGTTCCGACATATTATCAGTGTGCAGTAAAAGACTCTGTGCAAAGTTTCAGCCCGATAGCTTTAAAACTGAGAGACTAGTTTGCGTAGAAACAGACAGACAGAGTCTGTTTCAGGGGTTTTGGTTAATAATTTCTCCCCACGTATTAGAAACATAAGAAGATATGTTCAAATACAATTCCAAAAGAAATCCGTAGTCTAGGAAGAAAACGAGAAATTGCTTGTAACTCTTAATCTCACAAGTGGTTAAGTCGAAGCAATAAAACATAAAATTAAATTGAAATGGAGATAAAATTTAATATATTTTTTTTTTTTAATAATCGAAATAAATTTTCGGTCGTTCTGGCAAAGTGATCTGATTTTAATTTTGAGTGACAGTTTTTATTGTTATTTTTTTTTTGGTTATCTGTTCACACCGAAATTAAAATCAGAATGAGAATCAAAATCGTTTTGCAGGAACACCCCTAATATTGTAAGGAATTTTTTGTTTTGGCTTTTTTTTAGGTGTACTAAGCTTAAAACGTGATGATGGTTTTCTAGGCATTTTTTTCAAATATGTAGGAACATTCGTGGAACCTAGAACCAAAATATCAATCCTTATGCTTACACTTACGTGTATTGAAAAATGGCACAAAAAGAGAACATTAAAAGCGGCGATAAAAAAATGTAATTGAAAAGATATTTTTGAACCGAACACTTTTCAACTTTTTTTCGATGATCCGGTTTAGGTTCAGGGATGGAAGGTTCAGTACGGAGATTCTGACTTATCGTGAAGAGCTTCACTTATCAATCCAACGGTTTTGGTTTGATCTTTGATTCCTAATCTGAACTCTTTTAAACATTTTTGTTTTCATCTTCTAGCCTTAATTTTGTATAAGAGTTCCTAAACTTTAAACTATGTATTTAAACATAGAAATGAAAGGTTTAAATTTCCCTTTTATAGTCGAGTTTGAAAATGATTTACAAAATGGATCTTCAGTAAAATGTAAAATTGGCTTACAGCTCCTCGAACGGGGCCAAGCCAAGCTTCTCTCATTGCTTAATTGAAGGTCCTTGTGTAAAATAATAGCAACTTTTTATTTCTGATCCTGATTCAGAATAGTTTTCTGCGAAATACGTATGTTTTGGTTGATTTGAATGTGATTGAATGTTGTTAGTTTTTTTCCACCAAATACAGAATATTATTTAAAACAGGGGCGCCCATGCCTATTGCGCATGACACGCATGTGTTGTTGTTCTACGCAAAGGAATAGCCTGCGCGCATTCGATTTGCGCATGCCATAAGCCAGCAAAAAACAAAAACAAATTCTATGCCTGCGCTGTGTTTTGTTGTTGTCGCGCTCTGACCTGCAACAACAACATCATATGTGTCTCTCTTCTCTCTCTCCTATGTCTCTCGCAAACTCAAACCCAACAACAAATTGCTTATGCGTACGGCTGAACGCTTGTCGCGCTATCGAGTATGATTTGCGTAGCAACGACCACACATACACACAAACAAGAATCGGTTCTCTCTCTCTATCTCATTTAATTGTTATTGTTTGAAATATATTCGGTGTATGTGTATTGTTCATGGCGCGCTGGTAAGCTCGTTTTGGGCACCCCTGATTTAAAATATACCTACTTCTTGACACTTATTTCCAAAAAATAACAAAAATGCCACTTATGAAGTCCCTTTATAGCGCTAAAAATCAATAATGCTTCCACAATTATGGGAAAAATAAGTTCGACCGCTCACAGTGGCCACACGATCCAATTAATGGACCGGTTTAAATACCGTTATCTTCTGAACAAAACTTTTTATACCCTTGGAGAGGGTATATTAAAATTGTCCGGATGTTTGTAACGCATAGAAGGAAGCATCTCCGACCACATAAAGTATATATATTCTTGATCAGCATGACGAGCTGAGTTGATATAGCCATGTCCGTCTGTCCGTCTGTCCGTCTGTCCGTCTGTCCGTCCGTCTGTTTCTATGCTATCTCCTCCGTCAGTTTTAAAGCTATCGTAACCAAACTTTGCACGAAGTCTTTTGGTATAAATACGCTGCACATTTGTCGGAACCGGCCGGATCGGATGACTATAGCATATAGCTGCCATAGGAACGATCGGTTGAAAAACTAGTTTTAGTGAGAAAAACTTTTTTGTTTTTAATGTTATCGCGCCCAACGCTCGTATTTATAAGTTTTTAATGATTTCACCTAATTTCACCAAGGCTTATCGAAATCGGACAACTATATAGTATAGCTGCCATACAAAAGTTAGGTCTGAAAAAAGTCTTAGTGAGAAAACTTTTTGTTTTCAATGTTATCGCTCCCAACGCTCGTATTTATAAGTTTTTAGTGATTTCACATAATTTCACCAAGCCATTTTGAAATCGGACAACTATATAGTATAGCTGCCATACAAAAGTAAGGTCTGAAAAAAGTCTTAGTGAGAAAAACTTTTTTGTTTTCAATGTTATCGCTCCCAACGCTCGTATTTATAAGTTTTTAGTGATTTCACATAATTTCACCAAGCCATTTTTTGAAATCGGACAACTATATAGTATAGCTGCCATACAAAAGTTAGGTCTGAAAAAAAGTCTTAGTGAGAAAAACTTTTTTGTTTTCAATGTTATCGCTCCCAACGCTCGTATTTATAAGTTTTTAGTGATTTCACATAATTTCACCAAGCCATTTTGAAATCGGACAACTATATAGTATAGCTGCCATACAAAAGTAAGGTCTGAAAAAAAGTCTTAGTGAGAAAAACTTTTTTGTTTTCAATGTTATCGCTCCCAACGCTCGTATTTATAAGTTTTTAGTGATTTCACATAATTTCACCAAGCCATTTTGAAATCGGACAACTATATAGTATAGCTGCCATACAAAAGTTAGGTCTGAAAAAAAGTCTTAGTGAGAAAAACTTTTTGTTTTCAATGTTATCGCTCCCAACGCCCGTATTTATAAGTTTTTAATTATTTTACATCATTTCACCAAAATTTTTCGAAATCGGACCACTATATAGTATAGCTGCCTTACAAACTGTCAGGCACATATCGAGCCCAAGGGTATATAAACTTCGGTCGAGCCGAAGTTAGCTTGCCTCTATTTTTTGTTTTGTTTTGGGCTTGTTTTCGTAACATTTAAACATATCTAAACTGACTCCTAAAAGCTCATTGACCTTAAAAATAATTTTTGTTTTCATTCAAGTCCCCCTAGATTGGCCAAATCTTATAGCCTATTTCCATTATAAGTACATATTTCGAAATGTATACCCATTAATTTTTTTGAAGCGTTTCCATAGCATATGTGCATATTTTGTTAAAAATAAAAAAAAAAAACAACATTTTTTTTCATGCCCTTTTTCAGTCCTTAACCACTACGCCATTTCCGTTAAGATAGAGGAGCTAGCTAATTGTGCTATATAACTCTCAATTATCTTTTCTGGCTTTCATGAATTTCAACTGACATAGATAAAAAAAATGTGAAAACCTTCGGGGTGAATGGACAGTGTCCATTGGACACATATTTTAAATATGTACATTCTTTTCCTATGGAGAATATGTTACATATTTTTATACCCTTGCAAAGGGTATTATAATTTTGCCCAGAAGTTTGCAACGCACAGAAATATTCGTTTCCGACCCTATAAACTATATTCTTGATCAGGGCGACGAGCTGAGTCGATTGAGCTTTGTCCGTCCGTCTGTCTGTCTGTTTCTACGCAAAGTTTTATGCGCTTTTACACAGATTTGGAAGTTTTGGTCAAAATCTGATTACTATATCTTATAGCTGCCATAGGAACTATTGGTCGAAAAGTGGGTTTTATTTAGAAATTTTTTTTTTAATCTCTGATGTATTAAAACATTTGCAAAGGTATATAAACTTCGGCAAAGACGAAGCTAGCTTGGCCTTCTCGTTAGATATGTGATAATACATATGTGAAAATATGTACATATTTGCTGTAGTGAAAATAGGCTATTACACTGTGAGACGGCGAGGGTAAAGCTTTAAAATACAAAGTATAAGTTTTTCAGAAGAAAAATATTTAGTGAACACATCAACATTTAATTTCAGTCTACTATTCAACTTTATTTCGAGTGATAAAAAAACCAATTTTTTTTATAAGGATTACAAAAATTCTACCAGATTTTGTATTCCTCCAAAACTAAATTTGTAAGAATCTGCTTTTATTACTTTCACCAAAACGAACCATTTCCGCATTTCCCTACTCAAGAATTACCAAATTAATTTTCAACACGCTCCCAAAAGTCTGCCATAATTCACACGTAACACAAACAGCCAACCGGCCGTATTCATTTGCCCGGACAATGCTGTTCACTGTTGACAATTCATAAGCAAAAAAGCAGCAAGACTGACCAAATTTCCCACGTGCAAGCAACCGGCTGAGGGGATAACTTTTAAATTATTTTGTTGCATTTTCATTTGTTCGGGTGCCTAAATAAACAGGCCAGTTAATTTTCAACAACAACTATGACATCTCCTTGGCCCGGTGTATTCTCTTTTGTATAATTGCGAAACGTGATTTTCTTTTTTGTTTTTATTTTTATTTTTGGTGGTTTTGTGGCCGCAAAGCATTTTACGGTTTATGTAAATTTTTTTTGCCGTTTTGCTTGTTTTTTGTTCAGCGTCCTCCCCAGTTTAAATTATATAGAAGTTATGGCTGTCCAGTATTTTTTTCGGCTACTTTCGAAGGTGTCGTAAAATGGAATTTCATAAATATTTAGCGCACGTTTTATTAGTTGCCACAATGTTGCTGCCTTTGCTGCTGTTGCCACTGTTGTTGATGATGATGACGATGTTGCTGAAGCCAGGGGCATGACCTTAGGTCAGATTGTAATGTTTTTTGCAAATTTTTTAAATAGATTTTGGTTTGTTTTATTTATTTAACCTTTAGCAGTGGATTATATACATTTTTTGTACAATGTTATAGCCTTTAAGCTTCTGGTTTAATTGAGTGTGTGAAAACAATATCTGGCAGTAAAGTGGTTTAGAGAGAGATTTTTTTTGCATTTTAAATGGATAAAGTGAACATGAATCCTCGTAAATTGTTTGGATTAAGAGATCAAAGTTGTTAGTGAAATTTAGCAAAATTTGTAAAGTGTATTTTAAGAGTCTTAAAAATGACCTTTAAAAAATAATTAAAAATCTATTTTTCGCATATTTTTTTAAAACCATTCAATGAATGCCAAAATATTTTCTTTGTTTATTTATGCTGCCAAAGCAATTTTTTCATTTCCCACTAGGCTCGACCTAAGTAATAACATTTTTGTCAACACATTCCAAAAAAAACAATAATAACAACTCTCTTCATGGCCAGAGAATAGACAACTTCACGACATAACTACACACAAATTCCCTCAACCCCAACTGAGCAAACATATCAATGCTAAAAATTCTAAAATGAAAAACTAAAAACTTTGTAATTCTCGGCTGCATACGCATTGAATCCTTTGAACAGCATGAATATTGCAATTTGGCTTTCCTGCCACAGAGGAAAACTTTTCTGGTCAGAGTCTCTTGTCTGCTTAGGATAGGTAGAATAAGACCCAAAAGCTTTTGTTATCGTTATTGCATTCGGGAAGGGGGCGAGACCAACAAGCATATTTGAAATTTGTTGCTAATATAATTGCTCTTTGGGTTACAGAAAAGAACAATTATTTCAGCAAATGTGGAGATGTCTCGCACACTAGTTTCTGGCTTTAACGTATGGAATAAAGAGGAGAAAGTGGCTGGAGATCTTCAGTCGCAGTCAGTTTCATAAAATTATGTAAATATTTGTTTCTGTGAATATTGTACATTAGGTCGTACTTTTTTCCAACCAATTTTCAGCATGCGAAGTTAAACGCGGCTTAAGGGGGTATTCCTCGTGTGCAAACATTTTTTTTCGATTTTTTTTCTTCGCATTTTTTATACTCTGTACCGAAGGTACATAGAGTATAATAAGTTTGTGCAAAAGTATGTAACAGGGAGAAGGAATCATTTCCGACTATATAAAGTATATATAATGTATTCTTCATCAGCATCGAAAGACGAGTCGAAATAGCCATGTCCGTCTGTCTGTCCGTCTGTCTGCCCGTCTGTCTGTCCGTCCGTCCGTATGAACAAACAGATCTCAGAGATGGTAAGAGATAGAGGTTTGACATGTATGGGACAAATGCTTCTTATACTTGCAGGCAGATCAAGTTTATTTTCAATTATTGCCACGCCCCCTCCCGCCCCCGCAATTTGGAAAAAAGGTTATATCTCCTTCAGTTTTGAAGATAGACGATTCGTTCCTTCTAGAGATAGTTAGTAATTAGCAAAATGTATCGATCTGCCGAAGAAATGATAATAATCGGATGAGCGGTTCTCAAGTTACCCTTACCCACTCACTCCCTTAAAGAGAGAGAGAAAGAGAGAGAATTAGAGATGAGCGCAGCATGGCATTCAGCTTCTACTCCAGGTACAGAGTATGTTATAGTCGGGCTTGACCGACTTTCTCACTTGTTTATAGCTTGGATATTTGAAAATATCGCCCAAAAGGATTTTTTGAAATTCAAAATACTTCAGAAGATACAGCCTTTTTAGTGGAGCAATGTTTTTGCTAAAACGAGACATTTTTGAGTAAATAAATTTCCAGTCAATAATACTGTGATATAACGGCTGGTTCTTGAATTTGAATCGTAAAATATTGTCGCCCAGATCGATATCGATTATAAATCTGCTTTTAATCAGGGACCGTAAGCCTCATGAGTTTTATTATATAAATTTAAACTTAAGCATTATTTTTCAATTTTTTTATTTACTTCATAAATAATTTTTATCTTTTAATTTTTATTTCATTACTAAAAAAATAATTTATTCATTTGAGGTTTTTATTTAAAATTAAACATCGATCCTTATTTTTAATTTTTTTATAATATTCAAGAAGTAAGCATTATTTTTTGATTTTTATTTACTCCTCGAAAAATAAGTGGTTCTTTTTTAGTTTTATTTATTACTCTAAAAATAAGTCTTATTTTTTGAGTTTTATTAATTACTCAAAAAATAAGTCTTATTTTATGAGTTTTATTTATAACTCAAAAAAATAAGACTTATTTTTGAGTTTTATTTATTACTCAAAAAATAAAACTTATTGCTTGAGTTTTATTATTAAAAAAATATAAAACTCAATTTCAAATATCTCCGTCCCCATGGCACATAGACTTATATATCCTTTTGATTTATGAAAGGCATACCAAAACGAAGAATTAAAAAAAAAAAAACCGGTAGAAGAAACACTTTTTGGGCTTAAATTGACCAGAAATTGAATAAAATCAATTCCCTCAATATATATGCCTTCAACTTTGCGCAAATGAAAAACTTCTTCGTTTTTATACTCAATAGATTTAAAAGAATTTTTTTATAACATTTCCAGCTGAAAAAGTGTCAACCATCGAATTCCAAAAATTTTTTTGCACATTTTTATTTTCAATTTTTAGGCATACAAAATATTATTTAAATTTTCAAATAATTATTTTCATGGGTAAATCGAATTTTTAATTTCGCCATTTCCAGCGTGTCTTCCTCCTTTGGCTCCACTGGAACCTTCTCCTCAACTACACTGGAATTTTTTGGTTCTTCTTCTTTTTTTTTTCTTCGGCTGGCTTAGCCAAAAGCCTCTCATATGCGTTTGCAGGGGAACACTGTATTTCTTGCTCTATTGTCTTTAACTGTGCCTGCAGCAGCTGGCGCTTTACCAAAATGTCACTTCGTGAGCCCTCACGCTTGTGCCAAAATCGGCACTTCAATTAAATGCGCCGCTTATACCTTACAACTTGCGGTAAAAGACTTCATTTAAGATACGGAGCGTCTTCAAGTTATTGATGAAGCTCGAAAGCTAATCAAATTATTAAGAACTCCTACTTATAGATTTAACATCACCAAAGAAGGATTCCCGCAGCCAGAAATCGACGTAGCAACTCGATGGAACTCAACATACACAATGTTGAAAAGACTTCTAGTTCTTGAAGATTTTTGCGAGGAACACTTAAGTTCAAGTTCGAAATTAAAAAGAAAAGATTGGAGTTCGGTAAAAGATCTTGTTACCGTCTTAGAGCCAGCCTTTATAGCAACCCAAAGACTTTAAAATGAACAGCTTTACATGTCAAAGTGAATTTATGACAGCACTGAAGAAGTGTAAAGTACAAGAAAAAAGTAATGTAGGAAAATTTGAACGTGGCAGCACTGAAGAAGAGTCACATGTTAATTCAAGCGAACTAAAGTAAATACAAAAATGTTTTCTGTAAAGTGGCGCTGAGTAAGTGACTCTAAAGAAAAAATGTTAAAAAAGAAACTTATGGAGGCACTGAGGAAGTGTCACGAACTTGTCTTATCGAAAAGTAAGAGTTCTTCAAACACCCACATTAAATTTGACATTTAAATTACTTAAGTATGTAAATAGATATAAAGATTTGGAAAAAATCCTTTTAATTTTCAAGATAAAAAATAAAATTTAAGAATAAAACTATCCTTTTATGAAGGTTCCTGAGGAGCCAAAGGAGGAAGACCCGCTGGAAATGGCGAAATTAAAAATTTGATTTACCCATGAAAATAATTATTTGAAAATTTAAATAATATTTTGTATGCCTAAAAATTGAAAATAAAAATGTGCAAAAAAAATTTTTGGAATTCGATGGTTAACACTTTTTCAGCTGGAAATGTTATAAAAAAATTCTTTTAAATCTATTGAGTATAAAAACGAAGAAGTTTTTCATTTGCGCAAAGTTGAAGGCATATATATTGAGGGAATTGATTTTATTCTATTTCTGGTCAATTTAAGCCCAAAAAGTGTTTCTTCTACCGGTTTTTTTTTTTAATTCTTCGTTTTGGTATGCCTTTCATAAATCAAAAGGATATATAAGTCTATGTGCCATGGGGACGGAGATATTTGAAATTGAGTTTTATATTTTTTTTAATAATAAAACTCAAGCAATAAGTTTTATTTTTTGAGTAATAAATAAAACTCAAAAAATAAGTCTTATTTTTTGAGTTATAAATAAAACTCATAAAATAAGACTTATTTTTTGAGTAATTAATAAAACTCAAAAAATAAGACTTATTTTTAGAGTAATAAATAAAACTAAAAAAGAACCACTTATTTTTCGAGGAGTAAATAAAAATCAAAAAATAATGCTTACTTCTTGAATATTATAAAAAAATTAAAAATTAAGGATCGATGTTTAATTTTAAATAAAAACCTCAAATGAATAAATTATTTTTTGAGTAATTAATAAAACTCAAAATATAATTCTCAAGAGTTGATTTTTCTTCTAAAAATTACTCGTATAAAAATCTTGCAGGATTTGTATAGTCCCACAAGTTTACAAAAAAGGCCATTTTTTGCAACAGAGAACTTTGCCACCGTTCCTTATGTATTTTTGGCCGCTGAACTCAGATAAATTGTCCGTTTTCTTCCAGCACGTCAGGTTCACGAGATATTTGCATTAGAGACGTATCCTTACATTTGTTGGTCGTGTGGTCACATTAAGTGTCCTATTCGAACCAACTTTGTTTTAATGTAAGCTGCATTGAATGACGTTAAAGAAAAACCAAACACGAAGTTTTGATTTTGCTGATAAGGTACCAATTTTTGGATTTGAACCTTAAAAATGTGGGTTTTTTTTAAAAAATCGATTTTTTTTGCAAGTTTAAGAAATTCTGTAAATTTTTCTGCTAATATTAAAAATCTAAGAAAAAAATAGTTGGTAGTCCTTTGTTTTTTCTTATTTCAATTATTTTCAGTTTTCCAATATCATTGCGCTCTTAGAAGTTATATCCCAAAAACTATACAAATTTTCGACTTTTTTTGGACAACATTTACCGCCAAAATTTCTTGTAGCTTGAAAATAACATGGTAGTTATTTTTAAACCAAAGAATGGATATTAAAAAATTATTTAAGATCGATTTTTGAAATTTTTTTGACATTTTAAGGCTTAATATTGTTAAAAAAATGTTAATATACTAGAAAATTTTTTAAGGTTTTTGGACAATAACTTTTAAAATCGCAATGCAATCGAAAGACTGAAAATAATTGAAATAAGAAGAAACAAAGGACTACCAACTATTTTTTTCTAAGATTTTTAATATTAGCAGAAAAATTTACAGAATTTCTTAAACTTGCAAAAGAAATCGATTTTTAAAAAAAAAACCCACATTTTTATACTCTGTACCGAAGGTACATAGAGTATATTAAGTTTGTGCAAAAGTATGTAACAGGGAGAAGGAATCATCTCCGACCCTATAAAGTATATATATTCTTGATCAGCATCAACAGCCGAGTCGATACAGCCATGTCCGTCTGTCCGTCTGTCCGTCTGTCCGTCTGTCCGTCCGTCTGTCCGTCTGTCCGTCCGTCTGTCCGTCCGTCCGTATGAACAAACAGATCTCGGAGATGGTAAGAGATAGAGGTTTGACATGTATGGGACAAATGTTTCTTATAGCTGCAGGCAGATCAAGTTTATTTTCAATTTTTGCCACGCCCCCTTCCGCCCCCGCAATTTGGAAAAAACGGTATATCTTCTACAGTTTTGAAGTTAGACGATTCGTACCTTCTAGAGA
The DNA here is from genome assembly GCA_018904275.1 of Lordiphosa clarofinis. Lineage (NCBI taxonomy): Eukaryota > Metazoa > Arthropoda > Insecta > Diptera > Drosophilidae > Lordiphosa > Lordiphosa clarofinis. The sequence goes on from JAEIGQ010000086.1 coordinate 412,751, forward strand.
TAGTTAGTAATTAGCAAAATGTATCGATCTGCCGAAGAAATGATAAAGATCGGATGAGCGGTTCTCAAGTTATTAGCAAAAAAGTACAACACCCTCCCCCACCCCCTCCCACCCTATTACAACTAACACCGCACAATCTTAAAGAGAGAGAGAGAGAGAGAGAGAGTGAGAGTGAGAGAAAGACTTTGAGATGAGCGCAGCACCAGCATTGCATTCAGCTTCTACTCCAGGTACAGAGTATGTTATAGTCGGGCTTGACCGACTTTCTTACTTGTTAATGTTCAAATCCAAAAATTGGTACCTTATCAGCAAAATCAAAACTTCGTGTTTGGTTTTTCTGTAACGTCATTCAATGCAGCTTACATTAAAACAAAGTTGGTTCGAATAGGACACTTAATGTGGCCACACGACCAACAAATGTAAGGATACCTCTCTAATGCAAATATCTCGTGAACCTGACGTGCTGGAAGAAAACGGACAATTTATCTGAGTTCAGCGGCCAAAAATACATAAGGAACAGTGGCAAAGTTCTCTGTTGCAAAAAATGGCCTTTTTTGTAAACTTGTGTAATTATCGAAGGCTATCCTACGCAATGCTACTACCGACTAAACCGCTCAGAAACTAGAGCTGCGGCCGCATCTAAAGAAGGCAGAATGGCACGCAGAGCAAAGAAAGCTGCTGCTGAAAACAGATTTTTCGAAAATGAGGAAGGTCCGCTTTACGCAGCTGTCATCGCCGACTAATATCTGTAAGTATATATTATTATAATATTATATATTTGTAAAATTTTTGGTTACTTTTAAAGCAACTTTTTCGGCCTGCCAAGCCACTTTTCTCCAGTTCTACCAAACCAATTTTGATCAAATTATACACTGAGAAAAAAATCAATCTAAAATCAAGATTATAATCTTGAATCGAAGAAAAACGGTGTCAGAATTCGACTAAGACCAGATAATCTTAACCCAACGTTATATTCTCAATTTTAATCTTAATCCACTAATCTTGGATAAAGATCGTTTATACTCGACTTAATTTTTTTTTTTTTCTATATTTTTTTGTTGGGTTTGCTTTAGTTATTAACAATTTATTGTTTCTGAAAACTTATATAAATGTTAATTATTAATTCGCTGGTACTGGGACTTGAACTGAGTACCTCGGAGTAATTGACCACACCGCATCGCCACTCAGACCGCTCGGCTGCTTGGCATCATTTGTAAGGCGCCACCAGTCGCACTATAATAACTCATGACGACAATGTTTTCTGCTAGCTGAGCTCTTATACTGCAACTGTCTGGCAAAAGCTACATTGGAGCGGAAAGGTTGTGGTTCGAGTCCCAGGAGGAGCGAGTTCTTTTTTTTTATTTTTTGTTTTATTATTTTCTTAACCAAATAAATCTCGTTACGTATATCATAAAGTTTTTTTTTACTGAAGCTTTACAGAAAACTGTAGATGGTTGATAAGTTGCAAGATGATAAATCTTGTTTTTAAGTTTTAAATCTTATTTCAAGGTTTTTCAATATGGTTTTTATAAGATTGCAAGTGTCTCGAAAAGGAAATTTTCAATCTAGATTTTAGATTGATTTTTTTTCTCAGTGTATGCAATCGACGCAGAATTGTCACCATTCTAAAACTGCATTTTTTTATTTTCGATTTTTGTTCGTCCCCAAAAAACGAACTTCAAACGCGTTTATCTCAAACCCAGGTTTTCAAACTGGCGGCCATAATATCTCCAGTTACACTTAACCGATTTTATTGATTTAAACTGAAATCGACGCAGAATTGTCACCATTCTGGTCTGAACCTCAATCATAATTAAAAAAAATCATTTAAAAAATTTTTTAATATTTTTTTTACACTAAACTAAAAAGGGCCAAAAATCGATTTTTCATTTTTTAATGGCCGCCACTTTGTCAAAAAAAATAGAGGCAAGCTAACTTCGGCTCGACCGAAGTTTATATACCCTTGGAGCTTGATATATGCCAGACAGTTTGTATGGCAGCTATACTATATAGTGGTCCGATTTCGACAAATCTTGTTGAAATTATGTAAAATCATTAAAAACTTATAAATACGAGCGTTGGGAGCGATAACATTGAAAACAAAAAAGTTTTTCTCACTAAAACTAGTCTTTCAACCGATCGTTTCTATGGCAGCTATATGCTATAGTCATCCGATCCGGCCGGTTCCGACAAATGTGCAGCGTATTTATACCAAAAGACTTCGTGCAAAGTTTGGTTAAGATAGCATTAAAGCTGACGGTGGAGATAGCATAGAAACAGACGGACGGACAGACGAACGGACGGACGGACATGGCTATATCAACTCAGCTCGTCATGCTGATCAAGAATATACATACTTTATGTGGTCGAAGATGCTTCCTTCAATGCGTTACAAACATCCGGACAATTTTAATATACCCTCTCCAAGGGTATAAAAATCACAAAATTTTTTCCGAGGTTCAGACCAGAATTACATCTATTCTGATTATAACCCCGTTTTTATACCCTTGGAGAGGGTATATTAAAATTTTCCGGATGTTTGTAACGCATTGAAGGAAGCATCTCCGACCACATAAAGTATGTATACACCCAGAAAATTTTCTTTCTAAAATAGGCCAAAATCGCCCTTGAATTAAGAAATTCGCCCATTATTTTAAGTTCGCTTTGATTTTAGAAAGGGCCTTTCATAAAATATACAACTTTATACTGGCCAAAAACGCCCTAAAATTTAGAAATGCTTTTCTAAAAAATAAAAAATTGTGTTTTAGATTCTAGGGCAATTTTTCTAAAAAACTCTTAGACAATTTTAGCTGTTAGGTCGATTTAAAATTCCCAAGCGGTTATGGCAGCGCTGGCATAAGGAGGAAGCACACACAAAAAAATCTGGTGGGTAAAATTAACTACGCTGACAGTAAATTTTTTCAAAATTTTTTTATGCATGCGTTTTTGTTGTTGTTTGGTAACTAAACTAACAGTAAAATGTACAGCAGAGATTTGTAAGGTTTACGTATTATTTAGCACGAGTTTTGTTGTTGCATTTTATAACTGTACGCTGAGTAAATTTAACTACAAATATTTTTCCACATATTTTGTTGTTTTAATAAGTTACTGTAAACTTCAGTAACTTTACCATAGAAATAGTAACTCTGACGTGATTTTTTCATCTCATAATTTGTTGTTGTTACAACTAACTGTACCCACAAGTAAATCCAACCGCACATTTAGTATAACTTTTTGAATGCATTTGCTGCACTGATTAACTGTACCGACGTTCATGTGCTTAGGCAGAATTCATACAAGTAAGAAGTTAGAGGCATTGCTTTTAACGTGCGCCGTAGCGTAACTGGTAAAGACGTCGTTACAATCGTGTTGAGACCAATGGCCCCGAGTTCGAATCCACCAAGAGTAAGTAAAAATTTTTTCAAATGTAATAAATATTTAACTCTAACAAATGCTTCAGGACCACAATTGGTGCGTGGGGGGCAGTGGGAGTTGCCTCTGTGGGATGATGATGACCTCAATTAAATTGCCAACGTGTGACAGCTACAATAGTCTCCCACCCTACTATTCTACAGTTGTGTAATAGCAGTTACATTACTAACTTTATGGTAAAATTACTGTAAATCCAGTAGAAAAAAGTACTTACTGCAAACATCGGTAAATATTACAAATTATGTGGGTTGGCGCATTTTTTAAACGAGATTTTCGGTTGGATTTACTAAAGCAATAGTTCTCCTTACGTAAAGGCTTACGAGAAATTTACAGTGAAATTTGGTTAATTTGAACGACTTTGTGGGTTGGCGCATTTCCAACCCACAATATTGGTTAAATTTACCCACAGATTTCTTTGTGTGCAGCTGACAGTAAACACTTAAAAAAAAGTTTTAGAGGGAGTTAGGGTAGGACCGACCACAGACCAACTCGTGTTTGGTGGTTGTGTTTTTAGATCCACCCCGCCCCAACCCTTCGGTTTTTAGGGTTTGTCCAACCTCCCCCCCTTCCAACACCAGCACCACCAAACTACTTATTCCTAACCTATAGAGATAGATATATAATTAATTTAGAAATAAGCGCATTAAAAATTTTTGTCTTACTTACTTTACTGGGACTTGAACACAGGACCTCTCTCAAATACTGAACACTCTGACGACGCCTTAGCCCACTTGACTATTTGCCTTAAACAAAACGTGGCGACATAACCATAGTTAATAATGTACACAGTTGGTCAAGTTGACATGACATTCTCTTAGCAAACGTGGAGGCCTGGAATCAAGTCCCAGTAGGAGCATGCTTTTTCTTCTCATTTTATAATTTTTTTTTTTTGTAATGTTTGTTTTTTAATGTTTTTTTTTATTTAGCAAAACCCTGAGTAAAAATCATACCTAAGAATTTGTATGGCCGTATGTGGTCCAGTGGTTAGTGTGCTGGACTGCTGGGCGGGAGGTCGTGGGTTCGAAATTAAAGCACACACGCCAAGAGATCGTGAAAAGCTTGGCTTGGCCCCGTTGTAGGAGCTGTACAGCGAACATTTACATTTTACAAGAATTTGTATGGCGTATTTTGAGCGTAAGTACTAACATTTGACACTTAATAAGAAGCAAGAGTCATGGTCGAGTGGATAAGACATTAGAAAATGTCTTGGACTGCGATCCAATCCCCGTAGGAACATACTTTTTCTCATTGAATGGTTCTTTTTTAAATGGTTTTTTTTTTATTTTAAATGTTTTTAGCAATCGATTACTACATGGTGTAACGCATGTCAAGACAAAGCAAAAACTTGCTCAATACTACATCAGTGCAATATATCTACATTCTTCAGGCATAGCGAATGGACATTAGTGTTTGTAAGCAAATGCCATCACATAGACGGCTTAGTCGTTAAACCCAGTATAGCGCAGTGCAATTTCGCAAACATTTTTAGAAAGGTCGAAGGATTTAGAAAAAATTTCTTAAAATTAGGGTTTACTTTCTTAATTTTTGGGCAAAGTACCCAAAATTTTTAACAAATATTTTCTAAAATCAAAGGTGAAATTACCCTAAAAATTAGAAAAGGCAATAAAGCAAATTGACCCTAAAATTTAGAAAAAAAATATATTTTTCTTAATTTTAGAAAGTTTTTTCTTAAAAATTCATTTTTAGGGCAACTTTTCTAAAATTTAGACAAATTTTTCTTAAAGATAGAAATTTTTTTCTAAATTTAAGGGCGATATCGATTCTAAGGTGATTTTCTTGAATTATAGAAAAATAATTTTCTGAGTGTATTCTTGATCAGCATGACGAGCTGAGTTGATATAGCCATGTCCGTCTGTCCGTCCGTCCGTCCGTCTGTTTCTATGCTACCTCCTCCGTCAGTTTTAAAGCTATCTCAACCAAACTTTGAACGAAGTCTTTTGATACAAATACGCTGCACATTTGTCGGAACCGGCCGGATCGGATGACTATAGCTGCCATAGGAACGATCGGTTGAAAGACTAGTTTTAGTGAGAAAAACTTCTTTGTTTTCAATGTTATCGCTCCCAACGCTCGTATTTATAAGTTTTTAATAATTTTACATAATTTCATTAAGCCTTGTCGAAATCGCACTACTATATAGTATAGCTGCCATACAAACTGTCAGGCATATATCAAGCTCCAATGGTATATAAACTTCGGTCGAGCCGAAGTTAGCTTGCCTCTATTTTTTTTTATACATATTAATTTTTTGCAAACAAAACTATATATAAAAGTTAAAAAAATTGTACGATAACACTTTTGATTGCCATTTAATATTGGAAAATCAGTTCAAACAACAACAATCTACTACTTTTATGCTTATAAGAATAATTTATTGGATAGAATAACTCTGTTCCAGAGTCCGGAGCGTCGCTAGCTAATCTATAGCGCTCTGCGGCAGCAACGTCGACACACCGACAGTATACGAGCTAACTGAGTGCTCTCTCGCGTCGCTGAACACACATACGCAACGCCAAAACTAAACCGCACTTCTTTGCGAGATTTTCAACATGCAAAGTTCTTAGCAAAACTTAACTCAAAAATTCGGAATATTTTATAGAGAGCTTTACGAAAATCAGAATTTCAAAGTTTCCAATTTATCCTTAATTTATCTTTGAACTGTCATTGTAGGCAGAGACCTTCTACAAAAGTGACAAAGAAAAAACTTAAAAAAAAACGGTTCTATGGTCTAATGGATAGCCCTCTGGACTTTGAATCTAGCGTTTAAGTCTTGGTAGGAATATTAAGAATTTTTAAAAAATTTTGTTTAATCCATGCCTGAAATCTGCCAAGCAATAATTTAATATGCAATTAGTTTTAGTAACCAAAGTTATTACTTGTTTTTATACATCTTAATTATTTTTAAAAACAAAAACTGAAGTCATTGGCATTTCAACAAAAAAACAGATTTATAAAAATATTTTGTGGGACAGGAGAGAAACATATTGAAATAATTATTGTTATACGTTGCAACTCTTCATAGTTTTGTAAAAAAAAATAGAAAACTATTACTTAAATAATTTTACTTAAAATTTAAAGCTCCATTTTTGATTTATTTTTTCGCCCAACCAATTTTCTGCTAAGTTACACTTCAATTGTTGAATTTATATGTAAAGAAATCATATTTTTAAAACAGTTTTAAGTGAGTTACCCTTTTCAACCGAGATTTTTTTTATCATTTTCTTCTTGTGAAGCCAATTTCCCGTATATCCAGTATATTGAACCATTTTTTTTTAAATCTTCATGTTTTGAGTATCTCGAAAGAAAAAACACATTTCTATGCATAACTAAAATGTATAAAAAGAATTTAATACAATAAAAAAAAAAAAAAAAAAAAATTTTTGATCCTTACTGGGACTCGAACCTGGGTACGTAAGACTCGTATTCAAACACCTTACATCTACGCCAAGACACCTTTATTTTCTTAATAGAAAAATGTCACATATAAGAGAAAAAATGAATATACTCATATGCTTTTAGAATATTTTGTGGGAATATACTCATATTCTTTTTAGCATATATATTCGGTCACTATACATCAGTGCATTATATCTATATTCTTCAGGCATTGCGAGTGGACATTAGTGTGTGTAAACAAATGCCATCACAAAGACGGCTTCGTAGTTAAAACCGAACGGCAGAAGAGCGCAATGCAAACATTTCGCAAACATTTTTAGAAAGGTCGAAGGACTTAGATAAAATTTCTTAAAATTAGGGTTTATTTTCTTAATTTTAGGGCAAAGCACCCTAAATTTGTAACAAATATTATTTAAAATCAAAGGCGAAATTACCCTAAAAATTGGAAAAGGCAATAAAGCAAATTGACCCTTAAATTTAGAAAATAAATATAGTTTTCTAAATTTTAAAAAGTTTTTTCTAAAAAGTTCTTTTAAAATAAACTTATAAAACTTGTAAAATTCAGACAAATTTTACTTAATGATAGAAATTTTTTCTAAATTTTAGGGCGATTTCGATTCTAGGGTGATTTTCTTAAATGTAGAAAACTAATTTTCTGAGTGTAGCAACAATTATTTAATATTATTAAATAATTTAGAATGTTATGGTAAAAAATAAATTTAATTTTAATACTTGAATAGATAAAATAGATTCATTCTGAACTGAAAACAAAGGCTCTGTACATATTTATTTATCATTTTTTATATTTAAAATAATAATGCAATGTTAAGGAAAATGGCCTAATTTTAAGGCAAAGGATTCCTAAAAAATATAAGCCAAATACAGATTGTTTAGGTAAAATGCCCTATATTTTAGGAAATGATTACCTAAAAATCACATTTTAGGTAATAAAATCCATTTTCCTAAAATTTAAGGAAAATCTTTTTTCTGAGTGTGCTTCGTGAGTTGTACTTGAGCCTAAACGGAGGGCGCTTCAATTAAATCAATTTATTTCATAAGTGCAACGATCCACTATATAGCTAATAAGGTAGTATACTTCTATTTGAAACTTCTTAGAAGGTACACCAAATAAAATCATTTTAAAGCATATAAGCATGCTCCGTAATTTGCCTCTAAGAGAAAGTTCATACGTTTTGTTATTGATGCGATCAGTCGGTATGGACAAAAAGGTTGTATCACCCAAAGGACCAATTTCATATAAATTTTCTTCTATACGTTACCGTCGCAACATCACGTCTTTTAAGTGTGTTGCAAGTACATATATTGATAATTATTTTTTTTTTTATAAACATACCATTGCTGGGATTTAAGCTCGGGACTGTACGCTTCTCAATCGAGTGCTCTAGCTCAGTGCTACCGCTGCTATATATATAATTAAAATATTTTATAAAGTTCTCACTTAAATATTTCTAAACATAAGTCAGATGCATACAACACACATATTTTAATTGATCTTTAATCAGGAAACGACGCAATGTGCCAAATGATAAACGCAAAATACCGATAACCTCCAGAAATATTCTTTATTAACTGTACTAGTATATGGCATCTAACAAAAATATTTTCTTTCTTAAAAAACTTTTACCCAACCATTTTCTGTATATACTCTGGTTTTACTGTTCGAATCGCGAAGCCTGATGGTTATCCTTAACAGACTGCCGGACGTTAACCTACGCAAATGTCCATTTCGGTGGTTGGCCCAAATCGCTTGGTGGATAGCTGACATTTCAAGTATAAGTTCTAATATTGCTGTGCGGATCGGTCAGTTCAATACTTGCCGGGTGGTTATCCTGAATGTGTAATGTATTGTTGTGCATATTGGCCCTTCTGATGGATACCCTTAGCTGATTGCCGGGGTGGATAATGGATACGGTCTGGCCGATGGCAGAACTAAAACCGACTACCGGCTGGCGGATCGGCTAGGCCGATTGTTACCCTATAGCGAACTGCCGGATGGTTGACTAAAACTGTATGGGCGTCTGGGAGAACTGTGCCGAACGAGACACCGGATGTTTTGCTTTCGGCAGCACCCGGCACAAGAAAAAACTACTGGCTAAAGAGCATACTATAGACTCAATAACAAATTCTTTTCATATTAAATTTATAAAACAAACTGTCTTGAACTCTTCGAGGCCACTGAAACTTCAAAGATATGGTTTTGGCTTTCCAATCACTACAATATAAACTGCATTTGTTTAAGCCATGTTTCGGAAAAGAAAAGAGTTCGCCCGATTGACTGATTCATCAGGTAGCGCAGAACGATTTGCGGGAGAGAGCGCAGAAAGAAAATGTCTTGGTTTCATGTTTTTTTTACTACGGGGTACAATTTGTAGAGTACAGTGTCAATCGATATTTTGAAAACCACAAAGTTCAAAGTCGGGGTCACCACTTTCGATTCGTGGCCTTAACTCTAACACCTCATCCTTAGCCTAATTTTAATTACAGCAATTTCAAATTTAGCACCCGAAAATTTCGCACTCTCGCAATAATTATACAACAATAAACACCACAAAGACAAAGACTGCGACGACCATATAAACCCAGTTCGTACACATTTTTTAAAGGCCAACCAACTCGCACCCCTTCGCCCATACCCCAAAAAAAGATATTAATTAAATTTAATGCCTGTCTAGAGCGACGACATCGCCATCCCCCGTTTCCGTGCCCATCCTCTCGTGGCCTGGCTACTGCTGGAAGAGTAACGAGCTCTGTACCAGGCCATGGAAATAACCGCTGCGAAACTTTTGCCAGCTGTATTACATTACGCCTTTAATTTCATTACTAGCTTCCCAAGCGCAACAAGGATGAGAGTCAGGGGCAGGCCATAAAATAGAAGAAAACACTTGTAAAGTCAGCCCAGTGAGAGACCAGAAAACTGCGGACCACGGCGCAGCTCATATTCCATTGCAGCTCAGCGGGTGGGGAGTTGGAGTTTATTATTTAATACTTTTAGCGTCATGCGTTGAAATTAGCAGCCATAAATCAATGAAACGACTGCCACAAGTCTACAATTAGCCTGCCTTGGAAAAGCATCATAAAACGCTTCAAATTCTATGAAGTAGCTGGGGGTGATAATTAATTTGTGTCTGTTGTGTGTGTGATTAAAACAATTTTAGTGCTGAACAAAAAAATTATTTTTGTTTTAATCAGCTTTTGCTAATTTTTGAAACAAAGTGGGCTTTGGACATGTTGGTTTGACTTTCAAAATATGTTCAAATCATTTTGTCATTATTATTTCCACAGTCTCCGTGTGCGTTCAACATAAAAAGTAACTATTTCGTTTGGAAAAAAAGTTGGAAAAATTGTTTTTTGTTTTTTATTCATTTTAATTGATCTTAAAACGCTTCAAAATGAAAACGCCAGCAGCAAGAAAGACGGGCAAGAAGTCTTCTGCCGAAGAAAAGGAACCAACTGACGTGAATGGATCGTCCATAAACAACGCGTTGCCAGTGGCAACATCTACTCCAGGAAGCATTACGCGAAGCGTTGCCAGGCGTTTATTAGAGCAAGGTCAAAATGTCAATTTGAAGACGGAAGTACCCGAAACGCCACCACAACCCCTTAATGTCCGAGTCAGGGGAAGACGGCCCATACATTCCCCTATGCCCACAAGTTCACCCACAAGCTCCAGAACTCCTAGGATGTCGGGAAAAAGTATTGGCATATGCAGGTCTACAAACAGTCCAGGTCCAGTAGCTGCCAAAGTCAAAACCACGCTCGCTAGTGAGATTGTTCCGACTCTTTGTGAAACACCAAAGTCAACCCATGGTCGCAAACTGATTGCAGCCTTACCGGCATTGGTCTCCCCCACGACACCTCGTAGAAAACGTTTGGAAGTATTCACCTTAAATGTGGCTTCACCCTTTACCAAGACGCCCACCAAAAACATTAAACGTCATGTTTTTTATATGAACGATGAAGCCAACACCACTTTAGTGGATAAGTCTAGATCCACCTCTTTGATGGCTCAGGCAGAAATCGATTCTCCGGAAAGAACACCGACCACCCCGGTGATCCAGCCTATAGTGGAAAATGTTGCATCGCATCGAAACAGAAAATTTAATTTAAATGATAGCGTTGCGTTTACGCTCAGCCCACCTGATGACATTCCAGAAACAAAAACAATGGGCTGCATAATCGCCTGATGAAAATTTAATATTTTTTTTTTTTAGTTTGGCTAAACTTTTTACTCCATTTGAATTTGTTCAAAATTATATTGACTTTACTTGTTCATTAAAAATAGTTTTCATTAAAATTTTTGCTTTGATTTACTTTGAGGAACTTCTGGTTCTTTTTCAATTGAACACGATTTATTTTACTTAGCTTTTGAAAGTGTGTTAAGTTTGAAGGCGCGTATTGACTAATCGGTGAACTAATCTGTTGTATTCAATGCTTTCGTGAGTTCGGTTGTTTATATGGCTCAAGGTGAATTTACCAGGGATCGTAACGATTATAATTTTAAAAATAAAAATTACGATTTAAGGATTATTTATTAATTTTTTTCATTTAACTCAGAAATAACTCTTATTTTTTGATTTAAAAATAAAAATTGTGAAATAACGATTAATTTTTAATTTTTATTTTTTAATAACTCTTAATTTCAATTTTTATAATAAAAATTACATTTAAAAATTATTTTCTGATTTTTATTATAAAAATCAAAAATAAGGATTATTTTGTAATTTTTATTTTAAAAATAAAAAATAAAGATTAAATTCAAATATCTTTTGAACCAAGCGGCGTAGGATTAAAACGTAAACACATATATGATCTATGGCTCAATACCTTTCATTTGGTATATCACATGTCCTTAAAGGATCTAAAAAGTCAACATTTTTCGTAACATTTTGGATTTGCTCTGCCTTGTTCAACGTCTCATAGAGAAACATATTTTTTCAAGTGCTACGCTTAAATATCGAGTTTGACAAGATGCCCTATAGAGCAGAGGTGATAGAGTCAACGCTTGGTGAATAAGTACTAGGTTCGAGTCCCACTGGGGGGGAAGGTTAAACCACATTTTTTTTTTTTTTTTAGATAAATTTTTGATAATGAATTTTAAAATAGTCGAAGCAGCTGAACAATGGTGGAGAACGAGATGGAGTGAAATGGAAGGAGATAGGGACAGTAAACTTATCGATTTCAGACAAGGAAGGAACAGTTATATTCTACAAGTTGAAGGTAATAAATAAATAAATTAGGTTGTACTTCGCTGCCCCAGCAAGCAAAAGTACATAAAGGTTGTATCAGCAAGGCCAGGATACCCCAAAGTCACAAAAAGTCTTATTATATCTTTAAACAAGACAGTAATAATTTTATTTAATTATTAAGTTTTAGAAATAATAGTTTTTTAATTGATTCTGGTGATAGATTGCACCGTAAATCTGACAGAACCAGCTTAAGAGCAGAAAATGCTCTTTCAACACTAACTTGTGTAGCTGGGACACATTGCAAAACTTTTGCCAATTGAAAAAGCCGAGGGTACATGTATTTCTTTTCCTCCCAGTATTTCATTATGTCATCATTTGTGTTAATGGGCTGTGGAGAATATCCATTTATTTCGGCTATAGCCAGTTGCAGTTCCGGGTCGACATTGGCAGTTGATTCGTTATTGTCAGAGACCGCAGCAATAGAATCAAGAAATTTATCCAAAAGGGAGCCTGAGCTCCGCGATAAATTATTAGCCTGACTCGTTGATTGTTCAGAGCTCGATATATTCTCTGGCTGAGACGCATGCTCTATTGATGTTGGATAGTCCTAGAAAAATAATTAAATATATGAGAGAGTTTAATAAATATTTTAATAATTTACCTTTTTGTTTATTGCACATATCTGACGCATTAGTTTGGTCAAATGGTCTCTTGCAATAATGACCTGTGAAGGGTTTTGAAGTAAAACCCTTCGCATTCTTGGATCCAGATAAATTGTTGAGATTACAGTTTCATTCGATGTCAGGCAATCTTCTCTTTTTTCAAGACATTTGGCGAGTACCTCACTGCACGAATTTTCCATCGATTGAACAATCAGCTTTGTCTCTAGCCAAAGCTTGTAAAAATCTCCGAAATACAGTTGTTCCCTTTGTAACTTTTGGGTTGCAACAAAAATTGGTTCCAGAACTTTGACGATTAGCAGCACCTCCTCCACTGCAAATGTGATAAACGTAGAGAAAAATCTACGTGCTCTTCGGAAAATTCCTTAAATGCACACACGTTTTTTAACATTAAATAGGTTGAATTCCATCTCGTAGGGACATCGAGCAAAGGCTGAGGAAGGCCTTGACGAGAAATTGATAGTCTGAAACATTTTGAAATGCGAATAAAAGTTAAATAAATTCTACATTAATTTGAAATATAATTACCTGTAGCTGGGAGTTCGCAAGGTCTTAACAATTTTGCGAGCTTTTTCAACTATAATTTCTCGCCTGTCATCCTTTAAAAATTCTTTTACTGCAAGCTGAAGAGAGTGAGCTGCACATTTGATAGATGCAATCGAATGAACGCATATTCCGTTTAAAAGATTGTCAGTATCTTCACCTTCGTCCATTCTAGAATCGGGATCGTCATTTAAAAATTCAACCGCCTTAATAATATTTTTTCCGTTGTCGGATGTTATTGAGTATGTTTGTTGCTTTGAAATTTTAAACTCTTCTAAAATGGCTTCAATCTCTTTACTCAAATTTAGACCGGTATGTCTTTTATGCAACTCAATTATTCCCAATGTCTTGACCGTAATACAGTTTTCACTATAATATTGAGCATTTACTCCCAGTACGCCTCTGTTGTGCCTTGAGGCAATGTCAACTTTTAAACAAATGACCTTATTCTTTAATGACTTGATCAGGCTTTCTTTCACCAAGTCATAGCTTTCTGTCACATAATGCATGACATTTCTTGAAGTAATAGGACTCAAATTTACCCCATCAAAAATTTGTTCAGTCAATTTTTTGAAGCCAGGCGAATCAAGAACGGTAAAGGGCATTTTCTCCGATGTAACTAATTGCACACAAGCTTCTTTGACTTCTTTTCCTGTTAACGAAACCATAAATGTACGTTTCTTCTCCACTGGCTCATTCAGCTCTGTTTCTTCCACTTCACTTTTGTACGCAGTCTCATGGTATTCACGTAGGTGTCTTCTTAAATTTGTGAAATAACTTCCCACAAGAGATTTTTGGCACAATTTGCACCTGGACTCTTTAACGTCCGATTGGAAGGTAAAAAATTGCGCACAATATTATCACGTTTCCGGCCCATTGCACTTATCACTCCAATAATATGTATAATGGACGCGTCAGTAGTTTCTTTTAAATTTGGAGTAAACAATTATATTCCCAGTGAAACTAATATGTAAATGTTAGGAAGTAAAGTCCTACGCCTATTATAATTATTTAACATTAAAATTCATTATCAAAAATTTATCTAAAAAAAAAAAAAAAATGTGGTTTAACCTTCCCCCAGTGGGACTCGAACCTAGTACTTATTCACCAAGCGTTGACTCTATCACCTCTGCTCCATAGGGCAGCTTGTCAAACTCGATATTTAAGCGTAGCACTTGAAAAAATATGTTTCTCTATGAGACGTTGAACAAGGCAGAGCAAATCCAAAATGTTACGAAAAATGTTGTGATGTACCAAATGAAAGGTATTGAGCCATAGATCATATATGTGTTTACGTTTTAGTCCTACACCGCTTGGTTCAAAAGATATTTGAATTTAATCTTTATTTTTGATTTTTAAAATAAAAATTACAAAATAATCCTTATTTTTGATTTTTATAATAAAAATCAGAAAATAATTTTTAAATGTAATTTTTATTATAAAAATCGAAATTAAGAGTTATTAAAAAATAAAAATTAAAAATTAATCGTTATTTTACAATTTTTATTTTTAAATCACAAAATAATGGTTAAAATTTAACTTTTTGATAAAAATTGCGAAAAAAAATTCTGCTGATTTTGGACTCCTTTTTTAAAAATAAGTAGTGTGGCTTACTTCTGTATGAAGTTGGACGCTTTTTTAGCTTTAATTTTTTTCTCTTCCATAACTCTTATTTGCGATCCCTGGAATTTACTATAAAGGTGACATATTCCGTTGTGGGGAGGGGTCTTAATTTTTTTTAACTTTCTCTCTCGGCTCTCTGAGATAGATGATAGCTGCTCTGAGAGACATGTGCTAGGAAGAGATAGAAATTAATGAGGCCCACCAAAACAGAGCATCTGTGCTGAATCCGCCACTTTAATAGTGTCGGTCACCCATAGCTACCAGGAGCCGAAGTCAGTCGTGTTTATGTAAACGTGAGCCGAAATAAACACCGAAGTCTGGAAAGAGCTCTCTTATTCACCAATACAATATGAGAAATAAGGAAAGTTTCTGATGACCCTCAGGATATTTTCGGAATCCATTTTGACTGGATATCCTTTTTTGGGATCATTGGATACTTTCGAAGTCGTTTTTTTTGCTTTAAGAGGATATATCAGAAAAAAAATGTTTCAGTGATCTTTTTTCTTCATCCAAAGCACAGTGGGTGGACATACCGATTTTTTGGCATAAACTCCAAAATTAGAGACAGAAAGTTGAAACTTCATATATGTGCTATTTATATTATTAGTTAATTTCGAATTAATTTTTTACCGTTAATTATTTTTTTATTTTATTTTTTAATTTTATTTTAATACATTAGCTACTTCTAACTCAAATGCAAAATGTTTTTATACACTTGAAAAGTGTATTATAATTTTGCCCAGAAGTTTGCAACGCATAGAAGGAATCATCTCCGACCACATAAAGTATATATATTCTTGATCAGCGTGACGAGCTGAGTCGATTAAGCTTTGTCCGTCCGTCTGTCCGTCCGTCTGTCCGTCTGTCTGTTTCTACGCGAACTAGTCCCTCAGTTTTGGAGCTAGCGAGCTGAAATTTTGCACAGAGTCTTCTTTTGTTTGCACGCTGCTAATATGTCGGAACCGACCAGATCGGATGACTACTTCTTGTAGCTGCCATACAAATGATCGGTCGAAAAATGGGTTTTAATGAGAAAAACTGGTTTTATCTTAATATAACCGCTCTCAATCACGGTCATGGAAAATATTAAATGTTTTTAAGCCGATCTACGAAGTTTGGTCGAAGTCGCTAACCGTTGAGACAAGCGATTTCAAGTGTATAAAAACTTCGGCACGGACGAAGTTAGCCTTGCCTTTCTCGTTTAACTTCAAACTCGTTGTCATCATCTGCTGTTCCGTCTGCTACCTCAAATGGGGGTGACTCCAAAAGCGCGATAGCCTCTTTTGGTGGTTTGCGTGACTGACACAACGAATATCGACCTTGTCTGAATCTGTCAAAATATTTCGAAATTGCGCAAATATGCGCTTAAGTTGTCAGCTCTATATAAATGTTAACACAATAACACACACTTCTACATTAGCACTTTCAGCAATACGGCGTAATCTTGCTAGATCTGCTCCACGAAACACAATTATTGAGGCTAGGTTCTGCATGAAATATGTTCCAACAATACATTAAATACAACACGAAACAAAAGCATCTCAAATTAAACCACTTTACACTATATTTTACATACCTTAATATTGCATATTTCAAAATGCAGTTATATATAATCTTGTAAGAATGACTAATAGTCAAACATTTACAAAATTTCCAACACATACAAGGCATAACTAGCCTTGCGCAAACAGCTGATTCAACGCGCTGCCAAAGACCAGGGATGGGCAAAAAAAATGTTTCTTTTATCTTTTTATTAAGGGTAGGCATTTATTTTACGGAAATATTAAAAAAATTAAAAAAATATTAAAAAATAATTTTGGACTTTATGCCAAAAATAAGGCCATTTCGCCCAATGTGCAAAGGAGCGGAAAAATGATAAAAGGATATTTAACAAGTGAGAAAGTCGGTCAAGCCCGACTATAATATACTCTGTACTCGGGGTACGAGCAAGCCCCGGGCGGCAAATTTTTAGGGGCGGCAATTTCTGGAGGCGGGAAGTTTTGGGGCGGCAAATAATTACAAAATGTATATTGATTATTCTCTTAAATTAAGACATAGTGGTATTCCTTAAGGTGATTTAGACTTTGCTGTTATTTCAATATAGAGAACGTTGCAAGTTTCTGCACTTCAAGATCTAGTTATAAAAGAAATATTAATTGAATGCATTTTTGAAAGCGTACGAGTCAGTATAAAGAAATTAAAGAGCAGTTGTCTACAATGGTCAGAGTCAAAAATGCTGCAGTTTTTAGACCTTGTGTTCGGGATTCCATATCTTCCACTATTTCATCCTGCTTCATCCTATCAAGGCCTTCCAATATATTGATAATGTTATCGAGGAAGTATGCAGGAGGGTGCAGATTTGTAGTATGCCTTGAACATTTCTTATGAAGCATAAGTTGTGTCAAATGAACAATAATTAAAAAAAAAAATAGTTTTTATTACAAAAAATAACCACAATTTCCATATTAAAGTCAAAAAATTTCTATTCTATGATCAAAATCAGAAAGTTGTTTCTAAATATGCTTTGAAATCAGTACAGAATGAGTTGTTTAATAGTTTGGTACATTACAAACCAAGTTATAGCGTCAATTATAAAAGAATAATTAACAAAAAAGAAAAAAATTTATTTTCACATTAATTAATCATAGTTCGAGTCCATCTATTTCGCGATATTTCCCGAATTTTTGGAGTTTACAATACTATACTGCCATTGAGATCAAACAGATTATGTTATGTTATGTTTCCAAAAAACGTAGTCCAACTCGTCTAATTATATCAGCCTCCAGTAAAAACCTCTGCAGGCAGCCTACAAGGAAAGTTTTTTTGGAGTAAAAAACTAATTTCGAAACGCATTTGCCATCAAACTAGAAAACCATGTTCGACCTCGAGGTCAACCTCTAGCCTGCAATACTCAAATTCTACAATTTAGAAAGGTCGCTAACTATCAACTTTTAAATTTTGGTTAAGGAGGTATGTAAGCCCAAAAAAATGAAATAACCTCAGACGACAATTGTTAATATGCATTTTTTGGGATCTTACTTTATCTTTCTTATATTTGCCAAAATATGAAAAAAACATCCAAGAACTTTAATAACTCTTAATTTTCTTATCTGCAAGTGTTCTTAGACTAATTACACTAGTTTACAGCCAAAAAGACCAATTTCTACTGAAATTTTTTTTTATTGTAGTTTGGATGGTGATCTCAAAAATCAATTTCAAAAATTTGTTCATGGCTCTGGGAGGGGCACTTACATTTTAAGCCATATCTCACTTTATAATTGTCAGATAGAGTCAAGCAAGATAAGAATCGAAAGGTTATTGCGCTGCCAGTAATCGAGTAGAACATTGTTTTTAAATCGGTTCATTAGTTTGAATACAATAACCAAAAGCATAGTTTTGTTGACATAACCAAAGTGAAGTAGTTGGGAGACCCGTTTTCAAGTATAAAGACAGTTGGGCGAGCATAATTGGGCTCGTGAAACACCTTCTTAATTCAAAAACGAGAGCGTCCCTGTAGTTCGGTTGGACTGGTGCATCATTAACGAATTCGCTAACTCACGGTAGTGAGGACCAGTCACCAGCCTAACCACCAGCCATGTTATTTGCCTAACGAATTTTGTATGGCAATGTCCGCAAAACGTACCGGTACGTCCTTGCAATACCGGTCGTTAACGAGGTGACGGGTGCGGGGAGCTAGCGATGGTGCAAAATCGTTAACAAAATCGTTAGGGCTTGTGTTATAAACATTTTGTGCTCGTTTCAAGAACATTTTGTTCTCGCTTTGTCGGCGACCAAGATCCAGAAAAAAAAAAACCATAGTTAGTTATAGGTGAATATGGAAGTCTCCTCCTCCAGGGTGGTTGTTAATCGGGAAGGGGAGGGAAGAGATGACACCACCCACCACCACCACTCACCCACCGCCGCGTTGCGACAACCACAACCTTTTCTAAGCTGTAACTAAATTTTATTAGAATTATTAATTTGAAAAATTTTCTGGCTTCACCTAAGTCTGGGACTTGAACTCAGGACCTCGAAGAGACTGAACGGGCGACGTCATTTTAACTCACACGACCATCCAGCTCACGCGCGAGACAGCGACAAAATCAAATTAAGAAATGAATGCTTAAAAATGAAGTGCTTAAGTAAGCATTAAGACTGCCGGACAGATCCAAGCCCTGTGGCCCAGCGGTAAGGCATTCGCTTAGCACGCCGAAGTCGTGGTTTCAAATCCCCGTCGTGTCCTGTTTTTTTTTTATGTTATTTTTTTTAAAGTATTTTAAACATTGTCTATACTTTTTACAATGCACTCTGCTATAATATGCTAAAATATTTATATTTTCATGAACACTTTTTCGTATTTCATGACTACCGTTCATATCTTATGAACAAAAAAAAACAGACCCCAATCATGACCATTTGGTTATGATTTAAGAACGGGATATTTTTCTCTGTGTAGTGTTTTAGGTGGTGCTGAGTCGTTAACGATTATCTTGAAACTAGATCGTCCACCATTCGCTAATTAAAAATCATTAGTGGTTTGGTGAATGATTGAGCGAATGTCAGCACAACGTACCAGTCGGTACGACGTTGCATCACCAGTCGTTAATACGGTGATGGGTGCACTGTCGTTAACGACGGGACTTACGCTCAGTGATGCATCAGGTCGTTAGGCCGGGTAGTCACTTGACACCAGCAGAACTACAGGGGTAAGTTAAAGTCGGCTCTAACCGACTTCGATATACCCGTTACTCATGAAAAAACATGTTTAACAATGTTCCTGCGTTCCTTAAGGTGACCATCCGAAAAGTATATTTTTTAGGGTGGGTGGGTGGTAGCGGGGGGGCTTGGTTCACTTTTTTGCTCATATCTTAGGAACCGTTCATCCGATCATTATCATTTCTTCGGCAAATCGATTTATTTTGCTAATTACTAACTATCTCTAGGTACGAATCGTCTATCTTCAAAACTGTAGATAGATAGGAGATATAACGTTTTTTCCAAATTGCGGGGGCGGGAGGGGGCGTGGCCAAAATTTGAAACAAACCTGATCTGCGTGCAGATAAAAGAAGCGTTTTTCTCATACATGTCAAACCTCTATCTCTTACCATCTCTGAGATCTAGCTGTTCATACAGACGAACGGACAGACGGACATGTCTATATCGACTCGGCTGTTGATGCTGATCAAGAATATATGGGCAAATCCTGCGTTGCGGACATTACATTTGTACGCAAATTTGCTTCTTAAAATTGACACAGCTGGCGTCCACTTTGGTATATTTGAAATACCTTTGGTGCAAAATGCAGTTTTTTGGGAGTACTTTCAAACCTAATTTAAGATAATAGGTTATCTGTTTTTGAAAAAAAGTTATGCTTGTTTAAAGTTCCGTTGCGGACGTTACTAAAAATGGAAGTCGACTTTAAGGCTTATGTGCATTTCCACACTTTTTAGCGAATTTTGCATAATAAACAAAAAAAAGTCTAATAACAAAAAATTTAGTAGGATATATGACCAATTCAACCCAGCTTTCAAAAGAATGAAAAGTGGTCCCGTTATTAAAATATCTTAATTTTTGTGCTGTTGCGGACGTTACGTTGCGGACGTTACACTTTTTCCATTGACCCAAATAGTATAACAAAAATTTTTTTTTCATCCCATTGACTTAAAACTGGGTTTGTTAGCTTAGTACGCGAAATAATTTGACACGTGTTTTCCCGATTTCGAAAAATCCGCCCACGAGATAAATTTCCGTAAAATTCTGCTTGAAAAAAATTGTTTTTCATCCGATTGGCTTGAAATTCAGTTTGTAAAGATTAAACTCGGATTCATTTGGGTTTTCATTTTCCGATGTTGGAAATTCCGATTTTTATCGATATTTATTAATTATTAATATTAATATTATTTCAACACACTTTTTGTAACTTTGAGGTTATGTTTTTCGGATTCTCGACAACCTAGAGCAATTTAGAGCCCAGATTCACACTCAGCAGGCAATAAACCATTATAAACACCTATTTCCACCTCATATTAAAAAAAAAAATTTTGAGTATTTTCTTTGCATTAACTTTTTTCAAAAATATGTGTAATAAAGGTTTATTTTTTTTTCATCAGTTTAAAGGGCATAAAAAACTCTGTTTATAAAGCAAGTTTGGATACCCGAATTATTAAAATTCATTCTGCTAAGCTAAAATTTAAAAACACAATTTTCCGTTGCAGACGTTACACCCAACAAACCTATTTTTTTTTAAATTTTGTAAAAAATATTAGATATCCTACAAATATAATGAGTACCTTAAATTAAAGGGAATGAAACAAACTTTAAGTTTTGCTAAGCGGAAAATACTATAACGACTGTTTTTACCATTTTTGTGACCAATAAAAAACCCTTTTTTCAAGAATTAATAGAAGCAAGAGGAAGGTGTAGGTATGCCTCTGCCAAGAGCAGACAAACCACCGTAGA
The DNA here is from genome assembly GCA_018904275.1 of Lordiphosa clarofinis. NCBI lineage: Eukaryota > Metazoa > Arthropoda > Insecta > Diptera > Drosophilidae > Lordiphosa > Lordiphosa clarofinis. Next base: position 434,112 of record JAEIGQ010000086.1, read on the forward strand.
ACAACATTGCTTACATATTTTGAAGCTTGAATATGTACCCTATTATTCCATTAACAAACATTTGGATTTTGGACAACTTTAAATTTCCACCCTTGGTTTTAAAATTTTTGGATTACCCCATATTTTTTTTTTTTTGTTGGTGAATTTTTTTTTTTTTTTTTATCTTTGGGTATGGGTAAAAGAAAGAGTGTTGTTGGTTGTTTTTTTTTTATTTAAAATAAAAAAAAAAAATAAAAAAATAACCAAATGCACGAAAAAAATCACTCTTTAAATCTAATACTTAAAAATCTTGGCGTATATCGCAGACAAAACCTCCTCTCACTGGACTACATTTTATCGTACACTTTGTGCATTTCACATGTCAGTCATGTGTAATAAGTGCAATTTTAATGCTTAAGCAATTTGTGCTACAAAATGAAACTTTAGTGTCCGAAAATAAGATGCAAGCATGATTCTTAGATAATTGGCCAGAAGTGGACTAATTAAGTCAATGCACTTGCACTAACGCTTCAATTTTGCATTTTAAGAAGTTTGTGCGCAATTGCTTTACTAATTCCCATGGCCTTTCGAACATGAGTTGAGCAAACAAAATGCCTGCAACTTTTCTTCTTCAGACACACACACACAACACACAAAACCAAGTAACAACAACATGAAGCACAAAAGTTCCTAGGAGAAGACAAGACAACAAGGACAAGGCTAACAATTGCAGGCGGTAAGAGAGAGAGAGAGAGGGAGAGCGGGGGAAGAGACAACTGGCACCATGTTGAAGCGCGCTGCGTGACGGTTACAGCATGGCAAACAAGATGAGAACGAGACTACCGAACTAGTCGTACCAGTAAACTTCTACAACTAATCCTGACTGATGTTGCGACAATATATACGTACAATATATATTTATACTTATATAGGAAAGGAGCAGCACATACAACATATGCTTCGCAGCTACGCTTCGTTGCCTGCCCCGCCCTGCCCCCACAGTTTCCTGCTCCATCTCTTGCTTTTTGCCATTTGTGTTGGAGATTTATGCGTTAGCGTAAAACTTGCATTTCAAATGGATTCATGGAAAAACAAAATAAAAATAAAAGGGACGAGCGTACATCGTACATGACTGTATAATACATATGAAAGATAGCTTAGACTAATCGGTAAACGAATATGTTGAAAGTTAGAAAATAAAAGATGTCAATGTCATGTCTTGGTCACAACTTTAACTTTTTCAATAAAAGCAATTCAATGTCGCTTAAACAGCTTAAGACTTGGCATGGTCTAACCAAAATAAAGTCGAGCAAGTCTGAGTTTATTAAGTCTTTTTCGAGGTTCTGCAAAAATAGAGACCGAACAACAGGTCAACATAAGAACTTAGGGGTTTTCAGGGTTTTCATAGTTTTCTAAAATATTATGAAGTGTTTTTTCTAACAATCAGGAAGACACAACTCAAGCTCGAAACGAAAGGGTAAATTTGATCGATTTGTTTAGCATTCTTGTTCTCGGCACCTTCCATCCTCTGCAATCGCTATAAATATAAAATCCCACATTAATAAAGTCGTCTACAACCTGCTGTTCGCCCAAAAGGCATTCCCTACACAAAACCTTTTCCTTCTGGGATTCATATGTTCTGGGGCGGCTGTGGTTGTTGCCCACAAAATTCAATCAATATAATTGCAACACTTTAGTCAAGAACTTGGCCCAAAGCTAGGAGCACGAGGCAACTGTAACTATGACAAAGTACGTAAACAATGTAAAGCGTTTCAAATTTATACGTGCAACCCAAAAAAAAAGAAGAAGTTGTCCCCAAGGAGTCAATACCCAACTGATGACGACAAGAAAGGAAATGTGGGCGACATAAACTTCGGCAGGTGAGAGTGTGTGTGTGTGCGAGGGCGTGTGTGTATTTGTGCTTAGAACTTTATGCACTTAATTAAGGCTCTAAAAACTTACGTGAGTGGGAACAGCCAACCAACCCACCCATCTAACAACAACAACTACAATGTTTCTCTGTTGTGTATATCCTTGGGGCACCTTGAAGTGCATACTCAGTTTGTCATATGTTTTCAAACTCAACTTTTTCATGGACATAGCAGCAAAGTTACAGCCACAGCTGTGACTTTGAAAATACATTCAATCACTTTCAAAAGTTTTCTAGGCCATAAATAGATGGGTTTAGTTTGGGTTGTTGCAAATACAATTATCTAACAATCAACGTGTGGAAAATGTGTGTGTGTGTTCTCTTTACATATTTACCAACGTTTTACGGTCAATTAAAATAAGCAATTAACATGATTTTTGTGGCTGTCAGCATTAAATAATAAAATACAATTGAGCTGAGGTCAACAAATAATTATAATGCTCATTATAATATGTCACGTGCTAGGCATATATATAAAATCTAGAATAATATTTAGAATGCTAAATTTCAATAAAAACCAAATTCTAAAATATACCAACTTTAAGGCGCGAAATCTCTCTTCTTAATCTGAAAATTATTCGAATTTACTGAATAAATGAGATTAAAAATAGGACCGTGATATTAATAACCATAACCGTAACCAAAAACCGAATCAGAATTAGGTTAATAACCGTAAAGCGATCGGCCAAAACAGTAACCGTAACTCTAACCGTTATTCGTTTCGGACTTTATCTCTATTAAAAATTATTATAAGACAAGTAAGGGTGTTGCAGTCGAGTGCTCCGACTGCAAAATACCCTTTACCAAGCAATAGCTATGGATTCCTAAGGTAAGGCCCATTTCCGGAACAAAAAAAAAAGCGCACAAAAAACAGCTTCGAACAGCTGATAAGCCTTTAATTTAGTGTATTTTGTTAAATAATCACAGAAGAACTAAATTGCCACATCGTTAGTTTGTGTGGATTGCAAGCACAGTCGATTTGCTGAACGAAATTTAAGATAATTAACTTGCAGCTCATTTTTCCGGACAACATCAAATAAAGTAAAAGCAAATGTGGGGCGCACCAAATAAAAAATATATTTGCACATAAAAAATCAGTCTTTTCCATTAGTTTTTGACATTTTCTAATTTTAAGTGCTTCAAGACTTTTTTTTACCGAGGATCACGACGTTGCGCACACTTGTGGTAGCACATCATAATATTTTGAAAGCTGTAAGCCGATTTTTAAATATTCAAAACTGTAATTTGAAATTCAAAAGTGGAATTCAAGCGGCTAACAAATCAGTGCGACCCTTTAAGACATTGTGGTCATAATATAGCTTACAATCCAGTTAACATAATTAATTGGCAATTTCGTGTCATAAATATTGATTTGTTCTGGAAATAGCCCTTAAATACTGAGTTAACTTCTTCGACTGAATATATTTTTGTGCGGCTTGACAAGATTCTCATAATTTTTAAATATTTGATAGGCCTGCTTTTTATTTTCAAATTTATTTATGGTATTCTGAATAAATATTGGGCCTAAGTTAATATATTTTAGTCACTGACTTTTAATTTTGAGTTAATATTTAAGTCACTTCAAAATTAAAAACTGGTAGTTCTGACAGTTTTTCGCGATTAAAAGGATAAAAAGTGGCAATTTTTCAAAGGAACCATGATCTAGGTATGGTATACAGCAACATATATGCAAAAAATTTTGGCATCCTTCTGTCTATTACATACATTTGCACAACTTTATGATCCCCTTTCACCCATTTATTACTACATACGTTTATGCTATGAAATTCAGAAGTTTTTGATTGTGCAAAATCCAATTTGTTCCTGTTTATGCAGCTTTCGTAAGTTCACAAAATGGACAGTGCACATATGAGAAAACAAAGGACCTGGCAACACCAACGCAACGGTAAGTTGCCTGCGACTCAAGACGCCGAAATGATAGTCAACTTTCACGTGGAAGTACAATTCATGAAATGGTGCTAATGCACGCACTGTCTGTTATTCATAACCATATGCTATTTCGGGAAAAGCCCCAATGAATAAGGCCCAAAAAATAAATGAAATATTTTTTATAATTTTGGGTATTATGTTGCCAAATAAAACCAAATAGGTATTTCCTAGTTTTTTTTTATTGAATAAAGCATAAAACGAGAAGAAGCTAATCTCCCAGTTTTTAACACAATCGCTTGTCTCAACGGTTAGCGACCGACCAACTTCGAGATCGGCTAAAAACATTTATCACCCCTGTTGACGTAATATTGGAAAAAACAGTTTTTCTCTTAAAATCCTTTCACCGATCTTTTATGGCAGCTCGAATAATCCGTCCGTCGGTTCCATATTACTGCGTGCGACAACTCTGAAATTTCCTCTAGCTTCAAACTAGGACTAGTTCGCGTAACGCCGCACGGCGCACACACCACCCACGCTCAATATATATACTATTGTCGATTCCTCTCGTTGCAAACTTCTGAAAATTATAATACCTTCAATGTATAATGAACAAAAAATAAATGGCGTGTGAAATTGCAAATTGGAATTCATTTTTCCTTATTTCTTCAGTGGGGCCTTTTCATAATTTAAATTGGGGTATTTTCTTATGAAATAACCCCCAAATTTGGCCTTTCTTGGGGACTTATGCCTGCAGCCGAATTCTTCATTTTTTTAAATTTATACCTGATCGGGGAGCAAAATTTGTTGCTGAACAGTGAACACGGCCATTATTTGCGAATTTCTGTGGAACGGCAGGATCAGGCAACCTCTACGGGTGTTTCACAAATTCTAGTAGGCGGTCTGATTCTTGGCACTTTGCAAATAAAGTAGTCCCAGTTTAGTTCGAAGTGCAATCATTTATACTAAATCTATAGCGATTTCCAGGACACCCCTTTGTCCACTCTAAAGTCCGACATAAAAGTATTCAACGAAGAGAAATATAGCAGTCTGAGTCTGACCAATACACAATGCGTTTGATCAGAGAATTACTCCAAGACACATGGCACATAACTCAAGCCATGGCAGTGGTTTAGTCTTGACTGGCGGTAATTTATACTTAACGGTCAGCAAAAGCATCGGCGAAGGCATGAATTTTGAATCGGTGACGTAGGATTTATGTGTACAAATCGAGAACACCCAGCTTTTGTATATCCGGCAAAGTTTGTTAAAGAGCTGCAGACTCAGTTTTTAATATCTTTGAAAGCGACTCATTCCAGAACAGTTTTAATAACCAAAGCTTTACAATTCGTTTGTTTCATTGGTTATCTTATATCTTAGACATAAGCCTTTTACATATACTTTCGAATCAGATTTGTAAATTTCTTCTGATCACTGATCATGCTATAAACGTTTGCTTTTTATAAAATAATTTGTATAACTTTATAGCATTTCTTTGGTTGCTAGATCAGATGGTGAATTTGATTTACGATTTTGAATAAACTGCTCAAATCCACTTGACATTTAACAGTCAGTTTCAATTTGCTTTACTTTCGCTGTGACACCTCCCATATAAATTCAAGCAGTTTAAATTTGAAATACAAGCGTTTATACGAAAATCTCTAATGATTTCTGCGTCACCCCCACTTATTCCACCAAGCTAGATTGGTCTATTCTGTTATAGCGGAGGTGAAATTTTGTTGATAGTTTATCAACTCAACGTCTTTTACTTTTTCAAGCTACGCTTAAGATCGGTTAATTTCTAGCACAACTGTTTGGGATTAATTAATTTGGACTGTCATGCGATAACATAATGTGGTTGATGTACATCAACAGTTCTACATACCAATCAAATTATATTCCTAGAAATTCAATTCATCGTCCAGCCCCAAAAAAAAATCCCTGTCAACGTTTATGACATGACATGACATGACATTTGCCCCAAAAATCAACAAACAATTTGACAATTTTACGCAAAACGGCTGAAAATATAACAAAATATTTATCTCAAACAATTTTTTTCGCCCGCTTCCATTTTGTGATTTTGTAATTAAAATTTGTCGCTGCAAATTTTATGGGTCCATGGCGTTGACAAGCATATGCACAGAAATAATGCGAAAATTTGCATATACGAGAATTCCCAGGTACCTACTAAGCATGCCGACAACAATATGCCAATTCTGTATGCCGAGTTTCTGTTTTGTAAATTCAATAAACAAATAAATTAACAGAATTTCGCAACAAATCAGCGGCATATTTGGTTAATTTCTAAATAGTCCAGGTGCTTGCAACACCGCTTGACTGTACATAAGTATGTATGCAAATTGTCCTGGCCAGAAGCGCCAGAGTAGACAATGATTTCGTTTAATAAAGTGCTAAAATATTTATGCAAACGAGAGGTCCAATTTCCAAGTGAGTAATTGGAACTAAAACGACCTTCATATACTCTAGCAGTGGGGAAAATTCTTTATACCCGTTATTTTGATAAATGACTTAATTTGTGTGGCTTAAGCTATGTTCACCTACGGATAAAAAGATTTGAATGTTTCCAAATCTTGTTTTAACAGGCATCGTTTATTTCAATTTTGCCACCCCCTCCCCAATTCGAAAAAACCGTTATATCTCACAGTTTTTTAATATAGACTTCGTATATTGATAGTTAGTAATTGCAAAACAAATAAATTTGCCGAAAAATAGATCGATAGTTTCATGTTATGAGCAAAAATTGAAAAATACCGAGTTAAAAAAATTTTCAAATAACCCAGGAACAATGTTAAACATGTTTTTTTTAACGTACAAGTTTGGAGTCTCTTTATTGATAATTTTGTAAACACTTACTTGGTACGTTTTCGATAAATGTTTTCAAATTTGTACACGCCAAGGACGCTTTTCTTTCTTTTACTACATCAGCACAAATAACAATAAAGTCACACTTGGGATACGATTTATTGATTTATTGTATTTTGTCAAAGTTCGTTTAGTGCGCCAAAATTTCATTCACTTTCGTTAAATAGCAAAGCCGAATCCAAAAATTGTGTCAAATTGACACAAAGCAAAGTAAGAGTTTAAAAGATGTTTTTGAGCAAAAAATTTATTTTTCTTAAAAAATGTTTAGGAAACATTGTTAACTCGTTGTATTCAAACTACTAAACCGATTTGAAATCAATGATTTGCAGATGGATGGAAATTCAATTACCTTCGATTCACTGCGTACTTGACGTCATCTAACGTTTTTGAATTGAGAGATCCAGGAGACTTCCTGAAAAGTTTGCTATATTAACTCAGCTCGTCATGCTGATCAGGAATGTATATACTTTATGTGGTCGGAAATAATTCCTTGTATGCGTTTCAAACTTCCGGACAATTTTAATATACTCTCTCCAATGGTATAAAATATCATATTATCCCTTACAAAATGTTTATACTCTTTACCAAAGGTACATATAGTTTATTAAGTTTGGGCAATAGTATGTTACAGGGAGAAGGAATAATTTCCGACCATATAAAGTATAAATATTCCTGATCAGCATCAACAGCTGAGTCGTTATAGCCATGTCTCTCTGTCCGTCCGTCTGTCTGTCCGTCCGTCCGACTTTCCGTCCGTCCATCCCTATGAATAAACAGATCTCAGAGATGGTAAGAGATTGAGGTTTGACATGTATGGGACAAATGCTTCTTATACTTGCAGGCAGATCAAGTTTATTTTCAAATTTTGTCACGACCCCTCCCGCCTCCGCAATTTGAAAAAAACGTTATATCTCCTACAGTTTTGAAGAAAGGTGATTTGTACCTTCTAAAGATAGTTAGTGATTAGCAAAATGTATCGATTTGCAGAAGAATTGATAAAGATCGGATGAGCGGTTCTCAAGTTATGAGCAACTCCTTTCACAACCAACACCGCTTAATATTAGAGAGAGAGAAAGAAAGAGAGAGAGACTTAGAGATGAGTGCAGCAGCAGCACCGCATTCAGCTTCTACTCCAGGTACAGAGTATGTTATAGTCGGGCTAGAACGGCTTTCGCACTTGTTTTTAATGGATTTGCAAAATTATCCAAACTGCACTTAAAAATAGTTAAAATAGAAATGGGACTTTTTGGCTGTAAACTAGTGTAATTAGATGAATTATAGTGGAAAAGTTAGCTATTTTTGCCTATTTGTCAAAATTTTCATCAAAATTAATGCAAATTATTTGCTTTTGTGCACCGGAAATTTCTGAAGTTTGTAGAGTAAAGCATTTTTGAGATTATTTTTAGATTTTCCTTAAGACGATTGAAGATTGCGCAAATCGAATTTCCCCAAAAATCGGGATTCTGTTGACTTTAAAAAAATCCCAAAATGATCAATTTCTTGGACTTAGGCGAGCCAGGCACTTGTTGTTCTGATGTTGTCTTAAAACATAGTGAAAATTTACGAAAAAAAGAAATATATGGCACCTGGATTTCTAATGGGCAAAGCCAAAGCTCATCAGGGAATCAAACCGAAACCGTATACCGAAAAGAACCGATTGAAACTCAGAACCGGAACCGAGAACAGATATTTTTAAAATTTTTAACATTGTACTGGTAAGTTTCGTTTCTGAGTGCAATAACTAGATTGCAAAGCGAGCAGTTGGTTTTGAGGGACTCTTGCGCAATTCGGCTCAAGTGTAAGCTCTAAAAAAAATTCTGACTTAGAAAAACTTTTGTTCAGTGAAATAGAAAAACGCGATTCCAGTGCCTTTAAAATAATGCATTCTCATGTGGCATTTTCTTAGACAGATGTATATTCAAGAATTTTATCCACTTGCAAATTAAATTTGTTCGAAAAGAAGAGGACAATACAAATAGTTTAGTATTTTCACAAGGCAGATTAATGGCATTACTCAAGGTTTTCTTGAGCATTTAACGTTTAAAAAATATAAATGATATGTACATCATAGTGGTCAGAAAATTCAACAAATTTGTTAGAATTTTATGATCTAACAATAGTTATTCTTGCTGTTCCGTAGAATAATTATTGTCCAGTGTGAAGTTGATCACGTCTCCGCTAAGAAAACAGATGATCGGAAATACATTGACCGCAATTCTGCTTCTAAGAAGTAATCATTAATTTACCTTCCTTGTAACTAAGGTTTTATTCATTTTCTTTTATTTTAATCGTCTTATGAATATTAACTTGTGCATTTTGTATGGAAAACACACGCAAATAAACTTGATAGTTTATGTACACATACATGTGTAAAGCTTGTTTATCCACTTTGTTTGGAATATCGTTTTAAATTTTCTGTTTATTTTACCGGTCCATACCGGTACGTACGGTATATCGAAATAAAAATCTAGTTACCGGAACCGAATACCCAAATAAAATAAAACCAAAACAGAGCCTATTACGTACGTGCCAGAACCGGAACCGAAATTCAAATCGGTTTGATTCCCTGATGCTCATAAAAGAAAAATTTTAAAATGTTGATTTGAAAACCAAAAAAAAATTGTGTATTGCCCAAACTATAAGTAAAATTAAAAATCAAAATTTTTGGTGAAAGTTCGATTTGCGCGACCTCTACACATCATTCGAAAAATCAGAATATTATCTCTACACAAATTTACTCTATAAACTTTCGGAAAATGCCGGTGCAAAAATAAATAATTTTTTTTGGGACGCCCAAATCAGTATTTCCAATCTAGTTTACAAATGTTGTTAACTTTTAGAATCATTTACAAACCTGAGCTTAAATGAAACTTCGGGCCTGGCTTGAACCGCAATATTTTATGGATTCTTTAGTTTCTCTTTGAAAATACTATGATTTTGACTATGTGTTGTCAACGTTTACAACTGGTCCAAGCATATCCACCTGTAGTCTTTCGTAAGCAAACTGCCGCACCCAACTCGACGATAGTTTTGACCGAAATTTAAGCTTTACATTCTTTTCGGCAAAGTCAATGTAGCTCACCAACTGAGCCATTCGCGGTGTGGTTTGTGTTCAGAGAGACTAACTCTCGTAGTTTACCTCGGCAGGGTTATATTTGCATAGGCCGCGTATTTTGTGATTAACAGCTTCCCAAATACAATTTCGTTACGCGTATGTACATATGCATGTGAGTGCGTGTGTGCTCAGTTCATTGTATGGCTCAATAATTACATTGTATTTATTTGACCAGTTTTCCGATAGTTTGCCTACAGGGTGCAAGTTCCCTATTTCCAGCATAATTATTGCAATTTATTTCGTTTGCTAAAATCTACGCAAATAATTTACACACACACACGCACATGCTGTTTAGTTTGATTTGCTGCAAATTGCATGGAGTATTTGTTGGTTTGTTCCAACTTCATTATTGAGCCAAGTCAATCAATCAAAATGTATTGTCGAATGCACCAAAATAATGTGTGTACAATGTACATGAATATTTTGTTGAGTTTGCTGTACAGTTTTATACTTTGATTAGGCACTGGGATAATGCCAGGCTATAGTGCTGCAGGCTGTGGTTTATTCAATATTCAAAGAGCTGTACTAATTATAAACTAGTCGAATATTATTGCATACTTTTGAGCTTCAGCGTGCAGAATTGAACAATAATTCTGGACCGACTTTAGCAACCTTTGTCGCCAACTAAATATTTCAATTCTTTTCATGTTATGATTGTATTTCATACGAAATTCTATCAATATGACACAGACACATCACAAACAATAGAAAAGCCGCTTAAATTTAACTGGAAACACGAAACGACCTGTGAAACATACACCACGTCGACTTACAAATATATATATATATATCATTTTAGCGCCAAGGAGACTCTGTCACCCACTGGCAGAGGCCAACCACATCGTATGTATTTAGGTTTAAGATTTCCTTGGGTCTCTGTCGTGCTCTGTAATCCGCTTTTGGCAATTATTATTGGGGAGGTTCGCAATTAAATGCTACCTTCTTGCCCTCATCCCAACGAATTCCATTCGTGTCCTTGGTCCAATCGAAGGCAAAAGTTTTTCGGCAATGAACACGAAACGTTTAATTAATTTTGAAATGAATGCAAAAGTTTCCGCCGTCTTATCTGGCCAGGCGGAAACTTTAAAAGATAGACATGGACCAACTAAACAGAAGTTTTTTATGTTGGCTTACCTTGAGCCTAAGAACTTTTGTTGCCATTCGAAAGTTAAGATGCATAAATTTCGAGGACAGTGTTATTTTTTTCACAACTAAACACTTGCGTTGAATAGACTGTGAAAGTTGAAAGCCATTTAAAAGGGTTTAAAGTTTTTCTCACCAAAAGAGGATTTTAATTAGAAGTTGGAAATTGAAAGCATTAAATATGAAGGAGTTCCGTAGCCTTGGTAAAATGGGAGGATATAAACTAAATGAGTTTTGAATAATATGATGTAGTTTGCGAGAGGCTCACTTAGAAAATTTAAAAAATCGAGCTGGAAATGCTTCAGCTCTTGAGTTGAAACTAAATTAAGCCCAACTAACTGCCTTATGGATTCAGTTACTTATACCCATTGCTGCTCAACTAGAAATAAACGCTAAACCAGGCAATCTCTTAGCTCTCAGCACTCATAGTTCGTTTGATTTTCATTACCAAAGAATGAACACGAACATCACATCAATGGACAGCAATAGCAGCGTCATCAACTAGGAATAGCCTCCTGCCTCCTGCAATGCGCACACACTTGACTTGAACTGGGCAAAAGTGCAGTGTCGAGTTTGGAGTTCATCATCATCGAGCAGCATCGACGGTGTCCTTTGGCAAGAAGACCAGCGTAGCAAATTGTTTTTAATTAAAAGTAAACAATATCAATTCATTCGACAGTTATCCTGTTATGCAGCTGACATGGCCGTGTGCTCCGGGCTGCTTGGGGATTAAGTAAAAAGAAGTGGCAACAACTGAAGATGAAGTGCAACTTTGACAGGGCCTGTCCATTTATATTTTAGCGCAAATATTTTCATCTAGAAAGTCGCAGCCATATTAATTGTCTTGTGTCTCGTTAAAGGGGATTAAAAGTGCAAGCATACATACTGCAAAATACTTTGCGAAACTTTGTTGTACTTTACTTTTAATTGGTCTGAAATAACTGAAGTTTGTTTTGTGATTTTTGCTTTCTTACGAGTATTATTATGTCTGCATTGATGAAGTAGCAAAAAGTTATAAGCATTTTTTTATAATAGTTTTGCAAGTTGGAAATTTATGGGATTTATGGTTGAGTAGAAAGTTTGAACAATTTCCAGTAGATTAAGAAAATCAATGTAAACTAATTTTTTATTTTATCACTCGAGAAATTCGATTACCACAATTGTGTCAAGCATTTCTGATAAGCATCAGCACAGACGCCGAAAAAAGGCATAAAAAAACACCAACAAATTGTGTACAAATTTTTGACAGGCAATTTGCCTGACACATACCCCCCCACTCCACACGATGCATACATATTTGAAATGAGCAATTTTCACATATTTAGAGATGGCAAAACATTTCTAGCACACACACTCACACACACAGCTTTACATTTAGTCATAAAAATAAATAGTTGGATGGAGAATATGTGGCAGTTATAGTCGAAACACAGTCATGGTAACGCCCCGACTAAAATGGGAAGCACACACATGTACGCGTACACATTCCCACAGTTACCAAGCCAAGTCATAATGATGATATGAAGCTGACCTGCTCTCCTCTGTCTGCTCCTTCTTATCGCTACACCAAATTTTAAATGGGAACATTTTTAAAGTTGGCATAACAAAAATGTGGCACCAACGAAGCTTTCTGATTTTACGGTACGATGTACATTGGAAATATTGGTTAGCAAGAAAATTTGGAATTATTCATCAAATCTTATCGACAATTTCCATACGCCCATTAATAGCCTTCCTTATAATAGAAAACAATTTTGAAATGTATTAAACTAAATAAGAAATAAAATAAAATAATTTCCCAATTTTGTAAAATTTTTAGTAGCACTAAAAGGTTTTTAAAATTTTTTTTAACAAAAAATACCAAAACTCTAAAAAAAAATAAATCAAAATGTGCTAATTGGCTTGTCATACAAGATTTCAAAATTACTTTATTTTCAGCACTGAACTTTAATTGCTAAAACGATGATTGATTCAATGTAATTTAATTTTAATTTCAATAATTCCAGATAAGTTGTTTACGCTCAAGCCGCATATGGCTTTAGAAGTTCCATATCTCTAATGGATTAACTGTAAAATGGACATAAAAATGGAGACGGGTTCAGCGTAAGCAACTTGTCTAGAAAAAATCATTCTTTTAAGAATTTTAGTTCTGTGCTGAGAATACAATAATTATAAAATCTAGTCAAAATACCTAAGCCAACCTCCATTTGCATATTTTGATTTATATTTTCTAACCTAAGCAGCTGATTGTGTACTACTTATGTTTTATTGAAAGCTAACTCTTATACCAGTATCCGATATAAATTTTAAAATTAATAAAACAATTATGCGTGACTTTGGCTTGCATTCATAAAAATGCAAAAGTCCGCGAAATGTGGCTCAAGTTCAACAATTAATAGTTCACAATGAATTGCTTAACTTTTGGCTAGAGTGTTTATTCGGCAGTCCAATTGAACACATAATAGCAACAAAGTCTCCTGATGAGAAGATTGGGAGATCTTCGAAACAGTGCTGTACGGACATACCATTGCTATTCAAAAGATTGTAATCACACTCACACTCTAGAGAGCCAATAAAAATTATCAAATTAAAGAATGAAATAACAAAATAGAGGGAAGCTAACTTCGGCTAGACCGAAGTTTATATTCCCTTTGAGCCCATGCTCCCTGCCTGTTTATTATGCCAGCCATTTCCTATGGCAGTAATATGCTATAGTCATCCGATTTAGATCAATTTTAACAAGTTTTGGAGCGGAAGTATTGAAAACAAACATTTTTTTCTTACTTTGACTCTTCTCTGACCTATCTTTTTTTGGCAGCTATACTATATAGTTCTCTGATTTTCATGAAACTTGGTGGAATCATCTGAAAGCATAGAAGACTTACATTGTATATGTTTGAGTTCGATTGCGTTGAAGAGAAAAAGTTTTTCTCACTAGGACTACTTTTTCGGAAGATAGTTCCAATGGCAGCTATATGCTATAGTCATCCGATCCGGACGGCTCCGACAAATATGCTGCTTATTTGTACCAAGAGACTTCGTACAGAGATTGATTAAAGTAGTTTTAAAACTGACGGAGGAGATAATGGAGCACAGAAATGAACGGACGGACTGACGGACGGGCATGGCTATATCAACTCAGCTCGACCTGCTGATCAAGAATATATACACTTTATGTGGTCAGGATGCTTCCTTCTATGCCTTACAAACACCAAAGCAATTTCAATAAACCTATGAGTATAAGAAAACAAGTAAGAGTGTTGCGGCCCCGACAGCAAAATACCCTGTCCAAAGTAATGCGGTTCATTAAACCTTTGAATTCCATTTATTTTAAGATTTATTTCAATAAATGGGCAGGCGCACTTATGTACATATCTTCGGTGTTTTTGCTCGGATCTCATTGTGGTACACAGAATAGATAGATGTTGGGCCTCACTGAATATATATTAAGTCACTAGGTTTAAACTTAAAAATTGTAGCTCGGACAGTTTTTCGCGGTTAGAAGAAGATGGAGGAGGAATTTGCCAAACCTGGAGCAAACTTTATCTGGGTACGGTGTACACCTACATACATGCAAAAATTTGTGGCTCTACCTCTTATAGTCTATGAGATCTACGCGTTTATACAGATAAAAATACAGATTTTCGCTGTTTAAAGATGGAGGAGGAGGATTTTTCGAAATCTGAAACAAACTCGATGTGCGTACAGTATACACCTATATACATGCCAAAACTTGTGGCACTATCTATTACAGTCTCTGAGATCGACGCGTTCAAACAGACAGACAGACGGACGTGTGGAATGCCTAACCTTGCTATTAGCAAATCTAAATATTCATTCAGGTTTTTTGGCTAATCGGCTTTATGTTGTTATCCTGATCCATAAAATCATATTCGAAAAAAAGTAAAGAAGTTTAATTTTTATAACAGCCACTTTGTTTCGATGTGTGTGAACGTCTTCCTCATAATTGCAAATCGCTTCTTGAAACGATTACACTACCCGTTGCTTGCTTTCAAACCATGTGCCTTTTGCTCAATCAAGCTGCCATTTATAGGACTTGGAAAAAAATGTAATAGCCAAATCCAATTTTTCAAATTTTCCACCCCACATGTGCAAAAAAATAATTTTACTGACGTCGATTTATTGAGGCAACGTTGTTTTAAATGTTTATTCACAATCACATCGAATTATGGAGCGTCCGTTAACGAAGTAATCGAATTATCGAAGTAGACTTACTTAAAATATTAAACACACAGCATGATACAAAAAATAGAAGGTAGTGCAAAGTGTCGCTGCTCAAAACAAAATTTATATTGTCACGTCACAGATTCACAAAGCATGGACGCAATATTATTTAATATTTTTTGTTTAGTTTGCGTATGTTAAGAAACATCCTCAACATACAAAGCTTCTGCAGTTCGCTCATGTCTTTAGCAGCACTTAAGAGATGGACCACAGGTTTAAGAATGTCTGAGCTGATATCGAACTTACTAGCCCAATGTAGAAGGTTTCTGATTGAAGGCAAAGGGAATTAAATTTTTCGAAGACAGATAGGAAAACAGTTCGTATTATGGGGTTAAATCGAATTTTTATTATATCTTAACTATATTATTATTTATTAATAAAAGTCGAGAATTTTTACGGAGCTCAACCTTAAATCTCTGTTTATTTGTGTTGATTAAACTAGGCAACAAGGTCCAGTATATTGAAGGGTTAGTGGTGATAAATCGTTAAACTTGTGCCGGCTATACAAAACTTTTTAGGAAATAATCAAAACAAGGCTGCAAAGTGGTTCGGAATTGAACCGCTCCGGCGTCGGAAAACCCGAACCGAACCTGAATCAGAGCAGAAAAATTTGTTCTTTTCGAACCCGAACCTGAACCGTAGCAATTTCCAATATTTGAAAGACTAGGATAAAAACTTAATAAATAAAAGCTTTAAGAATGTTAAATAAAAGAACTAATGACTCTTAATCATGTTTATCTTCTGATGACAATGAAAAGAACTCTTTAAGGTTTAAAGTTTTGAAAAAACGATTTATGTGAAGAACTCAAAAATGTCGCATATGTTGTATTAGCTGTTGTTGTTTTTAATTGACACACACATTTTTGAGTACAATAACATGACATTCAGTGCATACGGTATCGTCAATTGTTAATTTGTAATTGATAATATTTTTATTTTCAGTCTAACCATTATCTGATAGTTGAAGCTCTCCTGATACAGATAGATTTAAGTGCAGTAAGTCGATTTGCAGCATCTTTCTTGATGGATTAAATATTAAAGATAAAATACCATAATAAGTTGATAAGTATCAAACCGAAAGATCTGTCTTGAGCATAGATTCGATAGATTTTTAAAATAATAAATATTTTGTTGATATAAAATCGTATTAAAAATAAATATAATTTTAAATTATTCAAATATCATTTTGATCATCAGTTAAAGTTATTCTTACTCGACTTTAATATAACACTTCGAAAGAGAATAAATAAAAAGATGCTTTCGCAATGCACGATATAAACATTTTTGTGTCTCGAAAGTTTTTTTTACTGTTTTTTCTTTCTAAATAAAGAAGAAGCGATGTAAACTTTTTAAAATTTTCAGTATCTTCCAATCTTTAAGAGTATACAAGTTCCGGTTCAGCTGAAATTAACTCTCCGTAGTAGTTTTTTCATTCTCTCGCTTGTTTTATCCCTCGACTGTTTTGTATGCAGCTTTGTGCCATCAGTTGTTGTAGGATTTCAATAGCCGAGTGCTCTTTTGTGCCTCAACAAGCCCAAAAGTATCACTCCAGCCGGCTTTAGGTCTCGAGGTAGGTCAACAAAAAAAGAAAATAGAAAACTGAACAAAAAGAGCAAAAAACATATTCAAAATGCAGACACGTTTGGGGAATACTCAATGCAAAATTTAGTGCAAGCCTTAAAGGCGTCATGTACGGGGTTTGTATGTACGTAATTTGCCTGTTGGAACAACTTGTCGCTGTTGACATTTTGGCAGGGACTTGAGCTTGGACTCCGCCTAACTAACTTCCTGTAACATGCCTGATGACTTGTACGCAGCAGCAGCAGCAGCTCTTCAATCTTTTGTCTTCTGCGAGAGTCTCGTGTGTCTGCCTGCGTATGCGTTGTCGTTGACATACTCCCAACGAGAGCAGCCACTGTTGATGTTAAGTTGCAACTGACATTGGACACCGAACAAAAGGGTTAAGCGGGTAGGGAATGGGTTTTGGGAAAATGTTGGCCATTGCCAAGGCACTGTTATAGATACATCAAGGCATGGGCTGGCAAGGGGATTCGTCTATACTTTATATTTTTTTTGCTTTGAAGCCCGGGTGCATCAATCCGGCAACGTGCCACTTGTTAACGCACAATGTAGCTTCATTCACAACATTGATTGATATGCCCCGGACAAGGAATTAAATGGATTGAAGTCATCTAGCTTAAAGGCTTAAAAAGTCCTGATAAGAAAATCTTTGTGTGACTTTTTTATGTACCAAATTAAGCAAAGCCCTAAATCCAACGATCTGAAAAAAGAGTTGAATAAAAACATAAGCACTCATACCTGATCCAAGTACAAAATTTTATTTAAAATAAGTTTGATTACGAAATATTTTTGGTCTTTTAAAAGATCTTCAAGATCTTAATTTTAGGTCAAAATATTCTTTAAACTCTACCAATTTGTATATTTAAATGATACTAATTCTATTCTTAATTCTAACATCAATTCCGAAAAATTCCAGAAAAAGAGGCATCCTAACTTCATATAAGAACCAAATCTTCTTAATATATTATATTATAACATTAACACAAAAATAACGTTTCATACTCAATTTAAATCCTTATCCAGATTTTTTTTCTTAGCGTATTTAGAACCGCAACTGTGCTCACACCGCTCTCCCCTCACCCCTCACCTTCTACCAGGCTGTGTCACTGACAACACTTTTCATTTTGCTTTTTTAGAGGGTCTCTCGCTTCGGGGAAAATGTTGGGAAAATATTGACAGAGCTATTATGTAACGCGTACAAATTAATAGCAATGACAGGGTAAACACTTATGCACTCATGACGAAGATGTCTTTCAGGTGAATCCCTTAAATGTTGTTTACATGTTTGTACGTGTCTTTGTTGGCAAATTAACACACACACACACGGATCCTACACAAACAAACAAATACCCCTGCAGGGGCAAACAAAAAACATTGCCTACCTATGTGGGTGGCGTATTTATTTACGCCTTTGAGTGGTTTACGCCCAGCTGCCTAGCTATCTCCCTCTCTGCACTGTGTTTATTTTTTTTATTCGACTTTACACTTTCGCAAGCCGCTTTTTCTCAAGCGAAAGTGTGTGTGTGTAAGAGCAACGAATGTAAGAAATAGGTAAACATTTATGAGTGAATTCGGTTTTTGCGGTTCGTGGCTCATTTGGCAGACCGTTTCAGGGCTGCAGCTGCAGTGGTTAATTGTCCCATTTTAAAAAATAATGAGAATGCTAGCATTAAGTGTTCAAAACATCTAGGGAGTCATTGAATTGTAATATTTAGGAAGAGAATCTTCTTAGAACCGATTTCACATTTTCTACATAAATCTCTCTGTCACATAATCTAACAAATAACAGAGTAAATAGACTCGGAAACAAAATCTTGTCGATACAATCACAATTATGCTCATAAGTTGACAAAAGTTAAGGAATCCCGCCTTTTATGTAACCGTGAACCGTTATATCATGTTTTTGTATCTTATAATCATATCACTTAATATCATTTTATAATTTTATTTGAAAACAAATTAAGTTTATTTCGGAAATGATTTGGTATTATAATATAACATTTTGTGGTTGTTTTTGTAAACATTTGTAGCAATTTGAAAGAAAACAATTTTTATATTTGATATTTGTTTAATATCCAAAATATCAATTTGATAACCGATGTCTCAAACTGAAACTGAAACAAGTATATCTTTTTTTGTATCAATATAAGCCTAGAGAGTATCAAATTGATATTTTGTGTATTAATTTGAAACTTAGAAAAATAATTTGATAGCAAAGGTATTAATTTGAAACTAATAATTTGCGGACTGCTGAAGATTGAATTGGTTTTCATGAAATAGCGTTATACAGTCAACCAGCCTCCTTTGTGGTGTTGTGCATGGCTTGTTTTAGAAAATTTATGGACAAAATCATAACTTAATGACTCAGAGCCTGCTAAAAAAATTGAACTATTTTTAAAAAAATGTATTTTTTATATGGGTTTTTACTAAAAACTTTTTAGCGACCACTTTTTTGTCAAAGTATCGCATTTTACTGGCATGAGGTCAGTGATGAGTTATAATTCAATATAATCAACACAAATCCACAGAGATTAACTACAACATTTTGGAATAGCAAATAGTATGACCGTATAACGATCGCTGTTTCAAAGATAACCATATTTTCTCGTCAGCGGACTTTTGTTTGCATGTTCACGTTTCAAACAACCATTCAGAGTCTTATTTGACAATTTGATTTGGCGAATAACGTATTGAGAATTCCAAAGTTTGAAATTAGCAGTCTGAAATTCTGATATCGTTATTTTTGTAAACGTTTGGTTTCGGTTTTCCAATTTGCTGTAATTATTTTCTGTTACATATAGACAAAAATCCCATAATATACACACAGCTTTCCTTGGTCCATGCTATAAGAAAATTGGCCTGAATACTGAAGATTCGTTTTTTCACTCTTAGCTTTTTTAGAATGTCGCGTGCTAAAAGTCGTCAAAATAATTCTAAAAATTAAAAACAAAATCAAAAATAATTTTCGTTTTCTATTTTTTGAACGCGCTTTGCAAGGTTTCGCACAATTTAATTTAACAATATCCGCATAAACACGGAGCAAGCCGAGTGGGAGGTGCCAAGCCAGGCTAGTTAATTTCATTATTTCATTGCTATCAAAACTAAACATTAATATCAAATTGACAAGACTTAGTATTAAATGGATACCAGGGATGCAAACTGGTTATGAACCGTACCGAATCGAACTCCTTTTTTGCACTGTGTGTTTCAAGAAATGCTAAACCGAACCAAAAACCGAAAAATAAATTCAGATAGGTATTGACTTACTAGAGAGTAGTGAGCAAAATCTTAGCACATTACTTGTTTAATAGCAGCTGCGAATCGTATCTTTGGCTTACAAAAATGCAACACTTCCATAATTAGTGTGGTGTCCTCTTTTTCCAAAAGATCGAAGACACGAGTGTTTTAAATGAGATTATTGTTTATTCACTGAATTGCTTAAGATTAACAAATATTGGATGATTATAACTTAAACTTTGCTTGACGATTATAACTATGTTTCGCTCTCTTGAGATTCCGGCATCGACTGACAAGCTACGCCGCACTGCCCGCGCCGCAGCTTCACTCACACACACATGCATCAATGGACAGAGAGAGAGAGAGCGGATTAATAAGTGTGACCGCTTCTTGTTCTCTTGTTAATCCTAGCCTCTCCTATACCATTTCCTACATTCGGCCCTCCTGACGTAGGATTCGCCCCGAACGCCTTCATAAATTCGGCCACCGTTGATGTCTTGTTAGGACCTTCCCCATTTCCGACCTTTTCAACATCGTAACGGCCGTGCTCATTGATTTTGATCACCTTGTATGGCCCAAGATACTTCCCTTTTAGTTTCAACCCTGTACCGAACTGTGTTCGTTTAATGGCTACTAAGTCGTTAATCTGAAACTTAATTTCGGCCTTTCTTTTGGCATCAAACGACCTTTTATTTTCCATTTGAATTTTCTGAATGCTCTCTCTTGCCTCTTTGCGCAACTGTTCGCGCTCATCATCTAGCTCTGAAATTAGGCATTGCTTAACTAGTTCCTTAAGCTCTGAGTCACCTGAGATACGCATGTCAACTCCGGTTAGTAGCTTAAATGGCGATACTTTAGTACTCCTCGGCTCAGTGTTGTTTATTACTTGCTGTACCCTGCCTACGTGCTTATACCAACACCCTGGATTTTCTTGACTTAACTTAGAAAGCATAGGAACCACTATCCTGTGCATCCTCTCAACTTGACCATGCCCACGAGGTACACCAGTAGCAATCAACAAATGCTGGATCTTTTCCCGATCGCAATATTCTTTAAATAAATTCGCCGCTGCTCCCCTATCCGAGACAATCCTGTATGGGTTTCCAAAATTTACCGCCTGACGCTCCAAACAATTGATGACTTCCTCAACTCCAGTACTACGTGTCGGATACAACCACACATACTTAGAAAAGCCATCCACAATAACGAATATGTGATTATATAGCTTTTTGGTCAGATCCATGGGTCCGACATGATCCACATGGTATGTAACCAACGGTTTATCACCCTTATCAATTGGTGTCAAAAAGCCTTCCTGCCTACCGGTCTTTGCATTGACAAGAATACACTCAACACAACTACCAACAACTCGCGCTACCTTTTCCTTAAGTTTTGAGATAAAATACGATTTTTCAACCAACTCTTGTGTCCTTTTGGCAGAAAAATGACCTTGCTTATGAGCAATTTGGATTATTTCATTTTCCATAATGCGATGGAACAACAATCAGGTCCTTGTTGGGATCTTTGAACAAAATCTCGTTCGATATGAAATAGTCTTCATATCCTTTACTTTCAACAACGCTTCTGACCACCCTAGTCCAATCATCTAATAACTGAGCCTCTTTCAAACGATGCAACACACTTTCAGTCACCACATTACATGACACTCTGCTCAATGCATCTACATGCCGCATTTTTGAACCTGACCTGTGCTCTATTTGACAATCAAAGTCCTGGAGATACATCGCCCAACGTGACACTCTCAATGGTATCTCCTTCTTCTCAGTAACAACTTTAAATTTCCTTCCGAGAACATAAACGCGCCACTTTGTCAAAGCCCCTATTACTGCCATAACTTCAAGCTCATATGAGTGATATTTCTCCTCGCAAGGTTTAGTTTTGCGACTCATATAGAGAACCGGATGTAACATATTGTCATCTAGATCCCTCTGCAACAACACAGCACCAAATCCAAATTTGGAAGCATCTGTGTGTATCTCCGTTTCCAATGACGGATTGTACAACTTCAGCACTGGCCCACTAATCAACGCTGCTTTCAATCTTTCAAATGCTTTTAGCTGTTTCTCTTTAAACTCAAACTTCGATTCCTTACGTAAAAGATCCGACAAAGGTTTTGCAATAACAGCATAGCCCTCTACAAATCTTCGAAAGTATGACGTCAATCCAAGAAATCGCTGAATACCCTTTTTGTCTCGAGGAATCGGAAACTCAGCCACTGCTTTCGTTTTCTCCTCACCTGGCTTGATAGTACCATTCTCGACAATGTACCCCAAGAATTGAACTTTCTTTTTCAAAATCTGACACTTGCTCCAATTAATGCGCAAGCCATTTTCCGCTGCCACATCCAAGACTCTTTGCAACTTCAATAAGCCCTCTTCCACATCTTTGCTGACAATTATTACATCATCCATATAGACAACAGCATCACCATTTCTAACCAAATCACGCAAAACCGCCATGATAAATCTGGTAAACACAGCTGGAGAGTTTGAGATACCGAAAGGTACATACAAAAACTCGTATTGGCCACTCTGAGTAACAAAGGATGTGTATTTCTGAGATTCTGGAGAAACAGGGACATGGAAGAACCCATTTCTCAAATCCAAAGTGGTACAAACCCTTCCTCCTTGCAACTTTTCTATCACACAATCCATGTTTGCCGTTGGGAAATTATCCCGAATTATCTTTTCATTCAAATCCCGATAATCGCAGCATACTCGTTTTTTCCCGTTCTTCTTATCGGCAAGTACTACAGGTGCTGCATACTCGGATGTGCTCGGCTTTATAATTTTCTCTTCAAGCCACTCCTGAATCTGATCATCTACAGTCTTCTGATCGCAATAAGCCAACCGCCTTGGATGATGAAACACAGGCACCTCGTCTGTTAACAGAATCTTCATTTCTACCGGTGCACTTGGATTCTTTTTCGGTTTATAATTATCAATTACCCGCTTTACTTCTGTGGCAACACTCTTACTTAGATGTTCCAAGTCCAATAAAGCGCTTGTTTCAACTTCTTCTGTGCTTAACATGCACACATTCTTAAATTCTTTCAGCAACAATTCACAAGAACTTTGATTCAACTGGCCAACTTCTTCACTTCCTCTTTGGTTAACACCTACTCTAGGCAAAAACTCTGTTCCATTTTTAGTTACGTTCATATCTACACTTTTGAGAATCGTAGTACCTAAAATGGCATCAAACTGCATATCTTCATCAGGTATGACGTGGAACTCAATCTCCAATTCGATTCCGTCAATCTGCACTGATGCTATGAAGCTGCCGATTGTCAACACTTGGCTTTCACCAATGCCAGTTAATACTCTTTGTCGGCCATAAAGATTTTCAATGCCCACACCCAATTTCAGAAACACACTTCTACGTATTAAACACAACTCAGCCCCTGTATCTACAAGTCCCTTGAATAAAACCTTAGAACATACAACTGACTTTAGCTCAAGACCGGAGGAAGTAAGCGTGCTTGATGGCTTTGCCACTACTTTCCCGTCCCGAACCACATTTGTAGTTCTTTCTTTTTTGAACTGAATTTCCGCATTACATTGTGCTGCTCTGTGTCCTGGTTGGTCGCACTTAAAACACTTAAAATCTTTCTTAGGACAATCCTTTTTTAAATGGGTAGAGTCACCACACTTAAAACATTTTCTCTCTGATAAGCCTTCCTTGCCCTTTTCAGTTATACCTTTACCAGACTGTGATTCAAATTTGCTCGACATCTTAATCGAACCGCGTGCCTTCTGATACACCTCAATCTGCAACTTCAGCTCTTTGAGATTTCTTGCTTGGTACATCAATGCCTTGTTAGCCCTGGCATCTGGAATACCTTCCACAAAATATTCGATTAAGCTTTCTTCTTCCAATTCAATTGGCTTGGCTATTTCCATTAATGAATACAAAAACTCGTGCAACGATTCTCCCTTACGTTGCTGCCTCTTACCTAACCTGCGATGTACTTCTGCTGAGGACAATTTTACTCCAAACTCAGCTAACAATGCAGATTTTAGACTTTTCCAATCTAAAATATCCCTTTGGCTCCGCACAAACATTTTGGCCGCCCCACATAACAACTGTTTTCCATACACGAACAACTGTAACTTGTTCCATTCTACCGTCAATGCACAATCTTCTAATTCTTCTATCCACAGATCAATGTCCGGAGAATTCGATCCAGAAAATTGCGATACACTACCCTCCACATCCTTAAGTGTAAACCAAGATCTATGATCAACTCCCATGCCCTCATGCCAATGTCCTCTTGGACGCCGCGATGTATCAGATCCCTCGGAAGATACTGATGCAAAATCCTCATCTCCATTATTACCCGTCTCTATCTCTCCATTTTCCCGAATTCCATAATGAGCGAGTAACCTTTTCTGTAGTTCTGCTTTAAGTCCGGTTGTAGCCAACTGCAACGCGGACAACTTTAAACGAAGCTCGTCAACGCGCAATGCCAGGATCTCGTTTCTATCCATTTTACCGAGCTACGATTACCTGCAGAAATAAATTTATACAAACACAAAACTTTGAATTAAATCTAATTCCTCTCAAACAAGCCCCTGTTAACGTAACAGCGTACAATTTGTGGTTTTCCAACACCATGTCTTAAATTCCATGAAAATGTTAATCTTAACAGTTTGCATTCCCTCTTTTCAAGCAACAAAAAATTATGCCTCCGAATACATACAAATTTTCTGCTTCTCCTTTTGCTTTTTAACCAACGCTCCACTACAAATTTGGGTTGACTCTCCCTTTGCCAGCGTCTCAGCTGAAATTTTTGCTTCCTTCTACACGATGTCTTGCCGTCTCGCTCGTGTTCACTGCTCTGGACCAATTGATCGTCTACGTCTGCTGCCAAAACTCCGTGCACCAGCCCTTGCCTACACGATTTTGCACGCACGCTCCGTTGATTCAACCAGCTCCAGTCCAATTGATCCTCTTCGTCTGCTGCCAAACTTTGTGTATCAGCCCTTGCCTACACAATTTTTGCACGCACGCTCCGATGAATCAATCGCCTGCCGTTTTTCTTCTCCGAACTCTCTTTAAACAGCCAGTGCAAAACAACACGCCACTGCTACTGTCTTTGCAAAAGCAACTGTCTTTGCCAACGCCGATTTTTTACGTTCTGCTTTGCCGCCACGCCGCCTCCAGACACAACTCCGACTCTGATGAAATTCTCGCCACGCCGCCGTCACAATGATGCTGTCTCTTTTGCACTCACGCCTTGCATACAGTTTCTGCAACTTTTAATTGTTTTCCAATGACTTTCTTTTGCGAATTGTTCACTTTCACCAGCAGTCTCCATTAAACACACAGCACAAGTTCGTTTTGTTAATCATATGACAAATATTTGTTTTAAGTTCAATCTCAGTTGAATGGTGGTCAAATCTCGGATGAGCCCCCAAATTGTGGTGTCCTCTTTTTCCAAAAGATCGAAGACACGAGTGTTTTAAATGAGATTATTGTTTATTCACTGAATTGCTTAAGATTAACAAATATTGGATGATTATAACTTAAACTTTGCTTGACGATTATAACTATGTTTCGCTCTCTTGAGATTCCGGCATCGACTGACAAGCTACGCCGCACTGCCCGCGCCGCAGCTTCACTCACACACACATGCATCAATGGACAGAGAGAGAGAGAGAGCGGATTAATAAGTGTGACCGCTTCTTGTTCTCTTGTTAATCCTAGCCTCTCCTATACCATTTCCTACATTAGTACATGTGTTTAAGGGGGTATTCTCCATGTCGAGGCTGTTTTATGGACCTTCTTTAAAAAAAATCTTAAAAAAAAAGTTAGAGACCTGGCGGCCATGATGATGTCTCCAGGATGTCTGAAATAAAAAGTAACGAGAAAGGCAAAGCTAACTTCGTCTGTGCCGAAATTTTTATACACTTGAAAACGCTTGTCTTAACGGTTAGCGACTTCGACCAAACTTCGCAGATCAGCTTAAAAACATTTAATATTACCCATGACCGTGATTGAGAGCGGTAATATTGAGAAAAAAAAAAAGTTTTTCTGACTAAAACACATTTTCCGACCGATCATTTGTATGGCAGCTACAAGAAGTAGTCATCCGATCCGGGCGGATGCAAAGTTTCAGCTCGTTAGCTTAAAAACTGAGGGACTAGTTCGCGTAGAAACAGACAGACGGACAAAGCTTAATCAACTCAGCTCGTCACGCTGATCAAGAATATATAAAAAAGTCTTGCGGTATTTTTTTATTGATTTTTCAATTGTTCATAAAATTGGTTATAATAATGCGATTTAAGTCAAATATGCGATGTTGTTCGATGACGAGTTCCCAACGAGATGCCAACTTCATAATGCCCCTCTTATAGAAGCTCGCTTCCCTATTGGCAAAAAACTCGGAAAGCCAATTTTCACAGGACTCTCTTGTGGCCAACTTCCGACTACCAAGATCGTTCGCCATGGACAGAAATAGGTGGAAATCACTTGGTCCGAGATCCGGACTATATGGTGAATGCAAAAGAACCTCCCATCCGAGCTCCTGGAGCTTCTGGCGCGTCACCAAAGATGTGTGTGGCCTGGCGTTGTCCTGATGGAAGACAATTCGGCCTCTGTTAATCAAAGATGGCCTCTTCTGCATGAGTGCTGCATTCAAGCGGTCCAGTTGTTGGCAGTACAGGTCCGAATTGAGCGTTTGGCCAAAGGGGAACAGCTCATAGTGGATGATTCCCTGCCAATCCCACCAAACACACAGAAGAACCTTCCTGGCCGTCAATCCAGGCTTGGCCACCGTCTGGGCAGCTTCATTGCGACCGGTCTCTTTCGATCAATTCATCGATTTTATCGCAATTTTCGACGACAGGCCTTCCGGACCCTGGCGCATCTTCGATCACCTCTGCACCAGAACGAAAACGTTGAAACCATCGCTGTGCGGTGGAAATGGAAACTGTATCGGGTCCATAAGCTGCAAAAATTTTATTGGCAGCATGAGATGCATTTTTGCCTTTATCGTAGTAGTACCGTAAAATATGCCGTATTTTCTCTTTATTTTGCTCCATGTTTGCGCTATAACTCACGAACGACTAAAAACAAACAACAATAAATCAAACACGTGTTAGCGCGTGAAAAGAGCTTTCCAAAAAACTCTAGCGAGAACTGATGCGACGAATACAACTAGAACTACGCGCTTGCAAAGACAAGCTTGCGGAAATACCGCAAGACTTTTTTGTATTTTATATATACTTTATGTGGTCGGAGATGATTCATTCTATGCGTTGCAAACTTCTGGGCAAAATTATAGTACACTTTTCAAGTGTATAAAAAAGGGGTTATAATCTGTACCTATAGATGTAATTCTAGTCTGAACAGCGAAAAAACTTTATGATTTTTCTTGACAAAAAGGCGGATATTAAAAATTAAAAATCGATTTTGGGCCATTTTTTGTAGTTTAGTGTAAAAAAATAGTAAACATTTTTTTAAAATTATGATTGAGGTTCAGACCAGAATAGTGACCATTCTGCGTCGATTTTCGTTTTAATCATCAAAATCGGTTCAGTGCAACTGGAGAAATCATGGACGCCAGTTCGAAAAACGTGGTTTTGAGATAAGCTCGCTTAAAATTTCAAGTTCCTTTCTTGGGGCAAAAAAATAATCGAAAAATGCAGTTAAAGAATGGCGACAATTCTGCGCCGATTGCATATTATTTCATCAAAATCGATTTAGTAGAACTGGAGAAAAGTGGCTTGGCATTCCGAAAAAGTTGCTTTGAAAGTAACAAAAAATTTTACAGGTATTATATACTTACAGATATTAGTCGGCGATGCCAGCTGCATACAGCGCATCTTCCTCATTTTTAAAAAAACTGTTTTCAGCAGCAGCTCTCTTTGCTTTGCGTGCCATTCTGCCTTCTTTAGGTGCGGCCGCAGCTCTAGTTTCTGAGCGGTTTAGTCAGTCTGAGCATTGTGTAGGATAGCCTTCGATAATTATCGATTAAAAGTCGATTAATAATCGATATCGGTCTGAGGCGACAACATGTAACCATTAAAATTAAAGAACCAGCCATTATTTCACAGCTTTATGTACTCGATATTAATTTACTCAAAAATTACTTGTTTTAGCCAAGACATTGTTCGACCAAAATGGCTATATCTTCAAAAGTATTTCGAATCTCAAAAAATCCTTTTGGGCCGAAATTCTAAAATATTCAAGCAATAAAAAAGTGGACGAAAATTATCGAAAAAAAATTTGCGCCTGGAGCATACCCCCTTAACTATGTGATAAGATGGTTCCAATAAATATCCGAAAAAACAATGGCATGTATCAAAAGGTTCAGTTTGCTATAACTCAAGTTATATTTGACTTTGACTTCTTCACTCATAAAAATCTAGAACGAATTATTTGAGTACGAACGCTTTTGAAAAAAAATCTAGTCGCACTTGAATTTTCAAGAATTTCGCTCTTGGAATCGAGACAAATTCATTCTCAATGTGCTTCTATAGGCAAGGGGAGTGAGGAAACGCAAACTTTGAGAGAATAACGTTGGCCGCGCTCTTTCAAAGAGAGACAGCGCATGCGCAGTTTGTCATTGTCATTTGACCGTGCCCCCGTCGATAATTATGTTAAAATTGAACATTAAGATTGGGCAAAAGTAAGTGATTAAACGTCTGTATAATATAATAAAAGTGTTTAAAACACCACATTAAAAAATAAAATGAAATAAAAATAAAAAAAAAAGGAAAAAAAATAAATGCTGCTACGGGGACTTGATCCACGGTCGAGCTGTTGCGGCTGGCCAAATACCAACCGCTCTGCCTCATAAATATGCTTTCGCCGCTGCTTGTAGCTTATCGACAATAGTCGAGTCGGTTAAGCTGCTCGTCCAACTGTGTATGTTTCAGTTTTCGAGGAACCGAGTTCAAGTCCCAGTTAAGTAAGTAAAACACGAAATTTTTATCTGTTATGTGACTAACTCAAAATCAATCACATCTTAGAAAAAAGTGGGTGGGGTGGCTGATGGTGAGTGGCGAGCAGCGCGAAACAAACAACACCACGTCGGTCGGACGGGTTGTCCCGGGGTTTCGGTCATGTCTCTCACACCCAAACCCCCACCCCCTTCAATTATTATTTTTAGTCTTTTATTTTGAGAATTATTCTCTTACCCTACTTTTGAGAACGAATGCTCTTGATTCAGGAGTGAAATTCTCTATTTTTTCTCTGAGTGTTCTCAGTTGCATTAATGAGCATACTAGATGATTTATAAAGTGAGCAAATATTGCTTAGTGCGGCCTCCAAAAATTCTAGAACGGTAAAAAGTCGAAAAATTGGTTGATCGCCAATATCTTAGAAACGGAAACTAAGATATGACTATGAAATGCCAGTTCGTATTTAGCATGGGTAGACAAGCAGAAGTTAGTTAAAGTTGCTCAAAATTTTTTGATCTGTGTTATCAAAGAAATTTGTACGAATGAAATATTTATTAAATAATAATTGAAAACTTAATTATGTGTTAATAATTAATCTGACTACTTTTATCAGAAATATATTTTTTTTAGTTAAATAAATGAATAAAGCGCGAACGGAACCGAACCGAATCTTCGTTAAGCCGAACCGGCGGTTCAAAAACAGTGTGAACCACTGAACCGAACGAGTGCATATTTTCGAGAGGTCTGCATCCCTGAACAAAAAAAAATCAACCCGATTTAAGTTAGTATCAATTTGATTACCTTCAAATATCAACTTAAAACTTTTGAAAACAGTAACTTGATAAAATATTAAATTGTATACTCATTTAATTCAAATTTATTAATTAATAGTGTCATTTAAATGATTGCTTTTTTCGGTGTAATAATTTATAAATTTACTAACGAGAACGCGGTAAAAAAATTCATGGCTTGGGACTCGACGGCCTTTATTTTTTGGCTTTTTATTGGTATTCTTTTGGTATCTCAACTGAATGGAAGTTTTGGATTCCGTTAAACTTGTTTTTTTTTTTTTGTTCCTGCGACTATTTCCACTTTCAACGAAATATTGATTTTCCATTCCAGATTCATTCATTCAACTCATTTTCATTCAGTCGGTCGGCTTCCATCATTTGCTTTAAACTTTTTCCCTAATTAGTTTCCAATTTAAAGTTGTTTTCCTCCTTTGGGCTTAAAACTTTTTATTTGCTGCAAAATATTTTCTCGCTTTAGGGTTTTTGTTCCATTTTTACTTCACTTTTTTTTGCACTTTGCATATCTTAACATTTAATAAATTCTGCCACCTGGCAGGCGTCAGCTAATTAAGTGAACGGTAAAAACAACAAAAAGAAAATGGGGTAGCTGGGGTCGATTGGAACCTGAGGTTGTGCACGGACTTGGTTGTTGTTAATGATGTTACCACACAAAGTGAAAAGCGGCCAGACAGTTTCGCTCTAATTAATTAGTAAAGTTTTTTTTAAATTATTTTTTTTAAGTTATTCTGGCGCAAGTTTTTTAAAAGTTGCCTGCGAACTAATGAGCCATGTTTAAATGGAGGGCATAAAGTGGGCGAAGTCTATATTGCAAAGATTTGTATAAAAATCAAATATTTTCCCCTATTTTAAAAATTAATAAACCAAAAACGCGAGAACTGCGAAATTGTGTAAATTTATGCATGTTTTGTCTAAAATATTATTATGCAATGTGCAAACTACAAATGAAAATCCGTACGAAATAATACTATAAAAACCAAAATTAAAAAAAACAACAACAAACTTTGCCAGATATTGTTGTGTTGTTTGCTTGCCTGCCGCACCTGTTACCATCATCAACAACAAGAACAACCAACCAAATGGTGGCTTAAGTTTTTTGTTTGGCTGCAGTTTTTTGCCAGCCAGCCCCTCGAAGTGTTGAGTTTTGTTTGCCTGTCAATGCAAAAAGGGGGAAAAAAATGTACAGAGAAGCAGAAAGCGGATTGTACCTGATAATGCTCACAGAGATTGCATAATGAAATCAAATTGGAAAATAATTTGCATTTCATATAATAATAAAAGTTTTTGTTTCGGTGAGTTTTATTGAAAGCGGCAATGTTTGTGCGGCAGGTGTGCGGTAGCCTATGGATTAATGTATTCAATTGTATGCCAAGTGATTTATATTAACAATTGAATTAAGTATTAGTCCACCATTGCTAAACTTCTGTACTACTGTTAAACCATATCTCAAATCCCCAAAGACGGCTTCAGGGTTCTCTCACTTTCCCTCCCTGTCTTTTCACTAACCAACACAAAAGCTAACCTTCAAACGGAAAACAACTAACTACCATTCGGGTCTTGCCTTAGCTCTGAGCATCCTTCATTCTACTAGCTCACATACACAAGCGCAGAGACATGCAATTACAAGCTCAATCTTGATAACAAAGTAAATAATACAAATTCTCGCAATTTTTCTGTAATTAACACATCCCCCAACAAAAGGACACACACACAGAGCATACATCTCATATAAACTCTCGCTTTGAGTGTTGACTGAAAGCCCGACAGGATTGCGTGTCGTGTTGGCTGCCAGGCATGAAACCATAGCCCAGGTGGAGGCGTTGGCAGGGGTTCGAGTTTAGAGCACATACAAAAGTGCTGTCAGAGCTCACATTTTTATGAGCTGTTCATGTGAAAGGACATGCAACCAGTCCTTTCTCCTCCACCTATTGTGTTTCGGTGAGCGTGTGTGTTTTGTCGACGAGCTTATGTCAAGTTTAAGTGGCAACACTCACATTATCTTCTTAGTGCTGGCAATTAAAAGAAACCTTTCCTCTTTCCATAGAAACAAGCAACATCAACAACAACAAACACTAAATCGCTATCAACCATAACAATTTCATTAAATAAATTGAATATTGATTGATGAATCCTTTATTCAATTGTGTCATTAATTCATATTCGCATTCATGCGTGTACAGCCATAAATTAATTGCAATAAAAAACGACAGCGGAAGTTTATCTAGCGTACGTAAATGAGAGTTTAGCGGGTGATGCAGAAAGATTATAAGCGAAGGGAATGAAAAGTTTGATGCCCGATGACAGGCAGAAATGAGGCAGAGAACAGATCAGAAATTATGCCTTAATTGCTTACCATATTGACTGACAAATAAAAATAAAAAAGAATAATTTCATGGTTCCATTTGAATTAAATGATTCTTTTAATATTCAACTATTTGACTGACAACATTTTAAATCAAAAGGCAATTTTTTTTAGCATTGCTTCATTCTTTATTGAATTTTTTTATTAACGCAAATTTTTTCAACGGCTCTTTCAAAGGATATCTTTAGCATGCACTTGAGGGAGGTGATTTCATATTCTAAGTAAAACTCCGTTCAATGAAGCTTATTTGATTATGTTTTAAAATAATTGGTGGGTTCAACACGAAAAATTGCAAAATAATAGCCTAAAATGTAACTTATTCGGCATGATGAAAATTTGAAAAACAGTGTTGTGTGAATTTTCTTAAACCCTCAATTATGGAAATATGCACAAAAAAATTTGCTGGCTGCAGACATCGAATTGTTCAAAAACTAATTCACATTGTTCAGCTTGAAAATTAATCAAAACTACTATTAATGAAAGTGTCGATACGGTACGGAGAGTTGTACGTAAAGCTGAACATCTAAAAGATTAAAAAAACTAAAAAGTAAGCCCCCACTTAATACCCAACGGTAAGATCCTCGTCAAGTTTTTTGCTCGAAATTATATGACTCGGAAGAAGGAATGGCATACCGTGGAATTATCCGTTAAAAAACGCTTCCACTTGTATAGAAAGTGTGTTTTTTTGTGTTATTTTCATGATATTCGATAAGAAGAACACTTTCTGTCCCCTCACCATAGCCGTTAGAAAGGTGTTATGGTACGGCGCGCCGCGACGTGCCATCTTATATTTTATATTTTATTTTATTATTAATTTTGAGCAATAACTTGACGAAGATCTTTACGTTGGGTATTAAGTGGGGGTTTACTTTTTAGTTTTAATCTTTTTAGATGTTCAGCTTTACGTACAACTCTCCGTACCGTATCGACACTTTCATTTAATAGTAGTTTTGAATTAATTTTCAAAGCTGAACAATGTGAATTTAAGTTTTTTTTGAACAATTGATGCTCTGCAGTACACGAAAAATTTTTTTGTGCGGCCTTTCATATTATTCCCATAATTTGATGGGTTTTTAAGAAAATTGCACACAACACTTTTTTTTTTTTCAAATTTTTTTCATCAATTTGCCTGTAAGTAAATTTTTACTCCTTTTTAGGCTATTATTTTGCATTTTTTAGTCAGTTAGTGCTTGAACGCCCACCGAATTTAGTTTTTTATGTTTAAAACTTTTATATGATGTCAAAATATAAGCTTCATTGAGCGGAGTTTTACTCAGAATGATGAAATCCACCTTGTGTCTCTTCTACCCATGCTAAAGATATGC
Organism: Lordiphosa clarofinis; assembly: GCA_018904275.1. Lineage (NCBI taxonomy): Eukaryota > Metazoa > Arthropoda > Insecta > Diptera > Drosophilidae > Lordiphosa > Lordiphosa clarofinis. Next base: position 467,541 of record JAEIGQ010000086.1, read on the forward strand.
CTTTTTTTGAGTCGTTGAAAAATTTTTAACAAAAAAAGACTGCGTTGAATTTGAAAAAGCTTTTTGTTTAATTCAATAAAGAATGAAGTACTAAATTCTAAAAAAATTTTTTTTTTTTTTTTTATGATTGTTTCAGTCAAATAGTTGTATATTCGCTTTAAAATGCTTGTCCCTATTCAAGTGCATGGCAGTGTATATGCTAAAAAGAATGTGAGTATACTTATAAACCGTTACTCGGAGAGTAAAAAAAGGGTATACTAAAGTCGTGCAAATGTATGTAACAGGCAGAAGGAATCATTTTCGACCATATAAAGTGTGTATATTCTTGATCAGCATCAACAGCCGAGTCGACATGTCCGTCTGTCAGTCTGTCCGTCCGTCCGTCCGTCCGTCTGTATCAACACCTACATCTCAGAAATTGTAAGAGATAGAGGTTTGACATGTGTGGGACAAGTGCTTCTATTATCTGCACGCAGATGATGTTTGTTTCAAATTTTGGCCACGCCCCCTCCCGCCCCCGCAATTCGGAAAAAACGTTATATCTAATACAGTTTTGAAGATAGACGATTTGTACCTTCTACAGATAGTAATTAGCAAAATGAATCGATTTCGCGAAGAAATGATAAAGATCGGATGAGCGGTTGTCAAGTTATGAGCAAAAATGTGAAAAATAGCCGAGTTAAAAAAGTATTGCATACTTTTCAGATGTTCACCCTAAAAAACGCAGGAACACTGTCAAACATGTTTTTTCATGAGTAACGGGTATATCGAAGTCGGTTAGAGCCGACTTTAACTTGCGCTCTCGTTCTATTCAGAAATCAATTAAATTGCAAAGTAAAGAAGCACAAAATACCAACAAAATCTGTGTTTTTTGTGGAAGTGATGTAGATAATAATAATAGATAAATAATCCATATTTAAAATTTTTAAAAATTCTTAATATTCCTACCAAGACTTGAACGCTAAATTAAAAATTAAAAAATTTTAATTTTATTATATATCATACAATAGTATAAAAGATTCCGAATTTTTTGGGCCATGTTTTGCAAATAACTTCGCAAGTTAAAAATCTCGGAAAATAGTGCGGTTTAGTCTACACGCTCACACATGCTCATTTTGGCGCTGCGCGTGTGTGTGTTTAGCCACGCGAGAACGCGCTCATTTAGCACTTCTTTGTTTTTGCAGATTTCTCTTTATCTGCAATAAACCGTTCATGCACTATTTTTGATAACGTTTGTGCTCGTTTTGACTATTGAAGTCAGCTTTGCTCAGCTATTTTCCTATATTGCACATTTTGATCCAATACCTTTTGCCATCTTTCTGGAGAGATTGATTTCACGCTCATAAAGTTTTTGATCCTAACAGGATCCTACCTGCCCAACAGGTCTTAGACTTCCTGATTTGTGGTAAAGGTTCTCCCATCCAAAAAAGGCACAGTTGCCCCCACCTTCAACACAGCCCTGTAGTACGGCACAAGGTGAATTTACTACAAGGTGACGTATTCCGTTGTGGGGAGGGGTCTTAATTTTTTAGAAAATTCGTTGGCAAATAACATAGCTGATGGTGAGGCTGGTTGCTGGTAGTGACGATTCGTTAGCTGATTCGTTAGATCCAGCCGTACTACAGGGAGAGTTCAAAGTACAAACCATGATACAACTATACCAGGTATGGCATTCAGCGTTTATCGAGTACTGACAGCTTATGTTGAAATTGAGGGACAGAGAGGAAATAAATTAAAAAAAATCAAAGCATCCTCAGATTTACAAACAAATGCATAAGTAAATTTTATTGGAAGTTAGATTACAACAGAGTTCCCCAGCCATATCCCCTGGGGCTCGAACATATTTGCCAATTCACACCAAATGCTTGTCGAAGTCATGCTTTACTGTGTTGGAGAGAGAGACACAGTCACATTTTAGCGCTCACTTCTTGGTGAACCCTGCCTTCATATCATTGCCGGACAAATTAATAGAACAGAAAAGTGTGCTTGTCTTAGCGAACAACAGAGCTCTCTCCATACTACGGTCGTCTTACTTGCAATTCAGTGCACATCGATTCACACAATCATAATATGGGCTATCTTCGGCCCCTGGTAGTTTTGGGTGGCCGCCACTGCCTTACATCGACATAGGCAAAAGTATTGTCTCGACATCTTTACAAACTATAAATAAAAATGAAATCCCGTCGGAAAAATAAACAAAAATTCGTGCGCACACAACCTTTTCAATCAAATGACAGCAACACACTAAAACTTTGGAGTCCCGAAAAGAGAGCATACTGAGAGAGCGCCCTACCTGTCATAGTTGTATCATGGTACAAACGTTTATACGAAAACCGAAGTGGAATTGAGAACAGTCCTGTATACTCAGATGAGATGTAATGATAACACAGTGCTACAGTGCGAAATAACCTGGGTATTGGCATAGCGTACGCTGTAGAGTAGGTCGCGTATAGCACTTCCTCATACTTGGTTTTCCTCGGGGACCCCCAAAACAAGTTATGCCCAAAACCGTTTTGTATTTACCGAAATAAATGATATAACTCGCGAATGGACCCTCTGATTGCTCATAATCTTATCAATTCCGATAGTGACTAGAGGAATCTAATACATTTTAATCAATGGTATGACTAATTAAACGCGATGGCTGAAGAATGCGGCTTACAGATCTGGAATTTTGAACTTTTTTTGCGAAATTTGTATTCTGGCCATCACTGGTCTAACTATTTTATTCTATGCGATTTTTCCTTAAAGTTTGTAATAAAAGCCCATTTAATTCTGCGTCGAACGGTTGTTGAACCAATGAATTTGAATGCCGTTTGACGAAGTTATGCGCGATTTTCTGAGTACACATCGACAATCTAGTATTTTTTTTAGTGTGCTAACATATTTATATTTGCTTTCACATAATTGCCCCTAAAAGTAAACTCAGTTTTGTTTGGCGCCAGATTAAGTTCTTAAAATGCAAATAATTATAATATTATTATACATATTACATATTATGTATCCGAATATGAGAATAGAGTTGATAGAATTATATCTGTATAGCGATTTATCGTTTATTATCTTCAAACAAATTTCCGATCGAATATTCTTTTCAAGTGCAAATATTATTTCAAAGCCTCAAGTACCAGTTCAGTTTACATCTTGCGTCAGACCCTTGCCCCAATTGACTCGCTTGGCCCAGAACTTGTTGGCAATTAGTCAAAGTGCGAGTATCCCAACTGACACTCTCTACTCATAACTTCAAGTGATGTTTTTAGTAACTCTGAAGAGGATTCATTTCCGCGAGGCTCGGCAGTGGCTCTCGAAAATTGCGCCATCCAAACAAAAACTCAAATACAAATGGCAAGAAAACTTGACATGCTCAACTAATTGCAAGGCCAACAGCCCTTCAGACGAACTTAAAGGGCGACAAACAACATGTTAAGGAACAACGAGAGGAAAAGCAGCACAAGAAGCCAAAGGAACTGGGCAGGATGACAAGTGTAAATAAGGACATACCCGGGCTGTGTGGGTGTGTGTGTGTGTGCGTTTTAATGATACCGACTGTAGGCGAACGGACAGCAAGAGTAAAAAGGGTCAAACACAGCAACAAGGATGCTGCTACGTCCTCTCATTGTTAACCTTCGCAACGGTCTCATTAAAAACTCTGGAAACGTATGAGCTGGAAATCAACAGTTGAAGAAGAAAGAATGCTCAGAAGGGTAAACAATAAATAAAATGACCTCGCCGAAGCAAATTCAATTTGTTATTAAGCTTGTAATTATTTGTTCAGGCGGAAATGTAGGCAAGGAGAATTACGCGCAAAAAACGGAGAATTAAAGGAACGAAAATATAAATATAAATAAATTATGCACAAAGGCTGAGACAATGCGCTTTCTTGCGTTCATTCGGCTGCTTATTTCACAGTCAAGTTAACTTTAAAAAGATAAAGGACCCCCAGGGCAGGGCAGGCAGTTTCTTTTCATTTTTTTCATTAATTTCTTATGCATTTCTGTGTCTACGGCGCAAATTAACTACAATTGTTTCTCGCTGTGTGCCCGGCGTCCACTTACATTTAATCTTCATCTCCACACACTTTTCATTCATTCATTCACATTCATTTCAGGCCTCGTTCATTTCCTTGGCCCAGCGCTGGCTCATTGTTTCGCCCACATTGAGTGCTAAAATAAATCAAAATGCGAGCGGAGCCAGGAGGAGAGGGAGAGGTGGGAAAAACTGGAAAACGAAAAACAAATCTTAAATGAAAATTGTAACCGCTGCGGCGGTTTCATTGGGGAAAACTGTTTGGTAATCTACATGCCCACATGTATTGGGCCCGGGTTTTGGTGAGAGCAGGGTGGGTGGGTCGGGGGCTTAAGGGTCAGTAATAAATGTCATGATATGAAATTTATTTACGCGCTCTGCGAGAAACCAAAGCACCAAGGAATGCAATAACAACAAGAAGGGGCACAGCGAGAACAAGGCAGAGGCTGAGGCAAAGTCAGAACAATGCCCCATATACCACACCAAATGGCAAAAGACAATTAAAGAGGAATGTGCAAAGAAATACCAAAAGGGAACGAAACTAAATGTTGTTTTGTTATGATAGAATCTGAGTAGGAGCAGAGTAGGGATTCAATTGAGATCTGACATAAATTGCTTAAAGAAATTAAAGGGAACTATTTTCTGATTAAAGTCAAAGTTGTTTTCTATTATTTAAGAAATTTCATAAATTAAAACTAGGGACTATTAGACTCATCTTTCAATAAAGACTCCCCTGAAATATTCAAATTCACGATATCCGTTATTCGATCACTTATTAATTACGTCATGAAATGTGGTCTAGTAGGCATTCTTTCCTTACTCTCCATAAGTTTCAATTAAACTTTTTAGTAATTTCTTAATATTTTAGCAGATTAAACACTTTGTAGTACACAAACAAAATTTCCCATAAAAATCTGAAGAATGGGTAAGACCTTCTGCTCAATTCTCGACTTTTAGTCCAACCATTTCCCCTTACTTATAGGTTCCGAAAGCCAACAACTGCGTCTTGATCCTCCACTCTTTGTGCCCTGCGATCTGGATGAGTTTCGTGAGCCCGGCAAGAAGCGTGCCCCTAATGAGGCCTGTGAGGAAACTGAAAAGTTGAGTGCCCAAGATGAGATCAGCATTTCGAGCATCATTTCGGCTTTGCTTGATCCCATTGAACCATCCGATGAACAATATCGTGTTTGCGATTGGGGCATCAATCCCAAAAAGTTCCTGCCTGTCAAACAGGCCATTATTTTCAAAGAAACTTTATTTATCTCAAAGTTGCGCAATTCCAATTGCAAGTTGAGTGAAAATCTAAAAGTCTTCTTCGAAAGAGAGCTAGAGCAGATTGGCAAGTTCTGTTTGAATGTAGAGGAAGCCTACGATGGTTATGTGGTCTACAGCAGCAGTAAAATGAAGAAGGGCCAGGGCATCGTCGAGTGTGGCCATCAGCTGAAGGGTAAATATGACGACAAGTTTCTGTTGATCTGCGAAAAGCGCATGGAGTTCGATCGCATTGATCATGCCAGAATTGAAAAGACTTTGGAGTTGCGGAATCATGCAGACCTGCTGCTAACAGCCATCCGAGAGACTAAAATCAACGAAGAGACGCAGAGATTTAAGGCGCGCATCGATATCAAAGATCGTGATCACATTTTTGTGCTAGACGGTGGCATCATGCTGCTCATGAGGCACTTGGTGTGCAACAATTTTGTGGGCAACTTTGAGTACTACACCATGAACTTGTATGGCCGAGTGCTGCGCTGTAATCTGGTGGTGCACAAGGAACGCAAAGTGGTGCGAATTTTCTATCGCACCTACAAGAACACTGTGCACATTGTGACCCAACAGTGTTTCAACGATGAACTCCAGGATGTGGCCGAGACCTTTATGACACCCGAAGGACGCATTGCCTTGCACTATTGGCGTGGCTATAATTATTTGTTGCACGCCGCCTGTGCTCCACCCAAGAAAAAGGAGCCAATTATGCCCTTATTGGAGTTGATGTGGCGACAAGATGATGTTTTGTTTAAGAAATACAAGGAAATGAAAGCCCTAAACTATGATAATGCAATGAAGTATTTGAGTAAAACCCCGGACTTGGCTGATTTTATGCAGGATTATGTACTGAATCTGTTGCGCTATAAACCTAACAATGTTTTGGAATTTTCCATTATGTTCTTTCAGAATATGGCGACCAAGAATCAATAGGATAGCAAAATAAAGAGTAAATTTAAATGTATTTTTGAAGCAAACGAGTTTGCCCTAGCCGGTCAGAAAAAAATAATATTGGCTCATAACCAGGAGTAACAAGGCACACAGAATATTACTAAGGAGAATGGTAGTGTATGAATTCAAAGTTCTTCCAGTTCCAGCTTCAGTAGGCTTTACTTGGGAAAGCCAAGTGAGCACCATTTATTTGTTTATTAGCCTAACAGAGAAAATAACAAAATTACAAAATAACTAATAACGACTCTGACACGTTGCGTAAATTTTATTTGCCCGTCCGGCCAGCTTTGCCCCGATTCACAGCCAATTGTAGTCAGAGATGTCAGAAGAGGAAAGAGATCCTTCAAGTCGCAAAGTAAGTCGAACCTGACTTAAATATCCTCCGAAAGTGTGAGCACATTTGAAAGCACCTGACATAACATTCTTTTGTTCACAATAATGTGTTGAAATGACGTATGTTTAATTGACTTTTGAAATTACGTTGATTACACCGGGAGACTGTTTTTTTAATCAGCGGGGGAGGGAGGCTGCGAATGTTGTAAAATTGCGCCGGAGGCAAATTTTTTTTGGAAAAAATCGCGCGATTTTTAGTGTGTCTCCCTTCTATCCCTATCCCTATCTATTCAACAAAATACAATTTCAACACGTCCAAAACAAAATAAATTAATTAATTTATTGAATTTTTTAATAAGTTTAAATTTGTTTTAATTGAATTGACGAAGTGTTAAATTGTTGTGTTGGGTGATATTACTTATAGACGTGTGTTGTTCTTTGTGTTAAATTAACGTTTAATTGTTGTTGTTGGTAAATTTTTGTGCTAAAATTGTTTTGTAAGTTTTTGTTAAATTTGTTTGTGTTGAATTGACGAATTGTTAAATTGTTGTGTTGGGTGAAATGACTGCTCTTCGGACGTTCGGTTTCGACCACAAAAAGATCCCTGAAAAATATAAAGAAAACAATATTCGATATTTCGCCGAAGTAAAATATTTGGTGATGTACAGTTTTTTCAACAAAAATATCGATACATCGATAATCAAAAACCACTGTTAATAGCTGGTATAGTAAATTCAATCATGTTGTGTTGGGAAAAAAACGGGAAATTGTTCATAAACCAAAAAGGCCTTTTATACCCTTGAAGAGGGTACATTAAAATTTTGTCCGGATGTTTGTAACGCAGAGAAGGAAGCATCTCCGACCACATAAAGTATATATATTCTTGATCAGCATGACGAGCTGAGTTGATATAGCCATGTCCGTCTGTCCTCTGTCTGTTTCTATGCTAACTCCTCCGTCAGTTTTAAAGCAATCTTAACCAAACTTTGCACAAAGTCTTTTTGCTACAAATACGCTGCACATTTGTCGGAACCGGCCGGATCGGATGACTATAGCATATAGCTGCCATAGGAACGATCGGTTGAAAAACTAGTTTTAGTGAGAAAAACTTTTTGTTTTCAATGCTACCGCTCCCAACCACGCTCGTATTTATAAGTTTTTAAGCTGATTTCACATAATTTCACCAAGCCTTGTCGAAATCGGACCACTATATAGTATAGCTGCCATACAAACTGTCAGGCATATATCAAGCTCCAAGGGTATATAAACTTCGGTCGAGCCGAAGTTAGCTGGCCTCTATTTTTTATTATTGTCAATTCATTTCATTCCCTTGAAAGTAATTTCCCCCTACTGCATTACACTTGTGCCAACGTTTTTTACTACTTTGTTTGTGTTTGTGCGACAACTTTAAAAACATGCTGCAAAGTCTTCTTCTTGTATAGTCTGTAGTTCCTTCTTCTTTTCGGGCTCTATCTATTTTATCGATTTAAAACGGTGTTCACGGGACGGTCTCTTGAGTTTAGCGAATAGCCCATGGTAATCCAAATGGACACTCAAAATGTTTTCCACTGTTATGTCTGTAGTATCTGACTAGAAGGATATAGCGTTCATGCGGACATGGCCCTTGTTGAAACCCCGCTCGTGGTTATATTCAAATATAACAACTTTTAAAATGATACGAAGAATTCGTCGAAAAAATTTTGATTCTGTGAACGTGTCGTATACGTAATATTTGAAGAAACTTTGAAGGCTTTTCGCAGAGGTTAAAACCTGATCTAAAATTTTTTGATTTTTTAGCTTATAATGTAAACCCCAAAAGCAAAGACATTAGAATATGAAGATGAGTAATGCCATACGATTTTTTGCACACGATTTTTTGAGCGTGGCTTTTCAAATGGCTTTTGGCTCTCTTGAAATTTTGTCCAGAAACCAGAGAGAGAGCGCGCTCTAGAGCCAGCCTCCTTTTTGTACGCATTTTCGGCTCCACAAAAACAAATAGCTGCATATTGCAAAACCATTGTGTGGGCGTTCGGCATCTTAGAGATTATATTGGTCTTTGCTAAAAGTAATCGTGTAAGATGGTATCAGTAAACTTTTTTTATCGGTGTCCACCCTTATGTGCACATAAATTATCAATTTTATTTGAATGTGCTTGCCATTAAAAACTCCCAACTTTTTATTCCTAATATTGATCTTTGTTGAGACTTCAATATTGTTAGAGTAATCTTATAAAAGATTGAATTCAAGCAAAAAAAAATCGTGAACAATTTAAATACAATGCTGGATCATTTTAAGCATGTTCAAGATTAAGCTCGATATGTAATATTGAGTTGATTCCAGGAAAGAGAACTCTCCTTTCCTTCCTTTCCTCCGTCATGTCACATGCCATACGACATCCTTATACACTTCAAATACCACACCAGTTTTTTGTTAATTAAAAACTTTTAAAAAATAATCAAAGAAAAATAATCATTTTTGGGCTCAACTGTGATTTGAACCCACGACCATACGCACTTGAACACAAATGGATCGTCGGACACCATCATCCCGATCGGATGTTGCTGCATGTCTAAAAGACAACTTATATTTCTTCGCCTCCACTCTCTAATTTATGGAAATGTGTTCGCGAATGGGATTAAGGTGGAATGATACAAGTTTGAAAGTCATAAGCCAATCCTTAAAAGAATAAGTTGTGTAGAATATCCTGGAAATTAAGATTGAATTTACAAGCTCATGCCGGGCTTACTTTGCGCAACTTTTTCGGACTTAGAGCCAGCTAAACTCACAAAGTAATGGTAATTATATTTTGAATTACCCAATGAAATTATAATGGTATTTTCGATTTACAGTTCTAGTTGCTGCAGACAGGGCGGCCAAGTCCATTAATTTCATTTACTTATACTTCTATAACACAAGTAGTTCGCTTGTATTTAATTTCCTGAAAACAAGTGTTTTTCGGTTTCCGGGTTTTTAGCAACACACTAATTACACGGTTTACTATTAACAATGTCTCAATACGGGCTTGTCTCTTTATCGTTTGTCGATACGGGTTTTCCCACTGCCTGTCTGTCTTTCTGTCTACAACTTCTTTTTTACAGCGTGCGTATTCGTCCAGAGATGACACTCTCTCGACCCCTAACAGCTCTGAATTTAGCGATGACAAAATGGCCGCCACGGAATTTGAAAAAAAAGAAAATTGCTTAGAACCGAAACTGTACCGGTACTATGTTTAGGTTCTTTTCGGTTCTAAAAATATCGATTCTCGGATAGCTGTATACAAAAATTTAAGAATATCGTTTCCGGTCTTGATCGGTTCTTTTCGGTATACGGTTATGGTTTGATTACCTGTTTAAAACCCATGTTGTGGAGGTCCCTCAATGGGAGTGGACAAAGTATTTCGAAAGTTGCTTTAAGCGAATTCATAAGTGCATAAATTTTAAACGAGAATATTATTAGAAAACAATAATGACAATTTGACAAATATTAGAGAAAGATTCAAAAACAGACAAACATGCAGAATCTGCATTTTTGACTTTAAAGCAGAATTTCAAACTCTTAAAGCCCATTAAATTTTAAAGCAATATCTGTGCTAATTTTAAGTTTTGAGCTCACCCTCACAGTCAACGATCGCTCATCGACCTGTCACTGCTTTTTGTTTCGCATTCCATGGCCCAGAAATTTCTTGACCTTGCCCACAAACGGGGAGAGAAAAAACCAGAACAGACCCAACAAAATGCCAAATCCATCACAAATATTTTCGCCTAACATTTCGTGCCTTAACCCTTTGGCTAGCCCCAACATGAAAAATAACACGTACCCGGGTAATAAATCTTGGTCTGCGAATGTTTTTCACGTATGCGGAAGAACTTTTGGGAGAAAAAATAGAGACAGACAAGAGACATGCTTGAAGTTTTGTTGTTGTTGGAGGGAAATGAAGAACAGGGAGAATTTTGAGCACGTGTCTGTGTCACCATGACCTTTGCATGAGGCCAAAATAAAGGCAAATATTGTGACTAAAAACATTTTAATAAGGATTACTATAAAATTTTCAAATTCTGGCACGCTGTTGCTCTCAGAAGTCTGGGGCTGGGGGTAATTTATTGGCCCGACAGCCAGTGGGAGTTACATGTGCTTAGTAAAGCACACAAGAGCAGGGACAGACAGAGAAAGACCAAACGAACTGTCCCAATATTTGTTGCTCCTCGGAAAGGCAAACATTAACAAATGTTGTTCGTATCGATATTGACCTCATCTCCTGCTGCCACCGGCTCCTCGCATGTGTATCTCTAAATTGAGTACGTGTTGTTCTAGCTGTTGAACGTGTTCTGGTAAAATGGTAAGAGCACACACGTGAGAGTGTGTGTGTGTGTTTCAGGGAGTGAAGCGAAGTTGGCAACATATTTCTTTCAGTTTTTATGGATTTCCAAACGTGTCTGATTGTCCCCTAATGGCAGTTAGTTGATTCCAATTTTATTGCATTTATTGAAAAGAAATTAAGTTGGGCTAAAAATATTTGAAAAAATAAGAGAAAGAAGCGGTCGCCTTTACCAGCTAAGGGCAGCACATGGCTGAACCCTTTTCAGTTTTATTTCAAGAATTCCTTTGTGTGTTTACAATTTAATTTGGATTTTTCCTTACGCTGCACACTGTTTTAGAACTGTCCCGTTCCACTCAGGGCATTCGCCGAAGGATAGTGCGAACGTAGCAACATACAACGCTCACGATCCGTGAACAAAGTGCGACGCTTTAGCATAATTTCACGCTCCAAAATGCCACGTGAATTTATCAAATCGTTTTTGGTTCGCTCAGCCTCGCCCAGCTCATACAACATGGCCGAGACACTGCTCTGCAGGGTATGCACTTCATCGATCAAATCCTGTTGAGCCGCATCACGACAATTCTCCACATTTGGACGATAGCTACGATTGTCCATACGCGTTTGGGCCACCTTCATGGCGGCGTCAAAGCTGCGTATGCGTTGATGCATCTGTAAAATGCGATTCTCAGTATCGGCCAGATTCTGCAGGACTTTGCGCAAGTCGTTCTCGAAGCGTTGCACCGCCTCGGTGGTACAGTTGATGCGCGCTGTCAAGGATTTCTCCACCACATCGGCCTGTGTGCGTATATCACGAGCCGCATTCATGAGTATCGAATTTAGAGTGTTTCTTAGAGCCACCGACTTCTGGCGACACCTTTCGCATTCCTCCAGTGTTTCCTTACTGAAATGCTCCCAGTACTTCTCCGAGGCCTGCTCGGGCGGTTGGCGGACCGCGCCCGGGCGAAACATTATGGTACGTGAATAGTTGTTCAAACCCAAATTCAGGGTATCGATTTCATAGGCCTCCTTCTTGTCACTCCAATCGTATTCCAAACGTTGCCTGGCCGTACGATTTTCCACTTGCTGTGCCTCAAAGTCCTCCAATGTTTTCTTCAGCAAGCGTCGTATCTCCGCTATGAGAGACAGCTCGTTGATCAGCTCCTCCTCGGTTTGGTCGCGCACCAATTCGGTATCAGGACGTCCCGCACGCTTCTCTATGCATTCTTTGGCTATAGACTCCGGAATGCCCAATATAACGAGTGATTTACGTAGCCGAATGCGTTCCTCTTCCAAGGTAGAGATTTCATCGGCCATGGCCTTGATGGCATTTTCTAAAGTATTCTTCCATTTGCCTATCAATTGGGAGCGTAGTCTCAACTTGTCGGTGGTCTCATTCTGCGTTTTGGTCACCAGAGCAGAGAGACGCTGGTACTCGGTGCTGGCACTGAAGCGGTTTCTGTAATGGAAAGAGTAAAAGATAATAAACCTGCGGTCTTTTGGATATGTGTTTGCTTACTTATCTGCCTTGTCCATAACTCCGTTGACTAGGGAAACCGTTTGCTGATTCCTAGCACGCCACTCATTTGGACTGTAGCGCGTAATGGAGTAACGATCGACCACAGGTCGTGTTCCCGTCAATCCCGCCATGGGACTCCAGTCCACTTTGCCCGAGGCCCAAGGACCCACGGGTCCCATGGGCATCAGCTGATCCTTGCTTGGCAAATCATCACCTTGTTGAGGTAAATAGCAAGGTGGATTCTGTAGATTGTCTACCTCGGGATTCACAGCTCGCTAAAGTACATAATGGTGTCTGAACTAACGATATTTTTATTACCCTTAAGACTTACTGCAAATTGTACTTCATTGGTCATCACCGGTCTCTGGGATTGCTGGTACTGCTCCTTACGCATATCCCCCAATTGTTGTTGTTGTTTGTCCAAGCCCATTTGCATATCCATTTGCAGCTGTTGATGATCTTGGGCTGGTGCCACCACCGTTTGATGAATATGCTGTTGGACCGCGTCGTCTGGTATGGGTATTAGGCCCACCGGAGCGGGCTGTATAACTTTTGCTAATCGAAAGGAAAGCGGATCGGGTTGCTGTGGACAGATCACAGGAGCCGGACAAGCTGATTGTGGATTCAAATTGATGGTCTTAACCCCACAATCGCCACCGCCTTGCTCTGGCATGTCCTTCATAATGCACTGAATACTTTGACACAAGTGGGAATTACTGGTTAAATTAATTGAATTTTAGTTTGTATTTGTAGAGCGGCTGGGTTAAATGAAACTGAAAATTTCGCATGCGACTTGTTTGATGATTGTAAACAGTATGAAAAGTAGTTGCTTGGTTGCCTGTGATAAGTGTGTTGTTTGGGGCAACGGTTACTAGATTTGGTCTAGAAGGTTAATGGGGAAAAGAAATAAAAGTTTTCAGTTGTAGTATGGGCTGCTAGCAGCAAAGAAAATCTAACATAGAAGCACACTCTGCTGCGTCGTCAACATTTCACTCAGATATTAATCAGCTGTTTGCTGTCATTTTGGCTCTTTGAGTCATTTGTTGACACTTTGAGTAATTTTTGTGACTATGTCCGTCTCCCTCTAACCAACTTGTTTTCCTATGTCGACAATAACTTTGAATGAAATTTTGAGTTGTTACAATGAAAATTTTCTTTGTCAGGATGGAGTTACCATCACTCAAAAAAGAGATGAGTTTCAAAGTGTGCTTCTATGTTAGATTTTTTTTGCCGTTTGTGAGACAAAGTCATGTAGAATGAGTATAAGAGAGAAAATTTGATCAGTCGACACCGACACTCTCACTCAAGGCATACTTAACAAGGTAGGCTCACTTATAGGCTTTGTACACTGAGTACATCTAACATCTAACATCCAACATCCTGAGTTTAAATGCTTAATAACCATTTGCTATGCCAACATTTTTAAACCTTTTATTTTGTAGAAATACGAAGTGGGTCGATGTCTAATAGGTAAATGCTACAAAGATAGCAAATTTCGTCATGGTAAGTATTTATGACTCAGGATGTTGGATGTTAGATGTTAGATGTGCTCAGTGTGAATAGCCTATTACTCTCTCTCTCTCTCTCTCTTGACAACTTGATAAATTTTAGTCAGTAAGCATCAGTAGCCAAAGTCAGTCATTGTGGTAGTGTGAATCAGTGAACACTAAATTGCAAGTAAAACGTTTGTAGGCAGGAGGGAGCTCTCTTGTTCACCAACAAAAGCACCCTTTTCCGTCCGCTCCATTTGGCCGCCTCAACACTAGATACACTTGGGTCAGCTGCTTGCTTTCACTTACGCTCTTTGGATACAAGAGAGAGAGGCTGCGCAAATTTTATCTCTAATTCTTATTGCTCTACAAGTGTTTCTAAACAGTTTTTTGAGAAGCTTCGGCCCATGTTTTACCCAATTTTCATAGAAATGCAATATTTATGATTAATATTCGAAATAATATTCTGCTCTAAGCAGTTAACCTTAATATGATGTAAAAATATTTAAGATTAATTGATTTATTCGGTTCTATATTAAAGCCATTGACGGATCTAATGGTATCAACTTCAGTCCTTTGATTTAAAAAGTCGGGAAGATTTCTTCACTTTCGTGATGTTTTAAAATCCTTGTTGCACAGTGTTGAATGCTAAACAAAACACTTTTGTTTTTATACACTGGAAAAGTGTTTTAAATTATTGCCCAGAACTTTGCAACGCATAGAAAAAATCTTATCTTACCATATAAAGTATGTTAATTCTTGATCAGCATGACGAAATGAGTCAATTGGGTAACTAAGGCTCTGCAGTTTTTTACCTTTGGTTTGTTTTAAGGTTCAGTTTACAGTTCGAAATAAGTTGGAACCCCGTGTCCAGTTCATAACCTGCTTGCTGTCCTGATTTCAAATATAAATAGTCATTTGCCAATAATCTGGAAAATTTTCGATGCAATATCTAATCCGACCATTTAACCATATAGGCTTGTTTTGGTTCGGGACTTAAATTCCCACTTTGTTCATTTTTAAAGCTAATATTATCTATGGGCTAGATTGGTGTAAGATAACTGTATCTCGGAATCTTCTTTTTAAGAAATATATTGCTTAAACATAAAATTCTCGATGTCATACGTTGTATTTATTCTAAAACTTCTTAATATGTCGTCTGCGGGAAACAAATTGAGGAGCTTGTATTAGCTAAGCGGTGTAGCGGTATAGGACTCGGTCCAAAACGCGGCCGAGAGGTTTTTAATCTTGTATTATTTTAATGATTGACATAGCCCTTTCGCAGTTAAAGCCTAGTACGCAGAATGACAGAAAATTCCTTTCGTCACAGTATATCACATAAATAGCTATAGTTTTTATCAGCTTCCGCTTTCGTCTGCAAAAATGTCTTGTAGACCTCGTTTTTCTCTGCAGTAGCGCGTCGGCACTCCTCATCGTACCAAGACCGCCTTTGAGGGGACTCGGAGTACCCGAGTATCTTCTCGGCAGCCGCTCTCATGGAGTGTGATATACGATTCCACTGTTCGCCTATATCGGAAGGGAATGGGGAGTAGTCCTTGAGCAGTTGGGCGAGTTTAGCTGTGTGGGCTTCGGAGGTCCCTTGTGATTGCGGCTTCTCGACGTTGAGCTTTCGACATGTGCCAGTGCGTGAGGAATGCGCCACACTGAGCCGTGTGTGTACCTTGGCTGCGACAAGGCAATGATCCGAGTCAGTATTGGCCCCTCGAATCGCGCGCACATCTAGTACACTTGATGAATGCCTTCCGTCGATCACAACGTGATCAATCTGGTTTCGAGTTCGTTGATCAGGGGACTTCCAGGTCGCCTTATGGATGTCTCCATGTTCAAATCTGGAACTACTTATGACCATGTTCAGGCCCGCAGCGAAGTCTATTAGCCTCTTTCCGTAACCAGAGGTTGTTTGTTTGTTTTCGCGTTAAAATCGCCTAGCACGATCTTTATGTGTCGTGATCGGGGCAGCGCTCGTATAGTTGTTCCAGGCGCTCATAGAATTCGTCTTTTATCGGGTCTTTCTTCTCTTCTGTTGGCGCGTGAGCACAGATAAGACTAATATTAAAATATTTTGCCTTAAGTCTGAGCGCGGCAAGCCGCTCGTCAACTGGTGTAAAGCTGATGACAGAGTGGCGCAGTGTATCACTCACTGCAAAGCCGCACCCAAACTCGTGCTTGGAGGCATGACCGTTGTAGTAGATCTTCCAGGGTGGTGTTTTCTTTTCTGTCTTCTCCGTTGGTGGCGTTTTTATCTTGCTTCCATTTCCAATCCATCGCATTTCCTGGAGTGCGGTAACGTCCGATGAATATTCCTTGAGGACATTCACCACGAGTAGGTGTGAGTCGACTTGAGACGTAGTAAGCCAGGATCCCCTATCAGGAAGATCTATGACTTGAACACTTTAAAATTCTCAAAAACGGGCCCAAAAGTTTGTATTTCCAAAAACAAATTCCATTTTTTATTGTCATTTTTATTAATGTTCTCAAGTTTTTTACCAAAATAGCTGTCAATTAAATTTTTTTAAGCTTTTAGAGCAAAACTTTACGCCTTTTACTTGTTGTAGTCCTCAAAAGTGGTACTCTATCCATGAATAAAAAAAATTATTTTTCGGCTGTTTTTTGAAAATTCTGTAATTTATCAGCAATTTAAAACTGTATAAAATTTTTTCTAATACATTTTGTTTGTTGTTTCATTTGTTTTCTATTCTTATTCTTAACATTTAAAAGAATACGCTTTGTGGATTTGCGGAATTCATATTAGCAATCAACTTGATTGTCAACAGCACTTAAATCGAATCTTAATTTGAATAAACATTTATTATCTTACTTGAGAATATGATGCAAGTTTCCGGTCCTTGCCTTAAAACACCGAAAAAAAGAAGCGCTTGGCTTTCCACTCTGCTTCATCATATTTTATTTAAACACCCTCTTTTATGAGACGATTAGTCAAAACCTACATTGGCGGGCTTTGTTTAAAGTTTAAGCAAGTCTTAAACAATTTGCAGTCAACCCCTTCTCCTCGCAGCTGCCATCAAATACGCATTACTTAAAATTTTATTTTCCCATGGTGTGCCGTTTTTCCTCATGCATTTTTACATTGTTAATATTTTTGTAATGCCGGTAAAAATCGCAGCGTGTGGCAATGCAAAACTTGCTGGTTGTCCCATCTCATCGCTCGTTTTTGGCACCATGCGGTGGCCTAAGAAAAAATCTGTTGCATACTTTTGTGGTGTACGCAAAATTTATATATTTTTTTTCTGTATATTTCAAACAGGCCGCCTGCTGAGGCTTAACATAAACATGAAACTGGGTTCTTTAAAAAGTATTTTTTTAAACGCCACTTAAGGTAGACCAGGGAAAACGTGCTTCAAAACTATTCCCCCTGGAGAGATGTGACCCTGGTGGTTTAAGGCCATAATTTACCTTGAAGGCAGCCAAAACATGCAATTTAATTTTAACAAAACCTGACATTATCACACCAGACAACAACAGGCTCCAACTCTAACACACACACACATGCAGCAAAGGGGTTGAATGGCGGTGCTGCTGGCGGATAACTTGCAACACAAAGTTAGTAACATAATAAGTAGCAATTTTCGGTTTCCGTTTTCCGGTCCCAGCCAAGCCGGCACTGGCAGCAACCTACCATAAAAATACATAAAATTGTGCCAGCTAAAAGAAGAGCAAAAAAAAAAAAGAGATGGCAAATAAGAGGCAGGTCTTTGCTTGGCAGCGGGCGTGTCTTTTGGGGCTGCCAAGAAAGTAACTGCTGCATGCAGAGTAAATTGGAATTTTATAGTTGCAACTTCTGTAGACGAAGCTCCAACAGGAGATGGGTTGAAACAGAGACAGAGAGATGCGATTCCCGAAAACTCATTCACTGCAGGGTTAGCTGCAAATATAGGCTGGCAACAGTTAATTCCTCGTAGCATCTAGTAAGGGTTATATGTATTAGGTTAAGTCTCGCATCCCTAAAAACCAGTCAATTTTTAACAATTGTTTGATTGATTACAACTTCTATAATTCCTTTTAAAATAATTCTCAAAGTTGTGCACATCAGTTTACAATTTATTCAGCCATTTGTCATTTTATGTATTATTTAGAAGTAAAAGAAAAAAGACGTCGGCCCTCCATCGGTGTATTTGTTTAATTTTACTTAATGAAACACCGATTTTTCTCATTTAAAGTTTAGCCACAGCTCAATCTGGTCTATTTATATTTTGTATAAAATATTCCTCATTGTTTTTTAATTTTCCGCTTTCGGCGAAATCTTTTCCCAAAACATCAGCTCTGCCTTTAAGCCCAACCAAATGAAGATGCTGCCATCTAAATTAGTTGGAAGCCACCTTCCGCCAACCCAGACAAAAGTCACTCAAAGCGACGACAAGGACAACAAAGGTTGCCATTCGGTTGCCTGGGCTCGTTAGCATTTTACAACACTGGTGGCAGCAGTTGCATCACGTTGCCTCCTAAGATGATTTGTGACCAGATGCACCTTCTCACCTCCGGCAGCCATTTTTGATATTATTTCTGCGCTGGCTCGGCACATCCGTTTCCGTTGTGGCTTTCCTCCTCCCCCCCTCCACCCACCAGCAACGTTGCAGTGTTGCATGTAAATGTGGTTTTTTTTCTTGATCGCTTATCGGAGCGACAAGAGTGGGGTGCGGATTGTGTGTGAGAGAGACCTAAAGTTAATGTGGTTGAATGTTGATTTTATCTTTTAGGTTGCTGACTTGTTGACTTTTTGCTGGGTTAACTGTAGAAATGTTTATGACTTCATTATGCTAATAAAAGATATCATTTTTATTGTTTGGCTGCATGGAGAGGGGGGGAGTTGGCTTTTTGTCTGGCTGTTTGTTAACTGCATAATGAAAGACACACGTGCAACTGCAGCAGCAAAAAGGGATTTCAGTCTGTCTGGATGCAGAGCATAAAAAAGTTTGTATAATGTAATTTTACGATCTGTTGGATCTGGTGGCAAAAATAGCAGAAATGGTAAGTTTTTTGGTGCAACTGATTTGATTTCTGAAATGAAACTAACTTAAATAACTTAAGCCAAATGCTTCAAACTACTTTTAAGAATGACATCATGATATTCGGAGTATTTCTGTTGCGTCAGCAGTTCAGTTCGTACAAGTAGGACCCAGCCAGCAATTTAGCAAGCTGTTTGCAAACCAAGCTTAAAGTAATATTGCTTGTGCAAGCGTTGTCGTATGACAGATTACAACATTTACAAAACACTTGCTATGGTAAGCGATTTGCGCATGTCGTTTCGGCGACCGAGAGATCTTTTCAGATCTTTTAGTGCTAGATAGGTGCAGCTGGCAAGGCAGGCAAAAGAGTTAACCTTGAGCAAGGGCAAGAAAAAAATTGTGTAAATCATTCTCGTTGTTTTTCTTGAAGAGCGAACAAGTAAGAATTTTTCAATAAAAAGTTAGAGCGGGCTTAAATTTATTTAATATCAGCAGCAATAATATTGGGAAAAAATATAAAAAGCAGATAATATAAGATTGTCAACATCAAGTGCAAGGAAATTTACTGCGGACAAGACATGCATTCGAGCCTTGACTGTCGCCACTGCCATTCGTTCCAATGCTTTCTTGGAGTTTAAAGTCAATTATTTTCATTTATCTTTAAATTCTATTGAGAAACTTTCACTTACGAAAATGGAGGCAAGAAAGTGGACTTTTTATGTCCCTTAAAAGAATGCAAAACGCTGATTTAATTTAATTTAATTTTATTGATTAAATAATAAAATTAACCATTCAGAATACTATTCACTAACAATCCTTGTTTACAAAGCTTGTGGAAAGCGTAAAATAATGAATTATAAAACATGTTTTGCAAGCGTTCTTTAGGCATATAAAAATGGGTGAGTTTCGGTTATAGAACGCTTACTTTGGAGCGTTTTATAAATGTCACAGCAGCGTCTAATGAGCGTTTAGCTTATCTTTGAACGCTTACAAAAAGAGTATTTTTATATGAAATTGTTTGCAGGAAAACACCTCACTAGTGAAGTTTTTGGGTATATTCAATTTGATCATGGTCGTTTCTGACATACTTTCACTAAAATCAGATGTTCCCAATGCTATTAATATAAATTCAATTTAATTTGGGATCTGAGAACGCAGCCGCCTATAAAATGTTTAACGAAGAGAAACTGCACATAGTTAAACTAATTTTTCTTCAAGTGTGAGCTTTCGACACACATTGCCATGCAGATTTTTAAAAGTTTTATTGGTTCTTAATAATGTAGCATTTTTCGATTACTCCATTTGCTTTTAGTTCTTACGATGCCTCGATGCCCTCATCTTGCATCCGCTTGAGCAACACTGGCACACCTTAACAGAAAACGTATTAATTTTTTGCGTAAAGAGGAAAATTCTGCAAAATTTCCAGAGCTTAGAGCGACCCATAGAGCGATATTGGGCTACTTGAAAAAAAAATAGAGGCAAGCTAACTTCGGCTCGACCGAAGTTTTAATACCTTGATATGTGCCTGACAGTTTGTATTGCAGCTATACTATATAGTTGTCCGATTTCGACAAATCTTGTTGAAATTATGTAAAATCATTGAAAATTTATATATACGAGCGTTGGGAGCGATAGCATTGAAAACAAAAAAGTTTTTCTCACTAAGACTTTTTCAGACCTAACTTTGTATGGCAGCTATACTATATAGTGTCCGATTTCGACAGGCTTGGTGAAGTTATGTGAAATCATTAAAAACTTATAAATACGAGCGTTGGGAGCGATAGCATTGAAAACAAAAAAGTTTTTCTCACTAAAACTAGTTTTTCGACCGATAGGAACGATAGGAACAGCTATAAGCTATAGTCATCCGATCCGGCCGGTTCCGACAAATGTGCAGCGTATTTGTACCAAAAGACTTTGTGCAAAGTTTGGTTAATCTAGCTTTAAAACTGACGGAGGAGACGGAGGACAGACGGACATGGCTATATCAACTCAGCTCGTCATGATGATCAGGAATATATATACTTTATGTGGTCTGAGACGCTTCCTTCTGTGCGTTACAAACATCCGGACAATTTTAATATACCCTCTCCAAGGGTATAAATATAATTACGGACGGTAGAGTTGCCGAAACATGGATGTGACAAGAGCATTGTTGTACCTGTTTTTTTTTTAGAATTATTTTCTTTCAAGAATGGTTTAGACCGTTTGTAAGTGTTAAACAAAAAAATATTTAATTTTTAGGCCAAATGGGCAAAAACATCTCAATTCACTAACGGCTTAGTTTCAACAATCAAGTCTGTCTTCGCGCAAAGGTTAGGATTTTCCATCCAAATTTAATAAAGTTGGTACTAAGAGATAAGAGTTGTTTATTTTTTTATTTATTTTAGTGTTACAAATAAAAACTTTATGCTCATAATACTAGTCACAAGTTGTATTGAAATTCGTTGCTGAAACCAAGTGCGAACAGTTTCAGAGAAGTTACAACGGAATCTAGTAACCACAAATCACTTACATGAAAAACGTTGAACAATTTTCAGGTCGAAATTAAAATTTTTGACAAAAATAATTGTATTCCTAGAGAAGGCGAACTAGTACTCTTGTTCCTCTGGCGTTATTTTAAAGTCATTTGCTGGATGAGCTAAATGACCTCATTCTGTAAACATCATTCGTCAGTGGAACAAGGATAATTCAGTTTTTCAGAATGGATAGCAATTATTGAGTTTAAGTAAGAAATTCACACTTGTTTGGGGCATAGCCACTATGTGAAGTGGGAGTTAACTCCAGTCTTGTCGGTTTTGCCCAACTTGTAGGCACAAGGAATCTATACTCTTTTCTTTCTAGAACCTTAGCTCCTCAGACGAGATGGCTGATGATGAGGAACTTGGCCCAGCACTGATTTAATTGTGAACGATGGCGATCGCTTAAGTCGAACGGTTGACCTGCATAACTTTTCAATGGTCGGACAAGTCGTTGACGACATTTCCTAATCTATGCCGTTGCATTATCATTACATAATAAAAGGATGCCATGGCCAAAACAGCCCCTTCCCTTTTCGTGTTCATAGAGCATTATATGCCAATTGGAGCAAAGTATTGAACAATTTCGAATAAAGGTCACGATGGGACTAAAAAGCATTTGTTCATTTGCGATTTACTTAAGTTTTCCATATGCCCAATTGGACTTTTACTGCATGTAAGGATAAACCGAACACTGCCTTCACTACCTCTTCTTACAAATCACATTAAAGTATTGCAGCGTTGGAGGCAAACAACTATTTGCTGTTAATTAATTAACATTTTCCCGTCAAGTTAAATTTGAATGCAAAACAATTAGAGATGAGCGCCTTATTTTGCTCTTGCTATCGACGAAATATCGCTCCGAGATTTCGCACAAATTTCGCAAGTGTCGCCGTAATAAAAAAGGAATACGAAGTTGTCCACCTAAGTATAAAAAGATCTTTAATTTTTATACTGTGTATTTTGTATTTGTTGACAGCCGTTTTTGTGTCGACTTTTTATTAAATATATAAAAAAAAAAATAAATAAATACTAAGAGTTCGAAAAGAAAATTCTCGTACAAATCCTGAATTCTTCTGAATATATACAAAGGTCGTAACTTAATCAAAAGGGCACGACTTGAGGTCTAAGACATAACAGCACTTCATAAGAAGAGTGATAGAACCAGTTGGAAATTTTAATATTCATTCCATTATTCTTAAGCCCCGATTATGAGTCGCTATAAAAAATATAATTTTAAAATCTGCCTTTTTATTAAATGTAATTATTTCGCTTGAACCAAATTAGAGCTTGTAATTTGTGTAGTTAACTGATTGGGAATCTTTTTTAATTATTCAAAATTGAATGAATTCACAGTGCTGTGCACAGTAGTTAGACAATATTAGCATTCCACCTTTGGCCTCGAGCTTTACCCATAACGTCACATAAACGTAATGCATTTTACAGCACCGAACATTTCGGCCCTGCCCACTTCCCCCCTTACCGCCAGTCCCCAGCCCCCGCCTTCATCAAACAAGCCGATTAGCATACGTTTAGCACACAAACTCGCCGACCACCAAAACCCCAGAGCTTCCCCTTATCCCTGCCCATGCTATTCCATTTCTGGACAACACTGAAATTCAGTAGATCGTGTCAAAAGCATCGACCTAGGCCGTCGACGATGCATCACACCGCAAGCTTCAAAACCAAAATGCGCTCCAAACTGGGTACCTGGTTGGCCTGGTCAGGAAGCGCTAATGCGGCGTGAATATGCAGGCAGTCGGAGAGGCGGACTCCGCTTTGCGTTATCATCATCAATGCACGAGTTTTGTGCCGCTGTCGGGCCGAAATGTTTGTCCAGCTTTTCCGCCTCCCCTTGCCGGCGCATGCCGGGATTCCCCGTTGTGCTAATGTGCGGTTTGGCGGTCGTTGGGAGATTAGCTGAGGCTTCCTCGGCCTATTTTTTTTCTTGTTGACGTTTTTACCTGCGCTAAAATCAAAATTCCAACACGCGCGCAGATTGTCTGGCATTTTATTACCAGGAATGCGGATGCCACCCAGGCTGTACGTATGATGGAATGGTAAGGACCCAGCCCATCCCGCCAGGAGAGAAAAACCTAGAAGAAGAGACACGTTTTACACACTTAAAATATGCAGCTGGAAAAAAACGTTGGAAAATAAAAGAAAATGCCATTTAAATGCAAAGCATATTTTCGACAAAAGAGAGCCAAAATGAGTGAAAAGGTGAAAAGTCTAAGGAAATGGCAGAGGATGGGGGTGGAGTCGGAGGCATGACCGCAAAATAATCAAGTTGAATGTTGACACGCGTAAACTTTCCATTCAATTCCTTCAAAAGAATTACGACAGCTGGCAGGGCGAATCAAGAAAATATAAAGGAATGTCACAGCGACCTAAATTTACACTTTCATTACAACTGATCTCAGTAATATCAAAGTAAGAAATGAGAATACACTTCTACAATTAGGTATCAAAGTAAAAAGTATTTTCTGATTGAATTAAGTACTTTTATTATCAGTACATTTGAGCATTAAATTTTGTATTCCATATAAGAGCTTATAGATTTTATTTTTAGTTCGAGTTCTTCACTTAAAATAGGTACTTAATATACTTCGCTAAAGTCAAAAGTATTGTCAAATTATATTTAAAATATTAATATATAACAGGTATTTGATGTGCGTTGCTATAGCAACAAAACAAAATGGACCATTGACATTTTTAATACCACTTGAACGGTAAAACTGAAATTGCTCGTTTTTAAGATAAACGCTAATAGCTTCTACAATTTCCAAAAGATTTGGATGTATGAACACTTTTTGAATTTCTTATACATTAGGTTACATCATCCAACAGAAAAAGATATTTAAAAAAATTTTTTCTGAAAAAATAAAGGTGTAGTTTTTTCAAATTTTCAATAAAAATAAAACAAAATTCTCGATGTCTTGTATAAACGATTGAAGATAATTTTATTAGCTTTTATTTGGTGTATGAAACTTACTCTAAGTTATTTCATAATTAAGATATTTGAAATTAAGTGAGAGGTCCATTTTCAAAAATGCCAAAAACGGTCATTTGGGACTATCTATTTAAGCTCCATATTCGGATTCAGCGCATGCTTTTACATAAGGAGTGACATCAAATTGTAGAGGATTAGAAAAGGTTTAATTATTTGTAACCTTGTGTAATCAGACCTAATTATAAAATTTTTGCAAATGCAATTTACCCGTCAATTTACGCGTCTTCATGATAGTCTAACTCATACGAAAACTTTTTTTAAACTTTGCGACTTTTTAGACCATTTATCTAACCATTTACTCGTCTACAATCTAATCTTAAATAAGAATTTGTACCCGTCGATATGGCCCTCTATCAAATCTTAATTTTCACGTGAGGCCTTGTGAAAAGTTTGGAAATTTTGCGATTTTTTTAAGCGTTGGATCGTTTGATTTTATGATGATCAAAACTTAAATGAGATTTTTTTACAACATCTACTTACCCATCTATTATTGTCATATTACAAGTCTTAATAATAAACAATTGAATGCTTAAATGAGAATGTTTGCAAATTTCAAGATTTTTTTAGCATTAGATCTGCACTCTCTTTAATACTCCAAGTATCAAGTTGATATTTTTAAAGGTATTAAATTGACATTTCGAAGATATCACATTTATACTCACTTCTATCAGGTTGATACTTTTTTGTATTATTTTAGTACTAGCTTTTATTAATTTGATCATTCAAATGTAAAAATTTCATTTTGATACCAAATTTCCCTAAAAAGTAAGACATATTATCCCTAAAATTTTGCATTTGTATTTTGAATTATTACAAGACTCTTTTATTTTCATAACAGTACATATGAAACATACGTATGTACTTTGAAAAAAAACATTGCTCTCTCAGTCCACTTGAGCAGTACGCTGATGTTGTATTTTTGTTCACTCCAGTTTGGAGGTGTATTTGTTTCGGTCCTTTCGCATCCTTGATGATTAACAATCGCATCAGCCTTGTTGCTGGCGTAGTATATGTGGTCTCCTAAAAACGAAATTAATATACACAGGGGTGTCACAAAAATCTCTAGAGATTTTCGTGTAAACGTTTGCACTTCGAACAAATCAGGGACTACTTTATTTGCGAAGTGCTAAGAATCAGACCGCCTACTAGATTACGTGGATGGAAAACCGTACGCTTCAAATCTACTTGACGTTGAGCAGGCGGTTTCAAATCTCTTAACCTTTGACATCTAATCTAGTAGGCGGGCATATTTTAGCCCCATAACATATAAATTCAAACAGCTTTGATATAAAATGCTGACGTTTATACGAAAACCTCTAGAGATTTCTGTGACACACCCGATAATGTTGTGAGTAAATGCGTGCAAACAAGTACGTCAGGCTGTTAAAATTTACCTTGCCTCCAACCATAGATTTATAGCTATTATCTATAGATGACGCATGTGAAACAAAAAACGATTGTAGTTGGGAACTGACTTTGGATCCCAATTGTACTGATGTGGTTAGTCTAGAATCTCAACACTTTGGGCCGATTTCTCTTCTCCCAAATAGCTGCGATTTGTCAGATGAACCTAAAATTTACAGTGTCTGTGTATATGTAGATGATTTGTAATCTGCCCTTAATATTACAAGCCAAGCCTCGACGATCATGAAATATAGATTTTTCGGATTAATATTGCTGGACATTGAAAATTTTTACTTTGAACTTAATACTTTCTCGTAGCAATTCAAAAAGCAAAGGATCAAATTAATACCCAAAATATCAATTTGACAATTTCTAGTAGAAGTATTAACATTTCCTTCTCCACGTCCGTCAGTCCGTCCGTCCGTATGAACAAACAGATCTCAGAGATGGCAAGAGATAGAGGTTTTACATGTATGGGACAAATGCTTCTTATACTTGCAGGCAGATCAAGTTTATTTTTAATTTTTGCCACGCAACCTCCCGCCCCCCCAATTTGGAAAAAATGTTATATCTCCGACAGTTTTGAAGATAGACGTTTCGTACCTTCCAGAGATAGTTAGTAATTAGCAAAATGCATCGATTTGCCGAAGAAATAAAAAATATCGGATGAGCGGTTCTCAAGTTATGAGCAAAAATGTAAATAACACACCCACCACCCCCTCCCACCTTTTTACAATTAACACCGCACAATCTTAGAGAGAGAGAGACTTAGAGATGAGCGCAGCACCAGCATTGCATTCAGCTTCTACTCCAGGTACAGAGTATGTTATAGTCGGGCTTGACCGACTTTCTCACTTGTTTTTTATTTTATTCTATATCTTATCCATCTGATCAAAGGACTCTCCTCACTGCACATATTTCCTTACTCTCGTTGCATATCCAACTTTTCCACAAAAACAAAAAAACTTTTCATTTCAGCGTAAAAAGTGCGACTCAGATGTCGCCTGTGACTTTTGAGCTACCCAAAAAACTTTTGCCTCTGTCGCGCCCTGTGGAATACGTTTATTCCGCAGTCGTCCTTCCCCGTGGCAAATGCTTTGTTTGTGTGCGAGTGTGAGTGTGGCATTGAGCTGTTTGTCTTTTAATTGTTTGCACTTAAGTTGTTTGTTTGTTTGTTCGTTTGCGTTTGTCTGCCTGGCAGGTTATGACTTTTGTGAGAAAAGTCGTTAAGGGAGCGCTCAAGCAAAATTACAGCCACAAAGTATGAAATGAAATGATGATACATTTACCATCTTTATGTGCTTTTTAAAAAGGGGTAACGCCAAAAAGCGCAGAAAAAGAGCATTCAGACTTTTTGAAAGGATCAAGTATTGGAGGGCTTCCGATTGGACAACAAAATATAAAAATAATAGGACTACAACACATTGAAAAACATTCTTCCACTAATTGTCACAAATGGCAAACAAAATGTTACCTCAAAATGGAATTGACCACAAAAAAAAGAAGAAAAAATAACAGAATGCAAAGATGGAACTGAAAAGGCGTCACATTTCGTGCCAAAAAGAGGAAAGTTGAAGCCAGCGGAAAATTTATCCAATTGCGGAAGGTGCGAAATGTTTGGCCGCCTCCACAAGCGACAACACGACACACATCTTACAGTTGCCACCTAAAACTGGACCTCGTCCAGTTGCTGAATTGCACACCACAACCAAATCCAATTGGCCAACACATTCGTATGCGATTTCACAAAACCAAATCCAGGTAATGGCAGGGCGAGAATACAGGGGGACGTATGTGATAAATAAGGTTTTCCCTCGTCCTCAACTTTCGAACTTTTGCATGTGAGCCATGCTTTTTTTTGCTCTCCTCTTCTTTCTGCTTCTGTGTGCTTTTGTGGTCTCGTTTTTTGCTTTTAGTAAAATTTGCATTTTGCTTGATTTACGCAAAGATTTGCGGCTATTGCAACGCAACTTTGATGTGTGTATCAATTTACCCAAGCGTTTCAAGTCCAAAGGATTGGATTGGATTGGTTCCTGTTTTTTTGATTTTGAGGATTCATGTTTGTCATGGCAAACATTTCAGTTATTGCAGAGATGGAGTCGGACGGAAGAGCAAACTCTGATAGAATGACCGCACAGATAAGTCAATTGCCAGCGCATGTGATTGCAGGTGAATGCTATTTTCTTGTTTTTTTTTTAGTATCAGGGTTTGCCGCATGTTTTGCCAGCTATTTGAGTTTTTTTAAAACCAGAAATTGTAAGAATATACGAAAAGTTTGAACGATGCATAATGATGAGCGGCCGAGAAGTAGATTAGGTGCAGAACAGAGATTAAAGTCGAAACCAATAACAGTTGGGGTTATGTTGACTGTTTTGGCCGATCGCTACGGTTATGAGTTACGGGACGGATTACGGTATGGGTTACGATTAGGCAGCACAACTAACCCCTAAAATATTAACAAATGAAATGATTCACTTTTTTCTTCAACCACTTTGGCGACCTTACTAGAGGAAACCTGTTTAGTCCCAGTCCCAAATCGATTCGGAACTTGTATGATTACACTGAGAAAAAAAATTCAATCTAAAATCTAGATTGAAAATTTTTTCGAGAATCTAATTTTGTAATAGAGTAAAAAAACTTGAAATGAGTTCAAAATCTTAAAAACAAGTTTATCATCTCGAATGTATCAACCGTCCTACAGTTTTAATAAAGCTTTAGTTAAAAACCTTTTGATATATATAAATAAATTTATTTTGTTAAAACAAAATTAAAAAAAAAAAAAAAACAACTCGGCTCTACTGGGACTCGAACCACAACCTACTCGTTCCAATAAAGCTTTTGACTACCTCTTTACGTCTTTTGAAATTTTTTCGACTTTTGAACTAGTGGTTTGTCTTTGGTTCTTAAAAAGTTTGACGTCCAATAGTAACGCCGTGCTGGCCGTGAGTGTGGTCAATCACCCCGGGTACTCAGTTCAGTCCCATACTTATATTAATATAAGTTTTTCGAAACAACATTGTTAATAACTAAATCACACAACAAAAATAAAAAAAAACATAAAAATAATAACAGCTTAATATAATTTTTTCGTTTTTTCTTTTCATATTTAAAATGAGATTGTTTCATCTTAAAGTCAGTATAAACAATGTTTATCAAGATTGATGGATTAAGATTAAAATTGAGAAAATTGAGCATATAATACTTTTTATCTGGTCTTATCATTTGACACCGTTTCTCTTTGATTCAAGATTATAATCTTAATTTTAGATTGATTTTTTTTTCAGTGTACGTCTTTAAAAGCCTATTTATACTTGCTTCATTTTGTGTCATTTTTCTTTCTACAAATTTTGCGGTGTCCATTGACAAATAGTCATTTATTTGACATTCACAACGATACGCTGTCAAAAACAGTGGAAAAGTTTGATTTTAATAAAAGGCGACTTTTTCAAACTCACGTTGACTACATAGAATATTTAAAAAAAAAATACCATACCCATCATGGCAGCAATTTTGCGGGGCAAACGCATTATTATCGTCCTGAATTATCAGCATATACACATCTTTTATTGACTAATTTATATTTTAAGCAAATTGCGTCTACTTTTTAAATTCAAACTTACCAATTATGTGTGATGACACATTCTGTTTCCAGAGAGTAGCGAATACTTTTTTAAAAACTACCAAATTCCTTCGAGAGAAGCTTGGCTTGGCCCCGTTGGAGAAGCTGTACAGCCAATTTTACATTTTACAAATTCCTTCGTGAGGAATGTCATCATTTTGAAGAAATGAAGTCCAAAATGAAACAACAATTTGTATGGAAGAAATGACATCCCTTTCTTCATTTCTTTTCGTTTTAAGAAATGAAGCTTTATTATCAAATAGGCTATAAGATACCATGGATACCATCTGACGCGAGAGTTTTTCCTCAGTTGACAAAGTTCTCAAAACAGGATAATGTACTTTTATACCTGAAACAAAAATAATTCACATTCTTACCAGACCTCGCAAATATAGAGGACAAGACGGAGTACCGAATCCACGAAAGAAAAGTCTACGCGTCTTGGAGAAATGCGAAAGTATTGGGTGGGACGACCACTACTAAGATGGGACGACCAGGCGCGGAAAGACACTACCAAGCTTGGTGTGAACAACTGGGGCCAGTTCGCACGAAGCAAAAACGACTGCCGGGGATTAGTAGCAGCGGCCGAGTCCGTCGAATGGTTATGATGGCCAATAGTGTAAATGACTTCCAGCTTTCTATTGAATTATTTGTTTGACTTTTTATACTCTGTACCAAAGGTACATAGAGTATATTAAGTTTGTGCAAGATCTTGATCAGCATCAACCGCCGAGTCGATATAGCCATGTCCGTCTGTCTGTCCTTCCGTCCGTCCGTATAAACAAACAGATCTCAGAGATGGTAAGAGAAAGAGGTTTGAAATGTTATGGACAAATGCTTCTTATACTTGCGGGCAGATCAAGTTTATTTTCAATTATTGCCACTCCCTCTCCCGCCCCCGCAATTTGGAAAAAACGTTATATCTCCTACAGTTTTGAGGATAGACTATTCGTAGTACGAATTTCGTACCTTCTTGAGATATTTAGTAATTAGCAAAATGCATAGAATGTGCCGATGAAATGATAAAGATCGGATGAGCGGTTCTTAAGTTATGAGCAAAAAAGTAAATCACCCCCACCCCTCCCCCAACAACTAACACCACATCTTAAATGAAAAAAAGAGAGACGTATAACGCAGCACATTTTCAGCTTCTACCAGGTACAGTTTTATAGTCGGTTGACCGACTTTCTCACTTGTTTTTTATTGTATCCTTTATTTGTTTTAGAATTTATGCTATCCTTACTTAGCATTAATTGCTAATTATTAGCAAAAATACAGAAAGCTTAGTTGAATAATCAAGATTTAAATTAATGGGAGGACAATTTGATTCACACCCCAACTTTTTGTAAATGAATTTAAAAGGCAACTTGATATAATTCAAAGTGAATATTTATTGTGCATTAATGGAATGTTTGCTTATGAAAGAGTTCCATAAATTGAAAAAATTTACCCTATATAAAAATGTTTCTGTCTTTTAGTTACGTTCATAAAAATCAAACCTATTCATTTGAGTTCCTAGCAAAAAAATAAATATTTGGAAATAAGAGGACTAACTCTTTCTAGCCATTCGTTTGAACAGACCACCTCGGGTTCGGTCGTATCTGCGGCCTTTGGATCCACGAAGGCGTAACACCTTACTTGTTCACCTATGGCTCTCATTTAACAAGCTCAGCATTTCTAGTTCCTAAAGTTATTGGAAAGTTTGCAACGCATAAAAATATTTATTACTAACCGCATAAATTAAATATATTCTTAATGAGGGCGAGAAGATAAGTCGATTAAGTTTTGTCCGACCATCTGTGTCTTCTCCTGTCAATTTATATGCGAACTTCTCTCTTTGTTTTAAAGTTAACAACTTACAAGTATATTTGCTTGGATATAAGCAGACGGTTTTAATTTTTCGAATTTTCTTTACATATTTATTACTTTTTATGTATAAAGTTTTAAAATAAAAGGGACATATGGAAATATATTAAATGATTCCAGCCAAATCCAAATATCATTGTATCCCAATCTTGCAGACTGTAAAATTTGTTCGAACTAAAAAATTCTTTCATCCTAATATTTTCAAATGAGATTGACACATTTCCTACTTTGCTTTCAACATAATAAATATTGTTTGTGAATTTAACTAGCTTCAATTCAATTAAATTCGAAAACTATAACTATAACTGTTTATTTATTTAAGTGAAATATTTTGACACGTACTCAAAATATGCATTCCCATATTAAATTTCAAAATTCCCCTAATTTAATAATGATTTTCATTTCTACCAAAAGCCACCCTCTAATACATTTGTCCTGGCGTCATTTACTATTTTTAGTTTCAACTTTTGACTTTTTGGTGGACTTTTGTTTGTTTTTGTTTTGGCCGAATGCCAAAAGCCAAAGATCTCTACCCCTGACGCTCCGTATATATTTGTATACTGGGCTCGCAAACCTTTTTGATTAGATTACGCAACGTAAAACTGGTTTGCAAATTGAATAAATGACTTTTGCCTTGCCAATATAAAACGTGTTTGAAATTTTTGATTAGCTAAACGCACACACAGAAAACGCGGCCCCTCCTAAAAAAGGCAATGGCGACAAAATCTACCAAAAATGGCAAAGGCCAGACATCGAGACCAAAATAAAAAAAAATAAAAAAAAAACAACATCAAATTGTATTTTAGCTACCAAAAATGTTGCAGGCCTAGGACATTACATTCGGTTTGTTGTTCCAGGGACTCTCTGACCGAATTGGATGGCTAATGTAATTTGTCAATTTTATTTAGCTTGGAGCTGAAGGTGGGTGGTTTGGTTGGAGGCCAGTTCTGTGGTCTACGTGAGCGATTGTTTTGATGTTGTTCCCAATTAAAATTCATTAAACGTAAATTAACATTGAGGTTAGGGCATTATAAATTAACTAAACGAGGGAAGAGAAAGTGAGAGCTGGTAGAATTGAAAATCGAATTGTGGGGGAGATTTGTTCTATTTAAAGGTCTTAGATTTTAAATTAGAAATTAGCATTCCAATTTTGAAAGCACATTAGCACGTAGTTCTCAAATCAAATTGTAATGATTCGCCAAGCTAGAGCAGATAACAGAAATGTTGTAGTTTATTGTTGGTATTGTATAACCAAAATTTAACAAAGAAGCTATTTTTTTGGTTTCCCAGAAATCTTTATCGGTTGGTTTCAAGCCTCTCATGGTTTGTTAGGAGATTTTGCTAAGTGCACACCCCAAAAAATCTCTTGGCGTGTATGCTTTAAATATTTCGCACTTCACAGCTGGAGCCAATAGCTGGTGAAGGTGACCGTATGTTTAAAAGCAATTTTTCTAAAGAAAGAAAAAAACTTTATTAGATGTTCAGAGGCGGGATCGAACCCACGACCTCCCGCCCAGCAGTCCAGCACACTAACCACTGGGCCACACACGGCCACGGAATTTATACTCGGCAGAAATTCGGACAAGTTCGATTGCCACCTTTATTTTTTTTTTAGGTAAGACACTTTATGCCTCAAAAAAAGCCAACCAATTGATCAGTTTTAACTGAAGCCAACAAAAAAATATTGAGTTAATTTCATGAAATTATAATATATCTGTGTTGTAACTTCTAAAGTTTGCTTAAAGATGCATGCGGGACGACTAATTGATAGGTACATATTGTTAAATATTTTTATATATATAATATTAAAACATTTCTCTCTCTTTTTACGTAGTTCGCTTGCCAACTTTTCTGTGTGCGTTTGCAATGTTAAAATCCAATTCAAACTTAATGCGCTGTGTAATATTTGCATTTTGTTCACACCCCTTTATACCCATAGGACACTAATTTAGTGCCCCAAAAAAAGTAGGCAAAGTTGTATTTTTCTTGGCAAAGTTCCACAAAAGTCTGGCAATCAAAGCAGCGTTAAAGAAAAAAATTGCCACCAAAAAAGTTAGCTTACTAATTCCATTTCAGGTTGCACTAAGCCAAATCGAAAACCATAATTCAATATTAAATCATTCATACGCCAGGTTAGCCCAAGGAAGGAGAATGGAAAACAAGCAGAACAATTAGTGTGTCAGTCAGATGGGGAAAACTGAGGAAGAGGAATGGTTTGGTCCATGCGCTTTTAGCCAAATGAAAACCTCAAATGTGTACCTCTTTCCCTGGGTCTCTCTGCAACTGGAAAATCTTCTTTGGCCAAAATCAACAAAATATTTCAAAATAACAAATGTGTCCTTTCGTAGCTGGGACAGGACAGCAGCATCTCGGATGACAAAGTGCTTGCAAACGCACAATATTTGTCTAGGTCATGCATATCACAATCGGAGAGCTCCACCTCAAACCTCATCCTCAGCCAGTTAAATGCAAACATAAACACAAAGGCAAATACTGAACACAAAACGCTAGACATATTAATCAGTGCTAGAGCGAGAGGGCAGACACAGAGACAGAGAGAAAGCGAGATGGCTGTATAAGCAATTTCAACTTTGGCTTCGTCGTCAGCAGGCAAAACAAATAAATTGCAATTTGTGTAATCTTAACACCTCGAGGCGAAAATCAATGGTACAAAGTTTCCCCTCTCTCTCTCCGTGTGTGCGTGTGTGTGTGTGTGCCTGTGTGCGGTGTCAGGTGTGTGGCAAAATATTTACAATTAAACACAAAGCCCCTAAAATGCATTGAATTTCCACATTGTTGTGCAGCAAGAGAAACGCCAAAGGTTTCCTCCATTCACATTCAAAGTTTACATTTTCCTTTGGGTTAAACTTCTAACCAACTATTTGCACTGCGTAGATTTTCGTTAGAAGTCAAAAAAGATATTTGATTTCAATTATTTGAATCATATATAGTTTGCATTATAAATTATTGGAAGTTTCCTGACCAGTTACCAGCCTTGTACATTTATCACTGGCAAAAGCCACCACATCTCTTGCATTCAATTTTGTTTTCTTTGAGTCTCACCTGCTTCAAGTGTTTTTCCACCAGCTGTGACTCCCCCCCTAACCACACATAAGATAACCTTTGTTTGAATTTGCTTTAAAATTGGGTCAATTGAGGCAATTACCAAAACATTTGACTCTGGTAATTGAGGCATAATGTGTCTCATAAATGGTGACATTTTGAATTTAAACGGCAATTTTTGTGAGTGCACAGAAAACAAAAAATTAAATTGAAGTTCAAAAATATTTGAAAAGTCATTTCATTCATCAATTTGACTTTTAAGTAAGTAAATCAAAAATACAGAAATACTTTTTAGATTACAGATTAAGCATTCAAAAGATATGTTGCAAGGTTCGATTATGGTGGTTTTTCATAGCTGCAAACCGGTTTGTAGTCGATCCGCTCTGGAGTTGAAGACCCCGGGTTTTTTGGACCTAACCGAATCTAAGCCGGAGCCCGCAGGAATTTGAACCTGAAAAATTTCCTTGGCTTTGTCAAGGCTTTCAAAAATTTCAACATCACGCATATCTGCCGTCAATATCATTTCGAAATCAAAATTGGTGAGTCTTAAGACCGTTTGGTTTAAAAAAGCCTGGCCCACACAAATCTTTGACCTTAATTATAATGAAATATCTATCACATTTAGAGACTTTAAGAATATTGACTTTACTGAACTTGGGCTGGAAGTGACTGCTTTTGACTGGTCGGTGATATATCGTACGCCCTCTGTAGACTGTCAAGTGCAACTACTAAACAACTATTTGGTGTACCTGTATAATAAGTACGTGCAGATCAAAACTAAAGTGATCAAACCGATGCAACAACCGTGGTTTAGTGCCAATATCAAGAAAAAGATTTATCTACGTGACATCGCTTATCGTAGATGGAAGCGTTATAAAACTAATGATATGTGTGCTTACTATAAAAAATTGCGGAGTGATGTCACAAAGATGATTAGGACTGCAAAACAGAATCACTATACCTTAAAATGTAAGGAAGGCATTAATTCTAGACAGAAGTGGAGGGAAATAAGTAAGTTGGGAATCGGGAAAAGTAATCGTCATTCCGGTATTGAAGTTGATGTAAATGTAGCTACATAACAAATTTTGGTGCCAACTTCTGTGATAGCTTTTGGAGTCAGTCAATGTGATGTCTTAGAGTGTATTCTTAAAATTAAGTCTAATGTTAGCCCTAGATTTGTAAAAATGTTACTTCCAGTACTACTTGATCCGGTCACACACATTATAAACACTGCCATCACAACGTCTACCTTTCCGTGTCTCTGGAAGAGGGCTAAAATTCTACCTATTCCAAAGTCAAATAATGAGTTCAGGCCCATATCTATTTTGCCGTTTCTTGCTAAGGCATTAGAAAACCTTATGGCCACTCAGATGCAAACATTTCTCAGTAATAATAAGCTGATGAGTTCTAAACAATCTGGATTTAGGAAAAACAGAAGTTGCATAACGGCAATTACGGGCATTGTAGAAGATATTCGCCAGCAGTTGGATGCTGGCGCTGCAACCTTGACCCACCACGCTCCGATTTAATCTTTATAATTTCACAGCGCTGCTAGACCCCAGCAAAGCCTTTGACACAGTCAACCACGACATTCTTTGCACGAAAATTCAAAATCTTTATAATTTCACAAGCAACTGCTGTTACTTTTATTGGGTCATACCAACTCACTGACAGGCTCCAAGCGGTTGTTTCCGGTTCGTGTACCTCGAATTTTACTTTATTGACGCGTGGTGTACCGCAAGGATCAGTTTTAGGACCCCTGTTGTTTTCTGTCTATGTTAATGACTTACCGAATGTTTTGTCTAATTGTGAAGTTCATGTGTACGCAGATGACGTCCAAATATATGTTAGTCGTTCGCTGTCTCAAATTGAAGACTGTGTAGTAGTTTCAAATGATGTACTTGATAAAGTTAACCACTGGGCAAAAGAGAATGGCTTGGGTCTGAGTCCATTAAAATCGAAATGTATTGTCATTCACAAAAAACCTGTTGTTACAAGTCTGTTGCCGAAACTGCATCTAAATAACACTCCCATTCAATACGCGGAACAAGCAGTAAATCTAGGAATAATGTTTAATAACACTTTGTCGTGGAGCAAGCATATTTCAACAGCAACTGGTCGGACTTATGGGCTTCTACGGCAGCTCTCAGTGTCACAGTTTTTCCTCCCTGTTAACATTAAGTTGCTAGGCGTATGGAACATACATCCCATCTGTCATACAAGATATTTGACCTCAGCCTTACGAAGTGGATTGATCTCAGGACTCTAACATTCCTACATAAAATCAAAAATTCTCAGGAACCTTCTTATTTATTTCAAAAACTAAGACCTGCTCTCTCACAAAGAACCAATAATTTTATTTGTCCCAGAACTAAAACGCTGTGCTCGAAAAGACAGTACTTTGTAAATGCTATTCGTCTGTGGAACAATTTACCTCAGAACCTTAAAACTATTAGAAGCACCCCTCAGTTTAATGTAAAACTTAAAAAACATTTACAAATCGACATTTAAATTTATTCAACAATTTAATTAAGTTATTTGTATTTATAATTATATTCAATATTTATTTTTTTTTTTTTTATGTATTCTGTGTATTAGGTTAAGTTAGAAATTATTAATTTAAGTTTAAATTGTGGAAATTTTTGTTACACTGTAGTGACTAGCACAATCAAAATAAGTCTTATTTGTACTTGTAGTGCTGGGATAAAAAATACAATAAATTAAATTAAAATTAAACCTTATCAATTATCCTGGGAAATTCAAAGATTTATCGTTCATTTAATTATGTTTTGTCTAAGGGGGTATTCTCAATGTCGAGTCTGTTTTTCAAACCTTTTTTAAAAAAAATCTTATTTGAAAATGCAAAGAGTTTTTCCAGTTCTGTTTCTTTTATTATGTTACAAACAGATTAAAGTAAACGAAAAAATGTTAACTGCATAGATACGAGGGCTGCTGAAAAAGTTCTCGGCCGTCAAAGTAGGGAGTCAAAAAATAAAAATAGAGGCAAGCTAACTTCGGCTCGACCGAAGTTTATATACCCTTGCAGCTTGAGATATGAAAGATTTTTTTCAGACCTATCTTTTGTATAGGATGTCCGATTTCGACAAATCTTGGTGAAACTATGTGAAATCATTAAAAACTTATAAATACGAGCGTAAACTAAAGACGGGATTATAATCAGTGGAAATGTCATTCTGGTCAGACCCTCGAAAAAAATTTTGTATATTTTTTTTGTCAAAATGGCGGCCATTGAAAAATTAAAATTCCATTAGTGTAAAAAAAGTGACCAGTTGGTCACTCCAAGCTTAGCAATGTCTTGCCGCACCTGGTCTTCCCATCTTAGTGGTGGTCTTCCCTTCTTGCCGCCTCCATAGTCAGCCGCCTTCGATTTATACGCTTTTTACTGGAGCTTCTTCCTTCATTTGGCGACTGGCCTCGTGCGCAGTTTGTTTATACGCTTGACCAGACTGGTGTCCCCATAGAGCTCATACAGATCGTAGTTTTTCCGAATGCGGAAATCATCGCCAACTTTTAAAGGTCCATAAATCCTCCGAAGAATTTTTCGTTCAAACACGCCAATCGCAGCTTCATCCGCTGCTGTCCTTGTCCATGCTTCTGCGCCATATTGCAGGACTGGGATGATAAGCGACTTGTAAAGAGCTATTTTTCGCTTGAGGTCTCTGCTCTTGAACTCCCTACTTAGCCCATAGTAGCATCGGTTCGCAAGAGTGATTCTTCGTCGGATTTCCAGACTGATGTTGTTGTCGTTCCGAGGTAGACAAAATCCTCCACAACTTTAAAGTTGTACTCCTCCATTGTAACAGATTGTCCAAGTCGCATGGACTTTCTGTCCGCGGATACTCGGTACTTCGTCTTGTCCTCATTTACCGCTAAACCCATTAATCTAGACTCCTTCTCAATCTCTAAAAACGCCTTGCTTACTGCCCGTTTGGTTTTGCCGATAACGTCAATATCATCGGCATATGCAAGTAACATTAGATCTTTATGAATAAATCCGCCGGTTCTGTTGGCATGTTTGCACTGGCGCAGTATATATTCCATCATTAGATTAAAGAAGTCACACGATAAGATACCGCCCTGCCTAAAACCTCTTCTGGTATCAAATGGTTCGGAGAGGTTCTTTACTATTTTGACGGACCTTTGCGTACTTCTGAACGTCTTCATGCAAAGTCGAACGTACTTTGCTGGAATACCTAAAGTAGACAAGGCTTTGAAGAAGCTTGACCTTATCGGTGTGTCGAAGGCTGATTTATAATCAACATAAAGGTGGTGTGTTTTGATGCCTCTTTCATAGGTCTTCTCCAGGATTTGTCGTAATGTGAAGTCTGGTCTGTAGTGGAAGCCACACTGATTAGGTCCAACACTGAAAAAAAAAATCAATCCATATGGGATCAAATCAATCCTAAGCGGTAATGAAAACAACGTAATCCCGGATATGCTTGACCCGATCTGAAAAAAGATTGAGTTGATCCTACTTTATTAATCCTAAGAAGGATTACATATATCCCGGGGTAATCCTATAAAAGATTGAATTGTGCAAAAAATTCGAGCACAATTTAATCCCAAAGC
The DNA here is from genome assembly GCA_018904275.1 of Lordiphosa clarofinis. NCBI lineage: Eukaryota > Metazoa > Arthropoda > Insecta > Diptera > Drosophilidae > Lordiphosa > Lordiphosa clarofinis. The sequence goes on from JAEIGQ010000086.1 coordinate 506,500, forward strand.
TGGATCATTTTATGCCAATTCTAGGTTAACTTAAGCTCGATATGCAATATTGATTTGATCTCAGGAAAGATAACTATTCTTCCTTTCCTCCGCCGCCATGCCATTTGCCATAGGACATCCTCATACACTTCAAAGACCACCCACACCAGCTTTGGTTAATTTAAGACTTCTGAAAAACAAAGAAATAAATGTAAAAATTTTTGGCTCCACTGGGATTCGAACACACGACCATTCGCACTGAACAGTAATGGAACGGCATCTCATCGCACACCACCATACCCATTGGATGTTGCAGCGTGTCTAAAAGGCTACTTATATTTCTTCTCTCTCGCTCTCTAATTTATGGGCATGTGATCTCGAAAGGGATTGTAGTAAGCACATTTGGAATGATACAAGCTCGAAAGGAATGGACCAATCCTTAAAAGATTGAATTGTGTAGAATATCCTGGAAATCGAGATTGAATTTTCAAGCTCGTGCCGGGCTTACTCCAAGATTTAAAAGATTGAAAATATCTCGACGTTTTTTTTTCTGTGAATCAGTGTATCAATAAACGGCTTTAGACGTTCACAAATAATGCGGGACAGAACCTTATATGCGATGGGGAGGAGATTGATCCCGCGGTAGTTGGCGCAAACTGCAGGGTCTTCTTTTTTAAAGATTGGACAGAGAACACTTAGATTTCAATCGTCGGGCATGGTTTCGTCAACCCATATACGGCACAGAAGTTGGTGCATGCACCTTACCAGTTCTTCGCCTCCAGCCTTGAACAATTTAGCGGGCAGCTCATCAGCGCCTGGCGACTTGTTGTTCTTTAGCCTTCGTATAGAAAAGCAGACTTCCTATTGAGCCTTCGAAATTTAAAGTATGAATTAATGAATTTCGGGCTTTTCGGGCCGCTCAAAGTCCGGTTTCTACTTACATACAATGTCAATTGTCTCTTCTCGTTTGTCGTCACGGGTAATTTTTTCTGTCTGTCTGTCTCGTCATATCCATTTATTTACAGCGTCTGTCTTTGTGCATCTTCTGCTATCTACTCTAAGCTCTCGGGCTCGTCATCTTCCATTTTCTATGTACAGTGTGACCATCGTTCAATTACCATCGCACCCACAAAGTAAGCTTCTCAACTACTTTGGTGCCTTTGGCTTTATCAGTAATCCCCAGTTAGCATCTCCAAGGTCTAAAACTCGACCAGGGAAATACCCATTCAGAAGAAGTGGAAAGAAATAGCGTTTCAAAATAGTTTAAGCCTAAAAAGATTGAAAATTGTTTTCTTTTACTATTACTATACTATATCCTTGCACCCAAGGGACCATATAAATTTCTTTGCAAACAATAACCACAGCACCATATATTTTGCAGGCAAAGCAACAACAAATGTACGCCATGTCCTTGCAACTCCTTTGATGCAGTTTGCCATTTCTCTTATGCGAAGCTCGAAGGCAATTTACTTTCAACGCACACAGACAGAGTGGCCAAGTCCATATGTGTGTGTGTGTGTAAGTGTGAGCGGCCATTAAGCGCAATTGTATTGCATTTTTAAGACAAAACTCTCAACGCATATGTCCTTTACAACTAGTGGAAACATTACAACTGTAAAAACAAAAGTGCGAAAATATTGAAAGCCGGAGTTATGGCCATGCCAGTGGATGCCTTGTGCTATGAAATTCCTTTTGTAAATAATGTTCTACACACGCACACCCCTACGCAACTTCAAGTCCCACGTCCTTCTCTGCACCGAGTTGTTGTTGTTGCTGCTTTCACTTTACACTTAGGCGCATAATTTTTATGGGGTAAAAAATAGAGGAAACACTTTAAGTGTATTTTTGTTCAGCGACCGCTAGCAATAAATTCTTTAAGGCTTTTAAGCCACTGAACGCAGAATGGGCCTGGCTCTAAAATTACTTCAAAAGCGCTTTTAGAGTTAACCAACAGAATTCCTTCTGCATTTATCATGAAGCGCTTAGGCACAAAGCACTTTTGGCTAGCCCCAAAGATTAGGGGAATAAACTTTGGATACGTTTATGTTTATCTAACCATCTTTTATTGGTCAAGTGTTGATGGCTTTTTAAGCACCAAAAATGGTTGATTTTATGGCCTGGTTCATATTTTATGAGCATGCAAGTCGAAGTGAGAATAGATATCTGATATTGATTAGGCTATTTAGGTTGAAGTGATGCTAATTCTATTAGAGCCAAGTAGCTTGTTTTCACAGAAATGTTTTGAAGAAATCTGGAGAAGCTAAAATTTCCAAGAAACAAGAACCGAAAGTAAAAGAACCCTTTTATATAGGAAAACGATTTTTGGAATTTAATGTCAATAATTTTTATTGTATGTTAAGTAGTTTATATGAAATAAAGTTAAGAGATTGCTAAGGTTCTTTGTAATATTCTTTTCTTTACTCTCTTAAATGCCGTAAATTTGCATCCACAAACTTTAGTCATTCCACAGAAGGAATTTTAAATTCGACCCTCTTGCAGCTTAGTCAGCAGACAGCTGGCAGACAGACATTCGGGCATTAGTCCCGATTAGCATTTGCGAACATGAAAAACAGATCTGCTAACGTGGCAAATGGCCGCAACAATTGGAGGTAGATTGTGCCTGCCACGCCCCCATCCCTCGCAGCACCCCATGGGGTGTGAGTGTGAAGCAAAAACCAATAAAGTGTTTCAAAATGTTTCGGCGAACATTTTAATGGGCGAAATGAAACAATTTTGGGTAGCAGGTTCTGTACTACCACGGCCACGCCTCCATATGCAGATTAAGCTCACATTTAACAATTTTACGCTGCATACATTTAGCCGAAGTGAAAATGCTCAACCCAAGTTCCAATTCGTTTCGTTGTTGCATCAATAAATTAAATGCAGATTTCCATTTTCGTTGCGCACATGCGAGGCAGTTCAATATCACGCCCCAGCCCCACGCCCCTCACACCCGGACGCAGACAGTTGTCAGTTTGTTAGGCGTGGCCATGCAAATTGTTGCATGCAGTTAATTATTTTGCACAGGTTTTTGTTCCGCCTTTCCACATTCAATTTTTGGCCACGAGGATTTACCCTTTGGAGGCATACTCCGGCCTCTGAGAGCCAACTAATTGAAATAAAACATGCCACCGAGTGCTTGTTTAATTAAATGAGGTAAAAATGGCCCCCAGTTGTTGCAACGCCGAGACTCGAACGAAGTGAGGACAAAGTCAAAGAGTTTGAGATGGCATGAGTACAAATTTTGCAGAAAGTCTATAGCGTTTTATTTCGCTTTACTACTTAAGCATATTGAATCGGATTTACAGGTAAGTAAGTTGGTAAAAATTAAAAGTTTTTGTGAAAAAAATTGATTTTATTTATGTGGCCCCTGGGTTTCTGCCGTGATGCAAATAAGTCCAGAGACGACGATGTTTGTATTATGATGATTATTTATTATATTATGTGTATAAACCAGAGATTAAAACCCGAACGAATAACGGTTTGGGTTACGGTTACTGTTTTGGTCGATCGCTTTTTTCCGGTTACGGTTATATTACGGTTTTGGGATATCGGTTACGGTACTGGTTACGGTTATTATCCTAATTCTGTTTCGGGTTTGGGTTACGGTTACGGTTATAAGTATAAAATATCACTTTGACATACATTTGTACATACAATGCAAACAAAAGCAGCCCCATTTATATTCTCATTTATTGATTAAATTTACTAAGTTTAAATTTCTTATACAGAATTTCCACCTCTATAGTCGCCTTTTTTTAAATTTAAATTAAAAGATAAACTACTTCATTCAGAAAAGCATCGTGTAAAGTTGAGTAAAGTAGATATGTACGTGGGCAAACGTATATACCATTTGTCGTTATGTACCTTAATGTAACGAATTGTTATTATCAGAATTGACATCTTAAACGAGATTGTAATGACATCTACATAAGTAGCATAATATCATTTAGAGTTTGACTGTCCAAGTTAGCGCCATTACAAATTTTACTCCTGAAAATTAAACCTCAACCCTTACTTGTGTTGGTGGTACTGCTAGCAAAACATTTGATAATTCAAAAAGATCGGGAAATATGTTTGAATTTCTTTTTCACCATTCCCATATTTTTACCCCATATTTTTACCTTTTAAATGAAGAGAGATTGTTGTAAACTAGAACTGTATCATTTTCTGATTTCATATTGCACTTACTTTAATTTCTTTTCCACATTGGATGTCATTTAACTATTCAGCTCTTACATATGTATGTTAAAGGCATAGCGGCTTTGCTTTGCCAACAATAAAAAACTTTTTTTTTGTTACGAGTTGAAGACGATGCACTTATTTTTGTCCAGCGCAGCAACCACTCCAACATTTATCCTTTTCGCTAGGTTTAACACCACAGAAATACATAGTTTTAATTTTGTTTTGAGAAATTACTTAGCCCTTGGCATCGTGCACAATGTTAAACAACATAAAATGTCCACAACCAAACTTATGAACAAAACGCGGATGACATGATCTGTTCTGTCTACGAACAGTGTTGACAACTTTTTTGCGGGCTAAATCGGCGTTGAATAATAGCTAGAAATAGCTAGAAGTGGTTGTAAAGAAGCTGCATATAAATAGCTAACATATGTAGTTTTTTATAATTATACTAGTTTCTCAGACGCGGACAAATTTGTAAGAGCCCATCTTATTACATGGCTCAGGATCTTTTTCGGTATGCTTCTCCAGTTGTTATGGCTGGTGATGTGCATACCCATGTACACCACCCGAGACCAAACCTCCATAGCCGCCACAGCCCACGGACAAACAGCCCTAAACCTTTGCAGTCTCCACAGCTCACTATTATAGTGTGTCCTTCGGACTGCTAAAGTAGCTTCAGTTGCTCCCATTGCTACCTATGCGTTCACCTACCAGCTACCTTTAAATCCGTATTAAACAAATACGCCTGGCGAGTATGATCCGGCTCTAGTCCATGGATCTGGCTGTGACCAGTTTGGCTGGATTTGGCTTGTCGTTTTAGCTGTATGTCTTAGTGGTCATGGTCTGCTCACGCAAGCCAAAATAAAAGACACTGCTTATACCTCCAGCCCTACAAAAATACATCCATGAAAGTGAACATGGCATTGCCTATGACCTCTAAATTTTGCCTAGTGACTTCCATTATTAATTTTTTAAACTCTATTTTTGTAAACAAACAACAGCTGACTCTTTTGGCTATTTTCTGGTCACACTGTATTGTCCAGGGCTCTGGAAATTTTCAAACAATTTCCGCTCCGACAAAATTGTTCACGTCTTAATAAATCAATGACATATGTATAATGGTCAAGCTCAACAAAATGTTCTTCCTCCTCAATGCTATATGACTGTTTAGTACCAATGTATATAGGACACTTTCCAGGCACTTCGTAGCCTTGCCAGTCCATTGGCGACAGTGCGGCGCATAATAAATAAGCAGACAATATAAGTGAATAAACTCATATGTATGAAAAATGTTCACTGTCGATATGTATATCTAATTGAAATTTTTACTAGTAGAGGAAAACAGAAATAAACCCGTATATTTGTTTCGGTTACGGTACTGATAACCGGTTATGTAAATAAAGGTTATACGGTTACGGTTATAAAAAAATTTTTTTTTCGGTTACGGTTACGGTTTCGGTTTCGCATTTTAAGGTGTTTTTAGCGGTTACGGGTTACGGTTTCGGTTACGGTTTTAATCTCTGGTATAAACATGTACTTACATGTGTGTGTGTGTTTGTAACTTTAATGTGTAGCCTACGAGATTTCGGCACCGACTGCTCTCTGATCGCAAGCTACCCTTTTAGCACACCGAAGTTCAATAGTGACGGCCACTTCGTGTCGCTCTCTTGGTTACTTGCTCTCCTGGCTCTCTTGGCTCTACGCGGATTCCTACATTTATACATTAAATTTTTAATGATTTTACAACAAATTAATCAATATTCAATTATCTTATAAAGTGCTCCAGATGTTTCATTGTAATATTTCTTAATGTGTTTAATAAAATGTTATTGAGATGTTGGTCTAATCAACATCTGCACAAATGTAAGGGAAGTGTTGAAGTCAATTTTGTTCCATTGACCCCAAACAATGCCATATATACCATCTCTCATTACACCATTTGCATAATACCTTCCATTTAGTGAACTGGAAATACGATATTTAAATTTAATACTTTACTTAGTTTACTTTGCGCAGTTGCGATACCACCAGCCGCCTTCGTGGTTATTAGCGCAATTGCCTCCAACAAATTTGTCGTTATCTGTATCGATGGTGGTAAACTTCTCGTTCTCATGGAGCGTAAGCTTATCTTCGGCAGTTCCCGAATATTTGCCCACCGATTTCAGTTCGTAACCTTCATTCTCGCTGCCCACAACAAAATGATCATAACGGGCATAGCGAGCTTTGCCATTGCCATTATGAAGAATGTAATGTCGATGAAGGTTGCTCATGTGCATCAAAAGTATTTCTTGATTTGGACGAGATGACCATGTTACCTCAATAGATTCCCTGGAGGACTCTAAAAATTCTTCTGCTTTTAGAAAAATTGAGAAAACTAGTGCTAGACTTTGTGACGCTATGAACTCTTAAGGATTTATGCAATCAGAGTTCTTTAAAGGAGCTCCAACTAAAAACATTTCAATGGAACGTAGTCCAAGCTTCTGTTTGTTGCTGCAGACAATTTATTAAACTTCTTAAAAAGTCCAGGATTTACCATTACTACAAAGTGATTTGTATTTCTCTTACTTTTCATTTCGAGCAATGGTTCTAAAATCTTTTGTTTTTTTACTATAATCGTTCGATAAACGTTCTTCTGCTATAAGCTACAGCGCTCTTAGACCCAAGATATTTAACTTTATTAACTTGTGACCAAAAAAAAAGTTGCGCAGTAGCACATTACAGACATGCAGAAGCTCCAAAAATAAATTCTTTATGAGAGTTTTCAAAATTCACCTTTAAATGAATCATTTTCTGATTGCGAAGAAGAGAAGCTTGTCAAATATAGATTCTTACAAAAAATGTGCAAGAGAAGATTCATCGTCAAATCTTCTAAAATTGCATCATTGAATTAAACATTATTATTTACAAAATAAATAAGTATTTATAAATCGAAACTATTCTTGATCAGCATCAACAGCCGAGTCGATATAGCCATGTCCGTCTGTCCGTCTGTCTGTCAGCCCGTCCGTCTGTATGAACAAACAGGTCTCAGAGATGGTAAGAGATAGAGGTTTGACATGTATGAAACAAATGCTTCTTATACTTGCAGGCAGATCAAGTTTATTTTCAATTTTTGCAACGCCCCCTCCCGGCCCAAAATTTTGAAAAAAAAAAAACGTTATATCTCCTACAGTTTTGAAGATAGACGATTTGTACCTTCTGGAGACAGTTAGTAATTAGCAAAATGTATCGATTTGCCAAAGAAATGATAAAGATCGATGAAAGATACCCCCTTCCACCCTTTCACAACTAACACCACACAATCTTAGAGAGAGAGAGAGAGAGAGTGAGAGAGAGAGAGAAAAAGAGAGAGTGACTCTGAGATGAGCGCAGCACCAGCATTGCATTCAGGTTCTACTCCAGGTACAGAGTATGTTATAGTCGGGCTTGACCGACTTTCTCACTCGTTTCATCTATTTTTACTATTCGTTTTTAAAGAATCCAAATCGAGGCTTAGATAGGGGAAAACGCTGTGAAGGAGAGACGCTTGGTATAGTTACAAGTTGTAACTTACAACCATGTTCTTTTAGTACGTTACAGTTTTCCATCCTAGCAAACGAAAGTTTACGGGCAGCATTGCAGTCCGCATCAAATCCAGGGCTGCGAAAACGATGTAGAAAGTGACATTTGCATGCAGAAATGCTTTGAGTTATTAGGTCGATGTCAGGTTCTGATTGACCCAAAGAAGAGAGTAGACTGCTTAGCTTAGAGGCAAAAACACCTGCCCATCTTTCCCGCCATTTAAGCTTAGGTAGAAGATGACTTTTATTTCTGCGAGAGAACAGCTCACCACTCGACTCAATACAGACTTCTACCGGCATATGTTCAGAAAATATTTCGCCTTTCACTGCTATGTCAATGATATTGTTATCATGCCATTTGCCACGCACCATTCAATAATCAATTACTGAGAATTTTATGATGGTATAATGTGCTTTTGCATGTCCGTATGAGATGCGAGTCGTATGTATACTTTCTCAATGAGATTGAGGGACCAGTTACAGCAAGGCATTTCCAATAGATTCGGGATTCTTCTGGTTATTGCCTTTATATGCACAAAAAAGAGCAGAAAGCTTACTTCAATTCAATCACACTTAAGTATTACCTTCTTTTATAAAAAAAACCCAATTTATTTTTTACGTAAACAGTTATTTACATAATTAACACATTTGCAACCTCAACACCTAGTCGAGTAATCAATAGTTTATCTATATATTTATTTATTTATTATTTATATACACAAACCACCAAACTTACATATTAGCCAAATATATTTAAGTGCGTTTGTTTGTGTCCTTTTTGTGCTACAAATTAATTATGCAGTAGAAAAGCAAATATTTTTTTAATATTGACAAATTGTTTTGGTAGATTTTTGTGACACTTTTGCAGCAACAAATCAATGCGTACATTTTGTTAATAATAAATAACTAATTATGGCAAAATTTTTGTATAGAAACGGCATTTTTTGTATGCAACGGTTTAATTAATTTGTACGCGTTTGTTTATGACATGCTATGCGTGAGCGAAGGTATTAAATATTCATTGATAACACTTATGAAATATAAAATATTTTTGGGTATACAAAGTATTTTCATATATAATCGGCTTAAACGGAATAACAAACCTTGGCCAGTATCTGTACAGAACGTAGCTCGCTTTTTAGTTGCCTTAATTAATGTCATCAATCCATTGAGTAAACGCACGTTTTTTTTATCAGCATTTAAAATTGATTTATGTTAATTACTGTTTATCAAAATACGCCTGGTTGATTACTAAATTGAATTTAAATGAAATGCAAATAAGGAAAAAAACTGAAAGTGGGGAAAAGCAGAAAACACAAATCAGTCATTCGCAATTTACTTCTTTTTTTTGTAATGGGAAAAGGGGAGAATGGTAAATGAAGTGCTAAAATAGCAAAGGGGTGTAAACTAACCCCAATATTTGTATTAAGCTGAAGTTGTTTTTTCCAATTGGAGACAAGGGCGTAGTTAGTTCAAATTCAAACTGTGATCTTTCATACTTTCACTTGTCTTTAGTTTAAAATGAACGGGACTTCTACTTATCAATTGTGTGATTTCTACTTTGCTATCAAACCCCTTTGGAAGTGCATTCTGTTTCCTTTTTTAGCTTCTTTTAAGTGATTTTCATTGGTATTTACTGTAATTTACACTTAATTATTACGCTTTACCTGTTTCCAGCAAATTGATTACCATTTCTCTTCTCTTTTTTTTTGTTTGTGCTCCCTCCACCGATTACAAAGTTTGCCAAAGAAGTGTCTTTCAACTTCAAGCAAACTTATTTGCAAATCTCTTGGCACTCCCTTGGTGAATATTCACAGATAATAGCCGAAGATATAAGGCAAATATATTTATAAATTTTTTATGGACTTTCTCTATGAGCATTAACTTAATGACAGTCCCTGCGGTGGAACAACGACAAAATGTGCCCAAAAACGTGAATAGGAAACATTTGCGAGCATATTTATGAGCGCTTTCCAGTCACCAAGGAGTTGAAGATGTAATAAAATGACACACAGCGGAAGAAATCTAAGAAAGTTTATAAATTTGCATTTGAAGAGATTTTTCAGCTAGTTTTCCAGCGTCTCGGAAAACTAAAATAAAGATTTAATATTTGACTTGGCAGATTTCTTCTTGTACTCCACCCACTCTTATCAATTTCTTGAACCTTTGAGCAATTAAAAGGCCTTTGTCTGCTGCGATTGGATAACAAGGTGGGGAAGGCAATTGAGGCACCCATTGAGTTGTTGTCGCTGTCTCAGCTGTCAGGTGCAGATAGCGATAGAGAGGAGCGTGAGCAAAGGAGGGACAGAGAGAGGGGCCAACTAATGTCCTGCTGCGTCAAGCATATAAACTTAAGGCATAGGCATATCAATGGCCCTTCCCATATGCAGAGGGGTGGGGAGCAGGCGAGCTAGGATGCACTCGTGTGTGAGATTTCATGTGCGTGTGTGTGGCTTGGGCACATGCCAACACACAAAACATGCCATAAATCCACAGGCAGCATATAATTAATAAGGATTAATTGTGCACCAGAACTTGTGCAGCCACCAAACCGGCGACAACTCGAGAGACTGAGATGCAGATAGAGTCGAAAATTTAATTAATTAATAGCACAACTTTAGGCGGCATGCGGTGCAGCAGTTGTTATGTTGCCTGTGTGCGTGTGTGTGTGAGTGTGCGTGTAACACTTCTAAAACAGGTATGCACTTGGAATTTTCATGTAAATCGATAAGCTATGAAATGAGAATTTGATATAAAAAGACTAATTAACAGATTTAGATATGTTGAAATTTGGAATTCTATTTAGTAAACAGTTCCTTTGTTCTAGCAGGTGTTCATGGCATGAACTTTATGCACAATTAAATCTTAATGTCAATTGTTTAATGTAGTTGAAACAACGAACTTTAAGTTTAAACAAAAATTGGAAGAATGAACCTCGCTAGTGGGCCAGTTAAGTTGCATAGAACGCCTATTTTCACCCTACTAAGTCAAAATTTCAAAAGCCAATATAAAGATTTAGAAAAGAATGAGTTCAAAGATACACTTAAAGAGCGCACGCACACATGCGGCTTAAAGATGAACTGACGGCTGACCAAGCTGAAATAAACAAACATGCTTGATTGATTCCACTAAGTCGAGCTTACAACTGCAGTTGAGAGATCACAGCTGTGCTCGTTTTGCACACTTTGCACACAATTTTACTTCGATATAAGAAAATATTAAATTGATATGTTATAAGAATTTTTAAATCGATATATAATCATTTCATTATAATTTTGTATACCCGTTACTCGTAGAGTAAAAAGGGAATACTAAAGTCGTGCAAATTTATGTAACAGGCTGGAAGTTAATCATTTTCGGACCTCATATAAATTTCATAATATATTCTTTGATCATTTGAACATAGTCATTTTTGACCGAGTCCATTATAGACATAGTTCCTTTGAACTGTCCATTTTGACTAAGTCCTTTTTTGAATCCGTCCGTCCGTACTATCGTCCATTTTTCAGTATGAACACCGAGATGATCACCAATCAAAGATGGCTGCCCCAAAAAGATGAGGTTCTGACATGTATAGCAAAAGGACAAATGCTTCTTTTATCTGCACGCAGATCAAGTTTGTTTCAAATTTTGGCCAAAGGAACGCAGGAACACTGTTAAACATGTTTTTTCATGAGTAACGGGTATATCGAAGTCGGTAAGAGCCGACTTGAACTCACGCTCTCGTTATGTATCTTACATCTCTATCTCACACACACACCTATTTCTCCGCCATTGTGTTACACACATTCTTACCGGCAACACGCCTTCTCCTTAAAACCGATCTTAAACCTAATCTGTGTTTTAAACTGAATAGTTTACGTTGCGTGACCACAGCGCCTCAGTAGTGGCGCCATCCATTGGTCAGTTTTCAAAAGGTCATTTGACAGTACATGAATGCTGCCACAGTCATAATTTGAACAGCTTAGCGCTGCTACTGCAGGTACATGGTATTTTCCTGCTTATTTTTTTACGTTTCCTTTAAAACACGACTCTTTCTCAGAGAACCCTCTCCTCTTTTCTTCCTACCCATTTATTTCTTGTCCGGTAGCCTACGCCTTCGTTCTAATAACCCCATAACTTAATCCGCCTCGCCCCCCCCCCCCAACGTCACTTAAACCTAGAATTCCCTTAAAACAGTAAACCGTTTAAAAGAAGTTAAACGATAAACAACCAACCCGGTCAGTATATTACAGTCATGGTTGAAAGTAGAAAGTAGACTGTCAAACCAAAGGTATAGTTTATTTTGGTGTCATAGCAATCCATTAGAGAGCACTTACTTATACTGATTGTTTTTTTGGATTCTTTACGGAGCCTTCTTCTGGAATATACAAATGTCTCGAGGAGTGGTCCCCTATTTAATTCAGAGTAACAGCTGGAATTGGTGTGATGTGGACAACTTATTAATAGTTTAGCAATTGAGTTTTTCTTTTATTATTAACAACATAAATTTTTTTTCTATTCACATTTACAATTTTTGTATTAAAAATGATTGATTAAAGCCATAACCGTGACGAAGACCGAATCAAAAGAAAATTAATATTCGCAAACCGTTAATAATAACTAAAATATACCCTTCGGTCATAACAGTTAGCGATACCCTAGCTTTAACCCTGGTATGGTCCTCATTTTGTAAAAACTCAAAGGAAACTTATTTTTAGCTACCAGTATTATAGTGTAAGAGTTTTCTACGCATTAAGTCCTATGTAACAATTACTACTAAATTTGGCTTATTTCACCAAATTTGTGGGTTGCCGCATTTGTAGCGAAAAAATGTTGTTTAACTTTAGTGACAGGTATGGTTGAGCCCCCCATTTAAATAGCCCGCATTAGATAACCTTTAATTAAAGCAATTCATTTCCATTGGTTTTAGTGCACAGTCGGTTAGGCAAATGAGTTCCTAAGACTCACGTGTGGACAAATGTATTTACAGTCCGTGTCGTTCGCAAGTATTGTTTGTTGCTATGGCTCGTTTTACATTGTTAATTTTACTCGTCTGCCGTTTACTGAACCATACAATTGGATTGCTTTATAACAACAGCAGACTACCCTTATCGCTTGTGCCCTATCACTACGATTTGACTATACTTACACATCTGGAGACGGTAGAAAACTTACGTTTTGAAGGAAATGTAAAAATTTCAATACGTGCTTTGGAGTCCACCGATTTAGTAGTTTTGCATGTGAATCATTTGACAGTGCCTATCGATGAAATTGAGCTAAGCAAAGTGATGGGTAAAAACGAAAGGATTGAGGTACTTAGAACTGAGCGGAATAAACCTCTTGAATATTTAATGCTATACTTAAAAGAAAATCTAACACCGGGTAATAGTTACACCTTAAAAACAGCTTTTAAAAGAAGGTTTGCAATCAAAACGAATATCTCGTACTTTGTTGGAAGTCATATCAAGAAAGAGACAAACGAAACATGGTAAGAATGCTGTGATTACAAGGGCTGTCTTATAATAAGTTGGTCTGATATAATTGGATTTATTTTTAAAATAATGTTCTGTTAGGTCTTTAAGCTCGTTTCAATGATTTTCAATTTTGAAAAAGAGATTTTTATTTTAAAATTAAGATTGATTTAATTTTTCTCAGCTTACATTCGTTATTATGAGTCAGCCTTCGATGTGATTACTTTACGGTAAGACCATAAATTGTTTTATCTTTTATTAAATTTTCGCAGTTGGTACTCCCTCACGCAATTTGAGAGGAATCACATACGTAGCGCCCTGCCTAGTTTCGATGAGCCCGGCTTGAGGGCTACTTTCAAAGTAACACTGGGACATCACAGAAGATACCAGAGCTTCAGTAATATGCCCTTGCTACGACAGCTTCCCAAGTGAGTCACTATAAATATTTATAAGAAAAAGAGATCATTAAATTCATATACTTACCTCCTTAAACAGCCATAAACTGAAGGACTATGTCTGGTCTGTTCACGAGGTCACTCCACCCATGCCTACCTACACCTTGGCCTATTCCATCAATGACTTTAGTTGTACCGAAAGTAGGGCTTCCGCAGCGAATCCCGTGATCTTTCGCATTTGTACTCTAGAAGAGAACCTTCAGCATACACTTTATGCCTCTAAAGAAGCGCCAAAACTTTTGGAAGTCTTTGAGCAACTCTTCGATATTCCATTTCCCTTGAAGAAAATCGATCAGTTGGCCGTCAAAGAGCATGTTAGTGGCATGGAGAATTGGGGCCTTATAACGTATGCCGCAGAGAATGCATTATCCGAGCAGCCTAAGGTTGTGGATGAACTTGTTTCACATGAGCTAGCCCATATGTGGTTTGGAAATTTGGTGACTAACGCCTGGTGGAGTGATCTCTGGATTAAAGAAGGCTTCTCCAATTATTTTTCTGTGTTGGCAGTCGCACGCTTGCATCCCGATTGGAATTATGGGAACTCAAAAACATGGACGTTTAAGCAATGGGCATTTCTGCGCGAAGATAGCGTTCATTCGGTGCCCTTGTCTCATGGAGTTGAGAAAAGTTTACAGGAAAGTAATGAAATTGAAGAGGAGGCTTATAATAAGGCAACCAGTGTGATAAGAATGATGCACACCATGCTGGGGACTGATGCTTTCTATGAGGGCTTACGGTCATATCTACGGCAGTATGCCTATGGAAGCACCCACCAGGATCAACTTTGGCTACAACTTCAAAAGGCGAGTGAACGTCTGTCAGCATTACCTCAAGGATTCGAAGTGAAAGCTATAATGCAGAGTTGGACTTTACAGAAGGGTTATCCCATTCTATATGCGAGTAGAAATGAGAGAGAGCACAGTGTAACCGTAGCACAAGTGCCCTTCTCAAGAAATTCGATTCATGGTGAAAAATGGTGGGTACCCTTAACTTATACCACCGAGGCAGAACAATGTTTTAATCTTTCTCGACCGCGTCACTGGCTCAAGGGCGAGTCTTCAATCACTTTTAAAGTTGATTCCCTTCAAAATAAGTGGCTTATACTTAATTTGCACTCCACTGGCTACTATAGAGTCAATTATGATGAAGAATCCTGGCGGCTGCTAAACAAAGCCATGATTCGGGATCACACAATCTTTCCCGAAATGAACCGAGTGCAGTTTGTAAATGATGTCATCTATTTTTACAAGAATAAGTTGCTTGATGTACAATTAGTTGAAGACTTACTCAGCTATCTAGTCTTTGAACGCTCCCTTTTACCCTGGTCCGAATACGAAAATCAGTTGACTAATTTTTCTCCTGAAGAAATGCATAATATGCAGGTGAGTGTGAAATTACAACAAGATTTAGTTAAGAGCTAATTTCAATCAAATTTTTAATTTAGCATTTCCATCAGCATTTGGTGCAAAGTGTATATAAATTATTTGGGGGTCTTACCGAAGCCATTCGTGATCTACAGCATCAAGATGAAGTCGACATTGCGGAGTATATCATGAAAGAAGCCTGCAGTAAGAATATTGGAGATTGTGTTCAAAGAGCCAAGGAGCATTTAAGAAAGTTACAAAATTCGGGATCAATGGATAAGTTTTTTCAATTACCCACAGCTTGTGCGATAATTTGCCATGGTCATAGAGAAGAGCGAGAGTTTTTACATCAGTGGCTAAAAAGCACCAAAATTATCATAAGTTGTTACTGTTCGAATTAATAAAACATATCTTTTATAATTGAGCACATTTTACAATAAACTACTTAAATTTAAAATTTATGCTCTGAGCTAATCGATCTTCTTTGGCTTCAGGCTTCGAGTCCCAAACGTCTTTAGCTTAGATGTTCTACGATTGATTTTGGGACAATATAATGAGAAATTTTATACCTTTTATCAACAAGATTTTTGAAATAAAGAAATATAAATTTTCAAAATTTAATCTCAATAAATTACTACTAAAACTGATTTAAAGGAAAAAGTCTTCAAGGATTTTTAAATCGCTAGTATTAAATCGAATCGAACAATGCTGCAGCTTACTCCTTATTATTATTCTTTCTTTTTCAGCACGATTCGTCAGCACGATATGTAAATTTTTGTGTCATCATAGCACAATTTGCGGGAAAGTTTTCTTTTCTGCTTTCATTTGAAGAAAAATGCATGAACCTTACGGGGAACATCCAAGCTCAAAAAATGTCAAGTGTTGCTCGGTTATACTTAAAAATAAAGGCCAAAGACGAATTTTCAAGGTGGCAAGGTCAAGCTTTGTATGTTTGTGTTTGTTCTTTATTTAGATTGTTTCGAAAAAAAATCACAGTTTGATTTGGGGTATATTATGAAATTACTAACAATGAGCTTATAGTCATCAAAAAGTTTATAAACAAGTAGAGAGTTTACTTAACTAAAATTATTTAAAAGAAATTATCTGCATATTTAATAAAGTTAATTAATTGATTCCAGTTTGGGCCCATTTATTATATTTATAATTTTAATCTTCCTGCTGCGAGCAGCGTCCAACAAAATGTCTTCTTTTCGTTTAAATTACACATTGTAAAAAGTTTGGGTCAAAAGTTTACATATTTATCGAACGATTTTACGCATTTCTTTTGCTTCATTAAAGAATTTTCTAGCCATTCAAGAGTTATTTAGTTTTTGCTACTAATTTGCCTCTAATTGAAGTTGATTGGAATTTATGGTCACTTTGGGTATAATTCATCAATAAATTTAAATATACTTTTCATAAAATTGCCATTTTACATTTCAACTTTAAACCCCTGGCTGGTAATTAAGCGCAAATTTGGCAACAAAAATTGTCCACTTAATTCGAAGATGGGCAAACTTTTTTTATTAGCTCTGCATTTTGTGCATTTCATTTGCCTTAACTTTTTTATCAGCCATTTTACAGTTTTCGTACTTAACTTTACATTCAGTTTTTTTTTTCTTCTTTTCCATTTGCAGGTGAGCGAACGAATGTACAAAGCGAATGAAGGAGGGCGAGGTGAAATGGAAGACGGCAATTAATGTTAAGCTCTTGGCACGGCCCAAAGGATTGTTGAGCATTTCGGCGAGGACGGAAAAAAATGTGCAGTCAAAGCAAAGGTGGAAGAGAAGATTGGTTTTAATTAGCAAAAGTGTTTTATACTCCAATAATATTATGGTAAGCTTTATAAGAGATTGAATGTGAGTTGGATGGAAACCAGAAAAGAAATTAATGTCGATATAAAACGTCGTTCCGAGAAAGAGAGAGAAGCGTATCAGAGATTAAGGTACAACCAAAGTTTAAAAGTGTTTGTGTTTTTAAATACACCGAGCCACTATTCCGCAGGTTAATATGAGCATTTTCTAATTTAGAACTGAAACACTTTTGAAGGATTAATAGGAAACGATATACATTTCTCAAGCCAATCGAAGACAAATATTTTTAAGTAATTCTGTGCTAGAAAGTACCAAATCGAATCTACTCACACTTAAAGTATTATTAAATTATTAATTGTGAATATATTATACCGCTCTACTTATATAGCGCATTTGATTTTTTACTTACTTTGGCGCAAATTTGTCATACACTCAAATATGTATGCCTAGAGTGTGAAGTTCAGATTCTGGCAATAGCCAAAGATATTAGAGCAGTTTCTATTCTCTCAGACTCAAACTTTATAGTAGAAAAAGACACGGCTTGAATTTTATACTTGTTTAATCCTCAAGTTCTTATTCGGCAAATTGGCCAATAAATATCCAAAAATGCTAGTGATTTGAGTGTGGATAAGCATACGAGTCTGCTGAGGAGGATTAGGGGTTATTTCCAAAACAGTACTGTCCAGACATACCATTGATATTTCAAATAATGTTGTGAACTATCTCTGTTGTATTATGTTTAATGGTATTAAGTTATAATCACCCATTGACCTTGAGCCAGCGCTGTAAAAAGCAAAAAAAAAATAGTTACCGAAAAAAATTGTTTAACGAAACTTTAACTTTTCATAATAACTAAACCGGTAGAGAAAATATACGGCTCTGTTCCGAATTCCGAGTCGGTTTTCGTGTAAACGCTTGCAACTGAAGTTCCAATTCAACTATGTTACATGGAAGTTGACAATCATTTCTATGGTTACTAGATCAGGTTTGAGAAAAATCGAAATTGCTTAAGTAGTTGAAACCGATTGCCCAATGTCAAGTGGAATCAATTCGACAAAAAGTGACGAGCTAATCTAGTAACCATAGATTTTCTTCGCACTTTTTATATTGATTTAATAATTTTTAACAAGAAAAAACAACGTTTACACGGAAACCGACTCGGAGTTCGGAACAGGGCCGATACAAATTTTTTTGAAGGTACTTTTTCCCCCCAATCAAAAAACTATCCTTTCCGCGATAACTCGAAACAAAATGCCCATAAGGAACATAAGGAACTGCTACCAAATGTGCGGGGTCGCAAAATTTGTATTATTTTGTAAGCCAGTGTTATTATGAATACAGGTAAATATATAGAAATGTGTAGATCAAACTGTTCAAAATACTGCGAAAACTACAAAATTTTATTGAGTTTAGTTTATTGTGAAGATTTAATAGGGTAAATAGAAGGAGCGTGACAATCGCTAATTGCTAAATTGTATAATGAGTATAGATTTTCATAAGGACGACTAATTATAATTACAATAATTATTGTTTGCTAAATAGCAATTAGAAGCTTAGATTCATAGAAGGAATGTAAAAGAGACGGATTGATAGAGAGGGTAGTAAATTTCGATATTTGCAAAATTAGATTTGATTTTTGATTGATTGTTTAGTTTGCTATAAGGAATGTTAAAGAGACAGGTGAAGAAGTAGTTGTGAAAGTCGGAGGTGTAGATCAACGGAATGTTTCGAAATTTTCATAGGATTATAATGAGTTTTGTTTATCATGAAGTCTGCTAAATAGACGAAGTTCTTAGAAGTTAAGATCAAGGCTGCAATGCGGTCCGGAACCGAACACCTTAGAATCGGTTTGTTTCGGGAATTTGGGGTCCGACGAACTGAAAACCAAATATTTTTGTCCCGTCAAACCTAAACATGAACCGAACCAATTTTTGGAATAATTTGCTTCGATTCACAAAATTAAGTAGATTTTTCCAAAGAGAAAAGTTCCCTAATCCTAAGACATATCTGTAGGTCAGATTTTTATTATCACCATCATTCGAAAGGCAATACAGTAAAGGAATACAACTATGAAGAATGTAAAATTGATGACTATGGCGCATGTGAGTCCAAAGGATTTCTAGATTTGGACGATGACCAAGTTACATCAATATATTTTCTATATATTCTCAAATCCAAAATTTTGGGACAGCAAAAATAGATCAATAACTATAAGAAATTAATAAAATTACGCCTGCCAGAATATCGGTCTTAGTCTTTCGAAAGACAAAGAATGTCCCAATTGTCATGCGCTCAAATTCAAAAATGATCCCACCGGGATGTGTTGCGCATCAAGAAAAGAGCAACTACCGGAAATTGAGACGCCACCTATTGAACGGCTTGATCATGAGCACGGATCCAGACTCAAATCAGTTTCTGAATTCAAGTTTTCAAATGTCTTCGTTCGGAGCAACAGAAACAATTTAATTCAGCCTTCAAAATCAAAGGCCAAGTGTACCATAAAGTAGGCTCAAATGAAAAACATAGATTCTTACAAATCTACTTAATGGGCTTACCGAGGTCAATCGTGTGGATGCTACAATAACCTCAATTGGCCTAACGCCAGGCGCATCGTCGGCGAACTGGACTCCCTTTTAAATGAGCACAATGAGCTATTTTAATTCTTTAAATCACACATGCACGAATGGCAAAGTGACAATCACGCTATTGTTCTCAATACTGATAAAACTTTTCAAGTGTATAAAAAAACTCCATAAAAACTTTACACTTTTGTTTTCATCTTAATCCAAAAAAATAACAAAAATTTAATAACAATTTGTTTGCCTCTTTTGATGTCGCATTTTGTATACATGGAAATAGTTTTATAAATTCATAGCTGATTAATTTTCCAATATTTTTCGGTTCACCAAATAAATTCAATTTAAAATTCAGTTTAAAATTATTATTTTAAAATAATTATTGATTACTTCAAAATGAGTACACATCCGTTGCGTATGGTTCACATTTCTTCAAATTTATTTTTGTATTTTTTCTACTTTATGCTTGAGTGATTTTTCATTTCCTATTTTCTTGGAGTCCCGTTTTTTTATGGTGGCGCACACAATAACAAAACTACTGGGGGACCAATATTTAATTTAATTTCTTTTTTATTCTTGCAATGGGTAAACAACATTTTTTGATGCGGCACTTCGCATTTGCTGGTAATTTGTTATTGACGCGCTTTGGTGCCTGATAATGATGATGATGTCATAATTTTATTTGCGCCAAAAATCAAAACAAAAAGCGTTTAAATTTCCTCGCTTTCGTTGTTCAATGTAATTTGCATAATATTTGAATTTTGCATACTTATTGGCGCATAATTAGGCGATTTCGTTGGGCGAGAGGCGATTTGTTGTTTATGTTCTGATTTTTGGCAAACACGCAAAAAAGAAAAATGTTAATTGCAATTTGCATAGCTGAGTGAAGAACAAAAGTGGAAATGGAAGACTAAAAAAATTAAATGGTGGAATTGTTGTTGTCGGGATCGCAGCTCCCTAAGGCTTCATGTAACCTAGTTTTTATTTGAGTCATTTCAGTGTTCCGTATGAATATTAAAGCGAAGTTGTCCCTTCTCTAATCTATTTGAACTGGCTCTGGTTTCAACTTGTTCTGTACCACATTCATATGACACATTTTCCCATATCTCACATTCGAAATCAACACTTAAAGCACATGCCGATTTCCTACACAACAACAACAACATGACGAGATTGCGAATCGGTTCCGAGCTGCGTTTGTATTTCTTGCATGAATTATGCAAAAGAGTTTGGTGTGTTCCAGTCCAAAGTTTCGCCTGCCCTCCACTCACAAAGGGAATACTTAAATGGGATTTGGGAAATCACAGACACTGCGAGCAGGAGAGAGACAAGGATAGAGAGGAAATTAAAAAGGAGATGGCGGGCAAAAAATCATTTTCTTTCCTTGCTTTGATGGCACATCAAATTGCATGTAGGTTAAGTAATATGATAAATACACAAAATGGAAATACATTCCCCTTGCATAAGCTTATTACAGGCTGTGCATCAATAAATTTTCCACAGTGTTAACTGTATGAAATCCCATTGGCCATCTTCATCCCGCAAAACGCAACCAGCGACTGCCACCTGCAAAATTGCAACTTAACAATGCTTCGGAGAGTGGCTGCCCCCGCGCCATGTCGGATGGCCGGATGCTGGATGGGTACCCCATGTGGCAAGTAACGCATGCGGCGTATAAATCAATATTGGCAATTTAAAATTGGCTGGCGGTGTATGAAGCCAATATCCGGCAAAAAAAAAAAATGATAAAAGTGCGGAAGAGGAGCAGCAGTGGGTCCTGCTGGGGGCAAACGTGAATCTTAGACAAACATTATATGGCACCCAAAACGATTCGTTCGATTTGTGTGAGGACCACAAACACTCGAGTAGGGAGTTGGAAGAGTGGGTGTGCGGTGGAGTCTGGGGTACGCGGAGTCTATTAAAAAAGCGCATATGTACATTTGAGGTCCTCTTTTACCGTTGTGGCTAGCGGCAAAATACAATAAAGCAAACACAAAAAATAAAAATGAAGCAACAGAGGAAAGAGGCGTTTGAAATGAAAGGGCATCAACTGAGTATATTTTTCGATACAGATATTTAGTGGCGAAAAGAATCGATAATTTCGATAAAAAGCTAGAGATCGGAGCTTTATAAGTTTAACAAAAGACATGTATCTTACTTCATTAATCACAAAAGTTGTTTTGGAAACTGTCCCAATTTCATGAGGTGTCATGTAGTGCTCTCTTGTGCCAGCTGATACATCCATTGGACGAGCAGAAGACTTAAACACAGCGGAGCGGGACCCTTTGAACCATAGCTCATGACGGTAGTGGGGTGGGTTTTGCTATGCCTAAGACTCGACGTACATAATTTTATTATTATAGAGTCCCTTCTGAAACTACAAGATGGAGCTAAAAAAAACAAATCACGGCCAAAGCCTCATTCCTAATCCTAAAACAAAAACGGCGGACTTCTCAACCTTGCGAAACTTCTCCATAGATGCGAGGTATAGGGTGTTGGTTGACACTCGCGATCTTTACCCTCCCAACCAATGATTCGCAATCGAGCGGTTTCTGCGAATCCCAATAACAACATTTCTACTCGTTTATGTCACCATGTCAACAGGAACCCAAAAATTTTAATAATTCATTTTAATAAAATTTATTATTTATTAACAATAATTATCGGCAGCATGATTAACTTCCAAAAAACTTCAAAACAAAATCGAAATAAATCTAATAATAATTCTTCCAGTTTACTTTCTTTCGAATAAATTTTCAATCCAATTTTTGTTACTGTCTAAATTTGTTTTTACTTTAAATTCTATTATAATTTTCCATTTGCTAATTCCCTACCAGTTACTCTAAATTTAAATGTTTTTCATAGTAAGAATTCATTTCATATCTAAATACAATATTTTTACTTGGCAAAGGAAATCTTCTCAGGGCAGTTCAGTTTTCATTAAGATAAAGTATGTTCAATTCAATCAATCAAAATAATAATGTTAAGTGCACTCATTGGTATTTATTTATGGTTTTAATTTACTTTAATTTAATTTACTTTACTTTACTTTTGTTTTACTTTACTTTTTTCAGCTTTACTTTAATTTTCTTTTTTATTTCTTTACTTTATTTTTCACACGGCCGAGCTGGCCAAATAACCAAACGTTTTTGGTGCATTAATTGCAACAAACAAAAAGAATAAACAAAACAGCTGCTTAGCTGGGAGGCACGCCTTAACAGCGGCGAAGAGAGTGGTCTTATCACTCTTGCTTAGACAAGGGCAAGAGTCATATTTACCATTCAAAGAATTTAAATTTCAATAGATAAGTGCATGTTAGTTTTAAGAGAAAATTAATAAGAGCGCTGGTTAATATACGACCAAATAATCGTAGATTAAGCGGACACTCAAAGAGAGAAAGAGATAGTTAAGCTTGTTGGTCACTTACATACAGCATCCAGCGATGAAGAGATCTCCAGGGTGGTTGTTGTTTTTGTTGTAATAGGTGTTTGTTGTTTTGGTTTCGATATGTTTGTTGTGTTAGATATGGGTGGTTGTTGTTGTCTAATTGGTTTTTATTTTACACTTTATTAGGTATGCTTTAGGTGTTGCTGCTGGGCGATGATTTCTTCTCTTTGATGTTAGCATACATAATAATTTGCAACATAAACCCAATCCACGATCATGCACTTGGTTGTTCTAGTAATTTAAATTTCTTGAATATGTATGTCTTTTGCTTTGGGTCACAAAACACTTTCGAACGGCCTGTAAGCATTAGCAATTCGCATATACATACAAATGTACGAATGTATGCCAGAATTATTTATGAATTATTAATTTGCAAACGAAAGACAATTTGCTTGCAGATTACGGCCGTTCGATCGAGCTCGATCACATAAAAAAAAATGAATATTTGGCACTGCACTTTGCAAATTAATTGATTGATTGATTGATTGACTGACTGGGGGGTTGGCTCTGACCCTTTTTGGGTACTTTTCACTGGGTTTTCTATGATTTTTGTGCACTAGAGTTCTACTCTCACTGTCACTAATTAAAGCTGCTGCTTGCAATGATGACGATGACAACGAAACTGACGAGGGCAACGAAGCTGGGCTGGAGAGCTGGGCCGCTGGTCAACTTTGGGCGGCTTCGGCCGAAATCAATGATGAGGAGATAAAGGTGACAAAAATAGCGATCTGCAGGCGCCTTCAATAAATTCGCACCCACACCAAAGCTGCAAGCGTTCGTTTGGCTCTTTGGGCGAGCTATTGCTGCCAGTGGGTGTGGGTGGTGGTTGAAAAAGGCCAGAAGGTGAACTTCTGCCTGCGCTGTAGGCAAAAAGATATTGGAGTTCTTCTGGTTTTTTAGCAGAATATAACCATGGCACATACCTTTGAATATTCAGCGGAGCGCCAAAGGGTGATCTTTGCTGCTCTGCCGGGGGAAAAAACGATTTGCCACAACTGGCACCAAAAGTTATGCCAGTACAAAGGCTCGATTGGGTGGATTGATTTATTTTTAGTCCACCAAGAACAAAGTAAATACCGTAAAGGCAGAAATATCCGGCACTTGGCTTTCGACCTTCCAATAGAGGGAGCAGCCGAATATCAGTCTGTGCGTGATGACACGTTTAGCAGCAAAGAGGCGGATATGAGGGCAATCGGGTCTTATATAACTGCAAAGGCAGGCGGAAGAAAAGGGTTTCACGAAAGGTAGCTGCGCTTAATGTCAAAGTAAAGCTTTGCGCGCAGTTGCAATGATCTTTATCGTTGGCATGTAATCGGGCAGTGAATCTAAAACTGTAATGCGCGCAAAATTCAAATATCGTAAAACAAAAATTTGTTTTCTGCAGCGACCACTACACTCTGCCAGCTCATAAAAGGCGGGCAAAGATCGCCGATGAAGGAATTAAGGAAATTCATGAAATAGCTAAACGATTAACCAGCTTCTTTTGTGGTGTTGTGCGTGTCTTGTTTTAGAAGACTTAAAGTCGCCTAAATAAACGGAGTTAAAAGTGATCAAGTTTGTATATAATAAACAGCTGAAGCTAACTTTCTGTTCAACTCATTCAAAGTACTTAATTTTTTTTTCTTTATCAGGCATGACTCGATAAACTTGTCACCAATTAAATCATACGCAGCCTCCTAATCTAGCTTATCTGTTAAAGCTTTGTGATCGGTTGAAAACTCATACCAAAGATACTACATATATAGATACCGCATATCGTACAAACTTTTTTTTTTTTTGGATCCAATGTCAGCTCCCAAGAACAATCGTTTTTACTTTTACGTCATCCATAATACCTATTTATCTTTGCTCATACATTATTGGCCAAATTTTGCATCTCTCAGAATGTAATAAAATGCTTTTCAAAGAGGTAAACCTCTTTGCAATGAACGTTTCTACACCTGAGCCACTTAACCAAAATAAATTACCATCTGCCGTAATAAATGTCATTATAAGCTGTCAACTGCATACAGTTGCTACTCTTAGTACTTATATATATAGCTTATTTTTTTCGTTGCATAATAATTGATTTCATGGAAAAAAGCACGAGACTTTTGTATTCTGTACAATTTAAGTGTCTGCTTTGACAACTTTTATTTTACAATGACAAAAATTAATGACAAACTTAATGAGTTTCCACATTTTTCAATACAGCAATTGAAAACCAAGTGGGGGGGATTCGGGAGCGAAAATTAAAAGGTAGATAAAAAATGTATAAATATGAAAATAAAGTGTTTATGAAAACTATTAAATGTACAGAAGATGCGAAACAGTTTGGGAAAGCTTAAAATTGTCGGAAAAGTTTCAGATTATGCTTGCTTAAACTTGTTGAAATAGAAAAGGATTAACTTTATATTAATTTTAGCAGACAAATTTAGATCGAAACGACAAAAAATTTTGATTGAACTTTGTGAGTCCCACAACTTTACTGTTGGAAACGGCCGAACAATCAATTATTGACTACTGTCTCATGCTGGAACCAACATTTAAAGGATCTGGAGGTTGGATCCGATTTTTTTCAGATCACGTGCCTTCCTAAAATGCTGTGGAAGTCTCATAACGAGACAAATTACTGGCAGACTCTCGGCCAAAAACTCGAACTATCACCAAACGCGAAAATGGAGGACCTAACTCAATGCATTGTCTCGGCAGCTCAGCGTATTTAAAAGCAACCCAGCAAACAATAATAAATATATATAAATATGTATGTATTCGTATAAAAATACACGTTTTGTAAGCGTTCAAATAGAAGCAAAACGCTTATATCC
This sequence comes from Lordiphosa clarofinis, assembly GCA_018904275.1. Taxonomy (NCBI): domain Eukaryota; kingdom Metazoa; phylum Arthropoda; class Insecta; order Diptera; family Drosophilidae; genus Lordiphosa; species Lordiphosa clarofinis. The sequence goes on from JAEIGQ010000086.1 coordinate 532,143, forward strand.
CGCTGCTGCGACATTTATAAAACGCATCAAAGTAAGCGTTTTATAATCGAAAGGCACCCATCTTTATAAGCTTAAAAAAGAGGCTTGCAAAACATGTTTTACAATTCATATTTATACGCTTTCCACAAGCTTTGTAAATACGGTTGCAAAACACGTATTGTAAGTGAAATATTAAAGCGTTTTAAACATTTATTTTGTGAGTGTTCTGGTTTTTTATTTTTATACTCTTGCACTGTGGGTCGAATTGCCAAATAATTGGCTTACAACAAACATTAAATGGCTAACAACGTCTTAAGGAAACTTCAAGGGAAATTGTATGAGGAGTTGGTGCTAGTGCACCAGCACTGCATTCAGCTTCTACTCCAGGTACAGAGTATGTTATAGTCGGGCTTGACCGACTTTTTTACTTGTTTTTTTTATTTGCTCCTAATACCCACCATTGTGGTGTGAACTAAGATATTTTTGATCGGACAAAAAAAAAACAGAATTCCATTAATTCTGAACAAAACCTCGTTTTCATTTTCACTTTCAGACAATACGTTCTCAAAAAATATTTCAGCCATGGGGCTATGTTTTAAATTTTTGGTTAACTTTGAACAAGAATACAACAACAACCGCAAGAACAACAACAACAAAAATTTCTTAATTTAGTTTAACCCAATTCGTATTGAATAATAAAAACAGCTTGTTAATATCACTTTCAGATTTTGCGTAATTCAATTTTTTGTAAACCTTTAAAACATGACACCTGAAGTTATAAAGTACCCTTAAGACAAATTCGTGTGAAAAGCATAAGCGAAAAGAAGAAAGAGAAGACGGCTGGTTGAGAAAATCACTGACGAAACCCATGAGAAAGCTACTGATTATTTGCGTGAACAATTTTATTCATTATGTTGGGTGCGGCTGTGTGTTTTATTTCTTCTTATGAAAAAAAATTCACTATGATATCTCCACTGGAAGTATTTTTGGCAGCTCGCTCCACACAAGCCCGACCACTTTGTGTTGAGTCATATGCGTTGTGGCTTATCACAAATCACATAAAAGCAGTAAAATTGCGTGTTTAAATTTGAATAAAACAATCATACAACTCGAATCAAATCACATTGTTTGCCAGCATCTGGCGGGTGCTCTTAATATTTAGCAGAAGGAAAAAGTGTAGCTTTTCCTTGAAATGCTTCGCATAATTGTAGTAGTTTTCGGTTTGATGTTAATGCTCAGCCAAAATGGAGCTGGATCTAACGCTGGCTTTAGCCGGCCCCATACAAGTGAAGGGTTAATGGAGCACAACAAACAATTTAAGGACTCAAGAATCGAAACATCAGGATCAACAATAAGTCACCAAACCGGCGAAACTGCACGTGCACCCAAACACAGGAAAAAAATTAATTTAGGTCGTTTAGGAATGGCAACTACAACAACACCAACTACCCCAATCGTTACAACCTCTACAACCCCAGTTACGACGACAACTCCCAATCCAACAGAACCTCCCAATAGTCCTTGCGGGTTTGGGATGGAAAAATATTGCGTAAAAACCTGGGAATGCAAACCAAACAACAAGACAGCAAGATCGGATTCAATCGGAATAAAAATATTTCTACATTCAAAGAGCATTTGTCACTATCTAGAGGTTTGCTGTAAGAGCGAGGACATCGACAAGGTGAGTCAACTGAGCCAAAAATATCGTCCAGTGATAAAAATTCCACATGTTTCAGATACCCAATCCGAATGATATTACGGTCAATCAAACAAAGTATGGAGTCGGCAATCCCGATGGCGTGTCCATGACCTTAATGGATGCCAACGATAATGAGGCTAATTTTGGAGAATATCCATGGACCATAGCCATTTTTAACAAGAATACAGGCTCTTACCTGAGTACGGGAGTCCTAATCCACAACAAGGTAGTCCTAACCACAGCGCTTTATGTGTCAAATCCATTTGCAAAATTCATTGCCAGGGCTGGGGAATGGGATTTGGGGACTACAAATGAGCCGTTACCTCATGTGGAAATTGGAGTAAAGACTATTATCCGACACGAAAATTTTAGCCTAGTAAATTTGGATAATAATATAGCAATCCTCATATTAGAGGACGCTTTTGAGCCCCGCAATTACATTCGACCGATTTGCATTCCTGCAGTGAAACCTATCGAAAATAGGTGTGTGACCAGTGGTTGGACTGCTTACGGAGACAACGGCCAACATATTCTTAAAGAGAGAACGATGGTTCTACTACCTCGTGAAGAGCAGGAATCGACTGTACTTAGGGCATTTGGGGACAAGTCCAAGCTTAAATATGCATTCGGAACGCCATTAGTGTGTCCCGGGGAACGCAGTCGTTTTTCCGTTGATACTCAGTCTTTACTTATCGGCTTGTGGAGCACAGATAGCGGTGATGAGAGTAATCCTGCAGTTTTTATTGATACCGTTAAATTAAAGTCTTGGATAGAACAGGAACTTTCTAATCAAAATATTACTTTAAATACAAAATGTTAAATGCATTTCTGTATAAAAACATCTTTTTTTTAGCTTAACAACTTATTTTCAATCTTTCTTCTTCAATCTAATATTATTAACTCTGGTAGAACATGTGACTCCAATACTAAAAGATAGGCAATCCAACTTGTATCAAAAATGTATGAAAGAAATGTTTTTTTTTACAATTTAAAGTTTTTTTTAAGAATTTCTGCAATATATTAAAAATCATGTTTTGGTCGGACATTTGAATAGAGGAAGAACCAAAAACAATGTCAGTTCTGTTCCTTTTTTGTCCCAAACGAAGCCATTTTATTTGATTTATAACTCTGATTACTTCAAATATTTAATAAATATTACACTTTATCTACAAAACTGTGGAATTTGCAATGTTTTTCTCGAATGGAGTGGGGTTGATAAGTCGTACTTCCAACGCTTCTGCTTTTAGCTTTTACCCTTTTTTTGACATTTTGTTGATGCTGATCAAAAGAATAAAAAAGAGGACTGTTCGCGTTGAATTTCGAAATATAAATAGTTCCCTAAGAACCAAACAAATCAAATTTTATTTGTATCTTGTCCAGAAAAGTCAAATCTAAAATTTCTATTAAGTTCCGCACAGCGCTCAAAGTATGAAAATTTGAAAGAAAATTCCAAAAAAATTTTAAGTTTACAAATAATTTCTATATTTTAAACTAGGAAATCAATCTGGTACCGGAACCGCATATAAAAAAGAACTGACTAAAACTTAGGTCCAAAACCGGTACCGGAATAGACATTTTTAGTTTTTTGTTTACGGGTTTCAGAGAACCGAAAAGAACGTTAATATTGTACCAGTACAGTTTCGGTTCTAAAAGCAGAAACTAGACTGCTAATTGAGCAGTCAGTTTTGGAGTATTTTTACGAAATTTGTATCAATTGTAACCATCAAATAAAACCAAAAAAGACTTTGGCTTAGCAAAACTTTTGTTCAGTGAAATAGAAAAACGCGAGATCAGTTCTCTTTTAAAAATAATGCATTCCAATGTGACCTCGTTATAAGTAATGTCAAGCTAACCACTAAGCAGAAAAGTTCGTGTGTAACTGCTTTGACAGATTCAAGAACTTCAGAAATTGTTGTTGACAGGCTCAAGGTCGTGTATATTTTATGTGGTTTTACTCTTATTAAAACACAATTTGCGTATCTTTTAAATATATTTCCATATGCCGTCGGCATTCGTCTTCAAAGAGAACAGCAACAGCGTTCAAACAGTCAGCTGCAGAGTTAAATCTCCTATAGAAATATATAATATCGAAATATACAAAAAAAAAATTCAAGACCTTGAGCCTGCCAACAAACATTTCTTAAATAACAATGAACAGGTCGTTAAACCAAACGAGAGCGCAAGTTAAAGTCGGCTCTAACCGACTTCGATATACCCGTTACTCATGAAAAAACATGTTTAACAGTGTTCCTGCGTTCCTTAGGGTGAACATCTGAAAAGTATGCAACCCTTTTTTAACTCGGCTATTTTTCACATTTTTGCTCATAACTTGAGAACCGCTCATCCGATCCTTATCATTTTTTTCGGAAAATTTATTCATTTTGCTAATTACTAACTATCTCTAGAAGGTACAAATCGTCCATCTTTAAAACTGTAGGAGATATAATATATACTTCATATGGTCGGAAATGATTCCTACTGCCTGTTACATACATTTGCACGACTTTAGTATACCCTTTTTACTCTACGAGTAACGGGTATAAAAACTGTACTGAAGAATGTAATCCACTTTTGTTTAATTGCAACTAAATAAGGAAGGCAGCTCTGACCAAATTATTTTGTCTGAAAGTGGAGATGAAGTCGATTTGTATATGAATTTGTATGAAAAGAAACAGGACAATAAAAATGGTGAAGTATTTTCACAAAACAGTTTAATGCAGAGTCCGCTACGTTCCAATCTTCTGTGGGTACAAGAGCCCTCTGCAACAGCGACGTCGACACACCGACTGTATACGAGCTTATACAGCTCTCTTTTGCAACAACAAACAAGTGCTAAATGAGCGCTCTCTCGCGAGGCTAAACACACACACGCACCGCCAAAATCAGCATGTGAGTTGTGACCCCTGGCTTAATGTCATCAATCAAGGCTTTCCAGAGCATTAAACTTTTACAAAATAAAGTTGATGTACTTAAATAGTGGTCAGAAAACTCGACAAATTTTCCATAATTTTATGAACTATCAAAAGTTATTCCTATTTCGGTCTGAAGTTTATAATGTCTTCGCTCGGTTCGCTTGAAGATAGAACAATAGTTTCGATTAAAAAAATATACAGGCCTGTTCCGAATTCCGAAAACGAGTGGAATTGTCGCAAACCGAGTTGATTGCTGTTCCGAATTCCGCAAATCGACCAGAATTGTCGTTTTCAAAAGTTGTGCTGCAGAGTCAGCAGAATGAAAAGTAATTGCTATTAAAAGCATTAAAATAAATCGCAAAAATTATAAACTTATCAATTTAATAATGTTGAACATTTTTAAAATCGATTAGCATCACTACTTAAAATGTTTACAGTTTAAGTGTATTTTAAAATCATTTTTTTTATAAACATCTATAAAATATTGCGTGAAAAGCTATCTGTGAAAGCAGAAATCGACCCTTAAAGTGTAAATAAGAGCTTTGTAAATTAAAATTATAGCGATGATGCCAACTCTGGCTGCTGTCGATATACACAAACACGCGCGCAGGCCAGTCAGCCAGCTGTTTATGAAAGCGACTTCGAAACCGAGTTCGAAAAGTCAAAACGTAACCAAATCGTTCGGAATTGGAAACAGCAAATAGTAAAACGTTCGTTTTCGTTTCGTTTTTACTTTTTGAAAACGTTCGGAATTCGGACCAGGCCTGATAGAATTTTTCACAAAATAGGGGTGTTCCTACAAGTGGTTTTGATTATGATTCGGACTTTAATTTCTGTGTGACCAGATAATCCGAAGAAAATATAAAAAAACTGTCAAATAAAATTAAAATCAAAATCGAATTCAAAATCGAATTCCAAATCAACATTAAGGATGACTTTGATTTTTCTGTCTAACAAATTGTGTAAATCAATTGTCACATGTGACAAGAAGCATTAGGCTATATTGTTGTTTCCGTGAGAAATATACCTCTGGATCTGCCAACGGTTTTTCAGATAGCTTTATTTCTGTGACATCAACATAGCTAATGCATTCCAGCAATTCATCAATTGAAGCTTCTGCAAGGGCCTCACGCTCTGCGCAATTTGGCCACCGTATATAATAAGCAAGCTTCAAAATAGCTAGAAATACCCTTCGAGTAATTCGTGGTGCCACCAATCCCAAACCATCCCGCCGTTTTAACAATGGAGCAACCTTCTTTCGCCATTGGACCCAAAACGATATAAGACCGCTATAAGTTGTACTTTAGTTGGGATATGCTAAATGCTGCGCAAACCAAAAAAATTCATCAATTTATATTAAGCTCGAAACCACGTTGCAGCTTTCCTAGCTAACACTCATATCGTGCTTAAGACGACAGTCCAGATTTGAAAACATATCGGAATGCTTGATGTTAGGAATGCCATATCGATGTAGTATCCTTGGATACCATACATGAACTCTTCGTTAAAATCTCGATCTGCCTTTTTCTCCAACAATCTGCCTTATTACATAACTTGCTCACAAAACCATATATAGTGTGATTTTAACGTACCCTTACAAAGCTGCAAAAACTCCAAAAATATGTACTCAGCGAGTTTACTATTTTTGATTGTTTCAATCCACGCTGTCTTACAACTTTTCTTTGGCATATTCCGGAATTTATTAAGTTATTTTCTTATTTTTTTAATAATCATCATGAACTTTGGGTCGTTCCGGCAAAGAGACTTGATTTTGGTTTTGTGTGACAGTTTCTTTTTTGTCATTTTCTTCAGGTCATCTGGTCACACCGAAATTAAAATCAGAATCAAAATCACTTGCAGGAACTTCCCCAATATTCTATACTCCAATAATAGAACTTTAGTTGTCAAATTCATTAGCTGATATTTACAACACTTGAGAACTGCTTAGTTCAAGTTAATAAGCATTATATCTTCTAGGAGCTGTTCATCTATACTAGCTCATAGATCAGAAAGATCAAACTTAAGTGTTGAATAGGTTTGTTCAACTGATACCTTCCGTTGGTCTTATTTTGGAATTCAAAATCCGCGCCTTACGATATTAGCATAGACACCAACCCTTCCGATAATCGCCTTTGCAACTCCACCCTCAAGCCTGAGTTATTTCGCGATAAGCTTATCTTCGCCTATTCCCACTGTGGTGAATAGTCATTCAACTCACCTGTATGGGGTATATACTTTTGACTTTGCCCACCCTCAGTCTTCTGTTGGAGTCCGTCAAAGAAGTCAGTTTATCTTAGAAAATTATAATTCCCTGGACCAAGTAAAACCACATGGGTTTCTTGAAGTTGGAAAATTTAATCCAAATAATCATCAGCAATCCTTTACTGAAGTAGGCTAAACCCAACAAAATATCAAAGCCACCAGAGAAAAGAGGTTGGAGAGGTAATTATTACACACTTGAAAAGTGTATTATAATTTTGCCCAGATGTTTGCAAAGCATAGAAGGAATCATCTCCGACCACATAAAGTATATGATCAGCAAGACGAGCTGAGTCGATTAAGCTTTGTCCGTCCTTCTGTCCGTCCGTCTCTCCATCTTTTTCTACGCGAACCAGTTCCTTAGTTTTGAAGCTATCGAGCTGAAATTTTGCACAGAGTCTTCTTTTGTCTGCACGCTGCTAATATGTCGGAACCGACCGGCTCGGATGACTACTTCTTGTAGCTGCAATACAAATGATCGGTCGAAAAATGGGTTTTAATGAGAAAAACTGGTTTTATCTTAATATAACCGCTCTCAATCACGGTCATGGGTAATATAAAATTTTTTTAAGCTGATCTGCGAAGTTTGGTCGAAGTCGCTAACCGTTGAGACAAGCGTTTTCAAGTGTGTCAAAACTTCGGCACAGACGAAGTTAGCTTTGCCTTTCTCGTTTAGTTTAGTTTGGAATGGTGATTTCAAATTGCCTTCCCAATGCCAAAAAGTTTAAATTAAATCCTCTTGTTCAATGTTTTTCCGTTTTTTTTTTAATATATCTTCTTTAATTCCTGTTTTTCAACTCAATGGGGGGGAATTAATCACCTTAATCTTGTTAATATTAGGTTACAGAGTTATACAATCGAATTAGAAATTTTAACTTACATGTTTAAAAAGTTGACTTTTTTTTAAGAGGTTCTATTCATGTGAATTTATAATGGGTTAATTCAAAGTTTATTTATTGAATTGTATATTTATAACGATTTTTTTAAATCAATATTCCGTTTCTTAAAAGTATTCTACTTATCCAATGCACAAACTTCTTTACATCAGTGAAAGCTGCTGGAGTTTTAAGGTCACCTCGGTCTTTTGACCACAACCCCTCCAAGTAGTACTGATTAGATTGCGACGGACAAGCCAATGGAGCTCCAATCGCATACGTAAGACTCGAGCCATTACTATATGCTTTTAATTCGTTTGATTTGACCTCATCATCGTCAATTAGCGACATTATCTGCTCTTTAAGTATGTGCTGGTTTCCGCGACTTGCTTCGAGTGGCCCAGCGTTCCAAGCTGTGGCCACACACTCGGTTTTATTGAGTTTCAATGCGGCTTGGGGCAAGCAAATCGATCGAATGTAATCGCGGCTGTGGAAACCGTGCTCTAAAATGAGGATTGCTATATTATTTTCTAAGTTGTTAAAGTGTTCATGTCGGATTGCAGTTTTAACTTTAATTTCCTGATGGCGGAACAGTTCATTTGTAGTGGCTAAGTCCCAGTCCCCGCCCCTTGCGGTGAATTTTGCCTCACTCTTGCCACTGTTCAAACATTCCGCTGTGGTCAGGACTACTTTGGGGTTGATTAAGGCTCCCGCACATAAGTACTTGTCCGAATTCTCGTTAAAAACGGCTATTGTCCAGGGATATTCACCAAAGTTTGCCTCATTATCGTTGGCATCCTCTATGGTCATGTACAGCCCTTCGTCATTGTTAATGCCGCAGTTCGGATTATTCATGGGAATATTAATAACCTTATATGGGTTTTTTTTCTGAAACGTGGTAAAATTGTTAGACTTGAGTAGGCTTTGGCTGGGTTGACTCACCTTGAGCGTGCGACTGCGATGACAGCAAACCTCTAGATAGTGACAAATGGAGTTATTATTTAGATATATGCTCATTCTTGGACCATTTTGTTTCTGCTCAGTTATACACTCCCAGGGCCTCACGCACACACTTTCTCCCGCAAAGCCGCAATGGCGCTGTGGTAGTGTCAAGATTTTTGTCGGGGTCGGATTAGGAATAGATCCTATATTATAGCGTGGAATTGCTTTTGGAATTTCCGTTGGTCCTTGAAATGGCAATTGGCGCTTCTCGGTATAATTGGACCCAGCTTTGATTTGGCCTGCGATAAGCAGCAAAGCAAGTCCGATGAACAGTGTGCGTGCCATTTCAAACTGACTTGAGAAATGAGAACATTTGCAGTACTTGAGCAAAAGTATACTGAATCCAGCTACAATTTAAAAAAATATGTGTCACAGTTTGTTATACCCTGTACCCTTTAAAAAATGGGTAAAAGGGGGATCATGAAGTTGTGCAATTGTATGAAGCAGCCAAATGGAAGCATCTCCGACCCCATAAAGTATATATATTCTTGATCAACAGCCGAGTCTATTTAGCTATGCCCGTAAAAATGCGTCAATCTCAGCGACTGTAAGAGATAAGCAGATAGAAGCACCGATTTCTGCATATATGTAGATATGAGAACATTAGCAGTACTTGCACAAAAGTATACTGAATCCAGGCGTACCCAGATCAAATTTGTTTCAAGTTTCGAAAAATCCCGCTCCTCTCTCTATTAACATCCAATCACTGTCTGAGCTATCTATTAGAGATGTACCCGTGACGTGAATTTGATCGTCAGCAAAGACCATCCGTAAACCGTGCGTGTTTAGTGCGTACGCCAATGTCAAACTTTGTGAGTATAACTCAAGCAGTACACACGAAATTTTCAAAATTGATCTTTTCATTAGAAAATGTTTCAGAAATTTTGGAATTTTTAGTAAATTATCGGGGGGGGATTTCATTTTCTTATTTGAAAATCGAGTTGAAAGGTTTGTGTCCGTGCTGATGGGATTTTTCAATCAAATCTCTAAACAGGATTGTCATTTCTTGCAAAAAAAATTTCCCATCTTCTAGTTATGAGTTAAATTGATGATTTAATGGAATTATTTGATTGTGTTAAATTTTTTTACGATGCATTTTTAAATTATAATTCAAATTTAAGTCATATTCTTCAAAAATCAAGTGCAAAATTTAACATAGTTTTTTGCGCCAATCATTAAATGTAACTTGACAACCCTTAGCGCTTGTTGGTTCTCAGGGAGCGCTTGTTGGTACTCAGAGAGCGTCACCATGTGTAGAGAGCGCCAACTGACGTTGAGTAGCGAGTTGATTTGTCAACATTCGGTTGGTTTTGCGAACAATTATTGAAACGCAAATTTTAATATGAAAACAATTAAAATATTTAATTCATTTGATGCAACCTATGCACAAAAATAATGTTGATTACATTTCCAATATCAATTTTACTTATCAAAATTGTTTTAGTGGTGAATTTCGCCAAATCTCCCGACAAAACACGAGAGATTTAAAACCAACCGAAAGAGATTTCTGTGACACCGAGAATTGGTTTTGGGTTGGAATTTGGTTGGAAGAGATTTCTGTGACACCGCTGTATATGGTGTTTTCCATATTTAAGAAAGCTTTCCATTCAAGTGCTATACCAAGTTCTATAAAATGTGAGCCTTTTTTTTCAGCTGATAGCAAAATTTAAAATGAAAGGCAAACACAGCTATTATGCAAAAATATTGATAAGCTTATATTATTTGATCTATTTCAAAAACAATAAATGAAAGATAAATTGAACTTGTTATTTTTCAAGTGTTAGTGACGGAATAAGAAGCTTCTTTTTTAATTTATACTTTTATTTTACTAAATCAATGTTTAGTAGATGCATTTTTATCTTGCGTGACCATTCGTGAGACCTTCCTGAACAGTGCGTGAATCGTGCGTCAAGACATTTTTATTGCGGGAATCGTTCGTGACGTTTAGTGTAAATTCGCTAAAGCACGCATCTTTACTATCTATTCTAAAAAGCACAATAGTTCCGAGCAGAAGCACCAAAGTTATGCACAAAATATTAAATCCGCCGCCCCCATATATTTGAAATATATTTATGTACGTACATTATTTACAAAATGCCCATCAAAACGGTAAACTCAAAAGCATGTCAAGTCACTAGAAAATTAATTTAGTCAAAAAAGTTAACTCAATATGTGCATGAATTGGTTGAGGGTATTTTGTAGTCGGGGCACTCTTATTTGTTTTCTTATAAATTTCTAAAATTAAATTCTCTCAGAATTCTTGGAAGTGATAAGAAGCAATGTGATGAAGTCATGAGGAATGTATATTTAATAAGCTAAACCAAGTTTGTCAAGAGCGTAGTCAGTTGTCCGAAAATGCGGGGGTAGCTGTGCCCAAACTTTTCATAAATATTTCTATTATTATATTTTTCAATTTTTTTTGATATTAAATGAGAAACAAAAAACAAAAAAAATGGCGGAAAACTTTAGGTATAAATGAAAGAGTGAATTTTTCGGGGCAAAAGCTATGATTAGCAGCTGCTCCCCCTGGCTACGCCCTTAAAGTTTGAATAACCACTCGTTGGAAGAATACCTTATCTCGAAAGTATTTTATTCCACTACGAGGGCAAGCTGGTTTAGACACACTCAGAAAATTAGTTCTATACTTAAGAAAATCAGCCAAGAAATGAAATCTAACATGAATTTAGAAATAATTTATATACTTATATTGGTATTTTCATGAGTAGACCCCGGATTTTATGCAAAATCATATTTTGAACGGGTGGACCGAAATTAGTTCTGATTGCACAGAAAGATTCAATTACGAAAGTATTAAATCTGTACGAGACTGTTGTTGTTATTTATTTTTTTTAATTGTTACTAACACTTTACTGAAAAAAATTTAGGTAGTTAACAAATTTATTAATTAATTAAGAATTAATTTTGTTAATTCCATTTAAATTGCCAATTAAAGTTACACATGTATATGAACAAGACGTTGAAGTGTATTTTATCTGGTCTTGGAAATTAAGGCGAGCCTTGCCCATTCTATGTCTGCCTCACATCCTAGCTACTAAGGCGTCACAACTGCACAGAGTGAGTTGTATTTAAGAAGCTCTTACACATTTGCTCTGGCATCGCCCTCATCCAATTTGTTAACTACCTAAATTTTTTTCAGTAAAGTGTTAGTAACAATTGATTGATATTTTAGGATGGTTCACTTCTCGCCTCTCTCTCCTCTTTGCCTTGCAGGGTTGCATATATTTTGTTTAGCGAACTAGCTGATAGTGGTACAGTTTCAAATCGTGACAGAGGAGCTAAACACACACCTATTAGATAAGCTCTTTCAAGGCAATCCTATGTAAACGCAGCCCGACAAAGCCTCACAATGATCACTTACAGCGGACTGACATACAACATAGGAGCAAACAACTATTTCCAGGATAGCATGTCGATTGCAAAAATATCGCTTATTTTTAAAGCGAGAGCAGAAATGCTACATTTGAACTACCAAGATCTGCAAGAGGAAGAGTTCCTTAACTTTTTAAACGGAACAAATTGGGGGATACTAGGCAGTTTCCTCACGGATGCTCTTAAATATAGATCCAAAATATTAACAGAATCTTTTTAGTAATTTGTAAAACATGTGTCAGGTCCAACCAATATTCATTGTCAAATAGCTGTTCACAATTTAATGTATTTATGTAAAGTCTAAATTAATCACTTATGTTCAATGTATGAAACTGCTTAGGCTGACGGCGCTACGCCATGCCCACGATAGCAAATAATAAACTACTACCAAGACTAGGAGAAGTTTTTTAAGACACTTTTACCCGGTTTATATGTGGAGAAATGCGGCAACTTACCGCGTATTTTTATACCCTTGGAGAGGGTATATTAAAACTGTCCGGATGTTTGTAACGCAGGTAAGGAGGCATCTCCGACCACATAAAGTATATATATTCTTGATCAGCATGACGAGCTGAGTTGATATAGCCATGTCCGTCTGACCGTCTGTCCGTCCGTCTGTTTCTATGCTATCTCCTCCGTCAGTTTTAAAGCTATCGTAACCAAACTTTGCACGAAGTCTTTTGGTACAAATACGCTGCAAATTTGTCGGAACCGGCCGGATCGGATGACTATAGCATATAGCTGCCATAGGAACGATCGGTTAAAAAACTAGTCTTAGTGAGAAAAATTTTTTTGTTATCAATGTTATCGCTCCCAACGCTCGTATTTATAAGTGTTTAGCGATTTCACATAATTTCACAAAACCTTGTCGAAATCGGACTACTATATAGTATATAGTATATGGTATATATAGTAGTATATAGTATAGTATAGTATACAAACTGTCAGGCATATATCAAGCTCCAAGGGAATATAAACTTCGGTCGAGCCGAAGTTAGCTTGCCTCTATTTTTGCATTTAAAGACTTATTCTGTGTGTCACAGAGTGTCACATTGCGCTTTGACAAACGAAAATGAGTTGTCATGACAGTCGTGACTGCTTGACTTGCAGACTGTCTACCAGAGTTAATCATATTAATTGTTTTGATTATGCGATTCGAGGAGCCAACATTGACTCGGATCATTACCTGGTTGCAGCCAAGGTACGCACGCGGCTCAGTGTGGCACATGCCTCACGCTCTGGCACACGTCGAAAGCTAAACGTCGAGAAGCTGCAATCACAAGGGACCTCTGAAGCCTACACAGCTAAACTCGCCCAACTGCTCAGGGAAACCTCCCCATTCCCTTCCGATATAGGCGAACAGTGGCAGCGTATATCGCACTCCATGAGTACGGCTGCCAAGGAGATACTCGGTTACTCCGAGCCCCCTCGAAAGCGGTCTTGGTACGACGAGGAGTGCCGACGCGCTACTGCAGAGAAAAACGCTGCATACAGGAGAACTCTGCAGTCGAGAGTAACGCGGGCTGCTAAAGAGCGATACCTGGAGAAAAGGAAAGAGGAGAAACGCCTTTTTAGAAGAAAAAAGTTTGAGCAGGAAAGGCGCATGCGCGAGGAAGTCGAGATGTTATTCGGCATGAGTGAGATTCGAAAATTTTACCAAAAGATTAAGCAATTAACAGAAGGTTTCAAGCCCAGAGTCGCACAATGCAAAGACGAACAGGAGAATCTGGTCACAGATCCGCAAGTGGCGCTTAACAAATGGAGAAGTTACTTTTCCAACCTACTGGGAGGCGATGACGAACATGATGCCGCCTTTAGAGAAGTAACGATGCCACCAATCGACAACATAGAGATAGACCCGCCGACCCAACAGGAAGTCTGTTTAGCCATAAGAAGGCTAAAGAACAACAAGTCGTCAGGCGCTGATGAGCTGCCCGCTGAATTGTTCAAGGCTGGAGGCGAAGAATTGGTTTATTTATTTATTTATTTATTTGGTTAACAATGATCTGCTAACTTAAAACAATTGGCAATAGTAATACAAAGTTGTTTAGAGTAATAGGTTAGAGGTTAGATACTTCAAGGTGTTCATAAATTTCACTTAAAATAACATTAAAAGATTTTTCAAACGAAAAAATAAAAGAAAGGGAATTATAATTAGAACATAAGACACGAAAAGGTTCATGAAGAGCATAGTTGGACCTGCAGAGTGGCAAACGTAGTGGCCGGAATGTACGGGTGAACCTTGAGGGTACTGTAAATTCTATAGAAGTGAGGAGCGATTGAGTGTCTACCAATCCGAGAAGAAGTTTGTGGACGAATAGGACACCATTGCATATTCTGCGGTGATGCATAGATTGAAGATCAATTAGTTTTAACCTCGATCGGTACGACGGTAAATGCCTATTGGGGTCCCAATGCAGATTGCGAAGAGCGAGAATTAGAAATTGTTTCTGGACAGATTCGATTAGCGATTGCTGCTCTTTGTACTGTGGGCCCCATACACTAGAGCAGTATTCCAAAATAGGGCGTACTAAGGATATGTACAATGATTTAGTTGTGTAAGGGTCATCAAACTCTTTGGACCAACGCTTAATAAATGCCAGAACACCTTTGGCTTTATTTACTGTAGCTGCGATATGGCTGTTGAAACACAATTTCTGGTCAAATAGTATACCAAGATCGTTTACCTGTGTAATACGGTCCAGGGTATGATTCCCTATAGAATAGGAGACAACGTGAGGTGAGCTGCGGGAAAAAGTCATCATTTGGCATTTGGAATGGTTCAAGAAAAGAAGATTATTTGAACACCAGTTCTCCAGTTCATTAAGGTCTAGTTGAAGGCGCGTGTTCAAGAACCAGTCGGCGTATGGTAGACAGATTTTAACGTCATCTGCATACATAAATACAGTTGAGTACGATATGACTTGTGGGAGGTCATTTACAAAAAGGACAAAAAGCAACGGGCCTAGGTGACTGCCCTGTGGGACACCTGACTCCAGTTGTAGGATTGTGCTGAGTAAGTCGTTTGAAAGAAGGAGGCAAACAGATTAGCAATATTAAGATCAGAAGATTCAGTTTTATTCTGATAGTGAAGGGACGGAGGAAATGCATTCGACTTGCGTTTAGAGTTAACGAATGTATAGAATTGTTTTGGATCATTCCGAAAATTGATCCTGCATTGTGAGAGGTAATCAGCATAGCATTGGCTGTTAATGGTAAGAAATTCAGAACGAGCTGAAGAGTAAAGCGCAAAGTCTACTGACGAACCTGTTTTCTTATATTTTTTGAAAAGTCTAGATTTCTTGTTTTTTAGGTACGACAAGTGCGGTGTGAACCAAGGAGGCTTAGATGACGGTGTCACCCTAACCTCAGGATCGTATGTATCAAAGGCCAAGTAAAGGGTTTGATAAAATGCTTTGACTGCTGAATTAATGTCGGTGAATAAGTGTAAGAATGACCAGTCAACTGAAGAAAGATGATGATTTAGTTCGTGAAAATTAGTTTTACGAAAACACTTCACACGTCTTGATGCTTCTGAACTGTCAATTTCCACGGGGATAATGGTCTCAACAGAGATCGAGATGGATGGATGGTAGCAATCTTCAGGCAGGGATACAGGGTTAGCTCTGGCTACCGCTGCAAGGGAAGCATCACTAACAAATATCAGATCGAGCAGCCCGAGGGATAATTTGAACTAGAGAAATTTCGGTTAGACCGTCAATAAATTCATGTTCGGTATCAGGGAGTAAAAGGTTTGAGTCATCGCAAGGCAGCCATGATAAATGGGGAATGTTGAAATCTCCAAGCACTATAATTTGATCGGAGTGTCCTAATGCAGACATCACGAGATAAATTGCGGAAAGATGGCACAAATAGGTGTTTAAATCAGATCTTGGAGGAATATAAGAACAAGTCAGGAAGATGTTTGCTTTACCAGTGCAGACTTTGACCGCAATAAACTCGATGTCATGAGTATTCTCAAACGGAAACAACTCAGATGAGAAATCATTTTTTATTGCAATAAGAACACCGCCAGCAAATGATGGTCGGTCCCTTCTGTAGGTAGTGTAGTTGTGCACAAAAATTTCATGATCAGAAACGGAAGAATTCAGCCAGGTTTCAGTTAAAATAATAGCATTGGCGTCGAACGAGGCACTATTAGTGTGAAGTCGACTAAGTTTACCTAAAAGACTGCGGACATTTTGGTAGTGAATAGAAAAGATACAGCTTAGTTTACAATAGTATACTCCAGCCAGAGTGCAGGTTCAAGTGCCCTAGAAATAAGTGTTTCAGGAAGGAAAATTTTAAAAGTATAAATTTTACGAGTATACTTAAAGGGCATAGCAGAATAAGCATACAAAAACTGCCCCCACTCCGATCTGCACCAAATTTAGATATGTTGTTACCATCTATGAGAAACTCCCTCTCCTAAATTTGTAGTCTTCTAGTCGCTATTGGAGTAGAGTTATGAGGGCGGAAAGATAAATCAAAAAAGTCGTTTATCTTAAGAACCGCTAAACCGATTTGGATGGGTTTAATATATGTTGTAAGTGTCCACAGCACAATTCAAGAAATAATTTTTGCACATTTTTATTGCCAATTCTTTGGCCCAAAAAAAATTATTGAAATTTTCAAATAATTCTTTTACGGTGTTAGCATTTTGCTACACCGACAGATATTTGCTGGTTTTTTCATCAAGAGGTCCCTAACAACATATAAGTTTTGCAAACACATTCCACGTGTACCTCATGGTGAAATATAATTAAACGTTAAATTACAGCCATGTTCTCAATTCCACTTCCACAAAAGTTTTGTGATTTAAAGTCCAAATCTAGTACTAAAAACCGGTTTTAAATCACAAAAGTTTTGTGAAAGTGGAATTCAGAACATGGCTGTTAGTATTTTTCATTAATATTTTATACATATTAGGCACACTGTAAATCAACTTAAAAAGGGGAAAAAGGGGAAATTTTCTGTCAATTCTGTGTGAGTAGTTACAGTGTGCTCAGTATTATAAAATATATTTGTAAAACTGTTCACATGTTTTATTGGCATTCACTATGAAGATGATTCCCGATGACACTGCAAAAATTGTACATTGTTAAGGACTTCTTATTGAAAAAACCAGCAAAAAACTATAAGAGTTGAAATCGATTTACACCGCGAAAAAATTATTTGAAAATTTTAATAATTATTTTTGTGCCTAAGAATTGGTAATAAAAATGTGCAAAAATAATTTTTGGAATTCAATGGTGTACACTTATAACATATTTTTAACGCATTCAAATCGGTTAAGTGGTTCTTAAGCTAAACGAGTTTTTTGTTTTACCTTTCCGTCCTCATAACTCTTCTCCAATAGCGATTAGAAGACTACAAATTTAGGAGATTGAGTTTCTCGTTGATGGTAACAACATATTTAAATTTGATGCTGATCGGAGAGGGGGCAGTTTTTGTATGCTTATTCTGCTATGCCCTTTATATTTCAATACTGAAATATCTGCAGGGTCGGCTTGAAGATTCAGATGAAGATGGTTTTTGACTTCATCTACTGTAGCATCGGGCAGAAGTCGGGAGACGAAAATAGCTTTTCGAGGAACAACTGCCCCACGTAGCAATCCAGAGGATCGCGATGGAGGTGCCACGGCCTTAAGAGGTCTCAGAACGGCGTTAGAGGTACTTGCAGGGGCAGCAGTATTGTTATTGTTTTTATTATTATTATTACTGGCTCCATTGGCGACAACAAAATTAGGAGCAGCAGCAGCATTATTGGTCGCAGCACATGAAACCGCAGCAGCCAGGGTGCCAGCAACCGAAGCGCCAACACAAGAAGCAGCAAATGTAGGGGGAACCGGAACATCTACAAAGGCAACATCCGCGGGAGCGTCGCATTGTTCGGTACAAGTAATATCCATTGGCAGAGTGCCAACGGCAGTAGGTGTATGAAAGGTTGCAGCATCTTGCTCCGGTAGTGATAAGGCATTAAGATGGGGGTAATCAGCGATTCAGGTGGAGCTCGACTAGCAGGTGAAGCTCCCAGTTGGATCGGAAACAAATTGTTGTTAGGGATTTTTCTTTTCGGAGATTCGCTCAGCAGTTTTAGGCCAAGAAACTGCGATTCCAGAGTGAGAATTGTCTCATTTAGAGAAGAGAATTTCTTTCGAACCTCCAAGAATCCAGTCCTAGTTTGCCTCATAAAAGTCCGCATTTCACCTTCAATGTCGCGACATGCCAGACATGACCAGGTTAATCCAATCCTTTTGGAAATAAGATCGTTTAGCCGACCATTGTACCCAGCACCGGCGCACTTTATGTGAGAGCAGTTATCGCATAGCCAACAGATTAGGTACGAATCTCCACTAATCGTACCACCAAATTCACATTTGCTAGCAGAGCAAGCGAGACTCATTATGTGCAGGCAGAACAAAATCAATTTAACAGAACCAAATATGTAAATATAAGAGCTGGAGCCAAAATAAGAGCAGCAGGTTTTACAAACGGTGACGGCGGAGCAATACAGCAAGAGCAGATACAGCAAACTTCACTTGTGCTTTCGAGGGAGTAAGACGCTCAGTAGCTAAGCGATCCAACGGTAAAACGCACGAGAGCGGTAGACACAAGAGAGAGATGCACGAAATGAAGAGATTGCAGTTCAATACTGTGAACAAACAACAACACTTGATATGCTTCTGTTTTTATACCCTGTACCCATTGAAAATGGGTAAGGGATCATGAAGTTGTGCAAATGTATGTAACAGGGAAGAAACATTTCCGACCCTATAAAGTATATATATTCTTGATCAGCATCAACAGCCGAGTCGATTTAGCCATGTCCGTCTGTCCGTCTGTCCGTCTGTCCGTCTGTCCGTCCGTCCGTCTGTCTGTATGAACGCGTCGATCTCGGAGACTATAAGAGATAGAGATACAAATTTTTGCATGTACATAGGTATAGGCCGTACGCAGATCAAGTTTGTTTCAGATTTGCAAAATTCCCCCTCCCCCTTAAACCGCAAAAAACTGTCAGAGCCACAATTTTAAAGTTACAACATCGTCGCTTAATATATATTATCTTAGGCCTATAATCTATCTATTCTGAAAAGCACATTGAAATCTGAGCAAAAACACAGAAGTTATTAACGAAACAATTTTTGCACCCCCCCTCCCCCCACGCTTTGCTATTACGCATTACGTTTGCTGCTTGCACCCGCGTGTGTGAGGGCGCGTTTGTGTGTGTATGTGTGCGTGTGTGTTTGTTTGTGTATGTGTGTGTTTGTCAATTGTACAGGGTATTTTGAAGTCGAGCTAACTCGACTGCAATGGTCTTACTTGTTGTTTTTGCGTTTATTGCCACAATATATATATGCAATTAATATTGTAATTAATGTTCAAAGTCACTGTTTTGAAATTTAGTTGTTGTTATGAAAGGCGTTCGTTAACTGGATAGAAAATCCAAATTAAAGACAATTGTTCACAATGTAACACGACAACCAGAAATAAAGTGCAGGAGCGGGAATAAAACACGTCCGACTTGATCAACAGCTCAGCTGAAATTTATGGGTTGATGAAAGCATGCCTGACGATTGGAATCTAAGTGTTCTCTGTCCAATCTTTAAAAAAGGAGACCCTGCAGTTTGCGCCAACTACCGCGGGATCAGTCTCCTCCCCATCGCATATAAGGTTCTGTCCCGCATTATTTGTGAACGTCTTAAGCCGCTTATTGATACACTGATTGGACCTTATCAGTGTGGATTTTGTAATGTGCAGGGTGCTGTGTAGGACTGTACGGCTGTTAATTTGTACGATGGCTTTTTAACACATTGCACACTGGGCCAGCAGCCCGAGATTTTGGCCAAAAGTCCCAATTTTTTTTTTTTGGAAATTGGACAAAACGAAGATCGGCAATGATTTTAAATAGATATAGCTATTTTTTGGCAAAATTTGGAACCTTTTCTCGAAATGGTTTTTGCGAGACAGCCGTTCAAAGTTAATTTTTCCTAAAATCGATGCAAAAAATAATTAATTAATATTGGAAAAATTGAATGCAACGGCTGAAGCAGTTTGATTTTTTATTTTCGACTACGGACCTGATATCAATTAAAAAATATACAGAAGCTTTCATTCGTAAGCGTTTACATAATAACTGCAAAAAATCCTAAATATATTGGGGTTTTTACTTTTGGCTACTTTTAGTTGAGAGTACCCCTTAGTACCCTTCGCGATTCCCTTGCAATATGGCAAAATGTTTTCTTTGAATATTGCACTATAGCTGTAGGTATGCGCTTTTGCGCGGTTTTGCTTTGAATTTTAATATAATTGCATTTAAAATTATATTCCTCTTTGAAATCAATCTTGTTCTGTTATACAGCCACCCTAGATGTATGCTTTTTTTCAACTTCGGAATATAACACACGCATTCTGTTATAAAAGGCTTTGAAACGAAGCCAATTTGAATGTGTCAAAATGTGTAGCATACTCTTAGACGCACTGAAGGTAAAGTGTTATCGGCGGTGTTCTACAAACCTCTAACAACCCAAAAGCTCTTTTGGTTGTTTTCAAATGTTGCACATTTTCTGGCGA
Source organism: Lordiphosa clarofinis (assembly GCA_018904275.1). NCBI lineage: Eukaryota > Metazoa > Arthropoda > Insecta > Diptera > Drosophilidae > Lordiphosa > Lordiphosa clarofinis. The sequence goes on from JAEIGQ010000086.1 coordinate 552,833, forward strand.
CATTTGGCCTATGTTTTGCTAATAAAGAAATTTGAGTCAAATAGAATAATGAGGAACACAACTTGAATGCTTGACTGATCGAATTGAATTAATATTATTAAAGATTTCATATGTTTTAAGTAATAAAAATGAATTTTAAAATATTGTCCACCAAAACAATGCAATGGTCTGACAGCTGCAGAAAGCAACAACAAGCAAACCTGCCAACTTCTCCAAATTTGACAATAAAATTTTCGGAGTTTTAATTTTTCTTTCAGAATTAAGTGTTTATACTCTTAAACGAAGTATAAATTTAACAAGATTATGTGGATAAATGGCCAGTTTAATAAAATATGATTTAATAGCATAATTTAATAAAGTATCGAAAAAGCCTATCGATAAATTATGTCGGCGATAATTTGAAATCACGAAATGGAACACAATTTGTCAGCGGTGTGACTTTTAACTTCGCTTTTTACATTTATTTTAATTTTTAAAAGTTGTAGGATGATTTTATGGTGGCAACATTTAACTCCGGAGGAAGAGGCAGTAATGCCATATGGAATAGCAGTTGCATATCTCGGCAGAAAAGAAGCTTACGCTTTATCAAAAATCAAAAAAAGATTGCCGCATTTCTAAAACTTTTGGAAAGGTTTTGTTTCCCTTGTCACTGACCTTCCCCCAGCAATATACAAAGCAATTAATGCAAACGCGGGCATTTTTGAATTTATTTTTGTGCACTCCACTCACTTGTTAGCAACAGGGTTGTCAACACAAAATAGTTATTTGGCGGGTAAGAGTTTATGAAAATTCTTAACCCGATAAAATTGAGTATAATAGCTCCCATACTCTGCTGTTCAAAGCATATTCTTGGTCCACCTTATTTTTTTTAAATATTGAGATAGGAACATCCCCAGCTGACGGTGGAATATTTTAAGAACGCAGTAAACGGTAGATGGAATGTTTTTAATGGCTTCAAAATTATTTATTAGTTTATTTTGAAGCCAACAACCCTGCCGTGGCAGAAACAACGCAATTGCTTCCAGTCAGCTGTTTTTTGGCAGCTACTCCGAAGCTAACTCCGAAAAATGAAATCTCCGACATTTGTGGAACACCGACATTTGGATTGGTTGTTTCCAAAAACAACTGACCCCTAAATCTCTAGAGATTTCTGGAACACATCGGATATTAAATAAATTAGACTTTTAATTAATTAAATTTTTATTTTAATTCAGTTGTTTTAAGTATTGAATTTAAAGAGGAGGTAAAATAGATAGAAAAAACGGTTACAGTAGTCATATTGACTGAAAATCCTCGACAGGGTGGGCAGTCAAAGTCATAAACTTCTTGGGTCAATATCTCACAAATCATTAAAGATATCAAGACACATTAATTTTTTTTAGTTATGTGGTACTTATATATACTTCTATGCACAAATTGGGTCAAATCCAATTACAATTTTTTTTTCTATAATTATTTAACGAAAAAGTTGAAATATTTTCCGACTTTGATTTGGATTACACTGGCCAACAGCTATTTTGGTCCAGCCTTATTGATGACAAATTCTGATCCAGTTTTGTGCACTGATTCAAAAACTGGTGTCGGTTTTTCTCCATCAGCTCTTGTTTTCAAGATATCGCGGAAAACCCATTTTGCAGTATTTTTGGCTTTTAAAAAATTATGAAGGTTACACCGAGCAACAATATGTGTATTTATGAGCTCTATGCTACAGAATACATATTAAGGTCGCCCAAAAAAATCAATGGAGCATCATCAGCAAACCCAAAAGCGCCTAAATTGGCCTTTGAAGAGAAATATTCATCAAATTATAGCAAATTTTTCAAACTTAATCGCCGTGTACCAGCCATTTGGAGTGCTTGCATTTTAATGAAAACCACTTTAGCATGAAGGCCAATGGTTCTTCTTATTTCACAAATTTTGTTGCATTTAAATCTTCTCGATGGACAAAGTTATAAGCGGTTTATCCCGAATAAATGAATTAAAATTTATGGCAGGATAACTAGATTGATACACAAAATCTGTATAGGAAATATTAAAAGACTACTTGATCTTACATAGTACTTACATTAATTGTCAGGCAAATGTACAATAACATTCAATCAGTACTAGATTCAAACAATTTTCCCCAAATCCATATTGGCTTAACCTGCGAGAACAACATTAAAATTATATGAATTGGGCTACAAATGAGCCAAATGTGTTCCGCACTCACTATAATCTATGGATTAAGCCCCTTGTGACTATTATGATTTTACAAGATTCAACAAATGCCTGGCGGAAGGAGATTGTAGTAAAGACTTTATCTGTGAAACGAATGTATATGTCGAGGAAGTTGACCATTCTTATTATTTGGAGAAATGCTCATTCATGCAAGGTAGTACAAAAACTTGGAATTCGTAAAATCAATGAACACTCTTGAATTCATTTGTGGTTGTAGTTAACAATTTCTTGGGCAATTTTAGGCATAAAAACTTCAAGACACTCGTTAATGGCGTGCTCCTAAATTTAAAAAAAAATTTAGGATACCATATGAGCATTAAAATGCATTTCTTATAGTCACTTAAATAAATTTCCTGAGAATTTGGGAGATCTAAGTGAGGAGCGTTTTCACCAGGATTTGCGAACTATGGAAGCTCGGTATCGCGGAAGATGGGACAGTCATATCCTTGCTGATTACTGCTGGTCTATACAGAGGGGGAGAGAGAAGTCGACATCGGGAAGAAAGTCATTGAAGCGAAGCTTTTTAGGAGTCCAGTAATGTTAGGTAATTATAGACATCAGACATCCAATTATATATTTTGTTTATCTTTAAGAAATTGTCAAAACAAGTGATTTAAAGCTTCCCTATTTATCTAAACTATAGATGCTTGTCTTTTACTGGCGTGACTTCGGATGCTTGCAGTGTGCCCATCCAGTGCACATTTCACAAGAATATCATTTAAACGTCCCACATCAAAAAGAAGATGTGCCTTGGGAGAAAGAGCTCAGCCATGACTTTTAAAATAACAAGGCTGTAACCAAAGCATCATATGGCCTTGCTTTTGCCTCCAAAAACAACTTGTTTTTTATTTATTGCCAAGAAACATCTGCATAAGAACTGCATATTGTGTTTTTTGTATTTGGTTGCACAATTCATTAAAAACGAGAAGGCCGAGCTAACTTCGTCTTTGCCGAAGTTTATATACCCTTGCAAATGTTTTAATACATCAGAGATTAAGAAAAAATTTTCTAAATAAAACCCACTTTTCGACCGATAGTTCCTATGGCAGCTATAAGATATAGTCATCCGATTTTGACCATAACTTCCAAATCTGTGTAAAAGCATATAAAACTAATAATTGCTGAAGCGGGAGGCGTTTACATTAAAAACAAAAATGGTGTATTGATTTCCGGGACTCACCGTTATGTCAAGAGCAAACGTAAAAAGAAAAATTGGTTAGTTTAAATGCCTTAATGTCCCGAAAAATTTAATTTTCCATTGAAAACAAAAAATTTTTTTGCATAATTTAATTAAGAGGTGCATGAATGAGCATTTCTCCAAATAATAAGAATGGTCAACTTCCTCGACATATACATTCGTTTCACAGATAAAGTCTTTACTGCAATCTCCTTCCGCCAGGCATTTGTTGAAACTTGTAAAATCATAATAGTCACAAGGGGCTTAATCCATAGATTATAGTGAGTGCGGAACACATTTGGCTCATTTGTAGCCCAATTCATATAATTTTAATGTTGTTCTCGCAGGTTAAGCCAATATGGATTTGGGGAAAATTGTTTGAATCTAGTACTGATTGAATGTTATTGTACATTTGCCTGACAATTAATGTAAGTACTATGTAAGATCAAGTAGTCTTTTAATATTTGCTATACAGATTTTGTGCATCAATCTAGTTATCCTGCCATAAATTTTAATTCATTTATTCGGGATAAACCGCTTATAACTTTGTCCATCGAGAAGATTTAAATGCAACAAAATTTGTGAAATAAGAAGAACCATTGGCCTACATGCTAAAGTGGTTTTCATTAAAATGCAAGCACTCCAAATGGCTGGTACACGGCGATTAAGTTTGTAAAATTTGCTATAATTTGATGAATATTTCTCTTCAAAGGCCAATTTAGGCGCTTTTGGGTTTGCTGATGATGCTCCATTGATTTTTTTGGGCGACCTTAATATGTATTCTGTAGCATAGAGCTCATAAATACACATATTGTTGCTCGGTGTAACCTTCATAATTTTTTAAAAGCCAAAAATACTGCAAAATGGGTTTTCCGCGATATCTTGAAAACAAGAGCTGATGGAGAAAAACCGAGACCAGTTTTGAAATCAGTGCACAAAACTGGATCAGAATTTAATACAAATTGGGCTGGACCTCACAAAAGTGGTCATTTTGTTGGCCTGTGTTATGAATATCATATAAAATTTTTTTGTTGTTTTTTAAATTATGTGACTTAAGTTCAATCTTTTAAGATCATTTTGCTGAAAATCGCAGCTTTCTAGCTAGTCTGGCGTAGAAATGCCAGAGTTTTGGCCAAAAAATGAGATTTCTGGCCCACAGTGCATTGGATGTACGACTGGATTTCGAGGGGTGCACCTCTAGCTATGCTCTTGCTAGCTCGCCGGGTTGTCGGGGTTCATTTCTACTCTCCATAATGCCATACGCACACATTTCCATAATATTTTAGGTGCACGGATAACAAATAAATTCAGAAGGAACATTCTACCAATCATTAGACGTTATAAAAGTGAGAAGTTAAACTGTAATTCTCCCGACGGATATTGGTATCATATTCCAAAAAGTGGTGGGAAATCTGTTGACTTTGATTCCCCTTCTTTACCCTTCCTACCGATGCCTTATACGAAATTATATATGGACCCTCAAATAAGCTCCTCACACACTCAAAAAAATTTATAGCCTAAAAAGGCCAAAAATTGCCTAAATATTTAGGAATAATTACCTAAAAAGGCGCCAAGGCAAAGGGGGTCCTAATTTTTAGGACATACCTTACCTAAATACTATGTACTCTATGCCCTAAAATTGAGGCAGAAATTGCCTACATTATGATATTATATGCTAGAATTAAGGTAAAAATTTCCTAAAATTTAGTCATTTTGAGTCCTAAAACAGGGTATTAACTATCCATAGCTCTAGACAATTCAGGTTTTATGTAATAACACATTTCTTACAAAAGTTACATTGTTTATTATTTTTATAACTTTATTAAAGCATCGATATTAAAAAAGATAAAAGAGCTATTATTTTTAGCACGATATACAATATACAATACAATAAGTAAAATAATATATTTCAGAGTGTATACAATAGAAAAATAGGCCCAATGCTTCATATAATCGGTTCTCATATCCTATTCCTGATAGAAGAAAGATAAATTATGAGCAAATGAAAGTTCGCAGCCAGAAGGACGCATCTCCGACCCTACAATATCAGGCCTGTTCCGAATTCCGAAAACGAGTGGAATTGTCGCAAATCGAGTTGATTGCTGTTCCGAATTCCGCAAATCGACCAGAATTGTCGTTTTCAAAAGTTGTGCTGCAGTGTCAGCAGAATGAAAACTAATTGCTATTAAAAGCATTAAAATAAATCGCAAATATTAAAAACTTATCAATTTAATAATGTTGAACATTTTTAAAATCGATTTGCATCACTACTTAAAATGTTTACAGTTTAAGTGTATTTTAAAATCATTTTTTTATAAACATCTGTAAAATATTGCGTGAAAAGCAAAACCGAGCGGTCGTTTTCAAACCGAGCTGTTCTGAATTCCACTTTACGTTTTAGTCGAATTCAATCGTCAATCGATAGCTGCTAGGGTTGCTTTATTTAAATTAATTTATTCGGTCGTCACTTTTTCTATTTTATTTAGCTATATTTAACCATATTTTACATCACATATTCAAATGTAACAATTAAAAACTGGTTTAAATAAAAATAAATTGACTTAAAGTGTAAATAAGAGCTTTGTAAATTTAAATAAAAGCGATGATGCCAACTCTGGCTGCTGTCGATATACACAAACACGCGCGTAGGCCAGTCAGCCAGCTGTTTATGAAAGCGACTTCGAAACCGAGTTCGAAAAGTCAAAACGTAGCCAAATCGTTCGGAATTGGGAACAGCAAATAGTAAAACGTTCGTTTTCGTTTCGTTTTTACTTTTTGAAAACGTTCGGAATTCGGAACAGGCCTGTATATAAATATTCTTGATCAGCATCTACAGACGAGTTTATATAGCCGTAAGCGTATAAACGAACAAATCTTAGAGAAAGGAAAAAAAAAAAGAGCGGCCCCCTGGAGAAGTAAATTTTAAACTTTCCCCCCCAGCTGGTTATGTTTTTTTTTTTTTTTTCCCCCCCCCCCCCTCTTTATTTTTTTTTATTTTTATTAATATTTATTAATAAGAATGGAAAAGATCGGATTAACGGTACACAGAAAAAAAAAGATAGTTTCTTGTGACCCCCAGGATATTTTTTGTCCCCTTTTTCCCCATAGTTTTCTACCCCTTTTTGGGGCCCTTTTTTTTTTTTTAATCGTTTTTTTTTTTTTTAAAAGAAAGGTTTGAGAAAAAAAAATTTTTTTTTTTTTTTTTTTCCCTCCCAACGGGGAAATAAAAAAAAAAAAATTTAAAAAAAAAATAATTTTTGTTGGTTGATATTTCGAATATCCATTCTACGGGGATCTTTTTTTTTTCTGTGTAGTCAAGTGTTGACCAAAGTAAAGTTCGCAGCAGCACCGCAGCAGCTAAATACATAAATCTGAGCAGACACTTTCGCAGGTATAAGGGTTTTTACTGTCGGGCTCGCTAGACTTTTTCACATATTTTTTTTTACAAAAAATTTATTTATTTTATTTTAAGTAAAGTCCAGACGTCTCCGAATTTATTTAGCAATAATACACAAAGGCACTTCGATTGAAATACTTTCGTATTTAGTGATGGAGTTAGAGGTGTGCCAGCAATAGATGGTAACAAATTACACTGTGACACATTTTTGAACTCAAAAAAGTTGATACGGTCGAGACCAAAAAATTCTGAAAGGGTGTGATGGTAGTATAAAAACGCTGCATGGGTTTGGTCTGATTAGCTGCCGTTTTCTTTTTATTGACCTTTGAACTTTTCAGCTTCAGTGTAGGATTAATGATTTCATATCTCGTAAGCTATATTGAATTTTGCTTTTGTGTCTTTAGCAAAGTTGTTGCTCTTGGCTTGGCCTACAAAACATTTCTTAGTAGCAAATAAAAAAAATTACGTCTTGGTACTTAAAATTACAAAAGATGTCAAAAAAAATCAATTTTTCACAACTTTTTTCAGTTTTTCAACTTTTTCCTGAAATCCTTTACAAATTTGGACAAGTAATGTAGGTAAAAGTTGTTGCTTAGACCAAAATAAACAAACCGTTAGTACGAACACACTTCATTTAAGTACTCTTTGATATAGTAAAAAGACCAAAAGCATGAAAAACTGTCAAAAAAATTCGAAAAAAACGAATTTTATCAGTAAAAAGTAAATAAATTAAATTTCTTTAGCTACATTTTTTTAAGTTATATTTTTGACAATTTTATTGATTTAAGACAAAACAATCGAAATTTTTGATAGTGTCAGCCAATTTCTACCAAAAACTGTACTTTTTCGAGTTTTGGTTGAAATTATTCATCTTTCAGGGTCTTTAACTATATGAAGGACCATTCGAATGAAGTTGGTATGTTCCAACCGATTGTTTACGTTAGTCTATGCTACTTTTTCGTCCTTCATTGCTTGGTCAAATTCGTTATAGTTTTCAAGAAAAAGTTGAAAAACAGTACAAAATGAGGGGAAAACATGATGAATTTACGACATTTTTGCAATTTTGAGTTTAAAGATGTGATTATTTTGACTTGTTACTTAGAAATGTTTTGTAAACCAAGTCAAGAGCAACAACTTCTTTTCAGACGTCAAGGCGAAATTCCAAATAGTTTACGAGATAGGGAGTTACAAGTCCCAATCATATGCTTAAAACTTCAAAGTGCTATAAAAAGAAATCGGCAGCTAACCAGACCAAACCCAGGGAAGGTTTTTGTACTATCATACCCTTTCAGAATTTTTTGGTCTCGACCGTATCAACTTTTTAGTGTTGCACAGTGTTATCAATTGCTTTAAAGCTTTAATCTTTAATATATACGCATAACTCTCCCAACTCATATCAACACCTAAAAAATTAAATTTTAATTACCTCAATCTTAAGACATAAAATTCTTGAAACTTTAGTATTTTATGCCTCAGTTGGAGGACTACAAATGTCTTAAATTTGGATAAGTGTCTTTTCTTAATTTTGGCAAATATAATACGCAAAATATTAATATTAATTACAGCAATTTTAGGACATAAGATGCGTAAAATTTAGGTAATTTATTCCTGCATTTTAGGGCATAAAACGCCTAAGTTTTAGATAATTCATACCTTAATTCAAGTACATATCGCTCACTTACTTCAATACTGGCATAACTCAAAAAATACGATTTTTGACTTAATGATGCAGAAATGTGCGCGCTCTTCTGTACTATTTTATGCAAAAATTTTCGTATTGCTATCTCTTCTACTTTCCATGTGAGATGAGAATATGACGCAATATCATTTTCTAGGTTCATTTTCATGTTGATGCAAGAACGGCTATATCTCAGTTGTCCTGCTGTCGATATTGACCAAACATACTTTGTCTTTCAGTTAAAACATCATATTTTCAATGTTTATTAATAAGCATTCTAAATTTATAATATTTTACCTAATTAAGTTGAAACTAAAAGAACCATTTTTTTTAGGTTAAATCCATTGAGAACTTCAAACGTGTTTTTCTCAAAATGGATTATTTTGAGTTATGCCAGTATTGAAGTAAGTGAGCGATATCATACCTTTAAGTTTAGGAAACTAATTCGTCAATCTTAGAACATGACATTCCTTAAAACTAAGACAATTTTTACCTAAATTTTAGGGCATAGTTTGCCTAAAATCGGAATACCTAAACCTTAGGGCCCCAATAGCCTTGGCTCCTTTTTAGGTAATTTTTCCTAAATATTTAGGCAATTTTAGGCAATAAATTTCTAAAAATTTATATTTGGTGTACGAAGTTAAGACTTGGACACGGGGTTTCTAATATGACAAAGAGTGGACTAAGAATGGGTTTCTTTGGCTAAGGAACTCGCGCTTACTAGTTTTTTTGTGATATCTGCGGAATAAAAATTTTTATCTTGTTTTAATGATTGAGAGGTTTTGAATAGGTATTAAAGTGGAAAAACACGTCTAACTGTGGTAGAACGATTCTGCGGACTTAGCCTTCAAACTATTTTTAATATGGTTACCGCTAGCGGGTTGAAATCGGTCCTAGGAGGTTAATTTTCAACATTTGTCCTCAATGGAGTAAAGAACTATTGGGTCTTATATTTTTAATTATTCCAGGTTTTTATATCACAAGGATGTCTGTTCAAAAAACTACATGACAATGGTCATGTTTAGAGCAATCTTGTCATGAATAGTTTTCCAAATTGCTATGTGCGGAAATGCATCGGTCATAAAATACCGCTTTCAATTCGATGAAAATTTTTCTGAGTGCAGGTTTAGATGTAGCTTGACATCTTCTTGAAATTTGTTTACAGTATTTCACATAAATAGAAACACTTTCTAACAGCACATGAACATCAAAGCAAAGCCAAGGTGTTTCTAATTATATGAAATACTGTAAAAAAATTCTATGGGGCTCTACTCAGGACGAACAACAAAAAAATAGTTTTAGAGCATTATTTAATATTTAATGAAATTCAAGAAAAGGGGTAGTTTGGACTTCATATAATTCATGTTTCATTTACTCTCTAACTAGGATTTAATTCATACAAATCTGGAAATACGAATACTTTTCGTTTTTTAAGAACTAGAAAAAATGGACAATTTAAATGACTAATCTATATATATAGGATAAGGAAAAGATTTATATAAAAGGGAAGATCGTAGCATGGGCAGAATACTAAATTGAGTGGTTAACATAATTCAATTCATTTGTTGGTTTTTTTTTATGATTTTTATGTGTATGCAAATTCGAATATAATAATATGGGTCATTTAAGACACTTGCTTACCGACTTTAAGCCGTACTCACTTCGTGACCGTTGAGCTCAAGGATGACGATGAGGATAAACTGTTGTGGGAGTTAAAAGAGAAATTATAAGCATACACATGTTTTGGTACAAAAATTAAATTTCAAATTTCATTTGTGTCTATACCCGATATCCGATCTTGATCAATTTTACTGACTTAAGCATACTTTTTAACTAACATTATTGAAATTATTATCCCATCTTTAATACTATGAATAATTCATATGTCACAGTTTGAGAGTCACTTCCTTCTTCATCTATCTCACGCATGTGCGGCAGCAAAGTTGACTTGTACAGTTTGAGAAGCGCTGGCCAAATAAAGGTGATAAGCAGAAAATAGAGCGAACTTCATTATGGCGAGACTGACCGTGAAATTTGAGTAATTATGATCTTCTTGGCATTGAACTTGAATTTGAAACAGCTGCTGGGTGAAGACCAGAGAACAAAATGCAACAGCGAAGCTTTTCGAGATGCGCTACACCGAAGTGGTCCGGCATGCCGCTTACGTAGGGACTTTTTCTACACACTCGTTGCACAGTGGTCGGACTTGTATGGAAGTATGCGACAGAAATAGTTATACGTGTCCTCCAGGTTTATAATTCAAACTGTAAGCCTTTAACAATAGTAAAATACTATATTGAAAAATTTGGGCGTGGTCATACGCCCATACCACCCATTTACATACCTATACCTATATTTTGAATAAAATATAATTTCTTAAAATACTTCTGAATACTAAATTTATTAACAAAAATTATAAAGAAAATATTTAAATGCATTTTAAAAACAGTAATTAATTAATCCTCAAAAATTTCAAAAACAGACTCCTTTAATAAAGTTTTTTTTTTTTGCAAGGTAGTTTTCTTAATCCACTTATGAGAGGATCTGAACTTAGTAGAGATCTATTTAGATGGTCTGAGTTAGTTGCGGATCGCGAGATTTTTTTAGTATGTTGAAATCTGTATTTTTTTTAATATCTTTATCTCTCAGAGAGCTCTCTAATCGATACTAATCTCTGTTAATAGTGCCATTTAGAGCACACCACTTTTGAAAAATTAACTTGTAGGAAATGGTGCATTAAAAATAATTTTCTGTTGCCAATTCAAATGAACCAAAATAAACATAAGTAATAATAAATAAAACGCAAACGAATTTGACATTTACCACACATATAACAATAACTTACACATACCAGAGCATATAACATGGAAAGCACAAACAATAAAACACAAATACCTGCTGCTACCCGTTTGTTTTAAAAAGATAATTTATTTATGATATGATCGACATGCTTCAAAGTGTAAAATTTTGATTTCGGTTTTTTTATTTTTGTCGTATGGGAGCGACCACTGTGCGTTGGCGAAACTTATATAATTATTAACTGCGTGTCAAAACTGTCTGGCTCAAACATCACTTGGCCATACACATTAGGATTTTTATAAATTCTGCGATTGATCACTGCACTGCTCACTACATTAAATTGGCATAATTTCCACTTTTAGCACTTAGCAGACAATTTGATCTTGATCGGGGTTGCTTTTGGTGATGTTAAAGGTGCTAACTGGTCCGGAGGCCACTCAGCACCTAAGCCGAGGCGTGGCCAACACTTCCTTCTGTCATGTATCGCGTCCAAACCACGATTAAGACAAGGTTTTCAATCCACCAGTTGGGACCCTTAGTCGAAGAAGGCGCAGTGCACCGTATTGGGGTTTCCACGGGCACTATAAAATACTTAGGTTTTTTATACCCTTGGAGAGGGTATATTAAAATTGTCCGGATGTTTGTAACGCATAGAAGGAAGCATCTCCGACCACATAAAGTATATATATTCTTGATCAGCATGCCGAGCTGAGTTGATATAGCCATGTCCGTCTGTCCGTCTGTCCGTCCGTCTGTCCGTCCGTCTGTTTCTATGCTATCTCCTCCTTCAGTTTTAAAGCTATCGTAACCAAACTTTGCACGAAGTCTTTTGGTATAAATACGCTGCACATTTGTCGGAACCGGCCGGATCGGATGACTATAGCATATAGCTGCCATAGGAACGATCAGTTGAAAAACTAGTTTAAGTGAGAAAAGTTTTTAATGATTTCACATAATTTCACCAAGACTTGTCGAAATCGGACAACTATATAGTATAGCTGCCATACAAAAGTTAGGTCTGAAAAAAAGTCTTAGTGAGAAAAACTTTTTTGTTTTCAATGTTATCGCTCCACAACCTCGATTAAGTTTTCAAGGTTTCTCACCAAAATTTTTCGAATTGAAAAGTCTGAAAAAAGTCTTAGTGAGAAAAACTTTTTTGTTTTCAATGTTATCGCTCCCAACGCTCGCATTTATAAGTTTTCAATGATTTCACATAATTTCACCAAAATTTTTCGAAATCGGACTACTATATAGTATAGCTGCCATTCAAAAGTAAAGTCTGAAAAAAAGTCTTAGTGAGAAAAACTTTTTTGTTTTCAATGTTATCGCTCCCAACGCCCGTATTAATAAGTTTTCAATGATTTTACATAATTTCACCAAAATTTTTCGAAATCGGACCACTATATAGTATAACTGCCATACAAACTGTCAGGCACATATCAAGCTCCAAGGGTATATAAACTTCGGTCGAGCCGAAGTTAGCTTGCCTCTATTTTTTTTTTTCATTTATACACTTACTTTCAAAATTTGAAATAGTATATACCTTTGAGTAAAAGAATACCGGAATTGAGTATGTGTGGGGTTATATTTCGCACGCTAAGTCTCTGTCCACTTATCACCCGGGTACAGTATATGCAATCACGTGGTTCGGTTAAAATTGACTTTGACACAGATTTTGGGGTTTCTTAGTCCAAGCGCTAATCTCAAGCAATGAAGTGTTAGCATCGATGTGGGCTATATATATAAGCCACTCAAAAGCTTTTCTATTAGAGAGACAGACGATGTTTTCCCTATTGCGGTCTCTTTCTGCTCCGCAGCATAGACATGGACAGCGTGTGAGAGGCGCAAGAGCATAACTGGATAATCGTATGATCTTAGCCCACTGCGACGTTGCCTTGAGTGAAAGCTCGTCCATAGCAAAACTTTCAACTGAGCTTTACTTTAAATTCTTTCTTTTGAATACCGTAGAGCGCTTTGGTTTAGAGAGAGTTGCGTTTTACGATAAAGTTAAGGTATGTCGTTAAATTTGAATTACTTATTTTGAAACTGGCCACTACACTTTAGACCTGGTAAATCCACCACAGACCAGATATTCACATTGCGCCAAATCTTGGAGAAGACCTATGAGAGAAACATCGAAAATCACCATCTTTTTATCGATTACAAAGCCGCTTTCGACACGCCGATAAGGTCAAGGTTTTTCGAAGCCCTGTCTACTTTAGGTATTCCAGCAAAGTACGTTCGACTTTGCATGATGACGTTGAGAAGCACTCAAAGCTCCGTCAAAATAGGAACGAACCTCTCCGAGCCTTTTGATACCAAAAGAGGTTTTAGGCAGGGTGACATCTTATCGTGTGACTTCTTTAATCTGCTGATGGAGTATATACTGCGCCAGTGCCCAAATGCCAACAGATCGGGCACCATCTTTAATAAAGATGTAATGCTACTCGCATATGCCGATGATATTGACAAACCGAACAGGCAGTAAGCAAGGCGTTTTCAGAGATTGAGAAGCAGTCTGAACTAATGGGTTTAGCGGTAAACGAGGACAAGACGAAGTACCTAGTGTCCTCGAAACAGAAGTACACACGACTTGGGCAATCTGTTGCAATGGGAGAGTACAACTTTTAAGTTGTACAGGACTTTGTCTACCTCGGAACGATGATAACCGGCGACAACAACATCAGCCTGGAAATTCGAAGAAGAATCACGCTCGCAAACCGATGCTTTTACGGGCTAAGTAGGGAGCTCAAGAGCAGAAACCTCAAGCGAAGAACAAAAATAGCGCTATATAAGTCGCTTTTGTCGCTATTGATGGGCAATATCATCAGCGGATGAGGCGGCGATTGGCGCTTTCGAGCAAAAGATTCATCGCAGGATGTATGGACCTTTGAAAGTTGGCGAGGATTTTCGCATCCGAAGGAATGACGAACTGTATGAGCTCTATGGGGATACTAGTCTGGTCAAGCGCATAAAGCAACAGCGGCTGCGCTGGCTGGGACATGTTACCCGTATGGATGATCAAGCTCCAGCAAAAATGGTCTACAAGAGGAATGCGAAAGAACTGGGACAAGGCAAGGTGGGACGACCACCTCTAAGGTGGGACGACCAGGTGCGGAAAGACATTTCCAAGCTTGGCGTGAAAAACTGGTGCCAGCTCGCACGGAGCAGAAGCGACTGACGGACATTAGTTGCAGCGGCCGAAACCGTCAAACGGTTGTGATGCAAGCATCGGGCCAATAAAGAAGAAGAAGAAAGAATTGTTTTGATTATGTAATAGTATTCACAATATTCATAATATTGAAAATAAGTTGTTAATATTTTAAATAAAATAGAACTCAGAAGTGCATTTAACATTTTTTACTTAAATTAATATTTTGATTAGAAAGCTTCTGCTCTATCCAAGACTTTAATTTAACGGTATCAATAAAAACTGCAGGTTTATTCTCATCACCGCTATCTCTGCTCCACAAGCCGATAAGTAAAGACTGGGTATCAACGGAGAAACGACTGGGTTCCCCGGGACACACAAGTGGCGCTCCGAATGCATTTTTAAGTCCGAACTTGTCCCCAAAAGCCCTAAAAACAGTAGATTTCTGCTCTTCACGAGGTAGTACAACCATCGTTCTCTCTTTAAGAATATGTTGGCCGTTGTCTCCGTAAGCAGTCCAACCACTGGTCACACATTTATTTTCGGTAGGTTTCACAGCGGGAATGCAAATCGGTCCAATGTAATTGCGGGGCTCAAAAGCGTCCTCCAAAATGAGGATTGCTATATTATTATCCAAATTTACTAGGTTAAAATTTTCATGTCGGATAATAGTCTTTACTCCAATGTCCACATGGGGTAACAGCTCATTTGTTGTCCCCAAATCCCATTCCCCAGCCCTGGCAATGAATTTTGTATATGGATTCAACACATAAGACGCTGTAGTTAGGACTACCTTGTTGTGGATTAGGACTCCCGTAGTCAGGTAAGAGCCTGTATTTTTGTCAAAAATGGCTATGGTCCATGGATATTCACCAAAATTGGCCTCATTATCTTTGGCATCCATTATGGTCATGGACACGCCATCGGGATTTCCGACTCCGTACTTTGTTTGCATTATTACACTATTATGATACGGATTGGGTATCTGAAACATGAAGAAATTTTAACACTAGACGATATTTCTGGCTCAGTTGACTCACCTTGTCGGTGTCGTTGCTGCTACAGCAAACCTCTAGATAGTGACAAATGCTGTTTGATTGTAGACATATTTCTATTCTCGAATCCGATCTTGCTGTCTCATCTATCTGGGCCTTGTTTGGTTTGCATTCCCAGGTTTTTACGCAAAATTTCTCATCCTCCTTCCCAAACCCGCAAGAACGTTTTGGAGGTTCTGTTGGTCTGGGAGTTGTCGTCGTACTTGGGGTTGTAGAGGTTGTAACGATTGGGGTAGTTGTTGGGGGTCTTGTTGTTGTAGTTGGCAGTCTTAAAAGACTTAAATCTACATTTATCCTGTGTTTGGGTGCACGTGTAGTTTCGCCAGTTTGGTGACTTATTTTTGATCCTGATGTTCCGATTCTTGAGTCCTTGATTTGTTTGTTGTGCTCCATTAACCCTTCAGTTGTATGGGACCAGCTAAAGCCAGCGTTAGTTCCAGCTCCAATTTGGCTGAGCATTAATATCAAACCGAAAACTACTACAATTATGCGAAGCATTTCAAAGAAAAGCTACACTTTTTCTTTCTGCTAAATATTAAGAGCACCCGCCAGATGCTGGCAAACAATGTGATTTGACTCGAGTTGTACGATTGATTTGTACAAATTTAAACCCGCAATTTTATTGCTTTTATGCGATTTGTGATAAGCCGCAACGCATATGAGTCAACAGTAGCGCACATATATATTTTATACTTTGCAAATTGACACACAACTAAAAAATGTAGAAATTAAAAAAGAAAACATTCGGGTGTGTTCGAAAAATCTTTCGACATCTTCATACAAAAGAGAAACTAAACTAAGAGTACTATATAGAGTATATGTAAAATGATTCGATACCAGCAGGAGTGGATCTAGGAATTGGCTAAGAGAGAGGCTAAGGGCACTTAAGAAATTTATTTTTACAACGAAAAATTTTAATTTATTTATGCAATTTATATCTTTTTTACATTTTGTATGAGATTATTAAAAGGGAATTTAGTCTGATATGTGACATGTTTATAATACTTAAAAACAGCAATCTTCGACCGCCCAATGTTGAGTCGGTTGCCAGACACGAAGGTAGTTTTTCAATCTTTCAAACAAAAATTAGGCAACAATTTTTTAACGTTCGGAAAATTTTTTCTAATTTCTTAGATATCATCAGCTGTGTGGCCTTGAGTGCATTCTGGGGTTATTTTTAAATCTGAGTTCTCACAACTCTTTTGATATATCATAAATTCATGTGTCAGCTCGGTTTCGGTGAAATTATTCATTATACAATGATTTAAACTGCGTGCTTTGAACAATGTGCTGAAATCAAACACTCTAGTGACAGAATGTCAAGTAATTTTTGTTTGAATCTGAAACCCAAAGAAGAAATCATGAAATCCACAGAAAAAGAGTAAGTGTACGGATAAAAAGTTAAATATGGGCATTTCCGCCAAATGGTAAGCCTGGACCGAAAAATAAAATTTAATGACATTTTTATATTTAATTATTTAACATGCAAAACATATGCTATGTTTACAAAATCTCTTCATTGCAATCAATTAAGAAGAAAAAAAATGCATAGAGACCAAAAAAGTTCGATTAACGGTTAATTTTTATCTTGCTTTTTCTAACCGTACGTTCGCGACCGGTAATTAATTCAATTTAAAAAAAACCAATCGAGAAATTTTTCTGTGTAAACACTCGATAGAAAGCTACATTAATCCTCTTTTATAATAAATTATGAGCTTTAGAATATTCCGTTCCATTTCGCAGAATTTTGCATTTCACCAGATTAAGCCAAAGTCGACTTCTATTCCGTGTACGTTCGCGACCTCATGTTTATTGCTATTATTATGAAATCTAAAACTCGATAAGCCCCGTCTTTTGCACTAAACACAGAGCTAACAAAATGCAAAAGAAAACTGGGAATAATTTTTGTTTTCTGTCTTTTTTAGTCTTTTTTGTACATCAAAAGCGTACAAACGTACGTTCGCGACCCGCGGAAATGCCCATATGCCATTAAGAGGCTGTACCATCTTACATCGAAAAAGCATCTTATTCTTGGTGCGTATGTTGTTGCGGTTTTTTTGTTTTGGAGGTCAGCAAGTTTCTTGGTTGCTTAAAAATTACATCAAAAGATGATTTATTTTTCTTGTTTCAAGTAACATTTCAATCACATTGGCGACGCGAGCTCAGGCTGATAATATCTGAAGTTCTGGAGTCTGAAGAGTCCTTCTGAGTGTCAAAATAGCAGCATTGTCAGCAGTAAAAACTTGCGAGAGATCAGAAACTCAGTTTTTAATAATGTAAAGCTGAGT
This sequence comes from Lordiphosa clarofinis, assembly GCA_018904275.1. Taxonomy (NCBI): domain Eukaryota; kingdom Metazoa; phylum Arthropoda; class Insecta; order Diptera; family Drosophilidae; genus Lordiphosa; species Lordiphosa clarofinis. The sequence continues at coordinate 570,598 of JAEIGQ010000086.1, forward strand.
TCCCCAGCCATAGTCTCTTGGGACCGAACACACTCAACACTTCACACCAAGGGTCAGCAACAATTACATAATTTCTTAACAGAACCTCGTTATCTGTTTTACTTTCACAACAACAACAAAAATTGATAGATTTAATTTGACCAATTAACTATCGAATAAAAAAACTTAAACAGAGCGCAATAAGTAAAGCATAAGGGGGGGTCAAAATTTGTTTCGTGAATAACTTCGCTGTTGCTCAGATCTGATTGTGCGTTTCAGAATAGATAGATTAAGGGCCTAAGATAATATAAGTTAAGCGACGAGGGGGGGGAATGTTGCAAATCTGAAACAATCTTGATCTGCGTACATGCAAAAATTTGTATCTTTATCTCTTATAGTCTCTGAGATCGACGCGTTCATACAGACAGACGGACGGACAGACAGACGGACAGACGGGCGGACGGACAGACGGACATGGCTAAGTCGACTCGGCTGTTGATGCTGATCAAGAATATATATCCTTTATAGGGTCGGAAATGCTTCCTTCTTCCTGTTACTTGATTGTTTTTTGATTGTTTTTTATATCAAGTTTTCTATTTATTTAATTTGAGGAACATCATTTTTTTAACAGATTGTGCAGGTTGCATCTTAAATCCGTCATTACTAGCAATGAGCTGAAAATGCCCCTCTTCACTGAAACTTGGGTAGCAGGCACAGAATGCAGTACCTTAGCCAATCCGTACAGGCTCGGACATGAGTCCGATAACCTCGCGGAATGTAATGCAACATGTCACCGAAAAATATGAGGGGGAAAAGTCCGTCTCAAAGAATCGGCTAAAAAATACGATGCTTTCGCTTAAAATAGACATCGCTTCCCGACACTCTAAGGGCACATAGGGTGAAATCGGTTGGTTTTAGCGAAATCAAGCCATTGAAGTGAAGATATTGGGTATAATTAAGCTGCATCGGAAACACACAGGGCTGAACTTGAGCATGGAATATTAAAGACCATCGAGTGCTTAACGGAAGACGCCTTGTGCGTATGTCCGTCTGTCTATCCGTATAACCGAAGAGATCTCAGAGATGCTAAGTGGGGTGGCTGATGGTGAGTGGCAAGCGGAACAAACACCACGCGTCGGTCGGTCGGGTCCGGTGCCTCGGTCGTGTCTCTCACACCCAACTCCCCACCCCCTATAATTATTTTTTAAGTCTTTTATTTTTAGAATTTTTCGCAATCGGATCAAGTACTGATTCAAAATTGATATTCTCTATTTTATCTCTGAGTGTACAAAGTACATTAAAACCGGGCTTGATCGACTTTATTATCCGCTACTCGTAGAGTAAAAAGGGTATAATAAAGTCGTGCAAAAGTATGTAACAAGCAGAAGGAATCATTTCCGACCATATATAGTGATTATATTCTTGATAGCATTGTCTACACACAGATCAAGTTTGTCTGCCCGCTCCCGCGCCCACAATAAAAAAATGTTCTCTTCGCAATATTTATAATCCCTAAAATTTTCATTAAGATCGGATAATGAATAGCCGAGTTAAAAATTTTGCATACTTTACGGATGTCCTCACACACTACCAAACATTTCTTCCTATTAGTAACGGGTATATCAAAGTCGGTTACAGCTTACTTTAACTTACGCTCTCTTTTTACTTGTTTTTAATTTTTATTTGTTTGGTATTTTGACATTGTGTATTTATACTTATACATAAATCTGTAGGCCCGACTGTCAGACATATTAAGCAGGTGCCCGCTGAAAAAGAAAATTTGTAAATTTTTACCCCAATGTGGGTGAAAACAACAAAGAAAAGTTTGAATGGGGCAGATAAATGAGCTATGGCGCGACAGAGAGTGAGGAAGGAGTAAATGGGGGAAGGGAAAGAGTGTTGAGAGTGGGAAAAGTGGAGTGCAAGGAAAAGACCAAATATCAAAAGGATGGACGACCCAGCAGCGCAACCTGTCACGTTTGACGGAGCAGGCTGGCTGTTTGGAGTCAAAATCCTTAAATGTAAGGACGACCTCACCCTCAAGTGGGTCACCAGCGTCGTTGCAGACATGGGAAGCCCATGGGAGGGTGCCCAGCTGGAAGTAGTTGACAGAACTTGTATTCCGTCAGTGCCGAAAGCGAAAGTACTCTTCCCAAGGGTTGTACCAAAGGAGCAGGCGCTGAAACTATTAAGGTGGCAAAACCCAGACGTGCCAACAGCTGACTGGAAGGTACTGCATGTTGCTAAGCCCGACAAGAACGGGCAGCACATGGTCCTCCAGATCAACAAGGACGCCGATGATTTGCTCTACCCTAAATTCGGGAAGATGGCGTGGGGAGTAGGAAGCGTGCACCTACGACTCAAAAGCGCCATCCCGAAGACAAGAACGAGCACACGCTAGAGGCTGGAGAGGTCGAGAAAGACCTAGGCATCGACGAGATGGTCGATAAAGCCAGCAGCCTCGATATAACGGAGGTAGAGACCGAAAGGGATGAGGAATCAGCCACAGCAGCTGACCCACCCAGTATGGAGGACGATGAGGATGTGGACGCAACCATGGTAGTTGACCCATCCAGGCCTGGGGACGCCGACAACGACCATGCAGTTGAAGGTCCTCCAGGTCAACTTGCATAAAAGCAAGCTTGCGTCGGCGGAGCTCCTATTAACCCTTGAGACAGGGCCCGCCGAAGTGGCCTTAGTTCAGGAACCTTGGATTGCGGCAGGGAACAAGGTCTCAGGGCTAAGGTCACAAAACTACAACGTTTTCTATCCCACCGCAGTAAGTAAGGCAAGGACGGCCATTCTGGTAAGAAAAGGCATCTATGCTTACCTTATGTCTAATTACAGCACGGATGACCTCACAGTTGTGGCCCTGGAAGGTCGCGATGATGAGCCAATACTATTGGCATCCTGCTACATGGCACACGAGCGAGAGTCGCCACCGCCCGAGCTCGAACACTTAACGGCTGAGGCGAGCAGGAGAAAACAACCACTCGTCGTCGGAACGGACGCCAACGCACATCACACCGTGTGGGGTAGTCCAGACATCAATGACAGAGGTGAGTCACTCTTAAGCTTTATCCTACAAACTAACCTTAAAATAGAAAACGTTGGAGATGTGCCCACATATGTGGGACCAACATCGGCCAATGTCCTAGACCTAACTCTGACCTTAGGGAATAGTACACAGGCATCAGAATGGAGAGTCCTTGATAGAAACTCCTTCTCAGACCACAAGTACATCCAATTTAAGATCGAGTTCAACCACAACCAAACCAGAAACGCCTATAGGAACCCCCGAACACAGACTGGGTGAAGTACCTTAGAACGGTAGAATCAAAACTACCAAAGCCAACGAGTATCTGCTCGGTAGGCGACATTGAGAGGTCCGTGGAGACGCTCACAGCCAACCTAACCGCAGCATACAAAACCTCCTGCAAACTCACAGTTAGCAAAAGGAGAACCAGACCCCCCTGGTGGACCCCAGCGCTGAAAGAGCAGAGGAATGACGTGCAAGAATGCTTCAAACTCGCCAAACAAGCGGATGAGCAAATAATCTGGGAGGAATACAAGATTAGACTTCGCGTCTTCAAAAAGAAGTACGGAAGGCAAACAGAACTCTTGGAGAAACTTCTGCTCCAGCATAAAGAAGGTCTCCGAAACAGCTAGACTCAGGAAACTGCTTTCAAAGCATCCACCCATGCAGAGTCAGCTAAAAACGAACGACGGACACTGGACAGAAAGCAGCAGGGAAGCAACATGTGCTCTTTTTGATGCGCACTTTCCAGGCTGCACTCCAGTCACTGAGGCAGATACGCCTCAAGACCTACACACGCAACAAGTCAGCATCCCAGACGATATCATCACTCCAGAAAAAGATCCGATGGGCGATCGACTCGTTCGCGAGTTATAATCCCCAGGGCTAGATGGAATATTCCCAGCCATGCTAAAAAACGATCAAATGCGCAATCGTCCCATGGCTACGATCCATTTTTTATAGCATGCTTGAGGTGGAGCTATGTACCTGTGGCCTGGAGGACAGCACGCGTTGTATTCCTGCCCAAGCAGGGAAATGCAGTCACGTGCAACCAAAAGACTACAGGCCCATCAGCCTCACATCATTCCTGCTCAAAAACAATGGAGAAGCTACTGGACCTTCACATAAGAGAAGGCATGAACCTGACCTTGAGGGAAACCAGCACGCCTACACGAAAGGGAAATCGGTGGAAACAGCGCTACACTCCTAGTAGCCACCATCGAGAAGGCACTGTACCATCAAGAATTTGCCCTGGGAGCATTCCTTGACATTTCGGGTGCATTCAACAACGTCACTACAGAAGCAATAATGCGAAGCCTAAGAGCCCTAGCAATACACACGGCATTGGACTCCTGGATATATAACCTGCTGAGCTGCAGAAGAGTACAAGCCGAGTGGGTACCACAACCATTACAAGAGAGGCACACGGCGGAACGCCCCAGGGCGGAGTCCTGTCACCTCTTCTATGGAACCTTGTGGTCAACGAATTACTTAAAAAATTTCGCAGGAAAGCACCCAAGATAACCGCATAGCCGACGACATAAGCATAATTATTATGGGGAAATGTCCATCGACTGTCAGCTCAATCATGGACTCTACTCTCGAGAGATACTAAAGTGGGCCACAGAAGCCGGACTTAGCATCAATGCGGAGAAGACGGACCTCATTCTCTTCACCAAGAGATACAAGGTACCGCAATGGACTCCACCCACGATAAATGGAACACCGCTAACGCCAAAAACAACGTAAAATACCTTGGAGTAGTAATCGATAGTAAACTATCCTGGAGACTCAATGTGGAGGAAAGGGTGAAAAGGCAACCAATGCGCTATATGCATCCCAGAAGATGCTAAGCAGCACTTGGGGCCTATCACCAAGACTAACACACTGGCTCTTCATATCAGTTATACGACCGATACTACTACACGGTATATTGGTATGGTGGCAAGCCACAGAGAAGTCCACATATCTAAAGCTGATGGAAAAGGCCCAGCGGCAGGCACTGGTCTGCATAACGGGGCGCTGCGGTCTACTCCAACAAAAGCACTGGAACACATCCTAGGTGTCAACCCTGGACATCCAAGCACGCCTCACTGCACACAGGACGGCCCAACGTCTTTGCGCGGCTGGCACCATGGCTCTACAAAGCTATGGACACAGCACAGTGGGCAGAGAGATCAACAGTAGCACGGACTACATGATCCCAAAAAACCAACTTTACAGGCGCATCAGCATTACTGGGACCAGAAGACTGGCGTACAGGGCTGGCTCAGGAAGCAATGCACCTTTCACGGACGGCTCAAAGATGGCCTCAGGAGTCGGAGCCGCCGTGTACTGCAAGGAACTCTAATATTCTACAAACTGCCAAACCACTGCACTATATTCCAGGCGGAAGTTTTCGCCATAAGGGAAAGCAGCCGAATTGGCAGAATTACACGCACCAAACGATCAAATCAACATATACGTAGACAGTCAAGCGGCAATCAAAGCAATGCAGAGTCACGCCATCAACTCCAAAATGTTCTGGCAAGCAGAGAAGCATTAGATTCCCTCAGCACCTCCAGCAAGGTGCAAATCTACTGGATTCCCAGCCACCAGGGCATCGATGGAAACGAAATGGCGGACACTCTTGCAAAAAGCCGGGGTCGCACTAAGCCGAGAAGCAACACTAAATATACCTACTCCTACAGACGCTATACAGCAAGATGGAGGAGATAGCGGAGAAAGAAGCAGAGGAAAAGTGGAAGAACACGACCGGCTGTAGAATCTCTAAAATTATGTGCAATAAGAGAGACAAAAACTCACGCACTATACGCTGCAGCTCCAAAGAAGAGACTGCAGACTGCTTATAGGCATATTAACTGGTCACTGCCTAGCAGCCGCTCACGCGATAAAGCTAGGCATCACGACAGCAGACACCTGCAGGAAATGCAAGGAACCTGGAGTGGCAGAATTTTTAAAACCCCCCACCTCTACCCCCCCCCCACCCCCCCCCGCGATAAAAAAATAAAAACCCCCCCCCCCCCCCCCCACCCTCCTTTTTATAGGCACCCAAGATCCCCCCAAACTTTTTTTTTTTTTTTATAAAACTATAATAAAATTAAATTATTAATTTATATAATAATAACAAACAACCAACCCCCCCCACCTATTTTTTTGTTTTTTGTTTGCGCCCCTTGTGGGGGCCGGCGGGAATAACTAACAAAACGGATGTCCTCACACACTACCAAACATTTCTTCCTATTAGTAACGGGTATATCAAAGTCGGTTACAGCTTACTTTAACTTACGCTCTCTTTTTACTTGTTTTTAATTTTTATTTGTTTGGTATTTTGACATTGTGTATTTATACTTAAACATAAATCTGTAGGCCCGACTGTCAGACATATTAAGCAGGTGCCCGCTGAAAAAGAAAATTTGTAAATTTTTACCCCAATGTGGGTGAAAACAACAAAGAAAAGTTTGAATGGGGCAGATAAATGAGCTATGGCGCGACAGAGAGTGAGGAAGGAGTAAATGGGGGAAGGGAAAGAGTGTTGAGAGTGGGAAAAGTGGAGTGCAAGGAAAAAACCAATTTGAATTAAATTATAATTTAGTAGAGGCTTTTATGAAGGGATGTTTGTCGAAGATTTATTTAAAGTAATGCTCTTTCTTTAATTTATGGGACAGACTTGAGAATCAATAGGTTCCCAGTCATAAGCAAGCAGTGCTGATACTTTTGTGAAATGCACAATCTTCACATAATAACTAGATAGCTACACCCGAAATTTACTATGTGGTCACGCAGGGGTGGTATGTATTCAGCAACCACTTGACGTGAAGAATTTGATATATAAATCCAGTGTTTTTGAGCGCCTAGAAAATTTGGGTGGGGATGGGAATGGAAATAATTTAACTCGTGTTTAGGCCACTGCACTTACCACGCATGATATTAAAAAAATTTTATCTTTTGTGATGCTAGATAAAACCACACATTTTCTACAATTACTTTAAGTCTTGGACGCAGACTAAGTCGCTGCGGGCTCATCTAGTATTTTATATATTCTTAAATCAACTGTTAATCAAAATATAAAAGGAGAACGGCCGGACGGACAAAACCAACTCTCAGACTTCAATATAGCTCGGCATTTGCTTTTTTCTTTGTAGTTGGAAAGGCGTCTGGAAACTTGAAATTAATTGCAGGGAATGCAGTTCAAAGTCCTTACATAAAAAGAGTACTGGCAACTGAGCCACCCAGTTAGTAGAATTTTTGTGAAAGAGTGATCTGAAAAAACGTCTGTTTTCACTTGCTCCAGACCGTATCCGAACCAGAGTAAGCAGGTTCAAAATGACTCAGAACCCTATTTCTGAAAACATTTGAGCAGTAAACCGAAAATTCGGTGTGTTATTGCAGCCAATCGTCGGGTGTACAACTATCTAAAAGATAAGTAATACTTAAAAGTATACATTATGATTTATTGAATAATTTTATTAAACATTGTTGCGTTAAAGCTAATAGTACGAATGTTCTCATGAATAAGGTATAAACATACTTTTAAGTGTTAACAACTTTTACACATTGTGGAATTTTGAAACTGATTTACATTGACTTAACAATTTTTTTTCAAAGTGATTTTTTGATTAGCAAGTTTCCGCTGTATCCAAGACTTGAATTTGACGACATCAATAAACTCTGCAGGAGTTCTCTTATCACCGCTATCTTTGCTCCACAAGCCGATAAGTAACTGAGCATTAACTGAAAAAAGACTGCGTTCTTTTGGACACACAAGTGGCGCTCCGACAGCATATGTAAGTCCGGAGTTGGACTGCTCACCAAATGCCTTAAATACTGTCGAATTCCCTTTACTGGGTTGTACAAACATCATCCTCTCTTTAAGTATATGTTGGCCGTTGTCAGCGTAAGCTCTCCAAGCACTGGTCGCACATTTGGTTTTTCGAGGTTCCATTGCGGGAATACAAATTGGTCGGATGTAGTCGCGGGGCTCAAAAGAGTTCTCCAAAATGAGGATTGCTATATTATAATCCAAGTTTACTAAGCTAAAATTTTCATGTCGGATCGTAGTTTTAACTCCAATTTCCACATAGGGTAACAGCTCATTTGTCGTCTCCAAATCCCATTCCCCCGCCCTGGCTATGAATTTTGCATCTGGATTCGACACATGAGCCGCTGTGGTAAGGACTACCTTGTAGTGGATTAGGGCACCCAAACATGATAGCTTGTCCGAATTATTGCTAAAAATGGCTACGGTCCAGGGATATTCACCAAAATTGGCCTCGTTATCGTTGGCATCCATTATGGTCATGTACACGCCATCGGGATTGGAGGCTCCGTATTTTGTTTGCATGGCCCTACCAGTGTAGGGATTCGGTATCTGAATGATGAACAAATTTTAATATTTTAGTATACTTCTGGCTGAGTTGACTTACCTTGTCGATGTCCTCGCTCTTACAGCAAACCTCTAGATAGTGACAAACTCTTCGTATATTTAGAGATATTTTTATTGTTGAATCCGATCCTATTCTCTCATCAGTCTGGTTCTTGGTCGGGGTGCACTCCCAGAACTTTACGCATAGTTCATCAATTCCAAAGCCGCAAACACGATCTGGAGGTTTAGTTGGTTTTAGAGTGGTCGTCGTAGCTGGGGTTGTGGTGGTTCTAACGATTGCGACTGTTGTTGTCGGTGGTTTTGTTGCTTTTGTTCCATATGTACGTTTCTTTCCAGCAGCTCCACAATGGCATGTCAAAAGCATCAAACCGAGGACTACCATAAAAATGCACTGCATTTCAAACAAACCGGTAGTGTACACTTTGGATATTCTGAATATTGATAACTTTCTTCAAACGCAGACGATCTTGTACTGATCCAATGAGCTTTGAATCGAGTTCATTATATTTTATAAAATTTTGTCAAGCAATTTAATTTTGTGGTTAATGCGTAATAACCAGAAAATATTTGGATGAGTAAGGACTACGAGGAGTGCTCTTTAGGTTCTGTCAAAGTAATTCATTTCTTTAGTAAGTTGCAATCAAAAACTTTTTTGTTTTCAATATTAGCGCCATTAAACTCGGTCATTTTTGATATTATATGATTGTAAGCCTATCTGTGAAGTTTGATCGAAACCGCTAACCGTTGAAGCGATCTTTTTTAAATGTATTTAAACTTAGGCACAGACGAAATTAGCTTTTAGCTTTTTCTATTTGAGTGATCCGAGTATTTTGTAAAAAACTGGAATTTCAAAAGGTAACCAATAGAGTGATTTTTTTATTCTTCCAAATCTTGGTAACTGCGACCGCATGTCCCTCCATATTCTTTCTATGTTCTGTGCGCTTTTGTATCAGGATCAACAAAGTTCTCAGAGTGATTTACTGATTGACGTCGAAATCCCTCTACCTCTAGGCAAATGCAGCCGTGATTCTGGGCAAAATGAAAAACATCCACATTCTTTAAATCAAATGTTTTTTTTAAGATGCTATCGCGACTTTGACAATTTATTTTTCGATGATGCACCGGAATGCAGAGTTTAAGCCCCATACGGAGTACGACGAAAAATTCGTTTTTTTACAGTATTTCACATAAATAGAAACACTTTCTAACAGCACATGAACATCAAAGCAAAGCAAAAGTATGTAACAGGGAGAACGAATCATTTCCGACCATATGAAGTATATGGGCTAATCCTGCGTTGCGGACGTTACATTTGTACGCAAATTTGCTTCTTAAAATTGACACAGCTGGCGTCCACTTTGGTATATTTGAAATACCTTTGGTGCAAAATGCAGTTCTTTGGGAGTACTTTCAAACCTAATTTAAGATAATAGGTTATCTGTTTTTGAAAAAAAGTTATGCTTGTTTAAAGTTCCGTTGCGGACGTTACAAAAAATGGAAGTCGACTTTGAGGCTTATGTGCATTTCCACATTTTTTAGCGAATTTTGCATAATAAACAAAAAAAAGTCTAATGACAAAAAATTTAGTAGAATATATGACCAATTCAACCCAGCTTTCAAAAGAATGATAAGTGGTCCCGTTATTACAATATCTTAATTTTTGTGCTGTTGCGGACGTTACGTTGCGGACGTTACACTTTTTCCATTGACCCAAATAGTATAAAAAAAAAAAAAATTTTTTTCATCCGATTGACTTGAAACTGGGTTTGTAAGCTTAGTACGCGAAATAGTTCGACACGTGATTTCCAGATTTTGAAAAATCCGCCCACGAGGAAAATTTCCGTAAAATTCTGCTTGCAAAAAAATTATTTTTCATCCGATTGGCTTGAAATTCAGTTTGTAATGTTAAAACTCGAATTCATTTGGGTTTTCATTTTCCGATGTTGAAAATACCGATTTTTATCGATATTTATCAAGTATTAATATTATTATTATTTAAACACACTTTTTGTTACTTTGAGGTTATGTTTTTCGGATTCTCGACAACCTAGAGCAATTTAGAGCCCAGATTCAGACTCAGCAGGCAATAATCCATTATAAACACCTATTTCCACCTCAAATAAAAAAAAAAATGTTTAGCATTTTCTTGCCGTTGCGGACGTTACACATTTTCACATTAACTTTTTTCAAAAATATGTGTAATAAAGGTATATTTTTTTTTTTCATCAGTTTAAAGGGCATAAAAAACTCTGTTTATAAAGTAAGTTTGGATAACCGAATTATAAAAATTCATTCTGCTAAATTAAAAAACCCAATTTTCCGTTGCGGACGTTACACACAGTAAACCGATTTTTAGTTTAAATTTTTAATATATATTAGATATCCTACAAATATAATGAGTACCTTAAATTAAAGGAAATTAAACAAACTTTAAGTTTTGCTAAGCGGAAAATACTATAACGACTGTTTTTACCATTTTTGTGACCAATAAAAAAACCCCTTTTTTTCAAGAATTAATAGAAGCAAGAGGAAGGTGTAGGTATGCCTCTGCCAAGAGCAGACAAACCACCGTAGAACACTATGGCTTACATATTTTGAAGCTTGAATATGTACCCTATTATTCCATTAACAAACATTTGGATTTTGGACAACTTTAAATTTCAACCCTTGGTTTAAAAATTTTCGGATTAGCCCATATATATTCTTGATCAGCATCAACAGCCGAGTCGATATAGCCATGTCCGTCTGTCTGTTCGTCTGTCCGTCCGTCCGTCCGTATGAACAAACAGATCTCAGAGATGGTAAGAGATAGTGGTTTGACATGTATGGGACAAATGCTTCTTATACTGGCAGTCAGATCAAGTTAATTTTCAATTTTTGCCACGCCCTCTCCCGCCCCCGCAATTTTTAAAAACGTTATATCTCCTACAGTTTTGAAGATAGTACCTTCTGGAGATAGTTAGTAATTAGCAAAATGTATCGATTTGCTGAAGAAATAATAAAGATCGGATGAGCGGTTCACAAGTTATGAGCAAATAAGTAAACAACCCTCCCACCAACCACTCCCACCCTTAAAGAGAGAGAGAGAGAGAGAGAAAGAGAGCGAGAGAATTAGAGATGAGCGCAGCACCAACATTGCATTCAGCTTCTACTCCAGGTACAGAGTATGTTATAGTCGGGCGTGACCGACTTTCTCATTTGTTTTGAGTTGGAATCGGTTCGGGAAGGAATTATTGCTCAATCCTGGTATTTTCTGGGACAGGATCTATTTGCACTTTGTCGAACGTGCCGAACGGTCCCACTTACACTGACATTTATGGGCACACTTATAAAAACATGCGGAGATGGCGCCGTTAAAATGGAATAGAAAAACTTAAAAATTAAAAAAACGAAAGCCGAATTCGGCTTGACCGAAGTTTATATACCCTTGCATCTCGTAAATTGTAGGAAACAAAGTATTAAAATAATAGCAATGTTAGTTGAGTGATTTCCCAAGCTTACCAATAGATGGCGCCACTTTCGCATGGTCAGTCGTTTAAATGAGACAGCTATTTGATATTTTCACCCGGATTTGATCAGAATCATCAAAGTTGTGTAGAAACTGATTATAATTAAAACAGAAAAATATAAAGACGCTACCATTGAAAACAAACACTAGAACTATCGTAAAACCGATCGTTTCTATGCCAGCGTTGACATTGAAAACAAATACATATAATCAAATGTATATAATCAACGGGGAGGGAGTGCATTGGGTGTTTAACTCCCCAATTCCCTTTCCCCCCCTGCGTGTGCCACTGTGTGCTTGTATGTCTTACTCAGAATGATATTGGATAGAAACAACTTTCAAATCAGCAGAATAAAAATTTTCCAAGAAGAGCTATAGATAAATGACTAATGATTTGTTTACTGAACGTGTTGATATATTTTTTCTGAGAAATTGATGCAATAAACTTTCAAGAATATTGATAACTTGTGCTATATTTAGCTTCATAAATATAATTATTACAAATATTTCATTCTGCCCAGAAGTTTGCAACCTAATAGAGAGATAAGAAAATCGAGGGGAATCGATTGAGTATTGTCTGTCTTTGTAGTAGTAGTAGTAGAATTATCATTTATTTATAAATTGTTACTTAATCTTAACATGATCTGTATAAGAAGTAAAGCTAGCTGTTTTAGGAATACTGTTGATGGTAACAAAAAAGCAAAAACAAAAAAATCAAAAATGATAATTGGTGGTTACACCGGCTTGGCTTACTGCCGTCAGCCGTAAACTTAACGCGTCTTTCCACTTCCCCGACTACTACACCTGGCTTCCCGGGTCTTCCCCAGATACCAGATCGTTCGTCAAAAAAGCTTCAATATGCGCAAGTTCCTGTATATACTAAATAAATTCATCCTTTACCAATTGCCTATAGCGTTGTGCTTCTAAGATGTAGCCAATGAGCTTTGGCCAGCTTTCGCCATTTAAAACTTGCAGGCATTCCTCTCTGCTAAGACTGTCCCTTCTCCAATAAATTCGACGTATCTCCCTTAAGATTGGGCATTTGGCTATGAAGTGCAGCGTATCTTCTCTTTCTCTCATATTGCATAATGAACACTCTTCCGAGCGATCGATTCTGTGGGGGGAGTATTGTAGACTCAAGAGCTCTACTCTTGCCCTGGAAATTGCCGCAATTCCGTTTATGCCTATATCATCGCTGAAGTAGTTTTTGGCTCCAAGGTTGTATTCTAACGCTTTGTAGGTATCGCGTGTCTCGCCCTGCGCTCCGCATTGTCTCGAGAAGATCTTTTCACACCCTCGATCAACAGTCCGTGGTTTATTTTCCAGGTGGATAGATTCTCAAAAGAGCAATTTATGTTCAGTGATGTTGCAAGAGATTCCCACTTTTGAAAGAACTGCTTCTTCGTTTGCATCAAGTGCGTAGCGATAATTTTTGGCAGTCGGTGCGCTTCCATGTTCATGGTCTTCCTTATATAACTTAAATGTAAGTGTAGCGTGTCGGCATAAACTGGAGATAGTCCAGTTTCGATAATGATGGCATGGTTTGGAGTATTCATTGGAAGTCTAAACAGTCGCTTTATAAATCCCATCAGCAATTTTTCCACATCTTCATATTGGGTGTGTCCCCATACTTGGGCGGCGTAGCACATTATGGATCGCGATGTTGCTTCAAAGACTTTAAACTTTGCGCTGCTTTTTACATTCTTTTTTGCTATGAAGGAACTCCATGTGCTGTTGATAGCTAGTCTGGCATCTTTGAGTTTTTGTCGCACATGTTTGGTGAAATTCATTGATGGAGTCAATAGCACTCCCAGATATCTGTACCCTTGACCACTTCAATTTCTGCGCCGTTAAGAGTCCACTTCTCATTTCGAGACAGTCGTCCTCTTGCATCTTTCACGCACATTATTTTTGATTTGTCGAGATTGATTTCCAAATTCCATGTGACACAATATTCCTGAGTGCGGTTGATCATTTCTTGCAGCTTCTGTGGGCTGTCCGCCAGAAGAACCATGTCATCTGCGTACATGAGTACCTTGACAATGTGTGCTCCGATTTTCACACCTCCAGGCAGAATTTCTGTGATATCATCCACAAACAGCGAGAAAAGCAGTGGGCTGAGGAGGCAGCCTTGTTTTAGACCCGTGTTGGTCTCAAACCACTCCGAAACTGATTTCCCGTCCCACACGGCAGTGCGATTCTCGCTGTATAAGTTGCGAATAATTTCCAGGATTTTCGTCGAAATTCCGCAATTGCTTAGCTTCAGCAGTAGAGCCCTTCTATCGATTGTATCGAAAGCCGCTTTAAAGTCGATAAAAAATAGATACATTTTGTCCTTTCTTTGGAAGTACTCCGTTGCTATTGATGCAAGAACAAATATGCTGTCTACTGTTGAGTACTCCTTGCGGAATCCCGCCTGAAATTCGCTCAGGATACCGTTGCGATTAACCCATGATGTTATCCTTTCTAGCAGTATCGACGTAAACAATTTTTGGACGCTGTTTAAAAATGAAATTCCTCTATAGTTGGCGGCACTGCTTGGGTCACCTTTTTTAAATATTGGATATATAAGGTTCCTTTTAAAGCTTTCTGGTGCCGCGCCTTCTTCGAAAATTCGGTTATAAGCTTGCAAAAGCTCTGTAAGAAGACCATCCGTTGCATTCTTGAGAAATTCACCGGGAACTCTATCGATACCAGGCGCTTTATTTGGTTTAATTCGTCGGATCGCTTCTTGCATTTCTATAAATGTTATGGCCGCATCAAGCTCTTGATGGAACACGTACGGTAGGGCATAGCTGACTTGAGACCTGCAAGGATGATCGAGTAGCCTTTTAAAGTGGGTGTATAGCACCTCAGCGTCCACTTTGATGCTGCGACTTTTGCACATTTGGGCGTTTAACTTTTTGGCAGTTGCCCAGAAACTTTTGCTATCCCTTATGCTACTAATTTCTAGCTCAATTCGCTTGTAGTACTGGGCCTTTTTGTGTTGACACACGGATTTAAATGTGGCTTTTCGGTACTCCAGTCGCGCAGTTTCCCCTCCTGTGGTTCTGATTTGTTTAAGGTACTTAAACGCGGATATTCTAGCGCTCTCGCATTGCTCATCAAACCATGGTTGCTTATACGTCTGACGGTGGGGCCGTTTTATTACCTGTGCTGCCTTTTGCATATCTTTGGTAATTTGCGCAATGGACGGTTCTTCGTGTTGTCTGTCTTTGTTTTGACCATCTGTCTTTCCGTCTGGCTGAAATTTTGCACAGACTCTTGGGAAAAGTATCTCGACTGAAAATGCTTACCCGATCAGTAAATAAAAACAAACGTCAGTTTGATGTTTGGGTGTTATTCTTTTAGTTCAGAGGCCACGAAATCCTTTCATAGTCCACGTAAAGTGTAACCTTTCTCTAAGTAGTTTATTTAAGCTTGCTTCGGAGCTTTAAAGCTATGCTCTAGACGCAAGGTTTATTTCAGTTTTTCAAGTTTAAATTACAACATCAATTTACTAGGTCTTATTAAGACCTTAAGCCACCCTAGAATGTTTAATATTGCTTTTATTTATTAAGACAATTTTTTGAATTAAAGATCTATGTACCGTAGCAAATCCCTCTTCTGTTCTCCATTTGCCACACAAACACACAATTTTGATTAAGCTCTCACCACACCCTCCTTTGGCCAACGATTTGATTTATAAATATTCCAGTTTTGGCCCCAAGGACCAAAAAAAAAAGAACTAAAATCAGGGAAACGAAAATATATGAGAAATACATTTTCCATTAAATTTAATTTGCATGGTTTTAGGCACAATCAGCTTCCGCTTATGAGCATAACTGCTCTGGGTTAAATTTCATGGGGCGTAAAATATGTTTGGGGACTTTGCTCGAAATGAAAAACTTTAAGAAGGGACTTCACTGCATTGTCACGACAATACAACTGCAATATTAGGACTCTTTGCCATTCTCCACTTGATTTTCTTTTATGGTTATTTTGCCTGCATCATTATTTCAGTTGGCGCCTGGGCACAAGACGGTGTCCTTTAGCATTGTTTGCCCGCTCGGCTGCCTTTATTGTATATAAAGATAAATAGTTTCAGATAACGTTCAGTTATTTGCAAACAAATACAATTGCGGTTCATTGATGGCGGTTTCCTTGTCTGCCATTATTTTGTGGCTGGCTGGCTGGCTGGTTCCTTGTTCTTCTGACGTTGGTGTTCTTTTACTTCAGCTCGTTGCTTTCGATGACGACAAACCAATTGAAGGTGTAATTGATGAACTCCGCATACCATTTACTAGCAGTAGACAGCCATTTCTGTAAAAGGAAAATGTCAAATTTAAATCAAAATTCTTAGAGGGGATGAACTGTTCCGAAAATTTCGGAAGACCTTTGGCTGAATCCATTTTGCAGCTAAGACATAATGAGGTACATTTAATTTAATCCTAAAAGCTTAAGTCGAACAGACTCATTTATGTTTAAAACCAAGTTAGTACGAACCGGATTTTAGTTTTAAAGGCTATTAAACCGAACAGAAATAAACAAAACTACAGAAACTATTAAAATAGAAATAATAAATCTTAAAATTTAATTGTAAAGCCATTTTATAGATTTTACAAGGCCCAACCCTACAACAACAAGAAAATAAAACCCAAGCAAAATATTTTTTAGTCAAACGCAATTGAATTCCAATTAAATTTACTTTAAACTGAAACAAAACTAGTTTTAAGCCGAGTAAATTTATAAAAGAATCTGCTCAACCAATTTTGAGCGAAACACACAGAAACTGTTTGTAACCATTGATCGAACTTTAATTTGGATGAAACCATACCATTAAGGTGTATTAGGAATATTAAACATTAGCTTAAAAAAAGTTAAACTTCTAGCCTCAAATTGCTAGCAAAGTATTTTGATAATAAAACCGGGAGGTTCTTCAAAAAGCTGTAATGACGACCTGCTTACTTTGTGGCTGGCTGATTTAAGAAAAAAAACAAATTGCCACAAAAATTGGTTGACCAATGATAGGGGAACTTCCGGACAAAACAATAAAAAACTCAAACACCCACCAAGACTGCTATCAAAATATGTGGACGATCTGTTCGCTATAATTAAGGAAATCGAGATTCAGGACACATTGAATACACTAAACTCTGTTATGATCCGACCTTCTTTTCCGGGTCCAACTATCGGTCGCCGGCTAGCTTACGGCTGACTCAGATACAGGTGAGTACGACCCCGATAGCTGGACTGGTCGGCTAACAACAAAAAATTTATATTTATCAGATGCCTGTCTCGGCTCACAAATAAAACACAAAATACTCGGCAAAAACAGATGGAATCATTTGCCCAAACATTACCCGCCCTGCCATAGGTTGACTTTCACTAACTCGGAAAACACCCTTAACTCTCTGACACTGATACTCAGACCGCCATCTCACCCCCTTAACAAATCTATACTATCATGTTGCTTTCACTTTCCACTTTCAAACACATATATATACATACAATTCACTAACACCTAGGGACATACTAATTAATTCTCCTAACCAGGGTAAAACTGGGACGATTACAAGAAAATTTCTATATAATATAAAAAAATATAAATGGGATAAATAAAATAAATTACGAAAATAAATGAAGGGATTTAATTAAATAAATACTTAAAAACTAAAATTCCCTACTGTCATGCCCTGTCTTTGCTTGGCTTTAATTTCTGGTGTAAAAACCTGGGCCACCCAGAGGTGGGTGCCAATTTCTCCTCCAAAATTGGATCTTCAAATTAACGGTTTAAGGATCCTCTCTTCTTAAACCGTATTACCGGAAAATACGCCGAGATTGTAATCTTAAAACTAATTAACAGAAAATTGTCTGAAGACAAATATACAGCAAGACAATGACTAGGCAATGACTTTCTAAAATTTCTCTTTCTTCTTCTTCCTCTAGGGCTCTATTCACCCAGGACGGTCTCAATTTAAATTCTGGAGCCGCTCACTCCCTGAACCTTTGGAACTAGTGAACAAGCACGACTCAGCAAACCACTCGTGCGCACCTTTCATTTTATCGTTTTAAGACTTATTTCATTGGGAACTTATTGCCTGCTGCCACAAATTCTTATCCAAAATATAAATTTTATACTATATAGGTTTATATTGATAAAAAAAAATAGAGGCAAGCTAACTTCGGCTCGACCGAAGTTTATATACCCTTGGAGCTTGATATAAGCCTGACAGTTTGTATGGCAGCTATACTATTTTGGTGAAATGATGTAAAATTATTGAAAACTTATAAATACGGGCGTTGGGAGATATAACATTGAAAACAAAAAAGTTTTTCTCACTAAGACTTTTTTTCAGACCTAACTTTTGTATGGCAGCTATACTATATAGTTGTCCGATTTTGACAAGGCTTGGTGAAATTATGTGAAATCATTAAAAACTTATAAATACGAGCGTTGGGAGCGATAGCGTTGAAAACAAAAAAGTTTTTCTCACTAAAACTAGTTTTTCAACCGATCGTTCCTATGGGAGCTATATGCTATAGTCATCCGATCCGGCCGGTTCCGACAAATGTGCAGCGTATTTGTACCAAAAGACTTCGTGCAAAGTTTGGTTAAGATAGCTTTAAAACTGACGGAGGAGATAGCATAGAAACAGACGGACAGACGGACATGGCTATATCAACTCATGCTGATCAAGAATATATATACTTTATGTGGTCGGAGATGCTTCCTTCTATGCGTTACAAACATCCGGACAATTTTAATATACCTTCTCCAAGGGCATAAAAATAT
The DNA here is from genome assembly GCA_018904275.1 of Lordiphosa clarofinis. Taxonomy (NCBI): domain Eukaryota; kingdom Metazoa; phylum Arthropoda; class Insecta; order Diptera; family Drosophilidae; genus Lordiphosa; species Lordiphosa clarofinis. Next base: position 589,283 of record JAEIGQ010000086.1, read on the forward strand.
GATACTGTTTTTAGTTCTACAACGAGTATCACATTGACGCGTAATACAATTATTATTTTAGCAATTAGTATTAGAGAAAATTTGTGCTGGTGCTAATCGATAGATACTTTATAGTGCCAGTGGGATATCACTGTGGTTAGAGCGAGACGACCATATTCCCAAATGTATCCAAAGAACGTAAATGACAGCGAACAGCTGATCCAAAAGTATCTAGAGAGCGTAAGTGAGAGGTAACAGCTGACTTATTTCTGACAGAAGCGGTGTCGACTAAGCAAAATATCTCTCTAATACTCAATCTCCATTGGAAAGCAAATGTTGTGAGCGACGAATTTTTTTTGTTATTTGACACCAAGCGAGAAAAGAAATGCATTACTTTCTTTGACACAAGTATAAGGAGTTGTGATTGAGCGAGTGCTGCTACCTTGTTTAGTATACCTTGGCCACTGCAACTACCTTGTATGGTTGCAGAGTACCGCCAAAAGTACACGGAAACGATAAACTTATACGAGCTATTTGGTTAAACCAATAAAACTAGTGCTGGAAATTGAATTTGGCGACAGATGAGTCAGCTCGCAGCTTCGACTTTAACAGATTTGATTTGAGATATAATGAACTCCAATCAATTGTATTTAACTTACCGCTATGGTTAGCGCACTCTCCGGCGTTACACCCCAGAAACCGTTGGTTACACCCACCACGAAGGCCATTAATGGTTCATACTCATCTTCTTCGATAATGTACTTCAAAACATTCCACACCGTTCCTGCACTTACGCGGCCTTGTTGCCAAAAATACAGACAGTCGCTCACAATTTGTGCACGATTGAGGACATGTATCTTTCGATGATCATCATACAGATCTTGGGCTATTAGGCGCCAATTTTGCTCATCGTAATTCACTCGATAATAACCCATCGATTGTATATTAAAAATAATCCATTCAGTTTCCGAAACATTAATATTAAAATTTTTCAATTTCGTATTTAGCCATGACTTCGGCTGGGTTTTATTAAAATTCCGTTCACTTTGAGTGGTATATGTTAGAGGGATCCACCACAGTTCGCTTCTACGGCCGTTGAAGGAGCAGTGATTTTGTACTATAATAATACCACCATTCCGAATGACACTCAATACCGGATATCCGCGTTGCATAGTCCAGGTGTCCATTATGGTTTTGACTTCATAGCCAGAGGGTAAAGCATGTTCGCGATCAGCTGCCACCTGCATTTGATACCAAAACTGATCGGAGTTCGTATGAGAAAAGGAATGCTGCCGTAGATGTCGATGCAGTCCTCTATAAAAAACCTTATCACCCAGCATTCCGTTTAGCATGGTTATAATGGCGGTGACCTTTTGGTATACATACAAGGTATCATCGTCTTCACTTGCCTCCGTTATGGCCAAGACAGTATCGTTCACGTCGTGCATCAAAGCCGTCTCGCGATACTTTTGCAGTACTCTTCTACCAAAACTCTGCTGCAAATGCTCAATGCCCAAGGCCTCGAAATAACCCACCAGACCTTCTTTCAGCCACAAATCGTTCCACCAAGAAATAGTTACCAAATCGCCAAGCCACATATGAACAATTTCATGGGCAATCAACTGCAATGTTACCAAATCGGACTGTCCTAGTTTTGCTGTATCTTTGTGAAAGATCATGTCATCGGAATACATGATCAAGCCCCAATTCTCCATGCCAGCTAACGAGAAATTGGGTATGACCAATTGATCCAGCTTGGGCAATGGAAAACTAACTTGAAATAGTTTTTGGAAATATTCCAAGAATTTTGGAGCCATGCGAGAGGCAAAAGCGACATCATCTAAGTCCTTAAGGGTAGCACAAGTACGAATCGTTATGGGATTAACTGGATTGGAAGTCTGACTATATTTGCAAGCGAACTGATTGATGGAGAAAGCCAGCAGATAAGTGGACATAAGGGGGGTAGTCTCATGCATCGACCAAACGTAGTCCTGAAGCTCTGAACTGAATGGAAAGGGAGATTGGAAAAGAGTTGAGTTAACAAGTTGGCAAATTACCTTTCGACTTGTTTCCAAATGGGCATATTGCTGAAACTTTTATAACTTTTATGATGTCCCAAGGTTACATTGAAGCTGGCTCTAAGCGCGGGCTCGTCGAAACTGGGGAAGACGTTTCTAATAGAGTGACGCTCAAATTGGGTCAACGAAAACCAACTGCAAAAGATAATGGGAATAATGATATATAATGAATAATAGTTGAAATTTGTAAATGTCTTTTGAGGTTATCCCATTTGAAGTAGAGAGGAAGCTTAAGAGAACTCTCAAATCAGCTAAGCTCAGCACGTACTTAGAGAAACACTAGATTGGACCTCAAAACGGAAAAATGGAAAAGGGGGAAAGGCGATAAATAATTTGGGAGCCTTTTAACATAAATATAGAGACTAAGTAATTGAATTTTTATACCCGTTACTCGTAGAGTAAAAAGGGTATACTAAAGTCGTGCAAATGTATGTAACAGGGAGAAGGAAGCATTTCCGACCATATAAAGTATATATATTCTTGATCAGCATCAACAGCCGATTCGATTTAGCCATGTCCGTCTGTCCGTCCGTCCGTCTGTCCGTCTGTCCGTCCGTCTACCGAATCGTCTATCTTCAAAACTGTAGGAGATATAACGTTTTTTCCAAATTGCGGGTGCGGGAGGGGGCGTGGCGAAAATTGAAAATAAACTTGATCTGCCTGCAAGTATAAGAAGCATGTGTCCCATACATGTCAAACCTCTATTTCTTACCATCTCTGAGATCTGTTTGTTCATACGGACGTACGGACGGACAGACGGACAGACGGACGGACAGACGGACATGGCTATATGGACTCGGCTGTTGATGCTGATCAAATGACGCCTCAATTACCTCAAAAAACCTGTTCATAGTTAAGAATCGGGGTTTTATTGAAAAATATCGATAATATCAGGGATGCAAAACACTTGGCAATAAAGACTGGTTCGGTTCAGTGGTTCACACACTTTTTGAACCGCCGGTTCGGTTCATGGCACGGTTTTTGGGGCTTACTGAACCGCGGTTACTGTTCGGTTCGGTTCGGTTCGCTCTTTATTCTTTAAATTAACTAAAGAAACATATTTTTGATACAAGTATTCGGATTATTCATTAACAAAGACTTGGGTTTTCAGTTAATCGTGTTTGTACAAAATATCGACGGAAATTTACGTTTGACCGTCCTCATTTCGTTTTGATATCCTACAACTTTACATATCAAGTGACGAAAACATCTTTTGTCACTTCATATTGTTTAGAAACTTTGACGGTTTTGAAATCGACTACTGAAAGCCAAGCGGATCAAAATCGTCAAATAATTACAGTTTTCTTTTGACCTGATCAAGTAATCTCTGACATTTTGGCACTTCACAATAATTTAAAGCATAAATTCTTATTATTGAGTTCTTTGGCAAGCTTTTTCAAGTCGTCTTCACTTATCGAGTTCAAATAATTATCCGTTATGTTTTCATTAGCGTTTTGAATTTTCTTGTATATTAACATTAAATGAGATTTAGCTAATTTTTTCCATCTTCTGATAACAAGTTTGATTCCAGGAATCTAAGAAATCGAATTCAAAAACAGGCGGAGCTCTTTTTTCCAAAGAGTTGACAATTACTGAGCTATGTCGTCCTCCCTTTTTTTTCAACATGAATTTTGCAGGCCTGCCAGCCAGCAGCTGGCATACTCATACTTAATTTCTATTTAAAGCCAATCTCAATTAAAGATAACGTTAACGTTCTTAACTTTTTTACAACAACTCTGCTTTTCCAAGTATTTTCGCAATATTTTAAAGCAAAGTGCCGATTTTGCTTAATATTCCCCAGTAGCTCAATACCCAGCTGAAGTGAACCGAACCGAACCATATTATTTTTCGGTTTTTGGTTCGGTTCAGCATTTTTGAAAACACACCGGTTCGGTTTACGGTTCGGTTCACGAGCGAAAAAAGCGGTTCGGTTCGGTTCAAAGCCGGTTCGGTTCAGAACCGGTTTGCATCCCTGGATAATATCGATGTTTTTGACACCAAAATATTTATATCGAAATTATACTTTTTCAATATCGCCAATAATATCGATATAGATATTTTAGAAATATTCGACAACCCTATTTTAAAAGATACGAATTTTTGAAAATTTAAATCATATTTTTGAACCCAAGAATTGTTAAGAAAAATGTGCAAAAACTATGATTTGAATTGTGCTGTGGACACTTACAACATATATTAAACCCATCCAAATCGGTTAAGCGGTTCTTAAGATAAACGAGTTTTTTTATTTATCTTTTCGCCCTCATAACTCTACTTAAATAGCGATGAAAAGACTACAAATTTAGGAGAGTAAGTTTCTCATTGATGGTAACAATATATTTAATTTTGGTGCTGATCGTAGTGGGGGCAGTTTTTGAATGCTTATTCTGCTATCCCCTTTGTTAAGCTGTTTTTACACTTGTCATATATCTCTAAGAATACTCTCTGACGAAAGTGTGATGACAGATTAAATATGTCTTAATATTGTACCGATCCTAGGCTCTGACTTCGGGAACTAGATCCCTGAAACCGGAATTGATACGGAGGATAGCGTCACTGATGGTTATCGATAAATCAATTATACGAAATGACAATTGATTTATTAACTTGACCCAGCTGTCTAATTTTCCGTAGTGAAAATTTTCTCTTTTCTCTTTTAATAAAAGTCTTGTTAACTCAATTGATTAGTATTGTAAAAACATCTATAGTATTCACTATCGACAGTGATGAGTTCGAATTTTATAAAAAAAAATTGTTTTCGAGTCTCCAAAATTTTATTTATTGTTGTCTTATTTATTTAGTTATTTTTTTAACAAAATGATATCAAGTTTATTTGACTTTTTGTCTGTATATCTACGAATCTGTCCGGTTTAATTCCTATTTTTGACCTCAATGGGGGGGAATTGATCACCTTAATCCCCCCCTATCTACGCCACTGACTATCGATATCTTAATCATCGATAGTTATTCACCATTATACTATAGTACTATCGAAATAAAAATGCCTCTGATTGAATGAACAACAAATTTACATATAATCCAAGGAATTGCAAAAAAAGAAAGAATGAAGAAAACAAAGGGTTATGATGATGATCAATTAGGAATCTAAATAAAATAATAAATTAATAGATCAATGTTTTCGTTTAAGAATAACAGCCGGTTAACATTTTACGACTTTAAACGTGACCTTTTGTTTGAAATCAGTTCAGTCGCCTTGCTGAATATTCGTTCTGACTCTGTTATCTGTGCTATTCTATAAAGTGAAAATAACTATAGGAAAAATTATTTTATCAAGAAAATCATATTATTTAAGGAAAATGAAAAACTTCATATAAAAAAAAGCAACGTAATTTGTTCGTGTGGCCGTTTCATATTCGGGTTTCACTCATCCGGAAAAAAGCCTACGTTTGCCAATACGTTATGTTAAAAAAATAACTTAGCTTTAAGTGCTGTTAACGCCTCTTTTTTGTGGCGACGCAACGAAAATAGGTTTCGATTCTAATTTATGCGGGCAAGAAGAACAAAAACAGAAAAGTCTCCCAATGGCATTTTCTAGGGCATTTCATAGAAGAGTTACGCAGAAAATGTCGGATTTGGCAATTACCGACAATTTATTTCAGGTAACTTAACTGGTGATCATACTGCAGATTGTAAAAATTCACAATGATAAGAACAATTAAGATGTTATTTATTTCATTAAATAATGATAATTTATTAAAATATCTCACAAAATCTGTTATATAAGGAGTTGCTGTTTGAAAGTTCGCTCGTGCGCGGGCTCACATAACAGTGCAAAAATAACCTCAAGGTTTCTGTTAATAGCAGCGGCTTAGCAGACTCTGTAAAGAATCTGCGAAATATCAACTTTTACACGAGAAATTTTTCGCCCTTTTGAAAACCGCCCTTTACCTTCCAAAATTCAAGAGGGATTGGGTACTCTTTGTGAGTTGCTTTGCCCCAGGTGTACTTTTAAGGATTTAATATCATCCACTTGTTTACAGCTTAATTTGGCAGCATTTTCAGTTCTTAAAAATTTCAATAATTGATTGAATGACGAACGCAAATGTTCCGGATCAGAAACGCCAGCTCATTTTCAATTAACAGCGTTTTAAAAAATCGATAATTAGTCAAATTCAAAAGTATCGATAGTTACGATAGTGCTATCGATTTTTCACAACACTTGTAGCTATTCCGTCGGCCATTAGCCGTGTGACTTTGGCCCTATCACCTTATACAAATTAATTCAGCTCGACTAACCACCAAAGACGTGGCTTAAAAAGTTCACCACAATTTGTTACAAAACGTAAACTTTGTTTGATGAAATACATTCTATTACAAAACAGTTTCTCTTTAAAGAATTTTGACAACCGAAGAACTTGCGATATATGAGAGTGAACACGCAGCTTTACTTATTCATTTTTCAAAGTATTGTCCATCGCTAGTCATTACCTATTCCCATCTTTCGGGGCGTTTTGAAGATTTCGGAGTTGAAGAAGTGCTGATTCTTAAGGGCAAGCCAAACCCTGCAGTAGTTGAAAGCGGCAATGTCTGGAAAGGACTTCCTATTTCAGTGTTTCTGTGCTTTTGCTCGTGGCTGCAATGCTAGGCTCAAACTCATCAATCGGTAGAGTTGCCCAGTGATGATTTCACATGGTTGTAGCAGCTCATAGTACACCACGCTCAATTGGTCTTAGTGCTTTGGCGTCGATTTTGTCGTATGGCCGGTCAGCCCGTATGGTTTTTTGCGCTTACATATAAAAGCCGAAAAGTAAACTTTCCCGCAAATTGTGTTTTGTTGGCCCACAAAACTATGCGAAACGACACATACTGAATTGAAAATGAGAAGGGTTCAAAATAAAGTTGGTTGCTACATTGTCCGATTCAAGTTAATACTATGGACGCCATCTCTTCAAAATCTTTTATAACTTTTTCTAACTGGTTATAGTTAATACGATAATATTCAACTGGTTATCCAATCATAATAAGATGTCACTTCCGTTGTTGAAAAATAAAGCTGCTCTGAGTACTTAACTTGAGAAAACTCACCTCTTAAGCGAATTTTTATCTTCAGCATAACCCACAAAGTATCCGCTTTGAATCTCCTCCGTTAGCTTATTTCGAAATGGTATACTCAATTTATAGGACTTTCCCAACTGCAACTCTTCCTTCAGTTTTATCACAAAGTAGTCGTTTTTCTTCTGGTATGTCAGATTCAATATACTCAAATTTTTTTCTTTATTTTCATCAAGAACTGCCACATTTTGCTCTTCGATGATCAAATCGCCGACATGTAAAACCACAAGATCCGTCTCCTTATGTACGTAAAGTGAAATGTTAACCAAACCTTCGTAATGAAATTGCCGCGGGTCCGTCGCCTCCAGGTGCGTTAACAACTTCAAATCATAATGATGTGGGATCAGCGTAAGTGGCAGTCGGGGCTTATTATACAGCTTCGCTGTGGTGTAAACCACAACAAGGCCGAGGATCAAGCAGACGAAGAGGAGTTGGCTAAGTCTTAACGGCATGTTCACTGGGTTTTTGTTGTCAAATAAATCTTTTTGTTTTTCTATATGTGTAGCCAAATCTTAGATCAGAGTTGAAACAAAAGAGCCGGAAAAATAAAAGTGCTGGAAATACACAACAAATTTATTCGATACAACTTGACAGACCGAGACAAAAAAACTGGAAGCAATATTCGAGAATTTTTGTTTCATTTGTGGATTTCCTGTGAAGTACAATCGTAAGGTGATTCTTCATGATTTGCCCTACCGCTGAGCTGCTACCAGCTTGTTCAGGTAGTGCATTATTATGAAACCCGTAAGTTGAAGTTTATATGACTCCAATCAAACGTGACTGTCTGTTTTTTAACTGATTCCAGCAAAAGCCTTTCTTAGGCTTAGGCCAGCTTTTTTGTTTTCAAGCGTAAACTTTGAGCTAAAAAGTTTCTCGCTCGTGCATTTTGCACATTATTTAAACGCACACATCCTGTCAGTCATAAATTACACATATTACATGCACGTATAAATCCAGAATCGTAAATGAAAAAAAAAAAAAAAAATCCCAACCAGATACGAGGGAGCCAAAAGTGCGCCAGCAAAACCGAGAGCAAAGTGCTTAACATACTTTTTGGCACCAGGCCCAAGAAGGAAAAACCAACCAACCTACAACACACATCGTGTTACATACGCAGGCAAATCGGCAAACGCACGTAACGCAAAAAGTTGAACAACTTTTACGCGTTTTCCAAGCCAAAAGTGAAAGTTGAAAGTAAGTCAAGACGATGCTTTTACTTTCAAGCCCCAAAGGCAAAAGATTATGCATTACATATGTACATGTTGGAGCTGGAATATGTAATAACTAACCGTAGCAATTTAGATGCATTTCCATTGATTACGTTTGGCAGGTGGAAATTATCGCAAGAATGTAATGCGTGAAAATGAATAATGAAAGTAAATTATAGTAATAAAAAGAAAGAAGAATACAAAATTAAAAGAATAATTTATTACAGTAAGAAAAAGTTAGTTAAAGACAAACTTGACAAAAATTCCTCATTCTTAAATTTTTTTAAATTATTTGTCTTCTTGAAGCAGGATTCCCCATAAAGAGAGGACGGAAAATGTGACTGACTTTTTATTCGACTTTCAATGATGCATGAATTGGGCAAGCCTTCCGCCCCTATGTGCTATGACTGGGGAACATCGCCTTAAAACGTAGTACTCAGACGTTGAGGACGTTTTTCACACAATAGAGGTGAGCTGAAGCAAGTAACTCGGTTGAAGTACTTCGTACGCACCAACACAACCACATTTTTCTATCCTCTCCATTTTAATATTCACAGAGGTAATTTTCTGGGTCTTCAGCATGGCCCTGCCAACTTGTTTTTCAAATTTCAAATAATTCTCAGAGGTACCTACGGTAGGTATCACACAAAAAAAGGAAGCAAAGAAGACCAAAAAACTTTGCGGTCTACCGTTCCGCCCACAACAGCGGTTGCTACCGCCGCTCCCGTTACTTTTTATGCGATTATATCTGTTTGACACCTCCCGTACCTGCCAGCCATCTTTACATCCGGATATATCTAGTTTTATTCTAGTTATACCCGTTACTCGTAGAGTAAAAAGGGTATACTAAAGTCGTGCAAGTGTATGTAACAGGCAGAAGGAATCATTTCCGACCATCTCGGTCTCAGAGATGGTAAGAAATAGAGGTTTGACATGTATGAGACAAATGTTTCTTATACTTGCAGGCAGATCAAGTTTATTTCAAATTTTGGCCACGCCCCCTCCCGCCCCCGCAATTCGGAAAAAAGTAATATCTCCAACAGTTTTAAAGATAGACGATTCGTATCTTCTATAAATAGTTAATAATTAGCAAAACGAATAAATTTGCCGAAGCAATGATAAGGATCGGAAGCGGTTCTCAAGTTATGAGCAAAAATAGCCGAGTTAAAAAAGTGTTGCATACTTTTCAGATGTTCACCCTAAGGAACTCAGAAAAACTGTTAAAAATGTTTTTTCATGAGTAACGGGTATATCGAAGTCGGTTTGAGCCGACTTTAACTTGCGCTCTCGTTATCATCAAGTTTCTTTCCCTGCAAAATCACATATGCCTCAACTTCGTCGGCACTTTCAGATAAACTAGTATTAAAATTGCATTTACCATTAAGCAATGATTGATCTGCAACCGAATTAGTACTTAGATTTACATTATATATATCTAGGGTCCAAAGAATGTCACATATTCAGTCAAACTTCCATATAGCGAATTTCAAGGGGACAAAAAATAAGTTTGTTATAAGAAAATGCATAATATAATGAGAGAAAGACGTATTATGAAACTAATTCGATATAAAGAGAACTTTGTTGTACGGAAGTTCGTGATAAAATGGATTTCTCTCGCTTTTCTATTTCCTGAACGAGGGGACGAACTGTTGTGATATTTCCAATTCGGAGTGTATTTAAATGGAATCAAAACTACCCAAGACTAGATTTTCGACTTGAAGTTTAGTTGTACAATTCTGTGAATAGAGTCCCATACTTTCTGGTGCAGAAGAAAGTTCGTTATCTGCAAAATGCGAGCAGATGGTAAAAAAAATACCGAAAATGAATTAGTACCAACTTTTCGGTTTCGTTTCTGTGCAATTGGTTCCAATAATAACGGTAAACGGGTTTCGGTTCTTAAAAACAAATCAGTATCTTGTAACGGTTTATTTCTCTCATTTCTGACAATTGGGACATTCTTAGCACCAATCGGGACGTTCGGATAAGCAGAATATTCGATTTCTGACTCATACTCGAATTCGAGACGACGGAACGACAGCGTTGTGATTTTGATTTTGATTTTATTTGATTTTTTATCCCAGTGCATCAAGGTTAGCCCTTTTAAGTTACAGCACTAGTCACGACAATATGTTACAATGTTTTCTTTTAACTTATATTGCCTTAACACTAACAACGTTTTGACTTACAAATATCGTCTCAATAAATCTATAAACCAAAATCACACAAGAAGAGTGGTTATAAAGACATTTTAAATTGATAATCTGGAGAATAATATATAAAGAAGTAAAGTACTTTCTTTTACTACATGTAATTGTTTATCTGCTATTAATGCGGTAACATTTCTCATGTGTGTTGCTGCATTCGTTCGACGGCCCAAACA